>CM038681.1:116922863-117522863 GCA_021605205.1 Aegilops longissima
AGCCTCCACCAAGGTGGGTCCCAGCTAGCGGGGAGTATTCATTTTTTGCGTAATAAGGAGGCACTTCCGGTGGGTCGGTGACGGCCATGGTGGGAGCGTTTTTTCACAATCGGTGGCCCGTTAGGTGGGTCCCAGCAGTCAAGGGCAAACATTTTTTCGCAAAATCGGTGGCCCTTCGGTGGGTCCCTCTGTCGATTGGAGGAATCATTATTTTCCGCATAATAAGGAGGCACTTACTTGCTGCGGCCGTGGACCCGGTGAGACTCTCCACGTCTGGTATACTTCAGATGTAAGTCGTTCCTTGACCACGTTGACCTCGCGCGTTCCGTTGCATGCATGCGTCCATGGGCGTGGTGCGTCCCCATGTCGACCTCTCACGTCGGTCATCTTCCAATGACTCTCGGTTGTTGACCACGTTGACCACACCGTGCGGCGCGCAGTTGGAATGACCGGAGATGGGGAAGGCAGGCGGTGGAGTCGCGAGATGGAAGGTGGGAAACTTCACTGGTTGGATGCGGCATCACGGTGCAGTGCCGCCCACGGGAGGCAGGAGCAAGACGAGAGGTTGAAGAAGAACACGGCTGTTGGATTAACATCCAACGGTCCAGCTGCTAGAATCATTTGTTGATTAAGTTGACAAAGTCGTGCGTACCGTCCATAGTAGGCCCACAAGTCGGTCACCAAATCAGCGGGTCCCGGTATCAGCGGGATGAATAATTTTTCGCAAAACAAGGAGGCACTTCCTTCCATGCGAAGATACGGCGGTGGGTCCCAGCTATCGGTGGAGAAACATTTTTCAGCTTAATAAGGAGGAACTTTTCTTGCGGGTGACCATGGACCTCATGGTTCCTAGCCGTCGAGCTCTCAGTCTGATCCTCTTCGATGACTCTCGTTTGTTGACCACGCCCGCCTTGAGCATGGCGAGGCGGTGGGCGACAGCGAGGCCCGGACGAGGGGCGACTTCGGAGATGGGAAAACACGGCGGTGGAGTCGCATATTGAGAGGAGGAGAAGGGTTATAACTGGTTACATTGCGGTGTTGGGCTGTAGTCGTGGAGAATAACAGGAGGTGTCGAGGGTGGAGGATAGCTGGCCGATGGTGGGGTAGTGCTACATGGCGAAGCGTGCTAAGCGAGCCGCTAACCGCGGAGGCGGACGAAGCGGTCAGCGTCTTTGGAGGAAGAAGGCGAGAGATTGAAGGTGCATGTCGGCCGTTGGATATAAATCCAATGGTTGTGGATGACACAATCATTTGTTGACCAATTTACAGCGCCTGCGTGAAACCCGACCTATTGGCCCACATGTCGACTGCAAAAATATGGCATATATTTAACCCATGTTTTCTAGAATGTACAGTCCATTTGCTGGGCTGGGTGAACAAATAATTTCGCTTCAATCAGGCCCATTTATATTTTCTAAGAAATCCCAGCCCATTTGCACTTCCTTGAAATACCGTATTAGGTGGGCTCGTTATATATATAATGTTATGTTAGAAGGAGCAATTAATATCAAAGAATAAACCGAGAGGCACATATATATATATATATATATATATATATATATATATATATATATATATATATATATATATATATATATAATTAAGAAATTATGAGTTATTGCTCAAAATAAAAATGTAGCGTTATTATTAAACTGGTCCTTAAAATCTTATATAGCTTTTATGCATAATCACCAGGATTTTCCTTGCTGTGAGTCAAAAACAACCAGGATTTTCCTTGCCAACTTAGTTAAACATTTACCTTTATAAGTTAATAACCGTGGGATATTTTTATAATGTATATATAAGTCTCTATAGAATATCACGATAATAGTAATAATATAAATATATATAATGTGGTTAGAAGGGAAAACATAAATTGGACACAGCTTTACTTTTATAAGAGACATGCGTTTTATACCCCACAGTAGGCATACTAACAAGTTCACACACAAATACAACAGAAAAGGTAAACATTCATATCAAACTCAGGTTCACAGGACACGTTCGTATTCATAGCCAACATTCACTATCAACAACTCAAAAGATTCATATATACACAAGCTCGGCATATCATGCATCCAAATGATTGATAGATCACACGACAATATTCATACATAATTCACAAAAAGATTCAGATATACACATGTTCAATATGTTTATGCATCCAAATGATTGAGATCACAGCCAATATGATCCATGGACAAACTTTAATTACCTAGGGTGCAATTTGGTAAATGGTGTTCAATCGGAGTACTTCTTGCTAAAATTAGTTCTTGTGCGAGTAAACTTTCAGTACATAAGAAGGCAACTGAGACAATCTGAACTTTGCTTGTAGGTTTATCCTCAAATAGTGGCCTCGTCTTTGAGGAGGTTTGAGCAACTTGGCCACTACTTTCATCCAACTAGTTCTTGGCTCATCTTGGTCACATATCTGCCAAAATTCTACATTGCAGAGCGAGAAAGGAGGCGGTTGAAAAATGAACCACCCAAATTTTTTGTGCAGTTCAAGCTGAAATGGAGCATCCTTGGCATGCGAGGTGATTAAGTGCGGATGAATATACATGTCAACCAACATGCGGAATCTTTAGACTCCATGCCATATAGTTCGCTACCATATGTGCCGATAACCAAAAGGCACAAGTTGGGACCAAAAGAGTGGAGTGCGTTTTTACGGGCTATGCACCAAGCAATATTTTTGGCGTTCACTCTCCTAATACTTGGAGTTTGACAATTGGTTGGCCTTGGTTGATACTCGAATGAATATAGGCACTTCTTGTCAACATTGATGCTTATGCGAGTGAACTTTGGAGCACATAGCAGCAACATAAGTACTGTCCATCGATCATTTTGTGCAGTTCTCACTGAAATCACCCGATGTAATGATTTGCTGCGAGTTCGGGCTCAAATTACTCCTTTATGAAATCGGCAAACAGTAGCACAATACCAAATTACCAATACATATGATAGGCACAATAATCAGGATAAAGACCAGTACCAACTTTGTGTGAGGTAGCATATCAATTACTATTTCCTTTATTTGGAAGCGAGATAAATAGCGGTGACGACAAAGGAAGAAAAAGCGAGATTAGTGGTGACGGGGAAAGGGCGGGAGGCTGTCGAGGCAATGAAACACCCAAAGTTTTTGTGCAGTTCCACCAAAATCGAGCATCCTGTTGGCACATATATTGAGAGAGTGAGATTTCTGTAATAGTGGGACTAGTTGATGAAACATACACTAACAAATAGAAGCACCCTCATTATCTTAATGGGTAAAGTTAGCAACATAGTAGTCTTGCTTAAAGAGAGGTATTAGTTTATTTAATCGGTGCCAATTAGCTCAACTCAACACTCAAAGCATTGCCATTTATCATAGGTTGCAAAACTTTAACGTGCAAAGATAAAGGAGTTTCTCATAATGATGTACGATACAAATAGAGATGTGACAAACTAATATGGATGAAGGCCTTAGGCCCGTACCAACTGAGAAAAAAGCTTATTCATGTAGTCCCATAAGAGATGATAAAGCACTCCTTTGGAATCACACAATAGTATATATTTTGTGCACTTCAAATGTATGGTTGAAATCACTCTTGTTTACCGGTCTTGATATTATATCGAAAGATTATCAAGAACTTCAGTGAGTTAAAACACTGGCTGGGATACGATTCATTGTATTGTCTTGTGTAGTTCCACTAAAATGTATGATTGGCACAACATGATCCTGTTTGCACAAGTAGGAACAAGGTGAAACCTTCATTAGCTTAGTGAGAAAGGATAGGAAGACATTAGCATATTACTCAAGCAGTAGCATCAAATTCATGATGGACAATATGCAAAACATTGCCTCATTGAACTAATGGCAATAAATTGACATGAAAACAATAGCACTATTATGTCATGACACTAATAATATTCCTCCTGCTCCACCATGATTCACCTCCATAGACAAACATACACACGTACATGATTCAGCATAGGGTCCTACTAAAGATTTGTTTAACTCCAACAGGAAAATTAGGCGATAATAAATTAGTGGTACTTAAGTACTCCTAATTAATTAAGTGAGACAGCGAAGTGGAAGGGCTCCACTGGAGGATTGTCTCACATGTAAGGTAGTCATTCTTTGGAGCCCTTGAATGGCCTCATTGAGGCCTCACAGCTTCAACAAGATCGCCTTAGCCTTTATTTATTCTTCTTCTTCTTTCTCTTCATGCTCTGTTTCTCTTTCTCCTCACAGTTGGTGAAACCAAGTACATGATTGGCCTTCTAATTCAGAATTGGTTTTGTCGGTGAGGAGTACAAGTGTACTAGTAAAAAACAGCATTATTTTCTCATGGCGATCGGAAAATAGAGATGAACACATGCATTAAATATCATTCTTACCTAATGGAAGGTTATGGAGCCAATATGGATGATGAGGATTGGAACACATATCTCCCTTTGTGCAGTTCCACCAAAATGAACCAACTGTTCCATTCGACATTCGAGTTAAACAACACAAAAGTCACTTCTTTTAAGAAGAGTTTTGTGCGATGCACAAAAGGTCACTAGACAACAGGTGAATTGGATATCCTGTTTGCACAAAAGGCCTGAGAGGAAGCAGTCGAGTCTCAAACAATTATAGGAAAAAACATTTGGCTAAACTTGTCATGGCTTATAACAGTGGCATGGCTTCATTTTACGAGGACATTAGATTAAGAACAGCTAAGGCTGCGTTAGGTTCCACAGGTTTGGTGCATGATTTTCGTAGGAAGACAATTCCTACGGTATTCTTTCCCTTCAACCGTTGAACAGGAAAGGTGAATAGTGTTTCATAGGAAAGCTGGTATGGTAATCTTGATTCCATAGGATTAGAAACATCCACGCTGCTCATTTTTGGCGGAAGCTTTGAGGCGGCCTTCGCTGCCATCGTTAGACAGGTTCTGTGTTGTGTTGCGAGAATAAAAAATCAACCTATGTGTGATGCGTGAGGTGAGAACAAGAGTAGTCCTTTGTGCAGCTGAATAAACAAATAGCATCTCATCTTGCCAAGCATGCTACTCTAAAAAACAAATCTGTACATTTAAGTAGTCCATCCGAACACATTCTCTTGAGAGTTTCCTCCGGTTTGCTGTTCCATAGTTTTATACCTACATTCCTTTCCTATTCCTCTATTTTCATCAAGACCTATGTTTTCCGCCCTTTATTCGAGCGGACCAGGGGGCATAAAGTGGTGATTCATAGTTTGTTGCCCAGAAACAAACATCCAAGAAACATATCTGGGTTGGTCCCATTTTCTTCCTCTAGCCACCTACTCCTATGTGTGGGATAGCAAATCTAGTCCTGGTCATACCACTGTGTACAGCATTACCCTATATTTCCTTTTACGACCAAGAGACCGGTTGGATGACCGAGTCTGTACTACTTTCACCCCTTTCCTTCTGTTTGTACCAAGTCCGATGTACATACTAAATTCCCCACCCCACTTTATTTCTTGTTTGAACCAAGTACTCCCTCCGTCAGGAATTACTTGTCATCAAAATGGATCGTCTAGAACTAAAATACATCTAGATACATCCATTTCAATGACAATATTTTTAGACGGAGAGAATGAAATCGACTCCATGAAGTAGCTTTACCTCTAACAATAGAAGAAAAAAAATATGTGAAGTTTGACCATCCGATCGAGAGGGCTGAGAGGTAGAAAATGATGCACATGCAGCGGCGTAGCAAGCTGGGGAAGTAGAGCTAAAGCGGTTTTGAGCGAAGATATACACGAAGGTCGTCGGGATGTGGATAGGTGGGCGGGGAGGCGGATCCGCCCGACGAACAGCAACAGAAGGATCGGAGGACCTCCAGCGCGGCGCTCGGCGAGAAATAGCAGTGCGGCCGGCGGTGGGTCTCCTCCCTCGCTGTCGGCGACGGCCTAAATGCTGCCCTCCTCCCTTCACCGGCGGAGGGATCGTCCGGATCTGTAACCAGCGGTGAGGATAGAAAGCAGTGTTTTTGAAGGAGAAAAGCGGTGTTACTACCCCTATCTTGTTTAGATCTGGAGAGGATGAGAGTGCATGAATAGAGCAACCCTAGCAAGCAAGCGCGGAGGCTCCGGCCTATATATACGTAATGGGGTAGTTTTCCTTTTTCACTCCATCAAAACAATCGTTTAAAATTGTGTACTACTACATGCCGGTCATGGTTTTTTAGTTGTTGATTTTTTTTTGAGATAGCTACCCGCTTGTTCCAAGTGGTGTTACAGTGTGCCAGGTCACACTTTGTATTTTTCAAGTCTGGTACTACAAGTCCCTCCATTAAATGAACAATCACCCTCGTAAAAATTGGGAACAAGCCCACGGCTAAAATTAGTGGAAACGTGGGTTGCCCCAACATGCATTATTATTTATATTTTCTACTCCCTCCGTTCCTAAATATAAGTCTTTTTAATTAGCCACACCTAAGACAAGAATTTTTTTGCTAGCAGTGAACCCCACATGTCATAGACACAAAAACTGTGGCAAGATTCCCTTAGGCAAGCCAAAGTGTGTCTAACAATTTGAGCAACTCAGGTTAGGCAAGTGTGGGAAAAATAATGTGGAAACATAAGACAAACATAGTCACAATCCAAACAGCCCCATAATGTTTTGTGACATGCATGCAAATTTGGTTAGTTAAATTTATAGTCAAAATTTGGCAAGGTGCATCAAATCAACACATGCAAGTATCAAAAGGAAAGTCATGGCATGCATGCATGCGTTGTACTCCCTTCGTTTCCAAATATAAGTCTTTTTAGAGATTGCAGCAAGTGACTACATACGAAGTAGAATATGTCTACTCCTACATACGAAGTAGCCCATTTGAAATGTGTAAAAAGACTTATATCGAGTGCAGTGCTTTGATGTGTCGCGTCAACTCATACAAGACCGAGAAATTTGATTACTACAACGCCCTCTCCCTGGCGGACTGAGCTCTGGTGCCTTAAATACACCTGCCTTTGGCTGCATGCGGGAGGGCCAACCACTGTTGGGCCCCCTGTCATAGACACAATAGCGAGGAAGCGATAAAGTAAAGCTTTAAGCTACCGCTATCCCTCCAGCGCAAGGTGGACGGACATGTAGCAGTGGATTCGATACTGTAGAAGTAGGAGTAACATCATTATTCGTCTTCTCGAAGAGGCGAAGAGCCAAGCGCAACCCAAACGTGGTAGTTGCAAATGCTCGCGTGGTGCGGTTCCTTGGAGTACTAGCCAGGCTCTTGCATGAGACAAAATTGCTATTGTTTAACAATTAAACTCCATTATCCATTGGTTGATCGCATTCTTCATAGGTCCATGCGCTTTGCTCTGGGGTCACCAATGTTTATTTGCTAATTAATAGCATTGCATGCAATGAACTAGCCGTTGCAAGTCATTAAAAGCATGCACACCTCTCATCTCTTATTAGTTGATATGTCAAGAAACAAGAAACAAGGTAGAAGTTAATGCACAGCGCCTAAGTGTTTTGGGACTATTTGGTTTTCATAAGATGACTTACACACCTAGGCGGAGGGAGTAGTATAGCCACATAAACCGGAAAGGTATTTGCCTTTCTAGAGATTTCAACAAGTGACTAGACTACACCGTGTGCAGTACTCCTCCCTTCCGGTTTATAGGGCTCAAATCTCAAATCTCATGAACCAAGGCATTTTGCGATTGGAGGAATGTATCTCGTACTTTACAAAACTACCTAATTAAACTCATGCATTAATTACGTAGTTCTCTCGTTTTCCTCTCCGCCTTGGTGCGGTGCACAATATTGAGCACTCCTATATGACTAGCAGCTCTATCTACATGTGGGACATTTCAAAGCATCCGGGCCCGTGTGCCATCCACCAAATCACGGCGAGGTGCTACGATCGAGATTCACTGTCACCCGGTGTGGCCGTCATGACCGTCATATCACAAAACCCACACCTTTACCAGCGGTGGTAAGGTGGCCTCCAAGTTGGACTAGGCGAAGCAACCATCATTTCTTTGGAGCAGCTCGTTCAAGCCCTTTCTTCCCTTTCTTGAAGAAAACCTCCTCCGGGCTACTCACTTCGCCATTTTCTTCCGTACCAGCGAAGGAAAGGTGGGCGAATCAGTTATGCTGCTATATTTTCGTTCCAAGAATCTTCTTTTTGCGAAGCACCGACCGATTCTCACATCCTATTCTTTTCCCGTTTTCATTGCCATTGTGGTTTCCTCTAGATTGCTGTTTGTTTGTCAATTCATTGATGGATCTGGAGCACTAGGCAAAGAGTTGTCGATGGACAACCCTTGGAGCATGATCTCCGAAACAAGCACCGACCAACGAGTTGACCATGTTGGCGGGCCAACCCATGGAGCGAAGAACTCCAAGAAACAAGCACGGCCAAAGAGTTGAGGGCGTTGGCGGATGAACTCCTCAAAGAAAGTTGGAAGAATAGCAAGGCCCCACCGTGCCTACCCGGGAACTCTGATTGCCACCTATATGAGGCTCAAGACCGAGTTTGAGGAGATAGTCGCTGTTGAAGCGGTATTCCCTGGCAAGGTGATGGCCCCCATCGAGGGCGAGGAGATGGCCCCGGAGGATGAGATCCCCGGTGAGCTGCACAAGGTAAAAAATAATGGCTAATTACCATAGTTGTGGTTTTGATTATTTGCAATGTGCTTGCTAATATGTTAGGGTTGTCAGGTGCGGTGGGCGTCCTTGATGATTTCGATGTCGTGGCCCGTCTGTTGGCATCGCCCGGAGATTGCTTCGATGTCGCTGTCCATCCTGTGGACATCGCCCGAAGATCAATTCGATGTCGCGGTCGATCCTGTGGACATTGCCCGAAATAATTCCCATGCCGCTGTCCGTCTTTGTGGTCATTGCTCGAGATCGATGACAAGAAATAGTTGGTCGCTAATCCTTGAGGTAGTTGCATTGCCCTGTGTTTAATTACGAGCGATCGTGTTATCAAACCATCTTAGGGCTAGTGCACTTGTCTTGTGTGGCGGATCTTGCTACTTTTTTGATAGTGAATCATGCGATGAATCATGCGAACCCTCTCGAGTTATGAAGCAGATGTATCCTCACCAGCTTTTGATGTAATATATGGCATGCTTAGATGTAAGTTTGAACTGTTTATCATATCAGCAGGGCTTGTTTTATGATTCTTGGTGTTAGTAGGCTAGCTACTATCGAGCTATAGTACTTGCAAAACACTCACCGAAGAGAAATGTTGGGGTTGATGAGCTCATGAGTGCGCTTATACTTATCCCTTGTCGATCGACCAATAGCCTAGCTCCTAAAATTGTAGGCTTAGCAATCGATCGGACAATAGTCGACATACATTCAGGCCTCATTTGGTTCATAGGGTAGGAAAATCGTAGCAAAAGTACGAGAGAACATGCAACACAAAATCATAGCGGTCTGAGGCGTACTCCCTCCGTTCCAAAATAGATGACCTAGGCGGGCTAGTTTGGCCTAGTGGGTTTCAGTGATATGACTTGATGCAGTGTCGTCCGGTCTTGGCGTGTGGTAGCGATATTGCGGGTGCAGTAAGTTTTCTTGAAGAAGCGGAATTCAACGAAGTCATGATGGTTCCTTCGTCGAACAACTTAAAGTGGGAAAGGTTGGGCTGTGTCTGACCGGGGTAGACCAGGATAATTTTGTGCATGGCAGGTGGACGGGATGGTCGATGCCCACATGTCGTGATGAAAGTATTATTTCCGATATAGAGGACGAGCAGCAGTATTCATTGTTTATTTTGATGAAAGCTATTGTCTCCTTTATTACTGACGGAGGAGTGTGAAACCGACAGCCAGTGAACTTGGCATGTGCACCACTCCTCCTTCCTCATGTAATGCCAGGTTACAGCTTTTCTCACTTTCTCTCTATCTATTTCCTCTCAAATGTTTTTACCGTTCTTTTTAAGACACAATTGTTTTATGCCTTTTTAGAATTATTTTTTATACCTAGGAGCACGTGTAGAGGCGGGCTCTTGCAAACCCACTCCTTGACTTTGTCAATGCCTCTCTCTCCTCCACATAAGGAGTACTACTTGCTATGCATGCATGCGGTGGGCAGGTGGCGTCTTGAGGGGCAGGCGGTGAGGCGGGCTCGAGGCGGTCGGACTCTAGCATGGCCCACCTCACATTATCACCATATATTTCTTGGAGTCCATCTTGTGGTGGTAGGCGATCTCTTCTCCCTCCCGTTTCTCTCTTCTTAGCCGGCCTTGTCGGCGATTAATTCGGCTTCTCGAAGCTGCAATACAATCGTGTCCCATCCCGGTGGCGGCGTGCGAGCTGGACTGTCGGGGTTGCGGCGTGTATGAGTCGTAAGTGTGCCGCCTTTTCCTTTAGAACTTGCGAGCGTAACATTTCAGCGATCGATCGATAGAAATCCAGAACAAAATAGCGAGGCGGTGCTTTCCCGCTCGTTAGGCGGGCTAGTTCGAGTGTTATGGCGTGCTCTGATGCCATCCACTTGCTCCATTTTATGTAAGCAAGAGTTTACACTCTTCTGTGGGAGGAGTGTGAAACACCGTGGATCTGATTTTGATTGAGGATAACTGTTCCCTGCCAAATAATGGAGGATTGTTAGTGATTATAGCATGATACTTAGGGCATCTCCGGTAGCTGGCCCACAATTTTACTGGGATCTGTCCGAGGACAGCGATGGATGCCATCCGATGCTGCCGCATACCTTTCGACAACTATATGAACTAATCGGACGAAATTCATGCAAACAAAGCAAATTTCAAATTAACGGATGAAATTCATTACATTTGGGAAAAAATCCTACAAACTGGAAAAAATTCATTACATATTTCGCACAAACCGTACTAAAACCTACAGTAAACCTAATCTAAATGATCGCCGGCGCCCGACCACCATGTCCGACCATGAACCCGAGAAAGTCGGCCATTGCCTTTTCCTCCTCCTCATCCGCCTCGATAACCTCCTCCTCCGGAGCACAAGGTTCTGAAGATTTCCGCCTCCATGTCGCCGTCAAGCGGCTAATCGGCCGCCGATGTTTACCCCACGAAGCTTGGCGTCGACTGAGTGGAGTAGTGGTGGCCTTCCCGAGACCAGAGCGGCGGCGACCTACCGTGTACTACTCTTCCTCGCTACCGGTTGCGCCCGCGCTTGCCGGCTTCTGATAAATGGCGGCGGAGGCGGCGAAGTGCCAGCGATCTCGCCGTTTGCTCTGCGACGATACATCGAAGAGCTTTGGAAGCGCGCCGGGCGGGCCGCCGATGTCCCTCGTCGCTCTCTGCGACGATGCGTCCAAAAACCGGATCACCAGAGGCCGTGGTTGAAGTGGTGCCGGCGGAAGGAAGGACGGAGGAGAATAAGTGTGGGTCTTTGGCTATGGCTGGGAATTGGGGCTCAAGTTAATATAGCGGCGAATGGCAATGAGCCACGGCAAACGGATGGACAAGCTGGCGGCTGGAGTAGGTTCATCGAGGCGTGAATCGCGGGCGCTGCTTGATGACTTAACTGCGAATCGTTTGGGTTATTGACATGTGGGCCCAGCAGACATCAGCCCGCATGTCAGTGACACACCAATTGCACCTACAGTTAAGTCCGGCGAATGTGGCATTGACATTCTAGAAAGACGGTCACCGTTTCAGGCGGGAAGCGCGCGCTAGCGATGGAAGGGGTTTCGGTGTGTAGTGACACTAAGATCGGTCGCTCACGATAGTACATACTCCGTACCATACTACCATAGTACCCTCTCTAGCTTAGGCTGTTTTATAGATTGTCGTTGTGATGGACGATATACATGAGCAAGACGGTCCGAGTATGACCGTTGGTGTTGAGCCAGGTGAATACATGCTCGACGTTCACATAGCCCTCCATCAAGCGTCTAAACGGTAATGTCGAGATACCACGAAGGCGCGGTGATGGGCTCGCCCGTTTGCGTTGCGCCATGGCAGGACTTTGATTTAGAGGCGGCGTGCATGCATTAGCATGCTTTGACAGCGTGGCGTGAGTGTCGGCGTGAAGTATTTCATTTTCATTTGGGTGGCGAGTGCGTTGCAGCGGCGAGTCCGTGGTTTGATTCCCCACATACGCATAATTTTGGTTTTCTGATATTTCTTTCTCCATTGTGAGTAGGCCAGCGTAGATAGATAAAGAACACGGCTGATGAGGCGCATGCGAACTGTTTGGTGATCAACCGGACAAATCACGAGACTATCGCTGAGCGATGACCGTATAATCACCATATCTTCTATACAATGATCAAAGTGAGCTATCAAGACAAGCTCGATGATCGCCAATGCATTTACTCGATAATAAATGACCAGGATTGAAGGGAATCCAAATTTGCTCCGTCTTACGTCCTTGAGCTCTTGACAAACCAATGCACTATCGGTTGTCCAGCCACTCCACCCGAGCTCTCACCAAGAGCCGTTCATGCCACCGCGCTGCACACTAACGGTAAGGCAGCGATGGCATCCCGCCGTCCGAGTTCCTCGCCATACGACCGCACACAAAATGGTAGGGAAGCGATGGCATCCCGCCGTGCGAGTTCATCGCCTCTCGCGACCTCACAACTATGTGGGAGAATTTGAAGATGCCAAGGCGAATGGGCGATAGAGCAAGAAAGCAAAGCCAAAACCTGAGAGGGGCGGAAAAGTTAGAAAGCACTCAAGAAAAGAGGCCCACCGTCGCAAGAAAGAAAAGGGCGCCTGCAGCTGCTGCTGAGAGGTCGCCAGAGATCCAAGCACGGTGGGGTGTCGCCGACAAAGCCGGGAAGAAGAACGACGGCGTCTGGCCAGCATGTGAGTAGTAGTACTAGTAGTTAGTGTGTGTGTGTGTGTGTGTGTCTGTGTCTGAGTATGAGAATGTACCAATACTACTAGTTACTATTGTACTTTTTAGAGAAAATTACCAGTACATTAGCCTAGACTGAATGGAAAAATTCCTATCCTAAGCATCAAATGGCATCTCTTTCCCTATAGGAATTGAGATGCATGTCATCTCACTTCCTATGATTTTCATATTCCTATCCTATGAGCGAAAGGAGACCTCTGTTGGAGTAACTCATGGCCAGCGATCTGCTGCTGATGCATGGTTTTCTTCAAGCGAATTCAACGAACTCATGATGGTTCCTTCGTCAGAGCAACTTCAAAGTGGGAAGTGGGCCTGTGATTTGTGGCTCATTAGTCATTGTTACTGCGGTAGCGACGACTGGGTGACTCTCCTTGGAGTTACGCATGCATGGCAAGTGGAGCAGGATGGTTGGCGTCCCACATGTTGGTGAGCGGAAGTATTCTTTCCGATGTCGAGGAGCAAGGAAACGCGTGGTATAGTATCACTGCTGATTGGTTACAAAAAAAATAGTATCAGTGCCGATTTATAATTATTTTTATTTATGATGAATGCTAGCGTTTCAACTCTTACGACGAAGGGTGCCAAACACGACGCGTCTGGATGTCCCACATGTCGTGAAAGAGTGGGACATGAACAGCGTGGTAGAGCCCAGCGTAAAAAATAGCATGGTAGATCGTCTCCACTTCTTCCACTTCTGGGTCGGAGACCACACGTAGTAGTACTTGGTGGTATGAACGATACAAAGTGCAACTTGGAGAGAAAGAACCGTCTAGTTGGAAGGTCTCGGGGCATACAAGTAAACAAATATAAAAGTTAATATGTGCCTCCAACTAATATAGTAGTAGTAGAGTACTTGAGCACGTACTCCATAACATCATCGTGCATTGCCACGTACAACATTAGTGGTAGTGCGTAGTAAGAGACAAATGCCGCAAGAGTTCCCTTCTTGACCTAGTTTTGGGTGTTTGGTAGAGTGTATGGAGGTGCATGAGTCAACACTAGTTTAGCACAAATACACTTGAAGCATGCATGAAGAGAGCATGCATGAAGAGGGTGTTGAGTTGAGCATGCATGAAGAGGAACAACTATCTTTGAGGCGAGAGCATGACAAACACACCCTATATGCCATGCATGTTCATACCATTTGTGCCTTTCTACTTCACTTCTGCGCTACATTACTCAGGTTCGTCGTCCACTCCACAGGTACATATGCATCTTGTAGTTCGAGTCCACGTGTTCTTCATATAGATGGAATGATCCTTGCATAACCGTGCACCTTGATTGCGAACAAATATGGCAATGGCCATCAAACAAGAAACTACACAAGCGCAAGTTGCTGCGAGAATTTGTGAGGAAGCCATAGAGCCTTCAAGTCAAAAAATAAAGAAACCACTGGCGGATAGGCGACGGATAATGAGCCAGCGACAAGCGGGGCGGCGCACAAGCAATTATAATCACAGGAAAAGCAGACGGCCCAACTAGGTCCATCTACGGGCCAAAAAGGGCCCGAGGAGTAACACAACACAACAAGTATTGAAGACAGCGGCACACCCAAATCTGAGCGCCGCACACCATATGTTTTACCGATGAGGTCTTTGGATCATGAATTTCAGCGGGGTTCAAACCCATGAACATAGAGGCATCTGACGGCACAACAGACCACTGGATTACGGATGAAGATTACATACTACACATACACATGGCTAGAGGAGATGATCTCCGCCATAAAATACCTACCCTCAAGCTCAAAGGGCCAGCTCGGCCTGGCTCAAAAGCCTCCCGAGAAAACTTGTTGGAAGTTGGGAAGAGCTTGAGGGGCGTTTAAACAAATTTTCAAGGGACTTATGTCCGCCTTCCGGATCTGAGCGATCTGAGTCATATAACCCAACAGCCGGAGAGTCGGTGGCGCAAATTCTGGAACATGTTCCTTACCAAAAAGAACCAAATAGTCATTGTCGGACCGGAAGCCCTAGCAGCTTTTAAACACAACGTCGAGACAAATGGCTGCTTGAGACACCTCGGCCAAGAAGCCAAGAACAATGGCGCGCTAACAAGCCTCATGGCGCTTTTTGCGGAGAAGACAGGCTGGCTAGCAAGATGCAGCACAAGCGACCAGTACATCGAGATCAGAGATGGAAGCGGAAAGTCACGGCAGGAAAGATCAGCGCGGAATAAAGAAAAAAGCCCAAAGACACGGCGGTCAACGCGGATTCAAAAATCATGACCAAACAATAAAACACGGCCTCTTAAGGACAACAGAGGCGAGCTATCAAATTTAAACAAAATTTTAGATCGGGTATGTCAAATCCTGATACCTCGGAAGGCTGCAAACCATACCAACGAAATTGTTGGGTTTTAAACAGTCCGGCAGACTCAGCGCCCGGACACAAAGAACTCGATCATGGCGAGGGCGATGTGAACCCCACCGTGAGCCTTTGGAAGTCAAAAGACTTTCCCACAAGAAGTCAAAACAGTAAACTTCGCTTCACATGATAGTACGGAAAACCAACACAGCACTTTCGCTAAGAAAAGTGTCATACGGTCCACCTCGGTGGAACACGAGATTGGATGTCAAAACCAATCACTTTCGACCATCTGGATTAGTCGAGAAGTATCCGGAGCAGGATAGACTGCCACGATATTGGATCCCATAACAGGCGGACTGCATTTCACGCAGGTTTTGATGGGCGTGGCGGTGACTTAAACCTGCTATATCCGGACACAATCCGCAAGTTGGGATAGACCATACTGCAATTGGCATAGCCGCACTTCCTTCAAAGGGTGGCGCCGAGGCCCTTACGCCCGGTGCATAGTTTCATTATTACTAGAAGTTGTGTTGGGTCACGACAACTTCCGGCGAAAAGCTAACCTTTCATGTCGCCCCATTTAAAAGTAGCTATCAAGCATCCTTTGGGGCGGGAAGCTTTCGTCCGCTTCAATGCAATACCACATTCGCGTCTCTTACGCTTAAAATGCCGGTCCACGTGGCATCATTTCATTAAAAGTCGCCTCGGACCCGGACACGGCTGGGCGAGTCGGAATAAATAAACTAGGGGCTACCTAGCGCACCCCTTCACAAGGGTTTGCACATATAAGCCATAATGAGCTAGCATAGGCTCACCTTTATTAATCTATATTTCAATTTTTATGCACTTTCTCATACGATTTCTTTTCCAACCAAGTTCCTCTCTTTTACGGATGAACAGCGTGCACACCGTCCGAGGATACGGCTGCTTGAGAGACACGGTAGTGAGGCGTGCGGTAGGGACCGTTGCAAGGACTCTTTTCAGACTAAGACCCTCGTAAACCTTTCTTACTATCTCTTGTTGCTATAATCCCTGGTTTATCATTATAACTAGAGAGGAGGCGGCGTTTTGGCATCGGCAGCGCCGAAGAACCTGCCGTACACAGACACAAGGGGCTTAGGGCTTTGTTTTGCCGCTATTATAAAGACCGAACACCTTGGGAGTGTTCGGCGTCTCGAGTTAGGCCTTATATGCATCAGCTCGAATCATGTCTTTGGTCAAATGTTGGGTTTGCCCGGCTCCTGTGTTTTGCTGCCTTCGTTCCGTATCGCCGGCTAACGGCTCGGAGAACTCTGCGATTGTGCCCCGATTAATTTGGCGAGCACCTCGATGAAAGCGGCGGCTGTCATGATACTGCGAGACTGGTCAACCACTCGATCGACCATAGGAATGTTTAGGATTCCTCGCTTTGTGAAGGGCGTTTCGGCCGGCACATCTGGCGCCCCAAATTCGGAGGCGCGGTGCCCCGAGGGCTATGTCGTAGCCCACCCTCGAACTCCATGGCTAAGTGAAAGTGATAAAGCATTATAGTCCGGTTGCCTCGTTTGCTCGCTACCACCTCCTTTACAGGACCGGCGTCAGATTAAGTGTGAAAGCGCTATTTTTGCGAACACCCCGCACCTTGTGCGTGGGGGCTGAAAGCCGACGACTGCCATCTTTCGGGTTATACACGTATACATGAGCGGCCGCATAGGAGATATTCTATTACTTGAGCACAAGTATAAAAAGGCGCTTACATCATAAATATCGTTTTACATCATATAGCGTTCATTGAGCGTAACATTTTTGAACACTGCGACTCTATTACCACGAGCACCACGCAGCACGCCGCCAAAATAGTGCTCGGCGGGTAACGGTTATCATCGAACCGAAGTGCATAGCAGCGGTGGCATCCATCTCTGTCCAATGTGTCTTGACACGGCGGCGCCATCGCGCACCCTCTATGCAGGCCGACCGCTTCATCGCCTTGATATGCGGCACCGCCCCAAGAAATTGCTGCAATAAGCCAAAGTAACTCTTGGCTGGGGCCTATCTGGCGGATATGGGTCACTATATCCGTCATAGCAAGCCGGACAACCTATTTAGCTCAGCCCACTCGGCCAAGCGGTCGGTCGGCGGAAGTGAGCGCTCCGGACTATGGAATTGAGACCAAAACAGCTCTTCCGTCTTGTGATCATACGGCTTCAAAAATGCACTGCGGCATCCGCGCTTTTCGCTGCTAAGTCCATATAAGGGTCCTCGAACCCCACAGTTGGCCCGGTGAGCATACTTTGGATCCGTAAACCTTGGCGCAGCGAAAAGGCTTACCGGCTACAATATCTCGGCTGGCGCAGCTCTTCCTTTATAGCCGCATTGCGGGCGGGCATCCTTAACCGGCGATGGCCTTCGCGGTCTTCTTGCCCGCTAAGCGCTCCTTCCCAAAACATCATTGCGGTCGGTAGCATCCTTTAACTTCATGGCCATTTGGCCATCTCTTCCCTACTCCGCGATGTCGACCCTTCGGCCGCTAACTCCTCGGCCGCCCTCGAGGCCGCCACATTACTCGCCGGCCTGCTCCTTGGCTTGAGCAAGTTCGGCCGAAGGCTCTCCACAACAGCGGCACTATCGCATTTCACGCACATATTGTGAGGAGCTAGCCGGCTGCCTTACCAAGTGACGCGCGATAACACTCACCTTGCGACTCATCAAGTCGCTGTTGACCAGCGCGATGTCGCATCCGCAACATCGAGTTGCCGCTTTAGTTCAGCAACTCCATCGGTCCGGTGGCCCCGGACGACCCGCCACTGCATCGGCATGGCGGGAATTTAAACCTGCGATTTTGATCCTCGGCACGTTGTCGATATCGACAACCTACCGAGTCTCGAGGGCTACTATCTATCAGGCGCATTCTATATGCAAAACTGTTAAAAGGTGTGTCATTTTCGTACCTCAAACCCGCCGACAAACTCACGGCGGCATCGTGCAACCCGCCTTGGCGAGCGAAATCCTTTCAATCACCATGCTCATCAATGCGTGGTGATCTTACGAATAAACGCCTTCTCAAGAAGATCCTTCAGCCGTACACCGATTGGCACGAACTATCCGACTTTGCCAAACCGGGGCTCCCTCCGTGGCGACACTTGAGGCTTGTCCGCCCTATCCGGCAGCGCCCGGACGGGCGTCTCGCTCTCTATCATCTCCGGACGAAGGTCCCCGAAGGCGAGCTCATTTGCGAAGGGCGGAGATCCGAACTACAAGGTAAAAACTTTAGTTATCCTCGAAGCACAAATAGGGATGTCTCTTATTATACAACTCCTTTCTTTCTACTTACGACTCGTTGGAGGCTGACTCTTTAAGGGAGATTGTGCGGCGGGGCCTCCCGGACGCAGGACCTCTGGCGAATTTCTTCCCCGTTTAGGGGCTTTTGCCCCAGGTCCTCGGAGGCAGTCCTCTTCTCCCCTTGGAGGAGGATTCTCGATCCCCCTCTTTCAAAAACCTCCTTAGGCGAGGCGGTAGCTTTCTGCTTTCCCCTTCGTCTTCCTCTGGGCGCAACCTCAACATCCGGACCAGCCACGGAATCCGGCGCGGTCTCGGGGAGGGCCGCACACCATATCAATTTTGCTTCCACTATCCACTCCTGTGTAGAAGGAAGTTGGTCATAAAGCGAATCATCGAAAAGCAAACAAGCGGTATGTCGGGCTCGGAACTACTTACTTGTGTGTCAGGCGATTGCAGCTTAGGCCAGCATCCTCGGTCAATTCGGACAGCGCCTCTTGCGATCCGAAGAATAATTTGTACATCTCCAGGGTGTCATACCCATGAAGTGTCGAAGAATCCGTGAGCCCTCGGTTGAACTCCCATAGCCGGGAGAGGCGGCGTTTGCGAGGCAGGAGGCGCCTAATCAGCATAACCTGCATTACCACCACCATACCGACCTCCCTCGTGGAGATCTCGAATCCGGCCCTGCGGTAGGGGCATGTCCTTTGGCGGCCCCAGTTGAATATGGTTGACCCACGACATCAACCGTCGTGGAGGTCCCGAGCAAAATAAGGCGGCGGCTTTTCTGCGGCCCCTCGGGCGGTAATATAGAACCACTCTTGCTGCCACGGGCGAGCTCCTCTTGGAAGGAGCCAGCGGGCCAGGGCATCGGCTCTCTACTTATGGCCGCCCGCCTTCCTCCAAGCAGCGCCCCGATCATCTTTGGTGCCACATTGAAGGTCTTGACCACAGGCCAAAGTGAGGGGTGGCGGAGGAAGGCTCCATGACGATAATAAATGCGAAGATATGGAGGATGGACTCGGAGCCAAATCATGGAATTCCAACCCATAGTAAAACATGAGCCCTCTCACAAAGGATCCATCGGAAGCCTAAACCCGGCGGAGGTGGGATATAAAAGCGACATACTCGCCGGGCTCGGGGTGGGGATGGCCTGCCCTTGACAGGCAACCTCATGCGAAATCTCATAAGCGGTGCTTGGCCTCCCGCAGCTTTAGCACGTCCTCCTCCGTGGCGGAGGAGGGCATCCACCGACCACGGAGGTCGGAACCGGACATCGTTGAAAGTCCAAGCGCTCGAATCTGGAGCTCTAGGTGCTGGAACTTGGAGCGGGAGAGGATTCGATGGAGGATTGAAGAAAAGCGAGCCTTGGTCCCGTTATAAAGAGGAGAATACCAGAACCGTCTCGTGACCGTTTGGGACTCGCCGATAGAGGCGTGGCGGCGGGCGTGATTGGGTTACTACGTCCGTATTAATGAGAATCCCGGATTAAGGGAAACATGTTCTCTGCTTTGACAAGGCGTGCCAAGAAACGCTTAGCTAAATCTTGTTGAGGTGGTAAAGTAAAAACAATTCAAGTAATGGCTTGGTAGTGGTGTGACGTCATGCCACAAAAAGCGTCGCAGATTGAACTTGTGTATATATTATTCTCTCTGGTGGAATGTGGAATTTATTTTGCGAGCGGACACTATCTGGTGTTCACAATCTTCTATCATTCGGAGGAGGAACCCGCCTTGCAATGCCAAGCAATATCTGCGTCGGACTTATCGTCATTGAAGCCTGGTTCGAGGGCTCTTGAGGAGTCTGGATTAGGGGTGTCCGGATAGCGGACTACCATCATCGACCGAACTATCATTGGCGGACTATCATCATCGACGGACTCCAAGACTATGAAGATACAAGATTGAAGACTTAGCCCGTGTCCGTATGGGACTTTCCTTGGCATGGAAGGCAAGCTTGGCGATACGGATATGTAGATGTCCTACCATTGTAACCGACTCTATGTAACCCTAGCCCTCTCCGGTGTCTATATAAACCGGATGGCTCTAATCCGTGGGACAGAACAACAACCCTTACAATCATACCACAGGCTAGCTTCTAGGGTTTAGCCTCCTTGATCTCGTGGTAGATCCACTCTTGTAAACATCCACAATATCAATATCAATCAAGCGGGGCGTGAGGGTTTTACCTCCGGCAAGAGGGCCCGAACACAGGTAAAACATCATGCCCCTTGTCTCCTGTTACCATCCGCCTAGACGCACAGTTCGGGACCCCCTACCCGAGATCCGCAGGTTTTGACACCGACAACCGTCCAATTCTCAGCAGATGCGTACATGACGCCGCACCAGAGGTGGTACTCTTTCGTATCTGCTCAACTTATTTATCGCAGCAAGAAAATATATCGCAACTTTTTTACTCTGATTTCTTGTCTTGGTTGCGAAGTTGCCTTTGTCCTGTTTGCACCTTCAGATCCGCCATGGCACGCTCAACACTATACTCCCAATGCTTATGGTTTTCCCCTTTTATATTCCACACTAGTTAAATCACAGTAGACTAAATTTCAAAATTGGTTCAGTCGATTTTTCAGAGTTCGCCGGAGTTCGCCGGTGCGATTGAAGGGGCTCGGGTGGTTGTGGGGCCTCGTGAGACAGAAGAAAACTTCGGCGGGTGGGGTTAGAGGCGGGGGTGGGGGTGGGGGTGGTGTTGGAAATATGCCCTAGAGGCAATAATAAAAGGATTATTATTATATTTCCTTGTTCATGATAATTGTCTTTTATTCATGCTATAATTGTATTATCCGAAATCGTAATACACGTGTGAATACATAGATTACAATATGTCCCTAGTGAGCCTCTAGTTGACTAGCTCGTTGATCAATAGATAGTCATGGTTTCTGACTATGGACATTGGATGTCATTGATAAGCGGGATCACATCATTAGGAGAATGATGTGATGGACAAGACAATCCTAAGCATAGCACAAGATCGTGTAGTTCGTTTTGCTAGAGCTTTTCCAATGTCAAGTATCTTTTCCTTAGACCATGAGATCGTGTAACTCCGGATACCGTAGGAGTGCTTTGGGTGTACCAAGCGTCACTGGCGTGGCTGGGTGACTATAAAGGTGCACTATAGGTATCTCGAAAGTGTCATTGGGTTGTCACGGATCGAGGCTGGGATTTGTCACTCCGTATTACGGAGAGGTATCCTGGGCCCTTTCGGTAATGCATCATCATAATGAGCTCAAAGTGACCAAGTGTTTGGTCACGGGATCATGCATTCTGATGCGAGTAAAGTGACTTGCGTGCGAGATTGAGCGAGGTATTGGGATACCGACGATCGAATCTCGGGCAAGTAACATACCGATTGACAAAGGGAATTGTATCTGAGGTTGCTTGAATCCTCGACATCGTGGTTCATCCGATGAGATCATCGAGGAGCATGTAGGAGCCAACATGGGTATCCAGATCCGCTGTTGGTTATTGACGGAGAGCCGTCTCGGTCATGTCTCGTGTCTCCCGAACCCGTAGGGTCTACACATAAGGTTCGGTGGCGCTAGGGTTGTATGAATATGAGTATGCAGCAAACCGAAAGTTGTTGAGTCCGGATGAGATCCGGACGTCACGAGGAGTTCGGAATGGTCGGAGGTAAAGAATTATATATAGGAAGTGCAGTTTGACCATCGGGAGAGTTTGAGGTCACGGTATTGTCTGGGACCACGGAAGGTCGAGGTCCACGGGTGGGGCCACCTATCCGGAGGGCCCGTGGGCTGAAGTGGGAGGAACCAGCCCCTGGTGGGCTGGTGCCCCCCCCTTGGGCCCCCTGCGCCTAGGGTTGGAAACCCTAGGGGTGGGGGGCGCCCCACTTGCCTTGGGGGCAAGCCTCCCCCCTTGGCCGCCGCCCCCCTTGGGAGATCTCATCTCCAGGGCCGGCGCCCCCCCAGGGGGCCTATATAAAGGGGGGAGGGAGGGCAGCCGCACCCTGAAGCCTTGGCGCCTCCCTCTCCCCTGCTACACCTCTCCCTCTCGTAGAAGCTCGGCGAAGCTCTGCCGGAACCCTGTTGCATCCACCACCACGCCGTCGTGCTGCTGGATCTTCATCAACCTCTCCCTCCTCCTTGCTGGATCAAGGTGCAGGAGACGTCATCCGCTCCGTACGTGTGTTGAACGCGGAGGTGTTGTCCGTTCGGCACTTGGTCATCGGTGATTTGGATCACGGAGAGCGACTCCCTCAACCCCGTTCACTTGAACGCTTCCGCTAGCGATCTACAAAGGTATGTAGATGCACTCCTATCACTCGTTGCTAGATGAACTCATAGATGGATCTTGGTGAAACCGTAGGAAAATTTTTATTTTCTACAACGTTCCCCAATAGTGGCATCATGAGCTAGGTCTATCGTAGTTCTCTATTGCGAGTAGAACACAATTTGTTGTGGGCGTAGATGTTGTCAACTTTCTTGCCGCTACTAGTCTTATTTTGCTTCAGCGGTATTGTGGGATGAAGCGGCCCGGACCGACCTTACGTGCGCTTCGTGAGACAGGTTCCACCGGTGACATGCACTAGTTGCATAAGGTGGCTAGCGGGTGTCTGTCTCTCCCACTTTAGTTGGGCGGATTCGATGAAAAGGGTCCTTATGAAGGGTAAATAGAAGTTGACAAATCACGTTGTGGCTTTTTGTAGGTAAGAAAGCGTTCTTGCTAGAACCCTATTGCAGCCACGTAAAAGATGCAACAACAATTAGAGGGCGTCTAACTTGTTTTTGCAGCAATTGCCTTGTGATGTGATATGGCCAAAAGTTGTGATGAATGATGAATGATATATTGTGATGTATGAGATCATGTTCTTGTAATAGGAATCACGACTTGCATGTCGATGAGTATGACAACGGCAGGAACCATAGGAGTTGTCTTAATTATTGTATGACCTGCGTGTCATTGATTCAACGCCATGTAATTACTTTGCTTTATTGCTAAACCGTTAGCTATAGTAGTAGAAGTAATAGTTGGCGAGCAACTTCATGGAACACGATGATGGAGATCATGATGATGGAGATCATGGTGTCATGCGGTGACAAGATGATCATGGAGCCCGAAGATGGAGATCAAAGGAGCTATATGATATTGGCCATATCATGTCACTACTATATAATTGCATGTGATGTTTATTATGTTTATGCATCTTGTTTACTTAGACGGCGGTAGTAAATAAGATGATCCTTATAATAATTTCAAGAAAGTGTTCTCCCTAACTATGCGCCGTTGCTAAAGTTAAATCGTTTGAAGCACCACGTGATGATCGGGTGTGATAGATTCCTCGTTCACATACAGCGGGTGTAAGACAGTTTTACACATGCAAAACACTTAGGTTAACTTGCGAGCCTAGCATGTACAGACATGGCCTCGGAACACAAGAGACCGAAAGGTCGAACATGAGTCGTATGGAAGATCGATCAACATGGAGATGTTCACCGGCGATGACTAGTCCGTCTCACGTGATGATCGGACACGGCCTAGTCGACTTGGATCATGTAACACTTAGATGACTAGAGGATGTCAAATCTGGTGGGAGTTCATTAAATAATTTGATTAGATGAACTTAATTATCATGAACATTAGTCTAAAATCTTTGCAAAATGTCTTGTAGATCAAATGGCCAGCGCTCATGTCACCATGAACTTCAGCGTTCCTAGAAAACCAAGCTGAAAGATGATGGCAGCAACTATTGGACTGGGTCCGGAACACGAGATCATCCTCATAGCTGCCAGAAACAATATGTCCTAGAAGCACCGCTAGGTGAAGCACCATCGAGAGAACCAAGGCGTTATGAGCGCTTGGCAGTCTCGTCTTGATGATTACTCCCTCGTTCGGTGCGGCATGCTTTACAGACTTAGAACCGGGGCTCCAAAAGCGTTTTGAGCAACACGGAGCATATGAGATGTTCGAGGAGCTGAAAATGGTTTTCCAAGCTCATGCGGGTCGAGAGATATGAAGTCTCCGACAAGTTCTATAGTTGTAAGATGGAGGAAAATAGTTACATCGGTGAGCACATACTCAAAATATGCAGGTTGCACAACCTTTGTCCCAGTGGACATTAACCTCGGACGAGGCGGTCATTGACAGAATCCTTGATCGCTCCCACCGAGCTACAAGAGCTTTGTGATGAACTACAATATCAGGGGATGGTGAAAACTATTCTGAAGTATTTTCAATCTGAAGTCGTGAGGTAGAAATCAAGAAGGAACATCAAGTGTTGATGGTCAATAAAACCACTAAGTTCAAGAAGGGCAAGGGTAAGAAGAACTTCAAGAAGGGCGGCAAGGATGTTGCAGCGCCCGATAAGCCGATTTCGGGAAGAAGTCAAAGAATGGACCCAAGCCACGAGGTGAGTGCTTTTATTGCAAAGGAAGGGTCCTTTGGAGCGGAACTGCCCCAAATACTTAGCAGACAAGAAGGCGGCAACACTAAAGGTATATTTGATATACATGTAATTGATGTGTACCTTACCGATTACTCGTAGTAACTCACAGGTATTTGATACGGTGTCGTTGCTCATATTTGTAACTCAATGGGAGCTGCGGAATAAGCGGAGACTGGCGAAGGGCGAGGTGACGATCTTGGCGTCGGGAATGGTTCCAAGGTCGATGTGATCGCCGTCGACACGCTACCTCTACATTTACCTACGGGATTAGTTTTAAACCTCAATAATTGTTATTTAGTGCCAAGTTTGAGCATGAACATTGTATAAGGATCTCGTTTAATCTGAGATGGCTACTCATTTAAATCCGAGAATAATGGTTGTTCTATTTATATGAGAGATATGTTTTATGGTCATGCTCCGATGGTCAATGGTTTATTCTTAATGAATCTCGAGCGTGATGTTACACATATTCATAGTGTGAATACCAAAAGATGTAAAGTTGATAACGATAGTCCCACATACTTGTGGCACTGCCCATATGGTCACATTGGTGTCAAGCGCATGAAGAAGCTCCATGTTGATGGACTTTTAGAGTCTCGATTATGAATCATTTGACACATGCGAACCATGCCTCATGGGCAAAATGACCAAGACTCCGTTCTCGGAACAATGGGCGAGCAACCAACTTATTGGAAATCATACATACCGATGTATGCGGTCCAATGGCGTTGAGGCTCGCGGAGGATATCGTTATGTTCTCACTCTCACTGATGACTTGAGTAGATATGGGTATGTCTACTTGATGAAACACAAGTCTGAGACCTTTGAAAAGTTCAAGGAATTTCAGAATGAGGTAGAGAATCAACGTGACCGAAAAATAAAGTTCTTACGATCAGATCGTGGAGGAGAATATTTAAGTCACGAATTTGGTACACACTTAAGGAAATGTGGAATCGTTTCACAACTCACGCCGCCTGGAACACCTCGGCGTAGCGGTGTGTCGAGCGTCGTGTCGCACTCTATTGGATATGGTGCGATCTATGATGTCTCTTCTTGATTTACCGCTATCATTTTGGGGATCGCTCTAGAGACAGCTACATTCACTTTAAATAGGGCACCGTCTAAATCCGTTGAGGCGACACCGTATGAATTATGGTTTGGGAAGAAACCTAAGCTATCGTTTCTAAAAGTTTGGGGATCACGATGCTTATGTCAAGAAACTTCAACTGAAAAGCTCGAACCCAAGTCGGAAAAATCGTCTTCATAGGATACCCTAAAGGAAACCATTGGGTATACCTTCTACCTTAGATCCGAAGGCAAGATCTTTGTTGCCAAGCGGATCCTTTACGGAAAAAGTTTCTCTCGAAAGGAGTAAGTGGGAGGAAAGTAGAACTTCGATGAAGTACTACCTCTTGAACGGAAAGTAGTGCAGCTTAGGAAAATGTTCTGTGGTGCCTACACCTCTTGGAGAGAAATTAATGATGATGATCAAGGTACTTGGATCAAGTTGCTCTTGAACCGTGGGTCCACAAGGACACGTTCCACACCAGTGGTATGGCAACCCTGTCACGGAAATCATGTTGTTGAACAACGGTGAACCTTGAACTATGAAGAAGCGATGGCGGGCCCAGATTCCAACAAATGGCTTGAAGCCATGCAATCCGAGATAGGATCCATGTATGAAAACAAAGTATGGACTTTGACAGACTTGCCCGATGATCGGTGACGATAGAAAACAAATGGATCTTTAAGAAGAAGGCGGACGCGGATGGTAATGTTACCATCTATAAAGCTCGACTTGTCGCTAAGGGTTATCGGCAAGTTCAAGGGTTGACTACGATGAGACTTTCTCTCCGTGGCGAAGCTGAAGTCCGTCCGAATCATGTTAGCAATTGCGCATACTATGATTATGAGATATGGCAAATGGACGTCAAAGCGGCATTCCTTAACGGCTATCTTAAGGAAGAACTGTATATGATGCAGCGGAAGGTTTTATCGACCCTAAGAATGCTAACAAGGTATGCAAGCTCCAGCGATCCATTTATGGGCTGGTGCAAGCATCTCGGAGTTGGAACATTCGCTTTGATGAGATGATCAAAGCGTTTGGGTTTATCTTGAGACTTATGGAGAAGCTGCGTTTACAAGAAAGTGAGTGGGAGCTCTGTAGCATTTCTCATATTATATGTAGATGACATACTTTTGATGGGAAATGATATAGAACTTTGGACAACATTAAGGCCTACTTGAATAAGAGTTTTTCAATGAAGGACCTTGGAGAAGCTGCTTATATATTAGGCATCAAGATCTATAGAGATAGATCGAGGCGCCTCATAGGTCTTTCACAAAGCACATACCTTGATAAGATATTGAAGAAGTTCAAAATGGATCAGTCCAAGAAAGGGTTCTTGCACTGTATTACAAGGTGTGAAATTGAGCTCGGCTCAATGTCCGACCACGCGAGAAGATATAGAAGAGATGAGTGTCATCCCTATGCATCAGCCATAGGGTCTATTATGTATGCCATCTTGTGTACCGGACCTGATGTAAACCTTGCCGTAAGTTTGGTAGGAAGGTACCAAAGTAATCCCGGCAAGGAACACTTTGGACAGCGGTCAAGAATATCCTGAAGTACTGAAAGGACTAAGGACATGTTTCTCGTTTATGGAGGTGACGAAGAGCTCGTCGTAAAGGGTTACGTCGGCGCTAGCTTCGACACAGATCTGGATGACTCTAAGTCACAAACCGGATCGTGTATATGTTGAATGGTGGAGCGATGGCTGGTGCAGGTGCAAGCGAAGCGTCGTGGCGGGATCTACATGTGAGCGGAGTACATGGCAGCCTCGGAGGCAGCGCATGAAGCAATTTGGGTGAAGGAGTTCATCACCGACCTAGGAGTCATACCCAATGCGTCGGGGCCGATCAAACTCTTCTGTGACAACTTTGGAGCTATTGCACTTGCCAAGGGCCAGGTTTCACAAGAAGACCGAGGCACATCAAGCGTCGCTTCAACTCCATTCGTGAAAATGTTCAAGATGGAGACATAGAAATTTGCAAAGTGCATACGGATCTGAATGTCGTGAGATCCGTTGACTAAACCTCTTCATGAGCAAAACATGATCAACACGAGAACTCTATGGGTGTTTGATTCATCACAATGTAACTAGATTATTGACTCTAGTGCAAGTGGGAGACTGTTGGAAATATGCCCTAGAGGCAATAATAAAAGGATTATTATTATATTTCCTTGTTCATGATAATTGTCTTTTATTCATGCTATAATTGTATTATCCGGAAATCGTAATACACGTGTGAATACATAGACTACAATATGTCCCTAGTGAGCCTCTAGTTGACTAGCTCGTTGATCAATAGATAGTCATGGTTTTCGACTATGGACATTGGATGTCATTGATAAGCGGGATCACATCATTAGGAGAATGATGTGATGGACAAGACAATCCTAAGCATAGCACAAGATCGTGTAGTTCGTTTTGCTAGAGCTTTTCCAATGTCAAGTATCTTTTCCTTAGACCATGAGATCGTGTAACTCCGGATACCGTAGGAGTGCTTTGGGTGTACCAAGCGTCCTGGCGTAAGCTGGGTGACTATAAAGGTGCACTACAGGTATCTCGAAAGTGTCATTGGGTTGTCACGGATCGAGGCTGGGATTTGTCACTCCGTATTACGGAGAGGTATCTTGGGCCCACTCGGTAATGCATCATCATAATGAGCTCAAAGTGACCAAGTGTTTGGTCACGGGATCATCATTCTGATGCGAGTAAAGTGACTTGCGATAGCGATTGAATGAGGTATTGGGATACCGGCGATCGAATCTCGGGCAAGTAACATACCGATTGACAAAGGGAATTGTATCTGGGGTTGCTTGAATCCTCGACATCGTGGTTCATCCGATGAGATCATCGAGGAGCATGTAGAGCCAACATGGGTATCCAGATCCGCTGTTGGTTATTGAGCGGAGAGCCGTCTCGGTCATGTCTCGTGTCTCCCGAACCGTAGGGTCTACACATAAGGTTCGGTGGCGCTAGGGTTGTATGAATATGAGTATGCAGCAAACCGAAAGTTGTTGAGTCCGGATGAGATCCCGGACGTCACGAGGAGTTCGGAATGGTCGGAGGTAAAGAATTATATATAGGAAGTGCAGTTTGACCATCGGGAGAGTTTGGGGTCACGGTATTGTCTGGGACCACGGAAAGGTCGAGGTCCACAGGTGGGTCCACCTATCCGGAGGGCCCGTGGGCTGAAGTGGGGAGGAACCAGCCTGGTGGGCTGGTGCGCCCCCTGCCCCCCTGCGCCTAGGGTTGGAAACCCTAGGGGTGGGGCGCCCACTGCCTGGGGGCAAGCCTCCCCCCTTGGCCGCCGCCCCCCTTGGGAGATCTCATCTCCAGGGCCGGCGCCCCCCCAGGGGGCCTATATAAAGGGGGGGGAGGGAGGGCAGCCGCACCCTGAAGCCTTGGCGCCTCCCTCTCCCCTGCTACACCTCTCCTCTCATGAAGCTCGTGAAGCTCTGCGGAACCTGCTGCATCCACCACCACGCCGTCGTGCTGCTGGATCTTCATCAACCTCTCCCTCCTCCTTGCTGGATCAAGGTGCGGGAGACGTCATCCGCTCCGTCGTGTGTTGAACAGCGGAGGTGATGTCCGTTCGGCACTTGGTCATCGGTGATTTGGATCACGGCGAGTGCGACTCCCTCAACCCCGTTCACTTGAGCGCTTCGCTCGCGATCTACAAAGGTATGTAGATGCACTCCTATCACTCGTTGCTAGATGAACTCATAGATGGATCTTGGTGAAACCGTAGGGAAATTTTTATTTTCTGCAACGTTCCCCAACACGGGCGGTGGGGGCCGGTGGCCCGTGCGGTGTTCTGTATGGGAAGAATCAGAGACGAGGAAGAAGAAGGGTTAGGAGACGTAGGATCTTCATCCAACTGCCTGAAATGGTCGAGAGATAGCTGGGAGTTGCATTCTTAATGCGCTCTGGTTCATCATGTGTGGGCACTGTGCAACCAACATTTTATTATCCAAAATATTCTTGCTCTTCTTTACCATGTTCCTCTTCCGTTTTTAATATGTACTCTCTCCGTTCCTAAATACAAGTCTTTGTATAGATTCCACCACGGACTACATATGGAGCAAAATGAGTGAATCTACACTCTAAAATGTATCTGGATACATCTGTATGTGATCCATAGTGGAAATCTCTACCAAGACTTATATTTTGGAGCGGAGGAATATGATAATGTCTGATATGTTCCTTGTCTTGAAGATGAGCGGGGACATTTGCGATGTAGAGGTCTATCGGTAGGTTGTGATGGACACTTTGAGCCTCTTTGATTCGTAGGATCTTGTAAACATAGGAATAGGATTTGTAGTGGCCTGCCCACTTGAATCCTATAAGAATAACAAGGAAATGTGGGGAGCTGTGTAAGCCTTTGAGAGTTAAGCTGATATTATGATGACAGCACCTTCACTTGAAGAGATCTGGTATCAGAAGCCTTTCTAGTCGTGCGGCAATACTAGCACATATATTCCGGCAAGTTCCACTTTGCTGATTTTACTCGATGCTTAAGGTTTTCCGTTATATCTACACTATGATTTGTGTAGCTGCTTTGTGTCGTACTAGCAGCAGTCCACTCTTGAAGCTAAACACTGCAATGACTTACAAAATTGGCACCAAGGCATTGAGTGCCATTACAGATGCAATGAAACTCATCGCTCCCCACTGTTGATTCTTGTTGAGAATATGATCCTAATGACTATTCCAACCTCGAGAGTCAAAGGCGGATGGTCATCCTATTCACCCATCAAGGTGCTGTTCTAATTTGGCAATGTTTTATTGATTCCGGGTATCTTGCATATGTTGTCTTGCATTTCTTCTACTTTGTTGCACCGCCATGTGCTTAGTTTACTCATCATATATGTCGAGATGCCTGTGCCCATCCATTATCAATACATATTCCATCTGTCATCATACCATGTTTTTTCACTCAAATGTTGTTCTTGTGCATCAGACATCAAAAGGAAGAGGGTGATTGCGAACTGAAGGAGCACCGGAAAGTCCTTGAAAAACATGGTGGTGCGGAGAAATCAGACTGACACCCACTTATATTGGTTGTACAACCGGTGACACAAAATGTAGGACCGACTCCGCATTTGTACCCATACTTCCTTGGCCACACCACTAGCCCCACCACACGGGACCTGCACTCTGACAAAAGGTATACCTATTTCATTTGCCATGGCACCAAATGTACCACAGAAAAATCCCTCCGACCAAAAAGTACAGCAAGTCCACCGGCGAAGACCTATCCCAACTACGAGAGGCGGCAATTCCTGCAGATTGGAACCCCATTCCATTTATTCCCAATTTAAAGGCAATGCTTTCAATGTTGTTAGGGACTACGTGCATATATTCCCATCATGGGAAGATTATTGTGAAGACAAACACCATTTCACATCTTCTGTCCAACTTACGTGTAAGTGCTATTATTCATGGTTATTATTTTCCTGTTTTACGCTGATTGAACACATCAATGATTTACATTACATTGTTGTAACTAGGTGAGGTCAATATGGATAGTCATGACGAGCAAAGCTTGCTTGTGCTTTTCAAGGAAGCATTGTTGCGATGTCGGTGTTACTGAGGAAATCACACTTTGATGGCAAGTCTATAAACAAATTTCGGTGAAGTCTCTGTGCTAAATTTAGAAGACATTGAATGGAAAACCCTTGTTATGCCTTTGGTCTTGTTCCCGGGATGAGGTCATCTATGAAATCACATGACAATTTGAACTTCTACTTTTCGCATGTGCCTTACGGATCTTTTTGCGGAAATCTGCTCGAAGAAGAATTCGGTTTGACAAAACGACGAGGATATCGCAAATATGCTGCCCGATGCTTTGCTTTTGTTAGTACTGTTGTCATGTATCCTTTGTACTTGCATACATACTGGTTCATTATGTGATAGCAGTATGCATGATAGCTTGCTTATCAATTGTTAGCTCAAATTATCGATCTGTATGAATGATTACATTAGTGTAGAATATATCCAATGCCAATGTTTTTTAGCTCTGCATTGTTCTTGTAAGTAAATGTTGTCCTTTATCGATTGTACTTATAATGACAGGTAGTTGTTCATGTACCATCACTCTGCAGCTTATTTTCCTTTGCCCTCCATTTTCTACACATCAGATCTATATTTACTCTTACCATAAGGTTGGTCTTGAAGAAGTTTAGTGTGCATTGCTCTTGGCTGTACCTTTTGCTGTATCGCTGCACTTACATTTATAGCTACTTGGTTATGTAGCATCACTCTTCATCTTATCTTAAATATTCTCCATTTTTTAGTATATTATCACATCTATATTTACTCTTAACAAAATGTAGAATAAAGGCAATGCTTTTGAAGAAGATTACGTGGTAAACTTCTTGAATTGCCCCCCCATCGGCATGGACAAGGCCTTTATAGAGCCTGTCTTCACCAATAATGTAAGTTTGTCCATCTCAAGCCTTCAAACTTTGTTGTATATATTTGGTTAGGCATGATTGCAACACTGTTTATTTTGGTGTTTGCATCAAATTGCTTGTTTAAAGTTTATTATGTAGTTCATAAACAAAAGTTTGTCCTTTCTCAATTCAATTTTCAGTTGTACAACCAAGTTCCTTCTTCATACCATGTAAATTAAACTATCTGAGCAAGTGAACTTCTTTTGCCTTTGCATGTATGTACATTCTTCATCCGTAATCCAGTGGTGTGGTGAACCTACCCACTATAGCACAATGTCATATTCTGCAATGTCTTAACTATGAAAATGTCATATCATTCTAGTATTATTTAAACCGTCTCTTTATTTGCCAATCTGAAATGGTATAAATTGATTTGACACACTAACCATTGATACTTATGAGTTCTTGATCGTAATCCGGTGGTGTCGTGAAGCTGCCAACTCCTTCACAATGTCATTTCCTGCCATGTCTTTACTGAACAATACCATATTGTGTTAATGCAATTTTATCTTTGTGTCACTTTATTAAATCGATAAGAAATGTGATGAATTATCAACACTAATACTTTTATGTGCAAAACACATCATCATGCCTTGTTTATCTTTGAGTGAGGAAGATATAAGTGTTGAACAAGCTGATCTCATCATCTTGCTTTCGGTGACTTGCGCTGCAGCTCCCAGTAGGCTAACCTTTCTTGAACTCTATTGAAGTGTTGTCGGTTTTGTATATTATTTTGTCGGCGTGTTTATTTGCCTTTGGTGGCGATCTTTGATGCCGGTGTATGTAATCTGTTATGCCTTGTGCTTTATTATCATAGTGGCGAACTTTGATGCCCGTGGATGTAATATGCCATAATTTCTTTATTGTATAGTCTAGGTTTTTCTTATTCACGATGCTGCAGTTATTTTCTTGTATATATATCCTGTCTTCATGATAAACCGCCAAGCTGTAAAATTACGGTACATAATCGGGCCGTCATGCAATCACGGTGTAGGTTGGGCTGAAGCGTGTCGAACAGCTCATGGGCGGTAGCAGCCGAAATGTACCCGACCCATGATTGTGCGAATCAAATCACGGGCTTTAACAGGCCAAAATTGTCTCGGTCCTTGTTTGGCCCAATCGGATATCGGCTCGGAAAGGCGGATGCAAACGGGCCGTAGTTAGGCCCAACTATATGGCGGTCTTTTAACAGGCCAAAATTAATATAGGGTCGAAATGTTAAGCGGGCCCTTAACAGGCCAAAACTAATATCAGGCGAATTACTAAGTGGGCCTTTAGCAAGTGGGCCCAAAAGCATAGTGTCCGGTTGGCGGGCGAATCGATGCCATAATTGAGCCCAAAGCCTCTTAAAGGTCGGACTGATCTAGGCGTAATTTGGCCCGAGCGTGGTAGGCTTTTAACGGGCGGATCTCATATGGGCCACTATTAGGCCGAAGCGTGGCAGAGCCATTAATGGACGGATCAAATATGGGCGACATTTGGCCCAAAACATGGCAGCCAGTTAATGGGCCGGCCTACTAGGGTCCTCAAAATCTTGTGGGCCTACAGCTGGGCCAGCCCATTAATGTTGGCGAAATCTCGTGGGCCTTTAGCTGGGCCGGCCCATTATGATTCGCAAGAATCTTGTGGGCCTTTACCTGGGCCGGCCCATTATGGCACACAAAAATCTTGTGGGCCTTTACAGGCGGCCCATTATGGCCCATAAAATCTTGTGGGCCTTTAGCTAGGCTAGCCCATTATGGTCATAAAATCTCGTGGGCCTTTAGCTGGGCCGGCCCATTATGGTCCATAAAATCTTGTGGGCCTTGGTTGGGCGGCCCATTTAAACTTGATGGGCGGTCCACGTGTCAACATATCATAGCGCGTCTCGCCCATTGGATGAGTGACACTGTCCAAGTGCCAGCGGACACGCGTGTCTCCTCCACCAATGATGATTTTACACTGGAAAATCCCCATTGGTGGGGCTGTTAACGGGTTATCGGATCAAAACCCGACCGATAGCTTAACGGCGTTAAGTTACGGTGGATGCCACGTGTCGGCCACCCTTGGCGAAAGCACTTCTGTGATGCGCGATTTATCGTCATGGAAGTGGACACTTCTGTGATGATAATTTTGGTAATGTCATGGAACACTTCTACGATAGCACATGTATGACTATCTTGATTCTGTCATAAATTTGTCATGGATGTACATGCATGACAAAAAATGCGACCTACTGTGACAAACACGTATCATCACGGAAGTGTATTTTTTTTTGTAGTGTCCTGCACGGCAAGTTCGTCGGGATCCTTGCTGCTTGTCACCTCCATTTCCACCTTGACGGCGTCGGTCCTGCCTTTGGGCTCCCCCGGCGGGCCGTTCGCCCACAGCTTGGGCATGTAGTGCGGCAGTGGGGATGCCCCCGCTCTGATGCACAGGACCGACACGGTGATAGACACGCCGATGTCGAGCACGCCGCCGACCAAGAAAAATGTGCGGCCGTCCTCCTCCGCAAACAGCAAGAGCCGTGGCTCCGACAGTGGCACTTGAAGCTGGAGCGCCTTGCTATACTGGATCCTGTGCACGGGCATGGGATGCACGGTGCTGATGTGGTGGGAGAGCACCGGCGGTGGGCCTTCGTAGCCGCGGATGGGGGGCATTTGCAGGGCGCGAGCGGACACACGCTTTGGTGATCGGCGAGCTTGTGGTAAGTGACGTAGAGCCCACAGCCTTCGTGCGGGCACTCCACCCTCACCGAGGAGAGGATGGCGTCCACTTTCATGTTCCGCATGTCAAAGCCACCGCCGCGCTCGCACTTCTGGCACTGCCGCTGGTTCCTGGGGCACTCGATGCGGCAGTCCGCACAGGCCAGGTGCCCTCCCTTGCACTGCACAAATCAATCGAACAACACATCAATCAAGAAACATGCACCTTGCTCGATCAGCTGAACGGACGATGTGTATTTGAACCTCATACACTGGAGGCTTCAAGGGGCGGAGGCACAAAGGGCAGTGGACCAAGGTCCATCAAGACCATAGAGAGCTCCATCATCGGGTCCTGTTCCATCTGCATGATCTCCCCCTCCTCGTGAACAACCATCTCTTGCTTTAGGGCATTACAAAGCTTTACCATCACATATTCATACTACTTCAAGGTGCATTAAATCAACACATGCAAGTATCAAAAGGAGAGTCACGGCATGCATGCATGCGTTGTAATTAATGCATCGGTAAACGCAAATTATTGAAATATATCGAGTGTAGTGCTTTGATGTGTCGCGACAACTCATACAAGACCGAGAAGTTTGATTACTACAACACCCTCTCCCTCGCGGACTGAGCTCTGATGCCTTAACTGCACCTGCCTTTGGTTATATGACAGGTGGGCCACCCACCTGTTGGGCCCACCTGTCATACATGCAAAGGCAGGAGCAGTAAGTCAATGAAGTTGTGTCCCTCCCTCGCCCATGAGCATGGTGGCTGGCAGGACTAGGAGAAGCTTTAGCTACGCTCTCCCTCCACCTTGCGGTGGACATCAGCAGTTCAATCGGTGTCGGATGGCGGAAGCATCTTGTAGTACTCCTCCCTTGCAGTAGTACTCCATCATTGTTCGACTTCGAAGAAGAACAGCCAAGCGCAGCCCGGACGCTCGCGTGGTAGTTTCATGTGTACTACCTCCGTCCTGGTTTATTGGTCCCCATTGTAATCTATGCTAAACTTTGACCATAAATTTAACTAAAAAATATTCATGCATGTCATAAAAAATTATATCTTTGAAAACTATATTCAAATATGAATCCAACGATATAATTTTTGTTGACATGCACTAATATTTTGTTAGTTAAATCTTTGGTCAAAATTTTGCACAAATTACAAAGGGGACTAATAAACTAGGATGGAGGTAGTAGAGTAGTCTAGGATAGCGTGTACCGTGCCTGTAAGCTTAAAATCATTGGGGTCGGCTCCATCTGGTCAGGACGGAGGTAGTAGAGTAGTCTAGGATAGCGTGTACCGTGCCTGTAAGCTTTTTTTGTTGATTAAAATAATCTTCTGGCCATCCTGTCATCCTAGTGATTGTAGTTTGCACGCTCATCTGATTGAGACAGGAATATATATTTTAATTATGCTGGGGTAAATGTTAGAGGTTGCAGCAAATATATTGTACACTGCGGGTCTTTTAGTCAAATTTAGAGGCAAGCATGTGGGGCCAGTGCTATGATGTGTGCGTCAACTCGTACAACGAGGAGAAGCTTGATTTTACTACTACACGCCTTCTACCTCGCCCATGCGCACGGTGGCTCACAGACGAGGACAGGCTTTTGCTTATACTACAACAAGCTATCCCTCCCACACGCAGTAGGCGGACATGCAGCAGTAGATTCGATACTGTAGAAGTAGTAGTAACATCATTGTTCGTCTTCTCGAAGAGGCGAAGAGCCAAGCGCAACCCGAACGTGGCAGTTGTGAACGCTCGTGTGGCGGTATTTGTGTAGGGGTGGGGCGTGGTGCGGTGCCTTGGAGCACGCATATAGCTAGGCTCTTGCATGAGACAAAATTGCTATTTGATCCCACTATTGTAGTACTAGTACTTTCTAGTATAGCCTTGTAAACCGGAAAGGAGTATTTGCCTTTCTAGATATTTCAACAAGTGACTAGACTACACCCTAAATAAATAGTACGTAGTTCTCCCGTTTTCCTCTCCGCCTTGGTCACAGTGCACAATATTGAGTATACTAGTACTGACTAGTCTCTTTTTGACACACATTTACGTTTTTTAACACGATACAGACGCAAGCGCTCATATACAGCGCATGCACTCACCCCTATGAATGCACACACGCACACCCTACCCCTATGAGCACCTCCGAAAGACTGAGCCTGCATATCATCTTGAAATTTATGAAGTCACCATAGGCACCTCGTTATCGACGGGAACGTCTCCTGGCACGCATTTACATTGATACGGCTTGATTGCCAAGGAGGGAGAGGGTAGCGGTTCCCGAGACGTTGAATGGTCAATGATGCATCCTCAATTAGCATGTAGAGGAATTAATTGGAGAAGCATAATAGAGCCGCACTATCTGAATACAGCGAGTTTGGACTCTCATATAAAGCGCCCCACCACTCCAATCCATCTACTCCTAGTCTCGTGCAACCTTGCTCACTCCAATCCAAGACCAAGTGACCGAAGCCACAAGCACCTATGGAGGCGATGGGCGCGAGCGGCGATCGGCTATGCCAAATCATCAAGGCGCTGGCTGCTTATTCGCACCGCACATCGTTTCTAGGCGGTCTTTGGCGACCGCCGGCGTCGTAGCCCTCGCCGACGTCGGCTTCACCTCTCACATGGACGACATGATGGTCCACTCCATCCGCAAGTTCACCGACGTCAAGAAGCGCATGGACGACCTTGCCGTATTGCTCCAGCCCGCGCACCCAGGCTCCTCATTGCCTGCCACCCTCATTGGCCACCATGGTGACAAACTCTTTCAAGCTCTGGTGGCCCTGCAGGTGCCGGAGGTCATAGCGAAGAATGTGCACCTCGAGGCGCGCTGCCCATGGCAGCTCTCGCCATGCAAGAACCGTCGACATGCACATCCACGTCTACGAGGAAATTGTCTACATAGGCCACTACAAGCCAGCGAGGACAGAAAAATGTTGGCCTTCTTCCAGCGGCTGGAATCTTTGGACGCCATTGTTAAGAAGCACGTCGACCTGGCCACGAAAACCGTTGCTTCTTAGCCGTTGTTCGGTGGGCCGGCGCCCCGAGTCGAGGAGGTGGACATCGTCGATGGATGCATCTCTTCTTCTTGCCTCCTATAACCAGCACTGCACCGCCTCGTGGCCTTAATGTTTTATTAGTATAGTACTCCCTCCGTTCCCAAATATAAGTCTTTCTAGAGATTCCAGCAAGTGACTACATACGGAGCAAAATGAGTGAATCTACACTCTAAATTATGTCTACATAAATCTATATATTGTATTCCATTTGAAATATCTAAACAGACTTATATTTAGGAACGGGGGGAGTATATGGCATTTTTATTCCAATCGTAACGTTTTCACTGTGAGGTGGGGCCGCAGTTGAGCAAACTGACCATCGGCAAATCCCCACCCTAGCCACCGGGCGTCGGCTGAGTTTAGAATTAGAAGAGAGAAGCGACGGAGAAGAGCTAGCTGTAGCACGGACGTTGTTGTCAGATGGGACTCGTGTTGATAGAATAGGAGTGCTGAGCACTCGTACCTCTTTTTTTAGGGAAAAAGTAGTCGTATGTCTAGTACCACTAGTTGGGAGCGTGCGACCTATACCTGTCATCACTTTAGGTCTCCTTTTCGAATCGCAGGTACGCTTCACAGTACATATTTTTTCACACATTTATCCTCCTATATGTACTCCTAGGCTATTTCCACGTGCTCCCTTTCGCCGACATGTGGGACATAGAGCATCTGGGTCGTAGTGCATGCACGACTCGGAGCATATGCCGGGGTACTTACATTTCAAACCTCATGAATTACATGCAAACCCCCCGCAGAAGAATAAATAAATAAATGAATTACTACATGAAACCGGATTATTTTCGTAGAAACCGGAGCACGCTCATTAATTTTTGGACATAACACGTTTATAAAAAATGACTGGACCTAAACCAGTCTAAGGGTCTCTTTGATTCGCAAGATACTGGGAACACAGGAATGGGGAAAGTATGATGGCGATGAACCAAGACGAAGAGAACTCTAACTCAGTTAGAGGTTAGAGTTAGATTCTAACCCTCAACTAACTCTAAAACAAAGAGGTGTATGTATGGCAGGGTTAGATTGACAATAAATGCTTTTTCTCAATCATTTGACTACTTTAGACCCTATTTCCTGCCGGATTTGGTGTGGCCGGCTCTTGTGTGGCCTCCTCCCGCTCACAATTGACATAAACGAACCATCTTTACAAATCAAGCATGCAAAACATGATAAATTTTACTTTGCCCATACAAATGAGATATCCCACTTAAACATACAAGTCGTCAATCAAGCTTCACAAAAAAGATACACTCCATGAAATAAAGCATGAGCTAACTCATCACGGAAGTCATTCACAATAGGGAGGGAGCCCGGAGCCCCTCAGGCACCTAGGGAGGAGCTCGTCATCGTCGCTCTGGAGGAAGGCTCTGTAGAGCTCAAGCCCTGGGAACCCATCTTACGCCGGTGCTTGCCAGTTGAGGTCGACACCGACATGGGTAGCAGGGCCACTTGCCGACGACTGCGAACCGAATCTTTGGGCCTCTAGAAATAATGCAAGCCTGAAACTGGAATACCTAGAAAGGTGAACTGAATCTTTGGGCCTCTAGAAATAATGCAAGCCTGAAACTGAAATACCTAGAAGGTGAACTGAAACTCTGGGCCTCTAGAAAGATTTATTACCTCCTCAAGCAGCATCAAACAATTCCATGCGTGCACCACAAATCTATACCAAGTTTAATCAGAATCTACTTTTCTAGATCAAAATTAGCACTAGAGCGAGCAAGGTCAATGATATGGCTGTGAGACAGAGAAGGAACGAATAAACTCACCCCTCTCGCGACCTCCCTGGAAGATGCGCCGCCGCCGCGCACGACAGAGGGAGAAAAATGACCGATGAATGGGGAGCGGGGCAAGCTTCGAAGGCCGGAGGGAGAGGGCAGCCGGAGGAGGGCGGCGGAGGCCGGAGGGAGAGTGTGGCCGGAGGAGAGAGATTCTTGATGACCCACAAGTATAGGGGATCTATCGTAGTCCTTTCGATAAGTGAGAGTGTCGAACCCAACCAGGAGCAGAAGGAAATGATAAGCGGTTTTCAGCAAGGTATTCTCTGCAAGTACTGAAATAAGTGGTAACAGATAGTTTTGTGATAAGATAAATTGTAACGAGCAACAAGTAACAAGAGTAAATAAAGTGCAGCAAGGTGGCCCAATCCTTTTTGTAGCAAAGGACAAGCCTGTACAAACTCTTATAATAGGAAAACGCTCCCGAGGACACATGGGAATATCGTCAAGCTAGTTATCATCACGTTCATATGATTCGCGTTCGGTACTTTGATAATTTGATATGTGGGTGGACCGGTGCTTGGGTGTTGTTCTTACTTGAACAAGCATCCCACTTATGATTAACCTCTATTGCAAGCATCCGCAACTACAACAAAAGTATTAAGGTAAACCTAACCATAGCATGAAACATATGGATCCAAATCAGCCCCTTACGAAGCAACGCATAAACTAGGGTTTAAGCTTCTGTCACTCTAGCAACCCATAATCTACTTATTACTTCCCAATGACTTCCTCTAGGCCCAAATAATGGTGAAGTGTTATGTAGTCGATGTTCACATAACACCACTAGAGGCTAGACAACATACATCTCATCAAAATATCGAACGAATACCAAATTCACATGACTACTAATAGCAAGAGTTCTCCCTTGTCCTCGGGAACAAACGTAACTACTCACAAAGCATATTCATGTTCATAATCAGAGGGGTAATAATATGCATAAAGGATCTGAACATATGATCTTCCACCAAATGAACCAACTAGCATCAACTACAAGGAGTAATCAACACTACTAGCAACCTACTAGCACCAATCCCGGACTTGGAGACAAGAATTGGATACAAGAGATGAACTAGGGTTTGGAGATGAGATGGTGCTGGTGAAGATGTTGATGGAGATTGCCCTCTCCCGATGAGAGGAGCGTTGGTGATGATGATGACGATGATTTCCCCCTCCGGAGGGAAGTGTCCCCGGCAGAACAGCTCCACCGGAGCCCTAGATTGGTTCCGCCAAGGTTCCGCCTCGTGGCAGCAGAGTCTCGTCCCGAAAGTTTGCTTAATGTTTTTTCTCATCGAAAGACTTCATATAGGAGAAGATGGGGCATCGGAGAACCACCAGGGGGCCCATGAGGTAGGGGGCGCGCCCCCCACCCTCGTGAGCATGCTGTGGGCCCAATGGCCTTCATCTTTGGCGACGATTTTTCTTTATTTATTTTAAGATATTCCGTGGAGTTTCAGGACTTTTGGAGTTGCACAGAATAGGTCTCCAATATTTGCTCCTTTTCCAGCCCAGAATTCTAGCTGTCGACATTCTCCCTCTTCATGTAATAAACCTTGTAAAATAAGAGAGAATAGCCATAAGTATTGTGACATAACGTGAAATAACAGCCCATAATGCGATAAATATCAATATAAAAGCATGATGTAAAATGGACGTATCAGAGGGCAAGCGGCGGAGCAGCACTTGGGCGGGCGGCCCGATGGGGAACAGAGAGGATTCATGCCAGGGGGGCGGAGGGAGAGGTCTGGTGCGTGCAGGGAAGATTTTTTTAGTTCTCTTTTAGTGGGCCCGAGGAGAACTAACCCAATTAGAACCTCTCCACCACGCGAGTTTTTTTAGCTGGGTTAGAGCAAAGTAGCTCAAACTAACCCCTCCTGTTTGGATACTTTGAGGATATTTCAACCCAAACTAGCTCTAACTCAGGGATCCAAACAAAGAGGAGTAGTAATGTACATGCTACAGTCTGGACCGTAGCACATTGTTTTTTATGGCCATATCACCACATTGTTTTCTACTGCTGGTTCACTGGGCTGCCGTGGTTCGCACTGCTGGTTCACTGGGCTGCCGTGGTTCGCACTCCTCCAACGTGAGTAGTAGTACTAGTATATACTATGTGGGAGATCCAGCATCTGGATCGACGTGTTATGCACCAGATTAGAGTGGGGAACGGAAGGGGGGCATCACCCCGGTCGTAGCACCAGTAATTCATGACTATAGTGAGTAGTCATGTCACAAGTCTTTCCAGCAGTAACGCACCGTCAAATCGCACAGCCCGACCTTTCTAGCAATAAGTAAGTTGGATTCGCTACTCCCTCACCCTCCTCGCCTCTCTGTCAAACCGCCTACCCGAAAGTTGTCGCGCGTACTGCCCGGGAAAAGCCCTGCCCTCAACTTTTAACTACGCGAAAATAGTTCGAGCTTGTTCGTTCTATATAAATACTAGTATTTTATGTTTATTCACCCGTGGGGTTGTTCAATGAATGGAGGGCCGGGGAGCACAGGTGAACAATACTACTACTAGTAAGTAGGATTCACACAGTTAGTCACGTTAAATAGAGAGTTTCTTTTCTTTAATGCCACATACACAAATTGAAACGCTTGTTGTGGAGAGAAAAAGATAATCACTCCACTATATATGCAGGCAAGGGCCTAAGCGCTTGCTTTACTAGGGTTTCTCTCTTCATTCTCTCATCCTCTCTAGATCTAAACAAGACAACGGTAGCGACATTTTCTCTCTGCTCACCGCTGGTCACAGATCCGGCCGGATCCCTTCGGCCAGTGTGTGTAAAGGACTAGGTGCATCGTTCACGCGTTCATCGCCGGCGAGGGAGGAAACCCACAGCTGCCGGAGGGGCCTGGTCCTCTGGCCGTGTCGTTCTCTCCGACACAACGCCGGCTCGGGAGGTCCTCCGACCCTTCTTCCTCCCTGCCGTATTGTGCACAGATCCGACCTGCCACCGCCGACATCCCGACGACCCTCAAGTATAAGTTCTTCGAAAGCGAACTTGCTCTACTGCCCCAGCTCCCCACGTATCTGCATGTGCATCTTTTTCTGCTCCCATCAGCTCTTCCAAACCCACCTAAATTTTTAGTATTATTAGAGGTAAAGCTACTTCATGCATTCGAATCTAGGACTTGGTTCAAACAACGAAGAAAGGGGGAAAAGTTGTAGCATGAATCTAGGACTTCATTCAAAGAGGAAATAATGGGGTGAAAGTAGTAGAGGCCGGATACCCAACTGGTCTCTTGGTTAAAAAGGGAAATAATGGGAAAACGCAGTACAAACTGGATAAGGAACAGATCTATTATTGGTTGAAAAAGGGATAGAAAGTGGCGGCTGGTGGACAAGTCAACAGAGTATGTCTAGGATTAGATTTGCCGCCCTCACATAGTAAAAGGTCTCCAGGATTAGATTTGCTGCCCTCACATAGTAAAAGGTCTCCAGGATTAGATTTGCTGCCCTCACAGAGCATGAACAAACTCGGCATCACCACTTTATGCCTCCTTGTAGGTACATTGTGCTGATGCGTCCACTATCTCATGTCCTTATACCAACTTATTCATGTTGTTAATGTAAGGGCGCATGTAAAATGAAGCGATCACACTGTTACCTTAAGGACATGTCTAACTAGTGTTATTTCTAATCTAATGCCTCCAGTGATATGATGCAATTAAACCGTGTTACAAATGGTACTCCTATTGTTTTCCCCAGTATGATAAGTAAGTTGCTCCTTTACGTTGCTGAGTGTCCTGGTGTCCCCACGGTCCAATGCCCTTAAACCAACTCTTTACCTGATGTTGATTTACTGTATCTGGTAAACAAGCAATGCCACCATTAAAGTAATCCCATATTTGACGAATGTCATTGTTGATCGTAATGCTTCCGGTAACATGAAGCATTGCTGATATTTTAAAATTTCTACTGTCCTTGCGTGATTGCCATGAACATAATTAAGATGCTTCTTTTCATTTCGTGTATGTTTTGTATCTTCTTATCGACCAGCAACTATTTACTTTCTATCTTTTTGTGCAGATAGGGATATCCATTTCACCTTGTAGCTATTGTGACCTTTTGGTGAACTGCACAAAACACTTTTTTTGGAATGAGTGTCTTGTGCAGTTCAACTAAAATGTCACATGGGCAACATCTCTCAATTTTGGTGGAACTGCACAAAATGGTGATTGGAGTTTTAAAATCTCCGTCAAATTATGCTGGTAATCTCGTGCAACATTTTATTAGCCTTTGCAAGATGAGTCGTCACTGTCACCACAATGGCACTTTATTTAGTGGAACTACACAAAAGGATAAGCAAATTATAGTTACACCTTACATGAGCCGGACAACCAACCTTAATGTTCCTCAATTTTAGTGCAACTACTAATGAAGAACCTACCATCTCATGAGAGCAAGTACTTCTTGCTAGCTGAATGATGCAATCTTTGCTTCATTTCAGGTGAACTGCAGAAAAAGTCGCATGAATTGAATCATTGAATGGAGCTGCAGGTTGAGTTCAAGGATTGCCACTATTATAGTAATCATGCTCTTTCTTATTTGTGTTGTGCAAACAGGAATACTCAACTACAGATGTTGTGACGGTCAAGAGCATTCGCCAAGTTCTTGGGTTGTATGATGATGTCTACTACACAACCTTCTTCTTGTAGACGTTGTTGGGCCTGCAAGTGCACAGGTTTGTAGGATAGTAGCAAATTTCCCTCAAGTGGATGACCTAAGGTTTATCAATCCGTGGGAAGCGTAGGATGAAGATGGTCTCTCTCAAGCAACCCTGCAACCAAATAACAAAGAGTCTCTTGTGTCCCCAACACACCCAATACAATGGTAAATTGTATAGGTGTACTAGTTCGGGGAAGAGATGGTGATACAAGTGCAATATGGATGGTAGATATAGGTATTTGTAATCTGAAAATATAAAAACAGCAAGGTAACAAGTGGTAAAAGTGAGCGTAAACGGTATTGCAATGCTAGGAAACAAGGCCTAGGGTTCATACTTTAACTAGTGCAAGTTCTCTCAACAATAATAACATAATTGGATCATATAACTATCCCTCAACATGCAACAAAGAGTCACTCCAAAGTCACTAATAGCGGAGAACAAACGAAGAGATTATGGTAGGGTACGAAACCACCTCAAAGTTATTCTTTCCAATCAATTTGTTGGGCTATTCCTACAAGTGTCACAAACAGCCCTAGAGTTCATACTAGAATAACACCTTAAGATACAAATCAACCAAAACCCTAATGTCACCTAGATACTCCAATGTCAACTCAAGTATCCGTGGGCATGATTATACGATATGCATCACACAATCGCAATTCATCTATTCAACCAACACATAGAACCTCAAAGAGTACCCCAAAGTTTCTACCGGAGAATCACGACGAAAACGTGTGCCAACCCCTATGCATAGGTTCATGGGCGGAACCCGCAAGTTGATCACCAAAACATACATCAAGTGAATCACGTGATATCCCATTGTCACCACAGATACGCACGACAAGACATACATCAAGTGTTCTCAAATCTTTCAAGACTCAATCCGATAAGATTACTTCAAAGGGAAAACTCAATCCATTACAAGAGAGTAGAGAGGGAGAAGCAACATAAGATCCAACTATAATAGCAAAGCTCGCGATACATCAAGATCATGCCAAATCAAGAACACGAGAGAGAGAGAGAGAGAGAGAGAGAGAGAGAGAGAGAGATCAAACACATAGCTACTGGTACATACCCTCAGCCCCGAGGGTGAACTACTCCCTCCTCGTCATGGAGAGCGTCGGGATGATGAAGATGGCCACCGGTGAGGGATCCCCCCTCCGGCAGGGTGCCGGAACGGGCTCCCGAGAGGTTTTTAGTGGCTACAGAGGCTTGCGGCGGCGGAACTCCCGATCTAATCTCTGTTGGAAGTTTTACGATACATAGGTATATATGGGTGCAGGGGGTACGTCGGTGGACCGAAGGGGGGGCCACGAGGCAGGGGGCGCGCCCCAGGGTGTGGGCGCACCCCCCACCCTCGTGGGCACCTACCTTCTTCCCTGACGTGCACTCCAAGCCCATCTGGTAGGTTTCCTTCCAAAAATAACTTCTCCAGTTGATTTCGTTCCGTTTCGACTTCGTTTGATATTCCTTTTCTTCGAAACACTGAAATAGGCATAAAACAACAAATCTGGGCTGGGCCTCCGGTTAATAGGTTAGTCCCAAAAATAATATAAAAGTGGATAATAAAGCCCAATATTGCCCAAAACATTAGATAATATAGCATGGAGCAATCAAAAATAATAGATACGTTGGAGACGTATCAAGCATCCCCAAGCTTAATTCCTGCTCGTCCTCAAGTAGGTAAATGATAAAAAAGATAATTTTTGATGCGGAGTGCTACTTGCATAATTTCAATGTAACTCTTCTTAATTGTGGTATGAATATTCAGATCCGAAAGATTCAAGGCAAAAGTTCATATTGACATAAAAATAATAATACTTCAAGCATACTAGCAAAGCAATCATGTCTTCTCAGAATAACATGGCCAAAGCAAGCTATCCCTACAAAACCATATAGTCTGGCTATGCTCTATCTTCACCACACAAAGTATTTAAATCATGCACAACCCCGATGACAAGCCAAGCAATTGTTTCATACTTTTGATGTTCTCAAACTTTTTTGTAACATCCCAAATTTTCAATTTGGAATGTTATACATTAGATCATCATGCATATCATATTTTCTTGCATTTTGTTGATCCTAGAAATTTCACGCAACTCAAGGACCCTCGGAGAGAGTTGGAGATTTCGAAATTTTCATATTTGAGTTCTCTCAAAACTATGAAAAGAGGATCGTTGGATTCATTTATTTTATCTTCAAATATTTTTCCAATATCAAAAATAAGAGAGGGAATAATATGACTTTCCCAAAATTTAGGAAAAATGACGATTTAATAAATAAATCAACTTTTGGATTTTTCTCGGAGTTTATTTGCCTTAGGGAAAAATGCGTGTTATCAAAAATTTCATTTTAGGCCCGAGTAAAGTTCATTTTGTTCGACTCATTTTTAGGAGTCGGGAAAGTTTACTTTATTAATTTTGGAGTTCGTTTAGATTTTTTTTCTGTATTTTTCTGCGCGCGAAACCGTTTTAAAAAAAAACCTCAACGCCTTGGGCCAAAGGCCCAAGCCGCCAAGCCACCGGCCGGCCAAGGCCAGGAGGCCATCGCGCGCGCGCCAGGGAGCCAGGAGGGAGCCACCGCTCTTTTCCTTTTCCTAGTAGGACTCTTGTCCTATTTCCGTTTATTCCGTATCTGTTTCTAGATCTTTTCCCTCTTGTTTCCTAATCCTAGTCTATTTCTTGTCCCCTACCCCAAGCAAAACCCTCCCCTCCCCAATATAAATACCCAAGCACCCCCCCCTCTAACACATCAAACCCACACCTCTCCTCTCCTCTCCTCCGCAGCAGCAGCTGCGCCGCCGCCCTACACCGCCGCCGCCAAGTGCCGCCGCCACCACCCAACGCCGCCGCCACGAGCCCTCGCTTCTTGAGGTACTAGCCAGCCCGCGTCACCTTTATTTTCCTCGGTTCGGTTTTTCAGAATCGTTCCGATTTCCTTTCAGTTCGTTCGGTTTCTAGATCGGTTTTTCGTTTCGGTTTTCTTTCCGAAACCCTAGATCGGTTTTTCTCGCCGGTTTTTCTTTCCGGTTTTGTTTAGCAATCGTTCGCCAGACCGTTCGTCCTAACGAACGTGATCACCGGTTTGCTTCGGTTGATGAACGTCCGTTCGTTCAACCGTTCGTCGTTTTCTTTCTCATCGGATTTATTCCGCTATTTTTCTGATAGCGATTTCAGATCCGATTTTCTTTCTAGTCTATCTTCTCGCTCGTTTATCGGAATCAGGTGATTCAAGCGCCTGGAGTTTCGTTTCGAAACCGCCGTTCAGACTAATCAACTTAAACAAAGTTTTGCTACTGTAAAATTTGACTTAGTTTCAACTTGCTAGAACCGAGTTATTTTCTTTCGTCGTTTGACTTTCGTTGCTTTATTTGATTCGATTCTTTTTGCAACCAGGGTTCTTAAGTTGAACTTTCTGTTTAGATATTTTACTCGAGATTTACCTGTGCATTAGATGAGTACTTATTGTATGCTTGTTGTTTGTCTGTGATAGATCACCCGGAGTGCGCCGCTTGTTACTTCGAGTCTCTAGGTTTCGCGGATCATCAGCAAGGCAAGTAACACTTTGATCATACTTTCTCATACCCAGTTTTTATGCATTAGATCAATCCTCGAACACTTGCATGATTAGGATCTAAATAAATTGTGGGATGGGAAGTAGATTGAGGTAGTACCTATTACCTGTTTTACTTATGAAACCTTGGGAGTTACTTCTCGTTTGCTTATTATGCTATGCTATGCTAGTAGGCGTGGATTGGGTGAGTGTATTCCATGACAGATGTGAGATTGTTAAATTAATGGTTTATTTAAGGTGGCAACTTAAACACACATCTGGGTAGATTGAGGCACCTGGTTTCTATCGGGACTTGCCTGTTTTCTTGGGACCGCCACCTGGGCTCAAAGGGATCATAAGATCATTCATGCTAGTAACTTCCGTGTGCAGCCACAAGCCATTATGGGCTCTGGCATAGTTGATTAAGTCGTGTGAACTCTTACAGTGGTAGACTAGCTGATGTAGGGGTTGTAGGTGGTACGGTCTACCCATCGTAAGGTGCAAATGCTTCTGAAAGACTATGTCTCGGTCATCCGTCTCTCAAACACCATGTAGTGCGAGAAACCAAACGGAGCCGATCGAGTCTTGTGGGGAAAAGTGCGCAAACCTCTGCAGAGTGTATAAACTAATCATGATTAGCCATGTCCCGGTTATGGACATCTTGAGTATCTAGTACTTGAATATCATGTGAATCTCAACATGTTACTCTAATTAATATTGTTGGGTTTTTAATGAGTACTTTTAATTGGGATTGAGGATCTGTCAACCATTCTCAATGTTTAACAACCACCATGATAGTTAAACAAATTTATTCCTTTGCAGTGAGGGAAAACTGGCTTTATGCAAAGCAGTAACCGAGAGCTTTACCACCAGCCACATATGCATGTAGTACAGGCTTATCATCCATTATTCTCTATGTGTTACATTGCCGGCATATTCCATGTCTGACCGTTTTGGCTGCAACTTTCATGTTGCAGACTTTTCAAACGACAGTAAGGTGCTTAGGTCGTGGTTCTATACTCGATGATGTCGCTGGAGTTGATGGACTCACTTATCTTCCAAGTCTTTCGCTGTTATCGTTATTAGATGGCCTTAAGCCATATTTATTGTAATAAGTCCTCTTTTGGGCAACGTTGTAATAAGTGTGTGATTGCTACTCTGTTATAAATCCTTTGAAGTCTTGTGTGGTGTCGGCATTCGATCCAGGATGACACCGAGCACGAGGCTTGATCCATTCGGTCGGGTCGCTCTGAGAGATGGTATCGAGCACACCGATCGTATGAGACACGACCACTAAGTTAAAGCCATAGATCACTACTCTCTTCTCATTTTCTAACTCCTCATCTTTTCTACTCTTTTAGGATGACGGACGCCAAGATCAAGTACGCCCAACCAGATGAAGGCACACCTTTTGGATTTCACTTGAAGGAAGTCACCAAGTACCTGAACATTGGACTACCAAGTTTCACCGGGACTTTCAACGCCACTCTGCCTGAAGAGGAGCGCTGGAAGATTCAAGCTCATGTTCCGGGAAGGACATTTGTACCAATCACCAAGCCTATAGATAGTGTTTTCAGTGCACCAACCTGGAGTCTGGGAAAGAGCATGGCAGCTCATATCACCATGGGACGCATTGGAGAAGTTTATCAAGAAGACCTCAAGGACACTATCTACCAGATTTGCGGACGCCGGAATGAACAATGGGAGATAGTCAGCACCAAGAAGGACCGATCCATTGCAGCTTTCATCCAGGAGTTAAACCAGCACATTCGACGCCAGGAGAACCAGATGTGCAATGATATGATAGAGTTGAAGAATGCAAAGGGAAGGATCATCGAACTTGAAGGAGAACTGAAGTCTACATGCAAGGACTACATGGACGAGATCGTAGCTGTAGCAAGACACAATAACGATCTTAAGTATGAGATTGAAGAACTCAAGAAGAAATTGGCGCTCAAGAATGAAGACAAGTACGTCGGCTGTGCGAGCAACTACATCATCATCGACGACACCGATTCGGATCCAAGTGAACCCGACTTTGAAGACGAAGCTGGAGCAGACATCATGGAGTCTTCCACCGGTTCAAATTAGTAGATGACCCCCACAAATTAGTAGTATTCCCTCCATGTAAACATCATAGTACACGCACTTTTGCGATAGTTAGACTGTTGTAAGCCCTTTGTTTGAATGAATGAAGTGATTTTGTGTGCATTTGCTCATGTGCATTTGGGTAGTGTTTTCTCCTTAGACCTCACTCTATTCTTAATTTCTCATCTTTTCTAAACCCATCAGATGCCCCCGAGACGTGACCCCGGGTTTGTTTTCCTGCCAGAGATCACCCAGTTGATCCAGCAGCAGAACACTTTGATCCAAACATTGGTACAGAACCAAGGCAACAACAACAACAACAACCCACCACCACCACCACTGCGGATCACTTGACTCGTTTCCTTAGGCTGAATCCGCGGTGTATTCTAATAGCACCGAGCCGATAGTAGCAGATGATTGGCTCCGTAAGATAGGGAGGAGTTGACCACTTTGTAGGATGTCTGAGAGGGAGAAAAGGTGAAGTTTGCTGCACACCAGCTTGAAGGACCAGCAGCATGGTGGGAGAATTTTACATTCACTTACCTGTAGACACCGTCACATGGGATCAGTTTCAACAAGCTTTCCAAGACCGCCCATGTCTCGGCAGGAGCTATGGGCATGAAGAAGCGTGAGTTTCGCAATTTACGCCAAGGAGGAAGGACTGTTGGCGGTATGTGGATGATTTTAGTAAGTTAGCACGTTATGCCCCGGATAGCGTTACTCGATGATGCTGCTAAGCGGGAGAAGTTTCGGAAGGACTGAATGATGAATTAAGCATGCAGTTGATGGTAGCAAGTTTCAATAACTACCAGGAGTTGGTAGACCGTGCCCTCATGATTGAAGGAAAGCAGCAGACAAATTGAGAACCGCAAGAGGAAGTATGGGCAGGGAAGTATAACTCTGGAGCCCAATGAAGCCCGTTATACCCCTAAGCAGGGAGTTCGGTTTCAACATACCCATGGAGGAGGTAGTTCGCACAACCATAATGGCCACAAAAATGGAAAGCGGGAATGGAGGAAGCAACGGCGAACGGACCACACCATCAACCCCAACCAAGAAAGACCTGAGCCATGTCACCTGTTACAAGTGTTCCAAGACCGGACATTATGCAAATGAATGTCCGAAGGCCAAGGAGGAAATGGAAGAGCTGGAAAGAAGCCAAACCCTTTCAATAGAGGACAGGTGAACCACATTGATGTGGAGGAGGTTGAAGATCTGCTCGATGCAGTAATCGGTAAGTTTTTGGTTAAGTCTTTTACTGCACTAGTTCTTTTCGATACCGGTGCAACGCATTCATACATATCAAGGGGATTTGTGGATAAGTACAAATTACCAACCCAAGCCCTTAGGTCACCCATGCTAGTAACCTCACCCGGAACAGAACACATGGCTAGTATATGGTGTGATCGACTGCCATTAAGGATTGGACACTATGTTTTTCCCTCGGACCTAATAGTTCTGGAATCCCAAGGATTGGATGTGATATTAGGCATGGATTGGTTATCGAAGTATGGAGGGAACATAGATTGCGCCACTAAGTCAATTTTGCTTACCACCCCAGAAGGGAGGCGAATCAAGTATGTATCACGGCATGAGCCGAGGAGAGCACGAATAAATTCCTTATCAGGAGTTGTGCAGGAAGAAGTGCCAGTGGTGAAGGATTACCCTGATGTATTTCCTGAGGAATTGCCAGGAATGCCAACGGATAGAGACATTGAGTTTTTGATTGAGTTGTTGCCAGGAACAGGCCCGATATCGAAGCGACCATACAGGATGCCCGCACAGGATTTGGCGGAAATCAAGAAGCAGATTAGGGAGCTATTGGATAAAGGTTATATACGCCCAAGTTCTTCGCCTTGGGGATCACCCGTACTGTTAGTGGAGAAGAAGGATGGATCGATAAGGATGGTTGTTGATTATCGTGGGTTAAATGAAGTAACAATCAAGAACAAGTACCCACTACCAATGATAAATGATATGTTCGATCGTTTGCAAGGAGCTAAAGTGTTTTCCAAGATCGATTTGCGATCAGGGTACCATCAGCTGAAGATTCGAGAGCTATGTTCGGAAATAGTTCCGAGAGGCTATGTAGCAGCATTGGAGACTCAGTCTACGTTGATGGACAAAATCAGAGAAGCTCAAAAGGCAGATAAGGAAGTTGCCTCTATAAAGAAGAAAATGAGCGAAGGAAAAGCAAAGGGATTTCGTGAGGATGAGCACGATACCCTATGGTTTGAGGACCGTGTTTACGTGCCAAATGACCCGGAGATCGGGAAGTTGATTCGCAAGAGGCACATGATTCACCTATTCGATTCACCCAGAAATACCAAGATGTATTTGGATTTGAAGGAAACATTCTGGTGGACCGGGATGAAGAAGGATATTGCAGAGTATGTAGCAGTTTGCGATGTATGTCAGAGAGTGAAGGCAGAACATCAGAAGCCAGCAGGATTGTTGCAACCATTGCCGATACCCGAATGGAAGTGGGATAAACTAGGCATGGATTTCCTCACAGGTTTGCCAAAGACTCGTTCAGGCTATGATTCGATTTGGGTTATAGTCGACCCCTTAACGAAGGTAGCGTATTTCATTCCAGTCAAGACTACCTATAGCAGTGCTAAGTTGGCAAAGATATACATGACCAGAATTGTGTGTTTGCACGGAGTTCCGAGGAGTATCGTATCAGATAGAGGAACCCAATTTACCTCAAAGTTTTGGAATCAATTGCACGAAACATTGGGAACCAGGCTGGAATTCAGTACAGTTTTCCACCCACAGACCGATGGACAGACCGAGAGAGTCAATCAGATTTTGGAGGATATGCTGAGAGCTTGTGCACTAGATTATGGATCTAGTTGGGATGATAACTTGCCGTATGCAGAGTTTTCTTATAACAACAGTTACCAAACCAGCTTGAAGATGGCACCTTCGAGGCTTTATGCGGAGGGAGGTGAAGGACACCGTTATCATGGGGGACGGTTGGAGACCGTCGGTTGTTTGGACCAGATTTGATCAAGGAGTCGAGCAGAAGGTTAAGTTGATTCGAGATAGGCTCAAGGTAGCCCAGTCTAGACAGAAAAGCTATGCGGATTCAAAACGCAAGGCGATAGAATATGAAGTTGGAGATAGAGTTTATCTTAGAGTATCCCCACTACGAGGAGTTAAGCGATTTGGAGTTAAAGGAAAGTTAGCACCACGTTTCGTTAGACCGTATAGGATCTCGCAACGCATGGGATAAGTTGCTTATAAGCTGGAATTACCAGAAGGACTATCAGGAGTTCATGACGTGTTCCATGTTTCTCAGCTGAAGAAATGTCACGCCGAGATGGCGGAAGTACCGCTAAGAGATACAGTGCCACTTGAAGCAATTCAGTTGAAGGACGATTTAACATATCAGGAGAAACCAGTCAGGATTCTCGAATATGCTAGCAGAGTTACTCGCAGCAAGGTTATCAAGTTTTGCAAGGTTCAGTGGAGCCACCACACTGAGGATGAAGCCACCTGGGAAAGAGAAGAAGATTTGCTCAAGGACCACCCTCACCTATTTTCTAGCCAACCCGAATCTCAAGGGCGAGATTCATCTTAAGGGGGGTAGGTTTGTAACATCCCAAATTTTCAATTTGGAATGTTATACATTAGATCATCATGCATATCATATTTTCTTGCATTTTGTTGATCCTGGAAATTTCACACAACTCAAGGACCCTCGGAGAGAGTTGGAGATTTCGAAATTTTCATATTTGAGTTCTCTCAAAACTATGAAAAGAGGATCGTTGGATTCATTTATTTTATCTTCAAATATTTTTCCAATATCAAAAATAAGAGAGGGAATAATATGACTTTCCCAAAATTTAGGAAAAATGACGATTTAATAAATAAATCAACTTTTGGATTTTTCTCGGAGTTTATTTGCCTTAGGGAAAAATGCGTGTTTTCAAAAATTTCATTTTAGGCCCGAGTAAAGTTCATTTTGTTCGACTCATTTTTAGGAGTCGGGGAAAGTTTACTTTATTAATTTTGGAGTTCGTTTAGATTTTTTTTCTGTATTTTTCTGCGCGCGAAACCGTTTTAAAAAAATACCTCAACGCCTTGGGCCAAAGGCCCAAGCCGCCAAGCCACCAGCCGGCCAAGGCCAGGAGGCCATCGCGCGCGCGCCAGGGAGCCAGGAGGGAGCCGCCGCTCTTTTCCTTTTCCTAGTAGGACTCTTGTCCTATTTCCGTTTATTCCGTATCTGTTTCTAGATCTTTTCCCTCTTGTTTCCTAATCCTAGTCTATTTCTTGTCCCCTACCCCAAGCAAAAACCCTCCCCTCCCCAATATAAATACCCAAGCACCCCCCCCCACTAACACATCAAACCCACACCTCTCCTCTCCTCTCCTCCACAGCAGCAGCAGCGCCGCCGCCCTACACCGCCGTTGCCAAGTGCCGCCGCCGCCACCCAACGCTGCCGCCGCCGGAGCCCCTCGCTTCTTCGAGGTACTAGCCCGCGTCGCGTCACCTTTTCTTTTCCTCGGTTCGGTTTTTCGTAAATCGTTCTGATTTCCGTTCTGGTTTCCGTTCCGGTTTTCTAGATCGGTTTTTCGTTTCGGTTTTCTTTCCGAAGCCCTAGATCGGTTTTTCTCGCCGGTTTTTCTTTCCGGTTTTGTTTAGCAATCGTTCGCCGGACCGTTCGTCCTAACGAACGTGATCACCGGTTTGCTTCAGTTGATGAACGTCCGTTCGTTCAACCGTTTGTCGTTTTCTTTCTCATGGGATTTATTCCGCTATTTCTCTGATAGCGATTTCAGATCCTATTTTCTTTCTAGTCTATCTTCTCGCTCGTTTATCGGAATCAGGTGATTCAAGCGCCTGGAGTTTCGTTTCGAAACCGCCGTTCCGACTAATCAACTTAAACAATGTTTTGCTACTGTAAAATTTGACTTAGTTTCAACTTGCTAGAACCGAGTTGTTTTCTTTCGTCGTTTGACTTTCGTTGCTTTATTTGATTCGATTCTTTTTGCAACCAGGGTTCTTAAGTTGAACTTTCTGGTTAGATCTTTTACTCGAGATTTACCTGTGCATTAGATGAGTACTTATTGTATGCTTGTTGTTTGTCTGCGATAGATCACCCGGAGTGCGCCGCTTGTTACTTCGAGTCTCTAGGTTTCGCGGATCATCAGCAAGGCAAGTAACACTTTGATCATACTTTCTCATACCCAGTTTTTATGCATTAGATCAATCCTCGAACACTTGCATGATTAGGATCTAAATAAATTGTGGGATGGGAAGTAGATTGAGGTAGTACCTATTACCTGTTTTACTTATGAAACCTTGGGAGTTACTTCTACGTTTGCTTATTATGCTATGCTATGCTAGTAGACGTGGATTGGGTGAGTGTATTCCATGACAGATGTGAGATTTTTAAATTAATGGTTTAATTAAGGTGGCAACTTAAACACACATCTGGGTGGATTGAGGCACCTGGTTTCTATCAGGACTTGCCTGTTTTTCTTCGGACCGCCACCCAGGCTCAAAGGGATCATAAGATCATTCATGCTAGTAACTTCTGTGTGCAGCCACAAGCCATTATGGGCTCTGGCATAGTTGATTAAGTCGTGTGAACTCTTACAGTGGTAGACTAGCTGATGTAGGGGTTGTAGGTGGTACGGTCTACCCATCATAAGGTGCAAATGCTTCTGAAAGACTATGTCTCGGTCATCCGTCTCTCAAACACCATGTAGTGCGAGAAACCAAACGGAGGCGATCGAGTCTTGTGGGGAAAAGTGCGCAAACCTCTGCATAGTGTATAAACTAATCATGATTAGCCGTGTCCCCGGTTATGGACATCTTGAGTATCTAGTACTTGAATATCATGTGAATCTCAACATGTTACTCTAATTAATATTGTTGGGTTTTTAATGAGTACTTTTAATTGGGATTGAGGATGATGTCAACCATTCTCAATGTTTAACAACCACCATGATAGTTAAACAAATTTATTCCTTTGCAGTAGGGAAAAACTGGCTTTATGCAAAACTGTAACCGTAGAGCTTTACCACCAGCCACATATGCATGTAGTACAGGCTTATCATCCATTATTCTCTATGTGTTACATTGCCAGCATATTCCATGTGCTGACCCGTTTTCGGGCTGCAACTTTCATGTTGCAGACTTTTCAGACGACGAGTAAGGTGCTTAGGTCGTGGTTCTATACTCAGTGATGCCGCTGGAGTTGATGGACTCACTTATCTTCCAAGTCTTCCGCTGTTATCGTTATTAGATGGCCTTAAGCCATATTTATTGTAATAAGTCCTCTTTTGGGCAACGTTGTAATAAGTGTGTGATTGCTACTCTGTTATAAATCCTTCAAAGTACTGTGTGGTGTCAGCATTACTGATCCAGGGATGACACCTGAGCACAGAGACTTGATCCATTCGGTCGGGTCGCTACATTTTTCAATATTCACGCAATACATGAGCGTGAGCCATGGACATAGCACTTATAGGTGGAATAGAATGGTGGTTGTGGAGAAGACAAAAGGAGAAGATAGTCTCACATCAACTAGGCGTATCAACGGGCTATGGAGATGCCCATCAATAGATATCAATGTGAGTGAGTAGGGATTGCCATGCAACGGATGCACTAGAGCTATAAGTATATGAAAGCTCAACAAAAGAAACTAAGTGGGTGTGCATCCAACTCGCTTGCTCACGAATACCTAGAGCATTTTGAGGAAGCCCATCATTGGAATATACAAGCCAAGTTCTATAATGAAAAATTCCCACTAGTATATGAAAGTGACAACATAGGAGACTCTCTATCATGAAGATCATGGTGCTACTTTGAAGCACAAGTGTGCTAAAAGGATAGTAGCATTGTCCCTTCTCTCTTTTTCTCTCATTTTTTAATTTTTTTTGTTTGGGCCTTTTCTCCCTTTTTTATGGCCTCTTTTTTTCTTTTTTTTTATTTTTCGTCTGGAGTCTCATCCGACTTATGGGGGAATCATAGTCTCCATCATCCTTTCCTCACTGGGACAATGCTCTAATAATGATGATCATCAGACTTTTATTTTTCTTACAACTCAACAATAACAACTCGATACTTAGAACAAAATATGACTCTATATAAATGCCTTCGGTGGTGTACCAGGATGTGCAATGACTCATGAGCGACATGTATGAAAGAATTATGAACGGTGGCTTTTCCACAAATACGATGTCAACTACATGATCATGCTAGCAATATGACAATGATGGAGCGTGTCATAATAAACGGAATGGTGGAAAGTTGCATGGAAAAATATCTCGGAATGGCTATGGAAATGCCATGATAGGTAGGTATGGTGGTTGTTTTGAGGAAGGTATATGGTGGGTGTATGATACCGATGAAAAGTGCACGGTATTAGAGAGGCTAGCAATGGTGGAAGGAAGAAAAGTGCGTATAATCCATGGACTCAACATTAGTCATAAAGAACTCATATACATATTGAAAAAATCTAGAAATTATCAAAGTAAAGTATTACGCGCATGCTCCTAGGGGGATAGATTGGTAGGAAAATACCATCGCTCGTCCCCGACCGCCACTCATAAGGAAGACAATCAATAAATAAATCATGCTCTGACTTCATCACATAACGGTTCACCATACGTGCATGCTACGGGAATCACAAACTTTAACACAAGTATTTCTCAAATTCACAACTACTAAATTAGCATGACCCTAATATCACCATCTTCATATCTCAAAACAATCATCAAGCATCAAACTTTTCTTAGTATTCAACACACTCATAAGAATTTTTACAAATCATTTATGCTTAGCATATTATGATTATTTAAGAAAATTACCATGCTATTTAAGACTCTCAAAATAATATAAGTGAAGAATGAGAGTTCATCTATTTCTTCAAAATAAAACCACCATTGTGCTCTAAAAGATATAAGTGAAGCACTAGAGCAAACAACAAACTACTCTGAAAGATATAAGTGAAGATCAATGAGTAGCCGAATAATTATGAAACGATGTGAAGACTCTCTAACATTTAAGAATTTCAGATCTTGGTACTTTATTCAAACAGCAAGCAAAGCTAAAGAAAATAAAATGATGCTCCAAGCAAAACAAATATCATGTGGTGAATAAAAATATAGCTCCAAGTAAAGTTACCGATGAGCGAAGGCGAAAGAGGGGATGCCTTCCGGGGCATCCCCAAGCTTAGACGCTTGGTTATCCTTGAATATTACCTTGGGGTGCCTTGGGCATCCCCAAGCTTAGGCTCTTGACACTCCTTATTCCATAGTCCATCGAATCTTTACCCAAAACTTGAAAACTTCACAACACAAAACTTAACAGAAAAACTCGTAAGTCCGTTAGCTTAAAGAAAACAAAACACCACTTCATGGTACTGTAATTAACTCATTATTTATTTATATTGGTGTTAAACCTACTGTATTCCAACTTCTCTATGGTTTATAAACTATTTTACTAGCCATAGATTCATCAAAATAAGCAAACAACACACGAAAAACAGAATCTGTCAAAAACATAACAGTCTGTAGTAATATGTAACTAACGCAAACTTCTGGAACTCCAAAAATTCTAAAATAAATTGGTGGACCTGAGGGATTTATCTAGTAATCATCTGCAAAAATAATCGACTAAATAGCACTCTCCAGTAAAAAGTTTTAGCTAATCTCGTTAGCGCTAAAGTTTCTGTTTTTTACAGCATGATCATAAAGACTTCACCCAAGTCTTCACAAAGGTTCTACTGAAGGAAATATGCCCTAGAGGCAATAATAAAGTTATTATTTATTTCCTTATATCATGATAAATGTTTATTATTCATGCTAGAATTGTATTAACCGGAAACATAATACATGTGTGAATATATAGACAAACAGTATGTCACTAGTATGCCTCTACTTGACTAGCTTGTTAATCAAAGATGGTTATGTTTCCTAACCATGAACAAGGAGTTGTTATTTGATTAACAAGGTCACATCATTAGTTGAATGATCTGATTGACATGACCCATTCCGTTAGCTTAGCACACGATCGTTTAGTATGTTGTTAATGCTTTCTTCATGACCCATACATGTTCCTATAACTATGAGATTATGCAACTCCCATTTACCGGAGGAACACTTTGGGTACTACCAAACGTCACAACGAATCGGGTGATTATAAAGGAGTACTACAGGTGTCTCCAAAGGTACTTGTTGGGTTGGCGTATTTGAGATTAGGTTTTGTCCTCCGATTGTCGGAGAGGTATCTCAGGCCTTCTCGGTAATGCACATCACTTAAGCCTTGCAAGCATTACAACTAATGAGTTAGTTGTGAGATGATGTATTACTGAAACGAGTAAAGAGACTTACCGTAACGAGATTGAACTAGGTATTGGATACCGACGATCGAATCTCGGGTAAGTAACATACCGATGACAAAGGGAACAACATTATGTCGTTATGCGGTTTGACCGATAAAGATCTTCAGTAGAATATGTAGGAACCAATATGGGCATCCAGGTTCCGCTATTGGTTATTGACCGAGAATGGTTCTAGGTCATGTCTACATAGTTCTCGAACCCGTAGGGTCCGCACGCTTAACGCTTCGATGACAGTTCATAATGAGTTTATAAGTATTGATGCACCGAAGGTTGTTCGAGTCCCGGATGTGATCACGGACATGACGAGGAGTCTCAAATGGTCGAGACATAAAGATTGATATATTGGAAGCCTACATTTGGACATCGGAAGTGTTCGGGTGAAATCGGATTTTATCGAGTACCGGAGGTTACGGAACCCCGGAGGTCAATGGGCCTTAATGGGCCATAGGAGAAGAGGAAGGGCAGCCCAAGGTGGGCTGCGCGCCCCTCCCCTCTAGTCCGAATAGGACAAGGAAGGGGCGGCGCCTTCCCCTTCTCCTCCTCCAATCCTAGTCCAACTAGGGGGGGGAGTCCTACTCCGGTGGGAGTAGGACTCCTCCTGGCGCGCCTCCTATAGGGCCGCCACCTCCCCTTGTCTCCTTTATATCTGGGGCAGGGGCACCCCAAGACACATAAGTTGATCTACGGATCTTGCCTTAGCCGTGTGCGGTGCCCCTTCCACCATATTCCACTTCGGTCATATCGTCGCGGAGCTTAGGAGAAGCCTGCGCCGGAGAAGTCATATCGTCGCGGAGCTTAGCGAAGCCCTGCGTCGGTGGAGCATCAACATCGTCACCACGCCGTCGGTTGACGGAACTCATCCCGACACTTTGCTGGATCGGAGTCCGGGATCGCCATCGAGCTGAACGTGTGCAGAACTCGGAGGTGCCGACGCTCGGTGCTTGGATCGGTCGGATCGTGGAGACGCACGACTACATAAACCGCGTTGTTATAACGCTTCGCTTTCGGTCTCACGAGGGTACGGGCGGACACTCTCCCTCTCGTTGCTATGCCATCACCATGGTCTTGCGTGATCGTAGGAAAATTTTTGAAATTACTACGTTCCCCAACAGTGGCATCCGAGCCTGGTTTTATGCGTTGATGTCATGTGCACGAGTAGAACACAAGTGAGTTGTGGACGATACAAGTCATACTGCCTACCAGCATGTCATACTTTGGTTCAGCGGTATTGTGAGATGAAGCGGCCCGGACCGACATTACGCAGACGCTTACGCGAGACTGGTTTCACCGCCCGAGCACTCGTTGCTTAAAGGTGACCGGCGGTGTCTGTCTCTCTCACTTTAGTTGAACCGAGTATGACTACGCCCGGTCCTTGAGAAGGTTAAAGCGAGTCTATTTGACAAACTATCGTTGTGGTTTTGATGCGAGGTAAGAACGGTTCTTGCTCAGCCCGTAGCAGCCACGTAAAACTTGCAACAACAAAGTAGAGGACGCCTAACTTGTTTTTGCAGGGCATGTTGTGATGTGATATGGTCAAGACGTGATGCTATATTTTATTGTATGAGATGATCATGTTTTGTAACCGAAGTTATCGGCAATGGCAGAGCCATATGGTTGTCGCTTATTGTATGAAATGCAACGCCATGTAATTGCTTTACTTTATCACTAAGGAGTAGCGATAGTCGTAGAAGCAATAGTTGGCGAGACGACAACGATGCTACGATGGAGATCAAGGTGTCGCGCCGATGACGATGGTGATCATGACGGTGCTTCGGCGATGGAGATCACAAGCACAAGATGATGATGACCATATCATATCACTTATATTGATTGCATGTGATGTTTATCCTTTATGCATCTTATCTTGCTTTGTTTGACGGTAGCATTATAAGATGATCTCTCACCAAAATTATCAAGAAGTGTTCTCCCTGAGTATGCACCGTTGCGAAAGTTCTTCGTCTTTGAGACACCACGTGATGATCGGGTGTGATAGGCTCTACGTTCAAATACAACGGGTGCAAAACAGTTGCGCACGCGAATACTCAAAGTTAAACTTGACGAGCCTAGCATATAACAGATATGGCCTCGAACACGGAGACCGAAAGGTCGAGCGTGAATCATATAGTAGATATGATCAACATAGTGATGTTCACCATTGAAAACTACTCCATCTCACGTGATGATCGGACATGGTTTAGTTGATTTGGATCACGTGATCACTTAGATGACTAGAGAGATGTCTGTCTAAGTGGGAGTTTTTAATATGATTAATTAAACTTTAATTTATCATGAACTTAGTCCTGGTAGTATTTTGCAAATTATGTTGTAGATCAATAGCTCGCGTTGTTGCTTCCCTATGTTTTCATATGTGTTCCTAGAGAAAATTGTATTGAAAGATGTTAGTAGCAATGATGCGGATTGGATCCGTGATCTGAGGTTTATCCTCATTGCTGCGCAGAAGAATTATGTCCTTAATGCACCGCTAGGTGACAGACCTATTGCAGGAGCAGATGCAGACGTTATGAACGTTTGGCTAGCTCAATATGATGACTACTTGATAGTTTAGTGCACCATGCTTAACGGCTTAGAATCGGGACTTCAAAGACGTTTTGAACGTCATGGACCATATGAGATGTTCCAGGAATTGAAGTTAATATTTCAAGCAAATACCCGAGTTGAGAGATATGAAGTCTCCAACAAGTTCTATAGCTAAAAGATGGAGGAGAATCGCTCAACTAGTGAGCATGTGCTCAGATTGTCTGAGTACTTCAATCGCTTGAATCAAGTGGGAGTTAATCTACCAGATAAGATAGTGATTGACAGAATTCTCTAGTCACCATCACTAAAGTTACTAGAACTTCGTGATGAACTATAATATGCAAGGGATGACGAAAACAATTCCCAAGCTCTTCGCGATGCTAAAATCGGCGAAGGTAGAAATCAAGAAAAACATCAAGTGTTGATGGTTGACAAGACCACTAGTCTCAAGGAAAAGGGCAAAGGGAAGAAGGGGAACTTCAAGAAGAACGGCAAGCAAGTTGTTGCTCGAGTGAAGAAGCCCAAGTCTGGATCTAAGCACGAGACTAAGTGCTTTTGCTACAATGGAACTGGTCCTTCGAAGCGGAACTACCCCAAGTATTTGGCGGATAAGAAGGATGGCAAAGTGAACAAAGGTATATTTGATATACAAATTATTGATGTGTATTTTACTAATGTTTATAGTAACCCCTCGGTATTTGATACTGGTTCAGTTGCTAAGAGTAGTAACTCAAACAGGAGTTGCAGAATAAACAGAGACTAGTTGAAGGGAAGTGACGATGAGTGTTGGAAGTAGTTCCAAGATTGATATGATCATCATCGCACACTCCCTATACTTTCGGGATTAGTGTGGAACCTAAATAAGTGTTATTTGGTGTTGAGCATAAATATGATTTGATCATGTTTATTGCAATACTGGTTATTCATTTAAGTAAGAGAATAAATTGTTGTTCATTTACATGAATAAAACCTTATATGATTACACACTCAATGAAAATGGTTCATTGGATCTCGATCATAGTGATACACATATTCATAATATTGAAACCAAAAGATGCAAAGTTAATAATGATAGTGCAACTTATTTGTGGCAATTGCCGTTTAGGTCATATTGGTGTAAAGCGCATGAAGAAAACTCCATGCTGATGGACTTTTGGAATCACTTGATTATGAATCATTTGATGCTTGCGAACCGTGCCTTTTGGGCAAGATGACTAAAACTCCGTTCTCCGGAACAATGGAACAAGCTACTGACTTACTGGAAATAATACATACCGATGTATGCGATCCAATGAATGTTGATGCTCGTGGCAAGTATCGTTATTTTCCTGACCTTCACAAGATGATTTGAGTAGATATGGGTATATCTACTTGATGAAACATAAGTCTGAAATAGTTGAAAGGTTCAAATAATTTCAGAGTGAAGTGGAAAATCATCGCAACAAGAAAATAAAGTTTCTGCGATCTGATCATGGAGATGAATATTTGAGTTACGAGTTTGGTCTTCAATGAAAACAATGTGGAATAGTTTCACAGCTCACGCCACTTGGAACACCACAACATTATGGTGTGTCCGAACGTCGTAACCGTACTTTATTTTGATATGGTGCGATCTATGATGTATCTTACCGATTTACCACTATCGTTTTGGGGTTATACATTAAAGACAGCTGCATTCACGTTTAATAGGGCACCATCTAAATCCGTTGAGATGACACCGTATGAACTATGGTTTAGCAAGAAACCTAAGTGTCGTTTCTTAAAATTTGGGGTTGTGATGCTTATGTGAAAAAGTTTTCACCGATAAGCTCGAACCCAAATCGAGAAATCGTCTTCATAGAATACCCAATGGTAACTATTGGGTACACCTTCTATCACAGATCCGAAAGCAAGATATTTGTTGCTAAGATGGATCCTTTCTAGAGAAGAAGTTTCTCTCGAAAGAAGTGAGTGGGAGGAAAGTAGAACTTGATGAGGTAATTGTACCTTCTCCCTTATTGGAAAGTTGTTCATCACAGGAATCAGTTCCAAAGTGATTCCTACACCAATTAGTGAGGAAGTTAATGATGATGATCATGAAACTTCAGATCAAGTTGCTACCAAACCTCGTAGGTCTTCCAGAGTAAGATCCGCACTGAGTGGTACGGTAATCCTATTCTAGAAGTCATGTTACTAGACCATGATGAACCTACGAACTATGAGGAAGCGATGATGAGCCCAGATTCCGCGAAATGGTTTGAGACCATGAAATCTGAGATGGGATCCATATATGAGAACAAAGTGTGGACTTTGATGGAGTTGCCCGATGATCGGCAAGCCATATTATATAAATGGATCTTCAAGAGGAAGACAGATGCTGATAGTAGTATTACTATCTACAAAGCTCGACTTGTCGCAGAAAGGTTTTCGACAAGTTCAAGGTGTTGACTACAATGAGATTTTCTCAAGCAGTAGCGATGTTTAGAGTCTGTCCGAATCATGTTAGCAATTGCCACATTTTATGAAATCTGGCAAATGGATGTCAAAATTACATTCTTTAATGAATTTATTAAAGAAGAGTTGCATATGATGCAACCAGAAGGTTTTGTCAATCCTAAAGGAACTAACAAAATGTGCAAGCTCCAATGATCCATCTATGGACTGGTGCAAGCATCTCGGAGTTGGAATACACGCTTTGATAAGTTGATCAAAGCATATAGTGTTTATCTGACTTACGGTGAAGCCTGTATTTACAAGAAAGTGAGTGGGAGCACTACAGCCTTTTCGATAAGTATATGTGAATGACATATTGTTGATCGGAAATAATGTAAAATTATTCTCGCAAAGCATAAAGGAGTGTTTGAAAGGAGTTTTTTTTTAAGAAAGACCTCGGTGAAGCTGCTTACATATTGAGCATCAAGATCTATAGAGATAGATCAAGACGCTTGATAAGTTTTTCAATGAATACATACCTTGACAAGATTTTGAAGTAGTTCAAAATGGAACAGTCAAAGAAAGAGTTCTTGCCTGTGTTACAAGGTGTGAGATTGAGTAAGACTCAAAACCCGACCACGGCAGAAGATAGAAAGAGAATGAAAGTCATTCCTATGCATCAGCCATAGGTTCTATAAAGTATGTCATGTTGTGTACCAGATCTATTGCATACCCTACCACTAAGATTGGCAAGGAGTGCAATAGAGATCTAGGAGTAGATCAATGGACAGCGGTCAAAATTATCCTTAGTAGAATAAGGATATGTTTCTCGATTATGGAAGTGAAAAGGTTAGGTAAGTAAAAGGTTACGTCGATGCAAGTTTTAACACTAATCTAGATGACTCTGAGTCTCAATCTGGATACATATAGAAAGTGGGAGCAATTAGCTAGAGTAGCTCCATGCAGAGCATTGTAGACATAGAAATTTGCAAAATACTTACGGCTCTGAATGTGACAGACCCGTTGACTAAAATTATCTCACAAGCAAAACATGATCACACCTTAGTACTCTTTGGGTGTTAATCACATAGCGATGTGAACTAGATTACTGACTCTAGTAAACCCTTTGGGTGTTGGTCACATGTCGATGTGAACTATGGGTGTTAACCACATATAGATGTGAACTATTGATGTTAAATCACATGGCGATGTGAACTAGATTATTGACTCTAGTGCAAGTGGGAGACTGAAGGAAATATGCCCTAGAGGCAATAATAAAGTTATTATTTATTTCCTTATATCATGATAAATGTTTATTATTCATGCTAGAATTGTATTAACCGGAAACATAATACATGTGTGAATATATAGACAAACAGTATGTCACTAGTATGCCTCTACTTGACTAGCTTGTTAATCAAAGATGGTTATGTTTCCTAACCATGAACAAGAAGTTGTTATTTGATTAACAAGGTCACATCATTAGTTGAATGATCTGATTGACATGACCCATTCCGTTAGCTTAGCACTTGATCGCTTAGTATGTTGTTAATGCTTTCTTCATGACCCATACATGTTCCTATAACTATGAGATTATGCAACTCCGTTTACGGAGGAACACTTTGGTACTACCAAACGTCACAACGAATCGGGTGATTATAAAGGAGTACTACAGGTGTCTCCAAAGGTACTTGTTGGGTTGGCGATTTGAGATTAGGTTTTGTCACTCCGATTGTCGGAGAGGTATCTCGAGCCTTCTCGGTAATGCACATCACTTAAGCCTTGCAAGCATTACAACTAATGAGTTAGTTGTGAGATGATGTATTACGAAACGAGTAAAGAGACTTACCGTAACGAGATTGAACTAGGTATTGGATACCGACGATCGAATCTCGGGTAAGTAACATACCGATGACAAAGGAACAACGTATGTCGTTATGCGGTTTGACCGATAAAGATCTTCAGAGAATATGTAGGAACCAATATGGGCATCCAGGTTCCGCTATTGGTTATTGACCGAGAATGGTTCTAGGTCATGTCTACATAGTTCTCGAACCCGTAGGGTCCGCACGCTTAACGCTTCGATGACAGTTCATAATGAGTTTATAAGTATTGATGCACGAAGGTTGTTCGAGTCCCGGATGTGATCACGGACATGACGAGGAGTCTCGAAATGGTCGAGACATAAAGATTGATATATTGGAAGCCTACATTTGGACATCGGAAGTGTTCCGGGTGAAATCGGATTTTCGAGTACCGGAGGTTACGGAACCCCGGGAGGTCAATGGGCCTTAATGGGCCATAGGAGAAGAGGAAGGGCAGCCCAAGGTGGGCTGCGCCCTCCCCTCTAGTCCGAATAGGACAAGGAAGGGGCGCCCTTCCCCTTCTCCTCCTCCAATCCTAGTCCAACTAGGAAGGGGGAGTCCTACTCCGGTGGGAGTAGGACTCCTCCTTGTGCGCCTCCTATAGGGCGGCCACCTCCCCTTGTCTCCTTTATATACGGGGGCAGGGGGCACCCCAAGACACATAAGTTGATCTACGGATCTTGCCTTAGCCGTGTGCGGTGCCCCCTTCCACCATATTCCACTTCGGTCATATCGTCGCGGAGCTTAGGAGAAGCCCTGCGCGGAGAAGTCATATCGTCATGAGCTTAGGCGAAGCCCTGCGTCGGTGGAGCATCAACATCGTCACCACGCCGTCGTCTTGTGGAACTCATCCCCGACACTTTGCTGGATCGAGTCCGGGATCGCCATCGAGCTGAGCGTGTGCAGAACTCGGAGGTGCCGTCGCTCGGTGCTTGGATCGGTCGGATCGTGGAGACGTCGACTACATCAACAGCGTTGTTATAACGCTTCGCTTTCGGTCTCACGAGGGTACGTGGACGGACACTCTCCCTCTCGTTGCTATGCCATCACCATGGTCTTGCGTGATCGTAGGAAAATTTTTGAAATTACTACGTTCCCCAACATCTACTTGGAACAAACACTAATTAAAACATAAAACCACATCTAAAAAGAAGATAGATGGATTATTTATTCCTAAACAGAACCAAAAAGCAAGAAACTAAAATAAAATTGGGTTGCCTCCCAACAAGTGCTAACGTTTAAAGCCCCTAGCTAGGCATGATGATTTCAATGATGCTCACAAAAAGATAAGAATTGAAACATAAAGAGAGCATCATGAAGAATATGACAAGCACATTTAAGTCTAACCCACTTCCTATGCATAGGGATTTTGTGAGCAAACAACTTATGGGAACAAGAATCAACTTGCATAGGAAGGTAAAACAAGCATAACTTCAAGATTTTAAGCGCATAGAGAGGAAACATGATATTATTGCAATTCCTACAAGCATACATTCCTCCCTCATAATAATTTTCAGTAGCATCATGAATGAATTCAACAATATAACCAGCACCTAAAGCATTCTTTTCATGATCTACAAGCATAGAAATTTTATTACTCTCCACATAAGCAAATTTCTTCTCATGAATAATAGTGGTGGGAGCAAACTCAACAAAATAACTATCATGTGAAGCATAATCCAATTGAAAACTAAAATCATGATGACAAGTTTCATGGTTATAATTATTCTTAATAGCATACATGTCATCACAATAATCATCATAAATAGCAACTTTGTTATCATAATCAATTGGAACCTCTTCCGAAGTAGTGGATTCATCAGTAAATAAAGTCATGACCCCTCCAAATCCACTTTCATCAATATAATCATCATAAATAGGAGGCATGCTTTCATCATAATAAATTTTCTCATTAAAACTTGGGGGACAAAAAATATTATCTTCATCAAACATAGCTTCCCCAAGCTTGTGGCTTTGCATACCATTAGCATCATGGATATTCAAGGAATTCATACTAACAACATTGTAATCATGCTCATCATTCAAATATTTAGTGCCAAACATTTTAATGCATTCTTCCTCTAGCAATTGAGCACAATTATCGGAATCCTTATTTCACGGAAGACATTAAAAAGATGAAGCATATGAGGCACCCTTAACTCCATTTTTTTTGTAGTTTTCTTTTATAGATTAAACTAGTGATAAAACAAGAAACAAAAAGATTCGATTGCAAGATCTAAAGATATACCTTCAAGCACTCACCTCCCCAGCAACGGCGCCAGAAAAGAGCTTGATGTCTACTACACAACCTTCTTCTTGTAGACGTTGTTGGGCCTACAAGTGCACAGGTTTGTAGGACAGTAGCAAATTTCGCTCAAGTGGATGACCTAAGGTTTATCAATCCGTCGGAGGCGTAGGATGAAGATGGTCTCTCTCAAGCAACCCTGCAACCAAATAACAAAGAGTCTCTTGTGTCCCCAACACACCCAATACAATGGTAAATTGTATAGGTGCACTAGTTCGGCGAAGAGATGGTGATACAAGTGCAATATGGATGGTAGATATATTTATTTGTAATCTGAAAATATAAAAACAGCAAGGTAACAAGTGGTAAAAGTGAGCGTAAACGGTATTGCAATGCTAGGAAACAAGGCCTAGGGTTCATACTTTCACTAGTGCAAGTTCTCTCAACAATAATAACATAATTGGATCATATAACTATCCCTCAACATGCAACAAAGAGTCCCTCCAAAGTCACTAATAGCGGAGAACAAACGAAGAGATTATGGTAGGGTACGAAACCACCTCAAAGTTATTCTTTCCAATCAATCCGTTGGGCTATTCCTATAAGTGTCACAAACAACCCTAGAGTTCGTACTAGAATAACACCTTAAGATACAAATCAACCAAAACCCTAATGTCACCTAGATACTCCAATGTCACCTCAAGTATCTGTGGGCATGATTATACGATATGCATCACACAATCTCAATTCATCTATTCAACCAACACATAGAACCTCAAAGAGTGCCCCAAAGTTTCTACCGGAGAACCACGACGAAAACATGTGCCAACCCCTATGCATAGGTTCATGGGCGGAACCCGCAAGTTGATCACCAAAACATACATCAAGTGAATCACGTGATATCCCATTGTCACCACAGATACGCACGGCGAGACATACATCAAGTGTTCTCAAATCTTTAAAGATTCAATCCGATAAGATTACTTCAAAGGGAAAACTCAATCCATTACAAGAGAGTAGAGGGGGAGAAGCAACATAAGATCCAACTATAATAGCAAAGCTCGTGATACATCAAGATCGTGCCAAATCAAGAACACGAGAGAGAGAGAGAGAGAGAGATCAAACACATAGCTACTGGTACATACCCTCAGCCCCGAGGGTGAACTACTCCCTCCTCGTCATGGAGAGCGTTGGGATGATGAAGATGGCCACCGGTGAGGGATCCCCCCTCTGGCAGGGTGCCGGAACGGGCTCCCGAGAGTCTTTTGGTGGCTACAAAGGCTTGCGGCGGCGGAACTCCCGATCTAATCTCTGTTCTGGAAGTTTTACGATACGTAGGTATATATGGGTGTAGGGGGTACATCGGTGGACCGAAGGGGGGGCCATGAGGCAGGGGGCGCCCCCCAGGGGGGTGGGCGCGCCCCCACCCTCGTGGGCACCTCCCTTCTTCCCTGACGTGCACTCCAAGCCCATCCGGTAGGTTTCCTTCCAAAAATAATTTCTCCAGTTGATTTCGTTCCATTTCGACTTCGTTTGATATTCCTTTTCTTCGAAACGCTGAAATAGGCATAAAACAGCAAATCTGGGCTGGGCCTCTGGTTAATAGGTTAGTCCCAAAAATAATATAGAAGTGGATCATACAGCCCAATATTGCCCAGAACAGTAGATAATATAGCATGGAGCAATCAAAAATTATAGATACGTTGGAGACGTATCATATGACACGGCTATCCAAGATGGATTTAATCCCGATATTCACTTTATCAAAATGCTCTAATGGGTTGGTTCTGAATCTTGCAAGCTGGGAATCAATGAGATGTGTAGGCCTCTTTATTGTACTTATTATTTGAATCTTATTTGTTGGTTCTGAATCTTGCAAGCTGGGAATCGATGAGATGTGTAGGCATCTTTGTTGTACTTATTATTTGGATCCTATTTGTTGGTTCTGAATCTTACAAGCTGGGAAACACGACATGATGATGCAGAGGACAACAACCATAACAAACAGTTCAAACTAGGTAGTATTATTTGTGTGAAAGTGCGACAAATGTGATGATCGTGTGCGTCCGGAGAATAATAATTCTAATTGTTGTGCATGTTGATCCTGTGGCACCGATAGAACGAGCCAATGCATTGCTTGTTTTAAGAATAAATTTCTATTAAAGCTAATTAAATTTAAGTAAAGTGACCACTAACACTTGTTATTACAGTACCAATACAGACCCACTCGTGAATCGACGTGTGGCCGGAATAGGTTTCTTAATGGAGGCTTTGAATGCGCCGAGGGTGCATCTTCTGTCAGGCGTGCAGCGGGCGAGGGAGGGGTAGTAACTGTTGTCGCATGTACACACTCAGTTTACTATTGAATCCAGTTCCCCAAGAGCTGAAAAATGATCTGCTGCCGCCGCCTACCCACTCGTTCACTTGGAGAGACTCCAATGGCGATCCGAGGGGTGAGCCTGCTGGATATGGACTTCAGCAAGGAGTTCACCTTTGAGTTCGCCGTTCAGTCCCATGGCTGCACCAAGTTGAATGTGATGTACACAAATGATCCGAACTCGGTGAAGCTCTGCCTTGCTGAGTTCAGGTTGTACCTACAGTATGAGAAAGCACAAGGTCGCAGGACTAGACCTTGTGCCCATCCATTCATCTCTTGACAGGGACCAATGGATCATCGTCGCCCAGGTATGTGTGCGGGACGAGGTTCTCGTCTACCACTACTGTAGGGCCATCAGAGGTTCTGGAGCATTCGCCTGTTTCATCGGTAGCACCGACTGCACCTTCGCTGGTGGAGAGAAGGAAGAACGCGACGATTCGGCCATCTGGTGCAACAAGCTTGTCAACATCCAGAAGCAATACAAGATCATCGGCAACGGGCAGGAGAAGGACTCTGTGGTTGACCTCGCCGAGACCATCATCGACCCCTGATACGCCAACATGAAAGAAGAAAACGACACCAAGGACCTGAACACGTGGGAGGTACCTCTAAATCTAGCCTACATAAACTACGCGGCCAAGGACGGATACGCATGCTACGACATGTACAGGCGGATCTTGGACATGAGGGCGTGTCTGCTTCCCGTAACCGACGGGTACATGAACAGCCGCAACGTCATGATCAAGCGTGCCAGGAAGGTCTAGATGTTGTACTTTATCTGTTTAAGCACCTTTATCATCTAAGTGTTTCATGCATTAGCCTATGTGTCGTAATTATCTGTTTTGTCCGAAATATTTCTTCTAAGAACCCATTAACATGTTTGCTTTTTAGTGGCTATTTGCTTATGTATGTAACTAGTTCACTCGTCCGTTTAAAAAACTAGTTCACTCGGCTGCCGTGTTTTGAATCTCCTTCCTCCCAACATATTCCCCTTCTCAGGTGGACCCAGCAGGTCTCGTACACGGACATATGGGACCAACCACCTATCCATTTGGATTTCTTTATTTTGTTTAATCTTTCGTCCTCTTCCTATACAGCGGCTGGCCATCATAGCCTATGGCGTTGGCCAGGCCATACCTCTACTCCCACACATTGTCCGGCGACGGCAACTCCACCGGCCCACCCTGCACCCGAACAAGTCAACCCTCATACTCCCCTCCGCCTGCGTCTTCCCGTGCTCCGGTTCATTCGGTCCGAGGTCTCGACGTCGTCCTCCGCCTTGGTGCTCTCGATGTGGCACGCCGTCTGTCGTTCCCAACATGGTCAGCAAAACAAGAGGAATCGGGAGACAACTTTTTTTAGAAGAGAATCGAGAGACAACTGTTCGTCGAGAGGCTGACAGTCTCGGGCCCACCAGGTCCATGGCCTAGGTTTTGTTGTTTAACATGGGCATCCCACGACATTTTTCAACATTTTTTGGATCGAACAGGTATCAAGCAGCCTCTGGGCCTCCCAACCTAGCTTGTCTATAACATCAGCAGCCCAAGTTATGTTTGTTTTTTCAAGACGACGCACAGCTCAGTTCTATTTTTCTATAAGAATGCAAAACCGAACCTATGTTTTCCCTTCTATAATAGTATATATATATATATATATATATATATATATATATATATATATATATATATATATATATATATATATATATATATACATATCTTATTTTATTGCATATATATAATAGAAACAACATAAGGTCACGTTAAACCTGTCATTCGTCCAACCATTTTATAGACCTTCCCACTTCCTTTATTTTTTGTTTTCATTAATCCTATATCTGAATTTTCTCCCACTTTCGTTTTCAATGTAAACTTAGTTTTCTCCCAGTACTTTTACCTAGAACCAACTCAACTGTCCCACATCTAGCCTAAAAAATAATAATACCCCACATCCTATTAACGAATCAAATTAAAATGATTTTTTATTTCGTAAATTGAAAGTTCTTACAAAATAATAATAATAATTGTTTATATATAACTTGGCAAGTTAACTCCAAGTGATTGCGTACATAAGCTTGCAAAGATTTTACTGACCAATGCAGTAATAGAGGTGCAATCATGTGTTTATGTTTTTATAACATTTCTCCGTCGCCAACATGATATTTTCACCCAGTCCAGCAAGTTCGCGGATTTCGAGAAAAATGCAAATGGGCTTCAAATTCTACCATATATATAAATGGGCTACATAGATGCTACATCATTGTTTCACCCAGCCCACCAAATGGACTAAAAAAACAAATGGACTGGCTAACATGTGAGCCAATAGGTCGAAGCCTAAGCAAGGCGTTGGATTTACATCCAACGGCCGGCATTCTTCTTCAATCTCTCGTCTTCTTCCCCCAGCGTTGCCGGGACCGCCTGCTCCAGCCTCCGGCGTCCAGCGGTGTTGTTTCTTGGCGCCGGTTTAAACGCTACCTGTTGGGGAACGAGTAATTTCAAAAAATTCCTACGCACACGCAAGACCATGGTGATGGCATAGCAACGAGAGGGAGAGTGTCGTCCACGCACCCTCGAGACCGAAAGCGGAAGCGTAATAACAACGCGATTGATGTAGTAAATGACGTCTTCACGATCCGACCGATCCAAGTACCGAACGTCACGGCACCTCCGAGTTACGCACACGCTCAGCTCGATGACGATCCCCGGCTCCGATCCAGAAAGCGTCGGGATGAGTTCCGTCAAGACGACGGCGTGGTGACGATGATGATGCTCCACCGACGAGGGCTTCGCCTAAGCTCTGCGACGATATGACTTCACCGGCGCAGGCTTCGCCTAAGCTCGCGACGATATGGTGAAGTGGAATATGGTGGAGGGGGCACCGACACGGCTAAGGAGCGATCACGTAGATCAACTTGTGTGTTCATGGGGTGCCCCTGCCCTCAGATATAAAGGAGGGAGGGAGGAGGAGGCCGGCCCTAGGAGGGCGCCATGGGGAGTCCTACTCCCACCGGGAGTAGGATTCCCCTTTCCTAGTCCAACTAGGAGTCCTTCCATGTATTAGGAGTAGGAGACAAGTAAGGGAAGAGAGAAGGGAAGGAAGGAAGGTGCGGCCCTCCCCTAGTCCAATTCGGACTAGGCCATGGGGCGCGGCCTGCCCTAGGCAGCCCTTCTCTCTTTCCGCAGGCCCAATAAGGCCCAATACTTCTCCCGGCGAATTCCCGTAACTCTCCGGTACTCGAAAAATACCGAATCATTCGAACCTTTCCGAACTCCGAATATAGTCGTCCAATATATCGATCTTTACGTCTTGACCATTTCGAGACTCCTCGTCATGTCCCCGATCTCATCCGGGACTCGAACTCCTTCGTACATCAAAACTCATAAACTCATAATATAAGCATCATCGAAACCTTGTTGCGGACCCTACGGGTTCGAGAACTATGTAGACATGACCTAGAACTATTCTCGGTCAATAACCAATAGCGGGACCTGGATGCCCATATTGGCTCCTACATATTCTACGAAGATCTTTATCGGTCAAACCGCATAACAACATACGTTGTTCCCTTTGTCATCGGTATGTTACTTGCCCGAGATTCGATCATCGGTATCCAATACCTAGTTCAATCTCATTCTTGGCAAGTCTCTTTACTCGTTCGTAATACATCATCTCACAACTAACTTATTAGTTGCAATGCTTGCAAGGCTTATGTGATGTGTATTACCGAGAAGGCCTAGAGATACCTCTCCGACAATCGGAGTGACAAAACCTAATCTCGAAATACGCCAACCCAACATGTACCTTTGGAGACACCTGTAGTACTCCTTTATAATCACCCGATTACGTTGTGACGTTTGGTAGCACCCAAAGTGTTCCTCCGTAAACGGAGTTGCATAATCTCATAGTTACAGGAACATGTATAAGTCATGAAGAAAGCAATAGCAACATACTAAGCGATCAAGTGCTAGGTTAACGGAATGGGTCATGTCAATCACATCATTCTCCTAATGATGTGATCCCGTTAATCAAATGACAACTCATGTCTATGGTTAGGAAACATAACCATCTTGATTAACGAGCTAGTCAAGTAGAGGCATACTAGTGACACTGCTTGTCTATGTATTCACACATGTATTATGTTTCGGTTAATACAATTCTAGCATGAATAATAAACATTTATCATGATATAAGGAAATAAATAATAACTTTATTATTGCCTCTAGGGCATATTTCCTTCAGTCTCCCACTTGCACTAGAGTCAATAATCGAGTTCACATCGCCATGTGATTTAACATCAATAGTTCACATCTATATGTGGTTAACACCCATAGTTCACATCGACATGTGACCAACACCCAAAGGGTTTACTAGAGCCAGTAATCTAGTTCACATCGCTATGTGATTAACACCCAAAGAGTACTAAGGTGTGACCATGTTTTGCTTGTGAGATAATTTTAGTCAACGGGTCTGTCACATTCAGAGCTGTAAGTATTTTGCAAATTTCTATGTCTACAATGCTCTGCACGGAGCTACTCTAGCTAATTGCTCCCACTTTCAATATGTATCCAGATTGAGACTCAGAGTCATCTAGATTAGTGTTAAAACTTGCATCGACGTAACCCTTTACGACGAACCTTTTTTCACTTCCATAATCGAGAAACATATCCTTATTCTACTAAGGATAATTTTGACCGTTGTCCATTGATCTACTCCTAGATCACTATTGCACTCCTTGCCAAGCTTAGTGGTAGGGTATGCAATAGATCCAGTACACAACATGACATACTTTATAGAACCTATGGCTGATGCATAGGGAATGACTTTCATTCTCTTTCTATCTTCTGCCGTGGTCGGGTTTTGAGTCTTACTCAAGCTCACACCTTGTAACACAGGCAAGAACTCTTTCTTTGACTGTTCCATTTTGAACTACTTCAAAATCTTGTCAAGGTATGTATTCATTGAAAAACTTATCAAGCGTCTTGATCTATCTCTATAGATCTTGATGCTCAATATGTAAGCAGCTTCACCGAGGTCTTTCTTTGAAAAACTCCTTTCAAACACTCCTTTATGCTTTGCAGAATAATTCTACATTATTTCCGATCAACAATATGTCATTCACATATACTTATCAGAAAGGCTGTAGTGCTCCCACTCACTTTCTTGTAAATACAGGCTTCTCCAAAAGTCTGTATAAAACCATATGCTTTGATCACACTATCAAAGCGTTTATTCCAACTCCGAGATGCTTGCACCAGTCCATAGATGGATCGCTAGAGCTTGCACATTTTGTTAGCTCCTTTAGGATTGACAAAACCTTCTGGTTGCATCATATACAACTCTTCTTTAATAAATCCATTAAAGAATGTAGTTTTGACATCCATTTGCCAGATTTCATAAAATGTGGCAATTGCTAACATGATTCGGACAGACTTAAGCATCACTACGAGTGAGAAAATCTCACCGTATTCAACACCTTGAACTTGTCGAAAACCTTTTGCAACAAGTCGGGCTTTGCAGATAGTAACACTACTATCAACGTCCGTCTTCCTCTTGAAGATCCATTTATTCTCTATGACTTGCCGATCATCGGGCAAATCAATCAAAGTCCACACTTTGTTCTCATACATGGATCCCATCTCAGATTTCATGGTCTCAAACCATTTCGCGGAATCTGGGCTCATCATCGCTTCCTCATAGTTCGTAGGTTTATTATGGTCTAGTAACATGACTTCTAGAATAGGATTACCGTACCACTCTGGTGCGGATCTTACTCTGGAAGACCTACGAGGTTTGGTAGCAACTTGATCTGAAGTTTCATGATCATCATCATTAACTTCCTTATTAATTGGTGTAGGAATCACTAGAACTGATTTACGTGATGAACTACTTTCCAATAAGGAGAAGGTACAATTACCTCATCAAGTTCTACTTTCCTCCCACTCACTTCTTTCGAGAGAAACTTCTTCTCTAGAAAGGATCCATCTTAGCAACGAATAACTTGCCTTCGGATCTGTGATAGAAGGTGTGCCCAATAGTTACCTTTGGGTATTCTATGAAGACGCAGTTCTCCGATTTGGGTTCGAGCTTATCAGGTGAAAACTTTTTCACATAAGCATCACAACTCCAAACTTTAAGAAACGACAGACTTAGGTTTATCGTTAAACCATAGTTCATACGGTGTCGCTCAACGGATTTAGATGGTGCCCTATTAAACGTGAATGCAGCTGTCTCTAATGCATAACCCCAAAACGATAGTGGTAAACCGATAAGAGACATCATAGATCGCACCATATCCAATAAAGTGCGGTTACGACTTTCGGACACACCATTATGTTGTGGTGTTCCATATGGCGTGAGTTGTGAAACTATTTCACATTGTTTCAAATGAAGACCAAACTCGTAACTCAAATATTCATCTCCACGATCAGATCGCAGAAACTTTATTTTCTTGTTACGATGATTTTCCACATCACTCTGAAATTCTTTGAACTTTTCAAATGTTTCAGACTTGTGCTTCATTAAGTAGATATACCCATATCTGCTCAAATCATCTTGTGAAGGTCAGAAAATAACGATACTTGCCACGAGCATTAACACTCATCAGACCGCATACATCAGTATGTATTATTTCCAATAAGTCACTTGCTCGCTCCATTGTTCCGGAGAACAGAGTCTTTAGTCATCTTGCCCATAAGGCATGGTTCGCAAGCATCAAGTGATTCATAATCAAGTGATTCCAAAATCCCATCAGCATGGAGTTTCTTCATGCGCTTTACACCAATATGACCTAAACGGCAGTGCCACAAATAAGTTGCACTATCATTATTAACTTTGCATCTTTTGGCATCAATATTATGAATATGTGTATCACTATGATCGAGATCCAACAAACTATTTTTATTGGGTGTATGACCATTGAAGATTTTATTCATTTAAACAGAACAACAATTATTCTTTGACTTTAAATGAATAACCGTTTTGAAAACTATTTTCATTGGGTGTATGACCATCGAAGGTTTTATTCATTTAAAGAACAACAATTATTCTTTGACTTTAAATGAATAATCATTTTGCAATAAACATGATCAAATCATATTCATGCTCAACGCAAACACCAAATAACATTTATTTAGGTTTAACACTAATCCCAAAAGTATAGGGAGTGTGCGATGATGATCATATCAATCTTGGAACTACTTCCAACACTCATCGTCACTTCCCTTCAACTAGTCTCTGTTTATTCTCAGAACTCCTGTTTGAGTTACTAATCTTAGCAACCGAACAAGTATCAAATACTCAGGGGCTACTATAAACACTAGTAAGGCACACATCAATAACCTGTATATCAAATATACTCTTGTTCAATTTGCCATCCTTCTCATCCGCCAAATACTTGGGGTAGTTCCGCCCAAAGGACCAGTTCCATTGCAGCAAAAGCACTTAGTCTCGTGCTTAGGTCCAGACTTGGGCTTCTTCACCGAGTAGCAACTTGCTTGCCGTTCTTCTTGAAGTTCCCTTCTTCCCTTTGCCCTTTTCCTTGAGACTAGTGGTCTTGTCAACCATCAACACTTGATGTTTTTCTTGATTTCTACCTTCACGATTTTAGCATCGCGAAGAGCTTGGGAATTGTTTTCGTCATCCCTTGCATACTATAGTTCATCACGAAGTTCTAGTAACTTAGTGATGGTGACTAGAGAATTCTGTCAATCACTATCTTATCCGGAAGATTAACTCCCACTTGATTCAAGCGATTGAAGTACCTGCATAATCTGAGCACATGCTCACTAGTTGAGCGATTCTCCTCCATCTTTTAGCTATAGAACTTGTTGGAGACTTCATATCTCTCAACTCGGTATTTGCTTGAAATATTAACTTCAATTCCTGGAACATCTCATATGGTCCATGACGCTCAAAACGCCTTTGAAGTCCCGATTCTAAGCCGTTAAGTATGGTGCACTAAACTATCAAGTAGTCATCATATTGAGCTAGCCAAACGCTCATAACGTCGCATTTGCTCCTGCAATAGGTCTGTCACCTAGCGGTGCATTAAGGACATAATTCTTTCAGGCAGCAATGAGGATAAACCTCGGATAACGGATCCAATCCGCATCATTGCTACTAACATCTTTCAACATAATTTCTCTAGGAACATATCAAAACAAACATATGAAAGCAACAACGCGAGCTATTGATCTACAACATAATTTTGCAAAATACTACCAGGACTAAGTTCATGATAAATTAAAGTTCAATTAATCATATTACTTAAGAACTCCCACTTAGATAGACATCCCTCTAATCTTCTAAGTGATTACGTGATCCATATCAACTACACCATGTCTGATCATCACGTGAGATGGAGTAGTTTCAACGGTGAACATCAATATGTTGATCATATCTACTATATGATTCACGCTCGACTTTTCAGTCTCCGTGTTCCGAGGCCATATCTTTTATATGCTAGGCTCGTCAAGTTTAACCTGAGTATTCCGCGTGCGCAACTGTTTTGCACCCGTTGTATTTGAACGTAGAGCCTATCACACCCGATCATCACGTGGTGTCTCAAAGACGAAGAACTTTCGCAACGGTGCATACTCAGGAGAACACTTCTTGATAATTTTAGTGAGAGATCATCTTATAATGCTACCGTCAATCAAAGCAAGATAAGATGCATAAAGGATAAACATCACATGCAATCAATATAAGTGATATGATATGGTCATCATCATCTTGTGCTTGTGATCTCCATCTCCAAGCACCGCCATGATCACCATCGCCACCCGCGCGACACCTTGATCTCCATCGTAGCATCGTTGTCGCCTCGCCAACTATTGCTTCTACAACTATCGCTACTGCTTAGTGATAAAGTAAAGCAATTACATGGCGCTTGCATTTCATACAATAAAGCGACAACCATATGGCTCCTGCCGATTGCCGATAACTCGTTACAAAACATGATCATCTCATACAATAAAATATAGCATCACGCCTTGACCACATCACATCACAACATGCCCTGCAAAAACAAGTTAGACGTCCTCTACTTTGTTGTTGCAAGTTTTACGTGGCTGCTACGGGCTGAGCAAGAACCGTTCTTACCTACGCATCAAAACCACAACGATAGTTTGTCAAGTTGGTGATGTTTTAACCTTCGCAAGGACCGGGCGAGCCACACTCGGTTCAACTAAAGTGAGAGAAATAGACACCCGCCGTCACCTTTAAGCAACGAGTGCTCAAGCGGTGAAACCAGTCTCGCGTAAGCGTGACGCGTAATGTCGGTCCGGCCGCTTCATCTCACAATACCGCCGAACCAAAGTATGACATGCTGGTAAGCAGTATGACTTATATCGCCCACAACTCACTTGTGTTCTACTCGTGCATATGACATCAACGCATAAAACCAGGCTCGATACCATGTTGGGGAACGAGTAATTTCAAAAAATTCCTACGCACACGCAAGACCATGGTGATGGCATAGCAACGAGAGGGGAGATGTCTGTCCACGCACCCTCGTGAGACCGAAAGCGAAGCGTTATAACAACGCTGTTGATGTAGTCGACGCCTTCACGATCCGACCGATCCAAGTACCGAACGACGGCACCTCCGAAGTTCTCGCACACGCTCAGCTCGATGACGATCCCCGGCTCCGACCCAGCAAAGCGTCGGGGATGAGTTCGTCAAGACGACGGCGTGGTGACGATGATGATGCTCCACCGACGCAGGGCTTCGCCTAAGCTCCGCGACGATATGACTTCACCGGCGCAGGCTTCGCTTAAGCTCATGACGATATGACCGAAGTGGAATATGGTGGAGGGGGCACCGACACGGCTAAGGAACGATCCGTAGATCAACTTGTGTGCTCATGGGGTGCCCCTGCCCCGTGATATAAAGGAGGGAGGGAGGAGGAGGCCGCCCTAGGAGGGCGCCATGGGGAGTCCTACTCCCACCGAGTAGGATTCCCCTTCCTAGTCCAACTAGGAGTCCTTCCATGTATTAGGAGTAGGAGACAAGTAAGGGGAAGAGAGAGGGAAGGAAGGAAGGGTGCGGCCCTCCCCTAGTCCAATTCGGACTAGGCCATGGGCGCGGCCTGCCCTAGGCAGCCTTCTCTCTTTCCCACAGGCCCAATAAGGCCCAATACTTCTCCCGGCGAATTCCCGTAACTCTCGGTACTCAAAAATACCGAATCATTCGAACCTTTCCGAACTCCGAATATAGTCGTCCAATATATCGATCTTTACGCCTCGACCATTTCGAGACTCCTCGTCATGTCCCCGATCTCATCCGGGACTCGAACTCCTTCGGTACATCAAAACTCATAAACTCATAATATAACCATCATCGAAACCTTGCGTGCGGACCCTACGGGTTCGAGAACTATGTAGACATGACCTAGAACTATTCTCGGTCAATAACCAATAGCGGGACCTGGATGCCCATATTGGCTCCTACATATTCTACGAAGATCTTTATCGGTCAAACCGCATAACAACATACGTTGTTCCTTTGTCATCGGTATGTTACTTGCCCGAGATTCGATCGTCGGTATCCAATACCTAGTTCAATCTCGTTCATGGCAAGTCTCTTTACTCGTCCGTAATACATCATCTCACAACTAACTTATTAGTTGCAATGCTTGCAAGGCTTATGTGATGTGTATTACCGAGAAGGCCTAGAGATACCTCTCCGACAATCGGAGTGACAAAACCTAATCTCAAATACGCCAACCCAACATGTACCTTTGGAGACACCTGTAGTACTCCTTTATAATCACCCGATTACGTTAGACGCTTGGTAGCACCAAAGTGTTCCTCCGTAAACGGAGTTGCATAATCTCATAGTTACGTGAACATGTATAAGTCATGAAGAAAGCAATAGCAGCATACTAAACGATCAAGTGCTAGGTTAACGGAATGGGTCATGTCAATCACATCATTCTCCTAATGATGTGATCCCGTTAATTAAATGACAACTCATGTCTATGGTTAGGAAACATAACCATCTTCGATTAACGAGCTAGTCAAGTAGAGGCATACTAGTGACACTCTGTTTGTCTATGTATTCACACATGTATTATGTTTCCGGTTAATACAATTCTAGCATGAATAATAAACATTTATCATGATATAAGGAAATAAATAATAACTTTATTATTGCCTCTAGGGCATATTTCCTTCACCCCGTCGACGGCCAGGCCATCCCTCCACTCCGCACCTCCTCTTATTCTCTACCAAGTGTAGGCCCACCCCGCACCCGAACCAGTCAAGTTTCCCACTCCTCTCTGACTGCGACTCCACTGCCGCGTCTTCCCCATCTCCGGTCGTTCATCTGGGCCTCGCTGTAAATCCACCGCCTCAAGCGCTTTCGGTGCGGCGTGGTGAACAAACGAGAGTCATCGGAAGAGGATTGTACATGGAGAGCCTGACGACTGGGACCCACGAGGTCCATGGTCGCATGCAAGGAAAGTTCCTCCTTATTAAGCTGTTTCCTCCCCCTGGCAGCTGGGACCCACCTGCTGTATCTTCACACGGAAGGAAGTGCCTCCTTGTTATGCGAAAAAAACTATTCCTGTCGATGATAGCTGGGACCCGGCAGATTTGGTGGCTGACTTGTGGGCCTACTAAGCATACGTGTACGCGGGGCTTTGTCAACTTAATCAACAAATGATTCTAGCAGCTGGACCGTTGGATGTTAATCCAACAGTCGTGCTCCTTCTATAACCTCTGTTCTTGCTCTTGTAACCCGTGGGTGGCAGTGCTTTCGTGCACCCGAACCAGTCAAGTTTCCCACTCCTCTCCATCTGCGACTCCACTGCCGCGTCTTCCCCATCTCCGGGTCGTTTCAGTATGGGGCCTCGCCGTCGTCCACCGGCCTTGGTGCGCTCGGCACGATGGGGTCAACGTGGTCAACAAACTAGAGTCATCAAAAGATGACTGTACGCGAGAGGCTGACAGTGGGGACGCACCACGCCCATGGACGCATGCATGCAACTACATCTTTTTACCCTGAAATATAATGTTTTCTCCCCCTGACTGTTGGGACCCACCAGCTGCATCTTCGCATGCAAGGAAGTGCATCCTTATTATAGGCAAAAAAATATCCCCCCTGACAGCTGGGACTCAGCGGCTATATCTTCGCACGCAAGGAAGTGCGTCCTTATCCTCCCTGATAGCTGGGACCCACCCGGTCGGAGCGTATGTACCGTTGTCTGTCTTGTCGGAACGTGTATGTACATACCGGTCGATCGGTCGCTCTGCAATGATGAACCGTGGCCGAGTAAGTAGCGGCACATGTCATAGTAGAGCCCCCCACGTAGCAGTTCAGGTTGTCCCGTCTAAACCGTGTACACGTACATACAGCCACACGCCAAAAAATACGGCCACGTACGTACATACGGGCGGGGTCTCGAACGCCTACTCGCGCATACGTACGGCCAGGTCTCGTGTACATGGTTGGATCGGAACGGAGAAACTGCATCATCGTGTTCATGGGGAGGCAACGGAATGCGTCGTGTTCATCGTGAGACAACGGGAGACGTCGTGTTCATCGGGAGCCAGCCGGCTTGGACGGAACAGCCGATCGAAACGAGGCCTGGCGTACCACAGAATGGGGGAAATGGCCTTGTGTTCGACCGGCCACGGTCAAAACGGGATCTTGTTCATCGGGAGGGGTCTAGCGTATCGCAAAACGGAGGAAACAAACTTCTCTTGGACCTCCTACGGTCGAAACAGGATCCTGTTGTTCGGGAGGGCTGTGGCATACCGCAAAACGGAGGAAACGGACTTGTGTTGGAGCACTACGGTCGAAACGGGGGTCCTATTCATTGGGAGGGGTGTGGCGTACCGCAAAACGGGACTCCACGGGATACTGTTCAACTCCACCATCGACCTCCTCCAGCCCCCACGGGCTACTGTTCATCCACCGTCGACCTCCTCCAACGTCCACCTGCGAATGTTCATCCACGGGCTCCTGTTCATCCAGCCTCCACCGCTCCTCCACCGACTACTGTTCAACCAGCCCTCTCCACGGGGTCCTGTTCAACCACCCCTCCATGGGCTATTGTTCATCCAGCCCTCCACCGGCTACTGTTCAACCAGCCCTCCACAGGGTCTTGTTCATCCAAACCCCCACCGGGAACTGTTCATCCACCCCCCCCCCCCCAAACAACGCTCACTGTTCATCAAGGGAAGGAGGCAGCAGTGTTCGACCGGCTTCAGTTAGCAGCAGTAGCGGAGGAATCACTCGGGTTCAGTTAACAGCAATGAATCGATCGCTCGGGTTAAGTAACGTAGCTAGTGCAATCGCTCGGGTTCAGTTAGAGCCCAACGCCTCGCTCGGGTTTAGTTAGAGCCCAGCGCCTCGCACCCACGCGCGTACGTGTACGAGAGAAATGCGCATTGCTCGGCCCCCGACCACCCACCGTAACTGGGAACTCCCGATATTTTCCTCGCCCTTGCTTCTACCACGGTTTTTTCCGCCATGGACGCCCCAAAGAATGTCATGCAGTTGTGTCTCCAGCCCGCCCAGGATGAAAAGCCCATTTTTTGTCATAGAAGTAATAGCCCACCACATCTATGATGATACCGGGTTTTGTCACAATTATCATCATAGAAGTGTCATAAGCATGAAAGAAAAACAATTCGTTCAGCCCAAAATGTCACAGATGTGTCTTTTTTTTGTAGTGAAAGTGTGGACTTTGGTGGATTTGCCCGATGATCGGAAAGTCATAGAGAATAAATGGATCTTCAAGAAGAAGAATGACGCTGATGGTAATGTTACTATCTACAAAGCTCGACTTGTCGCAAAAGGTTTTGACAAGTTCAAGGGGTTGACTATGATGAGACTTTCTCACCCGTAGCGATGCTTAAGTCTGTCCGAATCATGTTAGCAATTGCTGCATTTATGATTATGAAATCTAGCAAATGGGCGTCAAAACTGCATTCCTTAATGGATATCTTAAAAAAGGGTTGTATATGATGCAACCAGAAGGTTTTGTTGATCCTAAAGGTGCTAACGAAGTGTGCAAGCTCCAGCGATATCTGTGGACTGGTGCAAGCATATCGAAGTTGGAATATAGGCTTTGATGAGGTGATCAAAGCATATGATTTTATACATACTTACGGTGAAGCCTGTATTTACAAGAAAGTGAGTGGGAGCTCTGTAGCATTTCTGATATTATATGTGGATGACATATTGTTGATCGGAAATGATATAGTATTTCTGAATAGCATAAGAGGATACTTGAATAAGAATTTTTCAATGAAAGACCTCAGTGAAGCTGCTTATATATTAGGCATCAAGATCTATAGGGATAGATCGAGACGCTTAATAGGACTTTCACAAAGCACATACCTTGGCAAAGTTTTGAAGAAGTTCAAAATAGATTAGTCAAAGAAAGGGTTATTTCCTGTGTTGCGAGGTGTCAAGTTGAGTAAGACTCAAAGCCTGACCAAGGCAGAAGATGGAGAGAAAATGGAAGTCATTCCCTATGCCTCAGCCATAGGTTCTATAAAGTATGCCATGTTGTGTACCAGACCTATTGTGTACCTTGCCAAGAGTTGGACAAGGGGGGTACAATAGTGATCCAGGAGTAGATCACTGGACAACGGTCAAAATTATCCTTAGGTACCTAAGAGAACTAAGGAAAAGTTTCTCGGTTATGGAGGTGATAAAGAGTTCATCGTAGAGGGTTACGTCGATGCAAGCTTTGACACCGATCCAGATGGCATTAAGTTAATCTGGATACGTATTAAAAGTGGGAGCAATTAGCTAGAGTAGCTCCATGCAGAGCATTGTAGACATAGAAATTTGAAAAATACGTACGGCTTTGAATGTGGCAGACCCGTTGACTAAAACTCTCTCACAAGCAAAACATGATCACGCCTTAGTACTCTTTGGATGTTAATCACATGGCGATGCGAACTAGATTATTGACTCAAGTAAACCCTTTGGGTGTTAGTCACATGGCGATGTGAACTATGGGTATTAATCACATAAACATGTGAACTATTGGTGTTAAATCACATGACAATGTGAATTACTCCCTCCGTCCCATAATATAAGAGCGTTTTTACACTACACTAGTATAAAAACGCTCTTATATTATGGGACGGAGGGAGTAGATTATTGACTCTAGTGCAAGTGGGAGACCGAAGGAAATATGCCCTAGAGGCAATAATAAAGTTGTTATTTTATATTTCCTTATATCATGATAAATGTTTATTATTCATTCTAGAATTGTATTAACCGAAAACTTGATACATGTGTGGATACATAGAGAAAACACCGTGTCCTAGTAAGCCTCTACTAGACTAGCTCGTTAATCAAAGATGGTTAAGTTTCCTAACCATAGACATGTGTTGTCATTTGATGAACGGGATCACATCATTAGGAGAATGATGTGATGGACAAAGCTTGCCAATAAAGGGATCATGTACCGCGGCATTTTAATAAAATCCCTCGACTCATGCGCATTCATAACGCGCATCGTGTTGGGAACCGGCGAAATTACTGCGCGGTATCGTTCCCTTTGGTATTTTTACTGGCCTATAAAGGACGTCGATGAATCCAATCCATTCTCACGCCTTCCCCCCTGCTCCCTGCACCTGAATCCCCAAAGCTCCAGTGCCCATAGCATAAATCCCAGAGCCAGCCTCTACATCCTCCCTCCACCACCTTCCCGACCTCCGATATGGCCGGAAAGGGCAAGGGTGCCGCCACGGCAGCGGCCGAAGAGAAGGCGGCAATCAAGAGGGGTTGTGGCTCCCTTCTCCCATCACCACCGGCAACATCATCGAGCTCCAGGCGAGCGGCTACCTTCCGCCACAAGACGAGGTCAAATGTCGCTCCCCCTTGTCATAAAAGCCATCCGCTCCGCCTCCAAAGTTCCAGAACCTCGGGAGGGTGAGCGCATCATCTTTGTCTCCCACCTCATACAAGGTTTGGGTTTTCCGGTCCATCCCTTCCTCCAGGGCCTTACAGCCTCTAATTTCATCATCTGACAGCCAACTCTATCCTCCACATCACCTCCTACATCGTCTTTTGTGAGGTGTTTCTCCGCATTGAGCCCCATTTTCGACTTCGGCTCAAGATGTTATGTGCCAAAACCACAGGCCAACGATGGCCAGATCACAGGGTGCAGAGGAGCCATGATCGGCAAGCTCCATGGCGTCAAGTGGCTGCCTGGCACATCGAGATGGTGAAACAATGGCAGGAGGAATGGTTTTACATGGTCAACATGTCATCAGGGGGACAGAAAAAGGAGTATTTGCTTTCTCGGCCACACCCTTGAAGAGGTTGCACTCTTGGACGACCAAGAACCTCGACTGGGGGAACAAGGAGGAAGACGAGGCCCACCATGAATGGGTGAAATTCCTCATCGGTGAGGGTGTCACTTTGGTGGATGTGATCCATGTGATGCTCCGCCGCAAGGTCCAACCTCTCTAGGCCCGCTCATCTCCTCTATGGAGGTACATTCCGGATAGTGAGGTATTGGTAATCCGAAACCGCTATAGGGGAAGGACCTCGGCGGGATGCCGACGCTCCTCTTCAAGCCCTCGGCCAAGGAAAATACCTTTCGGGCTGAGGGAGATGACATCGGCTATAGTCGAGCTAGTCCAGATGTCGAGGATTGTCCTCTATTCCTCTTATCGATTGCTAAACCTTTATTTTTTTCATCTTTAGCCGAGAAACTGAATTCTATCGACCACATTAAAGGACTGGCGTACCTTCGCCAGGTCGGTCAAATCGCCGGTGCCTCAACGTGGGGAGCCTGTGAGCGCTAAGGTGGAGAAGCTGCTAACCGAGGACCCATTGAAGGAAATATGCCCTAGAGGCAATAATAAAATTGTTATTTTATATTTCTTTGTATCATGATAAATGTTTATTATTCATGCTAGAATTGTATTAACCGGAAACTTGATACATGTGTGGATACATAGACAAAACACCGTGTCCCTAGTAAGCCTCTACTAGACTAGCTCGTTAATCAAAGATGGTTAAGTTTCGAGATACATATGTGTGGATACATGTGTGATGTCATTTGATGGACGGGATCACATGTGTTGTCATTTGATGGACGGGATCACATCATTAGTAGAATGATGTGATGGAGAAGACCCATCCGTTAGCATAGCATATTGATCGTTCAGTTTTATTTCTATTGCTTACTTCATGTCATATACATATTCCTTTGACTATGAGATTATGCAACTCCTGAATACAAGAGGAATACCTTGTGTGCTATCAAACGTCACAACGTAACTGGGTGATTATCAAGATGCTCTACAGGTATCTCCAAAGGTGTTTGTTGGGTTGGCATAGATCGAGATTAGGATTTGTCACTCCGAGTATCAGAGAGGTATCTCTGGGCCCTCTTGGTAATACACATCATAAGAAGCCTTGCAAGCAAAGTGACTAATGAGTTAGTTGCAAGATGATGTATTACGAACGAGTAAAGAGACTTGTCGGTAACGAGATTGAACTAGGTATGAAGATACCGATGATCGAATCTCGGGCAAGTAACATGTCGATGGACAAAGGGAATAACGTATGTTGTCATAACGGTTCGACCGATAAAGATCTTCCTAGAATATGTAGGAGCCAATATGAGCATCCAGGTTCCACTATTGGTTATTGACCAGAGAAGTGTCTCGGTCATGTCTACATAGTTCTCGAACCCGTAGGTTCCGCACACTTAAAGTTCAATGACGATTTTGTATTATATGAGTTATGTGATTTGGTGACCGAATGTTATTCGGAGTCCCGGATGAGACCACGGACATGACGGGGAGTCTCGAAATGGTCGAGAGGTAAATATTGATATATAGGGCGATGGTATTTGGACACCAGAAGTGTTCCGGAGGGTACCGGGTACATATCGGGTCACTGAAAGGGGTTCCGGGCACCCCCGGCAAAAGATATGGGCCTTATGGGCCAAGAGGGGAAACACACCAGCCACAAGGGGCTGGTGCGCCCCCCATATGGCCCGGCCTAAGTGGAGAAGGAAAAGGGGAGGAGGAAAGGAAAGAGAGGGAATAGGATTCCCCCTTCCTTCCCCCTCACCCTCTTTCCATCCCCCTTCCGTATACAAGGAAGGGGAGGCTGAATTGGAGGAGGCCCCCAAGTAGGATTCCTCCTACTTGGGGAGCCCCCTTGATTCTCCCCTCCCCCTCCCACCTATATATATGTGGGGAGGGCACCTAGAACACACACCAACAATTGTTGTGCGGCGCCCCCCTCCACAGTTTACGCCTCCGGTCATATTCTTGTAGTGCTTAGGCAAAGCCCTGCGCGGATCACTTCACCATCACCGTCACCATGCCGTCGTGCTGAGGGAACTCATCTAATTCATCGACACTTTGCTGGATCAAGAGTTCGAGGGACGTCATCGAGCTGAACATGTGCAGAACTCGGAGGTGCCGTATGTTCGGTGCTTGATCGATCGGAACGAGAAGAAGTTCGACTACATCAACCGCGTTATTAAACGCTTCCGCTTTCGGTCTACGTACATAGACACACTCTCCCCCTCATTGCTATGCATCTCCATGGATAGATCATTGCTTGTGCGTAGATTTTTTTTGTTTTCCATGCAACGTTTCCCAACACCCATACGTGATCACGGTCAAGCTGAAGAAGATCAAGGGGACTTGGGAGACCAGGGCCTCAAAGGGCTTGGCTATTCAAGACAACCTCCCCGAACTCCCCATTGGGAGCCAGCCGAGCTCGGGCTCTGACTCCAGCTCTGAGCAGGAGGAGGAGGAGTCCAGGGAGGCCCCGCCGCGCTAAGGTGGGAAAAGAACGCGGGTGGCGTTGGGGGACGATGAGGCATTGCCCTCTCCCCAAGCGACCAAGCGCCCGAGGGGATCCAAAGCTTCTATGACGGGCCACTCCTTGGCGCCGACCAATCAGGACATTGACTCGGACACCTCCAAGAAGTGATGGCCAACCGGCCGCTGATGTTTACTACACAACTTATTCTTGTAGACTCGTGTTGGGCCTCCAAGCGCAGTGTTTTGTAGGACAACAACAAATTTCCCTCAAGTGGATGACCTAAGGTTTATCAAAACATGGGAGGCATAGGATGAAGATTGTCTCTCTCAAACAACCCTATAATCAAATAAAAGAAATTTCTTGTGTCCCAACACACCAAATACAATGGTAAATTGTATAGGTGCACTAGTTCGGCGAAGACATGGTGATACAAGTGTAGTATGGATAGTAGATATAGGTTTTTGTAATCTGAAAATATAAAAACAGCAAGGTAGCAAGTGATAAAACAGAGCACAAACGGTATTGCAATGCTTGGAAACAAGGCCTAGATTCATACTTTCACTAGTGCAATCTCTCAACAGTGCTAACATAATTGAATCATATAACAATACCTCAACATGCGACAAAGAATCACTCCAAAGTTCTTATCTAGCAAAAAACACAAGATGAAATTGTTGTAGGGTATGAAACCACCTCAAAGTTATCTTTTCCAATCAGTCCATTGAGCCATCCCTATAAGTGTCACAAATAGCGATAGAGTTCGTACTAAAATAACACCATATAATACATATCAATCAATCACATAGATACTACAATGTCACCACAAGTATCCGTGATTCAATTATACGATATGCATCAAAGCACTTCAGATTCGTAAGATTCAATCCAACACAAAGAATTTCAAAGAGTGCCCCAAGTTTTCTACCGGAGAAAGAAGGACAAAAACGTGCATCGGCCCTAGAGTTCGTACTAAAATAGCACCATATAATACATATCAATCAATTCTAATGTCACGTAGATACTCCAATGTCACCACAAGTATCCGTGAGTCAATTATATGATATGCATCGAACCACTTCAGATTCATAATATTCAATCCAACACAAAGAAATTCAAAGAGTGCCCCAAGTTTTCTACCGGAGAAAGAAGGACGAAAGCATGCATCAACCTCTATGCCTAGATTAGCCCAATGTCACCACGGGAATCTGCAAGTTGATTGCCAAAACATATAACAAGTGAATCAATAAAACACCCCATTGTCACCACGGGTATCCACATGCAAGACATACTTCAAGCAAATCCAAAATATTCAATCCGATAATAGTGAAACCTCAAAGGGAAAAGCTCAATTCATCATACCAAGATAGAGAGGGGGAAAACAAAAGCTCATGGTTACATCAAGTGAAGGAAATATGCCCTAGTAGCAATAATAAAGTTGTTATTTATATCTCCTTATATCATGATAAATGTTTATTATTCATGCTAGAATTGTATTAACCGGAAACTTAATACATGTGTGAATACATAGACAAAACAGAGTGTCCCTAGTATGCCTCTACTTGACTAGCTCGTTAATCAAAGATGGTTATGTATCCTGACCATAGACATGTGTTGTCATTTGATGAACGGGATCACATCATTAGAGAATGATGTGATGGACAAGACCCATCCGTTAGCTTAGCATAATGATCGTTTAGTTTTATTGCTAATGCTTTCATCATGACATATACATGTTCCTCTGACTATGAGATTATGCAACTCCCGAATACAGGAGGAACACTTAGTGTGCTATCAAACGTCACAACGTAACTGGGTGATCATAAAGATGCTCTACAGGTGTCTCCGATGGCATTTGTTGAGTTAGCATAGATCAAGATTAGAATTTGTCACTCCGTATATCGGAGAGGTATCTCTGGGCCCTCTCGGTAATGCACATCATTATGAGCCTTGCAAGAAATGTGACTAATAAGTTAGTCACGGGATGATGCATTACGGAACGAGTAAAGAGACTTGATGGTAACGAGATTGAACTACGTATGATGATACCGACGATCGAATCTCGGGCAAGTAACATCGATGACAAAGGGAACAACATATGTTGTTATGCGGTTTGGCCGATAAAGATCTTCGTAGAATATGTAGGAGCCAATATGAGCATCCAGGTTCCGCTATTGGTTATTGACCGGAGATGTGTCTCGGTCATGTCTACATAGTTCTCGAACCCGTAGGGTCCACACGCTTAATGTTCGATGATGATTTGTATTATGAGTTATTTGATTTGATGTACCGAAGTTTGTTCAGAGTTCCGGATGAGATCACAGACATGACGAGGAGTCTCGAAATGGCCGAGAGATAAAGATTCATATATTGGAAGGTTGCATTTGGACATCGGAATGGTTCCGAGTGATTCAGGCATTTTTCCGGAGTACCGGGAGGTTACCGGAACCCCCCAGGAGAAGTTATGGGCCTTATGGGCCATAAGAAGGAAGCACACCAGCCCACAAGGGGCTGGTGCGCCGCCCCCCCCCCCCTTGGGCAGGAGGCCGATTAGGACTAGGAGAAGGGGGTCGGCCCCCTTTCCTTCTTCTCCCTTCCCCCTTTCCTACTCCATGTGGGAGGTGGAATCCTACTAGGACTAGGGAGTCCTAGTAGGACTCCACACCTTGGCGCGCCCCCTAGGACCGGCTGCCTCTCCCTCTCCCTCCTTTATATATGGAGGCAGGGGGCACCCCAAAGACACACAAGTTGATCTTTTAGCCGTGTGCGGCGCCCCCCTCCATAGTTACACACTTCAGTCATATCGTCGTAGTGCTTAGGCGAAGCCCTCGCCGGTAACTTCATCATCACCGTCACCACGTCGTCGTGCTCATGGAACTCTCCCTCGGCCTCAGCTGGATCAAGAGTTCGAGGGATGTCACCGAGCTGGATGTGTGCTGATCGCGGAGGTGCCGTACGTTCGGTACTTGGATCGGTTGGATCGCGAAGACGTTCGACTACATCAACTGCGTTACTAAACGCTTCCACTTTCGGTCTACGAGGGTACGTGGACACACTCTCCCCATCTCGTTGCTATGCATATCCTAGATAGATCTTGCATGATCGTAGGAAATGTTTTGAAATACTACGTTCCCCAACATCAAGATCATGTCGGATCAAGAACACGAGAGAGAGAGAGGGAGATAGAGAGAGAGAGAGAGAGAGGGAGAGAGAGAGAAAGAGAGATCAAACACATTACTAGTGGTATATACCCTCAACCCCAAGGGTGAATGAGGGAGTCCTGGACTAGGGGGTGTCCGGACAGCCGAACTATCTTCGGCCGGACTCCTAGACTATGAAGATACAAGATTGAAGACTTCTTCCCGTGTACGGATGGGACTTTCCTTGGCGTGGAAGGCAAGCTTGGCGATACGGATATGTAGATCTCCTACCATTGTAACCGACTCTGTGCAACCCTAACCCTATTCGGTGTCTATATAAACCGAAGGGTTTTTGTCCGTAGGACACAACAACAATCATACCATAGGCTAGCTTCTAGGGTTTAGCCTCTCTGATCTCGTGGTAGATCTACTCTTGTACTACCCATATCATCAATATTAATCAAGCAGGAGTAGGGTATTACCTCCATCGAGAGGGCCCGAACCTGGGTAAAAACATCGTGTCCCTTGTCTCCTGTTACCATCCGTCTAGACGCATAGTTCGGGACCCCCTACCCGAGATCCGCCGGTTTTGACACCGACATTGGTGCTTTCATTGAGAGTTCCTCGGTGTCGTCACCGATAGGCCCGATGGCTCCTTCGATCATCAACAACGACGCAGTCCAGGGTGGGACTTTTCTCCCCGGACAGATCTTCGTATTCGGCGGCTTTGCACTGCGGGCCAATTCGCTTGGCCATCTGGAGCAGATCGAAAGCTACGCCCCTGGCCATCAGGTCAGATTTGGAAGTTTGAACTATATGGCCGATGTCCGCGGAGACTTGATCTTTGATGGATTCGAGCCACAGCCGAGCGTGCCGCACTGTCTCGATGGGTACGATCTAGCTCTGCCGCCGAACAGTGCCCTGGAGGCCGCACCAGTGCCCGCTCCGACCCTTAATCCGGAGCCGGTTCCCCCAATCGAGGACGAGTGGTTGGACACCGCCTCGGGGGCTACGATCTCAACGGCAATTGAGCCGAACTCCATCCCTATCCCTTGCGAAGACCGTGACTCCAAGGTGCCAGACTCCTCTCCGGACTCCGAACCCTCCGCGCTCCTGCCAATCGAATCCGATGGGGCGCCGGTCATGGAGTTCACCGCCGCGGACATCTTTCAGCACTCGCCCTTTGGCGACATCCTGAATTCACTAAAGTCTCTTTATTTATCCGGAGAGCTCTGGCCGGACTATGGTCAGGAAGGTTGGGATGCGGACGATGAAGAAATTCAACGCCCACCCACCACCCACTTTGTAGCCACTGTCGATGATTTAACCGACATGCTCGACTACGACTCCGAAGACATCGATGGTATGGACGACGATGCTGGAGACAACCAAGAACCAGCGCCTACAGGGCACTGGAAGGCCACCTCGTCATACGACATATACATGGTGGACATCCCAAAAGATGGGAACGGCGATGGAACAGCGGAGGATGATGTTGGGGAACGTAGTAATTTCAAAAAAATTCCTACGAACACGCAAGACCATGGTGATGGCATAGCAACGAGAGGGGAGAGTGTCTGTCCACGTACCCTCGTAGACCGAAAGCGGAAGCGTTATAACAACGCGGTTGATGTAGTCGTACGTCTTCACGATCCGACCGATCCAAGCACCGAACGTCACGACACCTCCGAGTTTCGCACACGCTCAGCTCGATGACGATCCCGGACTCGATCCAGCAAAGTGTCGGGATGAGTTCTCGTCAAGACGACGGTGTGGTGACGATGATGATGCTCCACCGACGCAGGGCTTCACCTAAGCTCGCGACGATATGACTTCTCCGGCGCAGGGCTTCGCCTAAGCTCCATGACGATATGACCAAGTGGAATATGGTGGAGGGGGCACCGACACGGCTAAGGAACGATCCGTAGATCAACTTGTGTGTTCTAGGGTGCCCCTGCCCCAGATATAAAGGAGCCAAGGGGAGGGTGCTGGCCGCCAAGAGGGGCGCGCCAGGAGTCCTACTCCTCCGGGAGTAGGATTCCCTCCAATCCTAGTTGGATTAGGATTCCTGAGGGGAAAGAGAGAGAGGGGCGGCCCACCTTTCCTAGTCATAATAGGACTAGGGAAGGGGGCGCCACCTAGGGCTGGCCCTTTCTCCTTTCCACCAAGGCCCACTATGGCCCATGTAGTTCCCGGGGGTTCCGGTAGCCTCCGGTACTCCGTAAATTTCGATTTCACTCGGAACACTTCCGATGTCCAAATGTAGGCTTCAATATATCAATCTTTATGTCTCGACCATTTCGAGACTCCTCGTCATGTCCGTGATCACATCCGGGACTCGAACAACCTTGGTGCATCAATACTTATAAACTCATAATGAGCTGTCATCAAACGTTAAGCGTGCGGACCCTACGGGTTCGAGAACTATGTAGACATGACCTAGAACCATTCTCGGTCAATAACCAATAGCGGAACCTGGATGCCCATATTGGTTCCTACATATTCTACGAAGATCTTTATCGGTCAAACCGCATAACGACATATCGTTGTTCCCTTTGTCATCGGTATGTTACTTACCCGAGATTCGATCGTCGGTATCCAATACCTAGTTCAATCTCGTTACCGGTAAGTCTCTTTACTCGTTCCGTAATACATCATCTCACAACTAACTCATTAGTTGTAATGGTTGCAAGGCTTAAGTGATGTGTATCACCGAGAAGGCCTAGAGATACCTCTCCGACAATCGGAGTGACAAAACCTAATCTCGAAATACGCCAACCCAACAAGTACCTTTGGAGACACCTGTAGTACTCCTTTATAATCACCCGATTCGTTGTGACGTTTGGTAGCACCAAAGTGTTCCTCCGTAAACGGAGTTGCATAATCTCATAGTTACAGGAACATGTATAAGTCATGAAGAAAGCAATAGCAACATACTAAACGATCAAGTGCTAGGCTAACGGAATGGGTCAAGTCAATCAGATCATTCTCCTAATGATGTGATCCCGTTAATCAAATGACAACTCATGTCTATGGTTAGGAAACATAACCATCTTGATTAACGAGCTAGTCAAGTAGAGGCATACTAGTGACACTCTGTTTGTCTATGTATTCACACATGTATTATGTTTCCGGTTAATACAATTCTAGCATGAATAATAAACATTTATCATGATATAAGGAAATAAATAATAACTTTATTATTGCCTCTAGGGCATATTTCCTTCAGTCTCCCACTTGCACTAGAGTCAATAATCTAGTTCACATCCCCATGTGATTTAACATTAATAGTTCACAACTATATGTGTTTAACACCCATAGTTCACATCGACATGTGACCAACACCCAAAGGGTTTACTAGAGTCATAATCTAGTTCACATCGCTATGTGATTAACACCCAAAGAGTACTAAGGTGTGATCATGTTTTGCTTGTGAGATAATTTTAGTCAACGGTCTGCACATTCAGAGCCGTAAGTATTTTGCAAATTTCTATGTCTACAATGCTCGCACGGAGCTACTCTAGCTAATTGCTCCCACTTTCAATATGTATCCAGATTGAGACTCGAGTCATCTAGATTAGTGTTAAAACTTGCATCGACGTAACCCTTTACTTACGAACCTTTTTCACTTCCATAATCGAGAAACATATCCTTATTCTACTAAGGATAATTTTGACCGCTGTCCATTGATCTACTCCTAGATCACTATTGCACTCCTTGCCAAGCTTAGTGGTAGGGTATGCAATAGATCCGTACACAAGATGACATACTTTATAGAACCTATGGCTGATGCATAGGAATGACTTTCATTCTCTTTCTATCTTCTGCCGTGGTCGGGTTTTGAGTCTTACTCAATCTCACACCTTGTAACACAGGCAAGAACTCTTTCTTTGACTGTTCCATTTTGAACTACTTCAAAATCTTGTCAAGGTATGTATTCATTGAAAAACTTATCTAGCGCCTTGATCTATCTCTATAGATCTTGATGCTCAATATGTAAGCAGCTTCACCGAGGTCCTTCTTTGAAAAACTCCTTTCAAACACTCCTTTATGCTTTGCGAATAATTCTACATCATTTCCGATCAACAATATGTCATTCACATATACTTATCGAAATGTTGTAGTGCTCCCACTCACTTTCTTGTAAATACAGGCTTCACCAAAGTCTGATAAAACTATATGCTTTGATCAACTTATCAAAGTGTGTATTCCAACTCGAGATGCTTGCACCAGTCCATAGATGGATCATTGGAGCTTACACATTTTGTTAGCACCTTTAGGATTGACAAAACCTTCTGGTTGCATCATATACAACTCTTCTTTAAGAAAACCATTAAGGAATGCAGTTTTGACATTCATTTGCCGATTTCATAAAATGTGGCAATTGCTAACATGATTCGGACAGACTTAAGCATCGCTACAGCTTGAGAAAATCTCATTGTAGTCAACACCTTGAACTTGTCAAAACCTTTTTGCGACAAGTCGAGCTTTGTAGATAGTAACACTACTATCGTTGTCCGTCTTCCTCTTGAAGATCCATTTATTCTTAATGGCTTGCCGATCATCGGCAAGTCAACCAAAGTCCATACTTTGTTCTCATACATGGATCCCATCTCAGATTTCATGGCTTCAAGCCATTTCATGAATCTGGGCTCATCATCGCTTCCTCATAGTTCGTAGGTTCATCATGGTCTAGTAACATGACTTCCGAACATGATTACCGTACCACTCAGTGCGGATCTTACTCGAAGACCCACGAGGTTTGGTAGCAACTTGATCTGAAGTTTCATGATCATCATCATTAACTTCCTTACTAATTGGTGTAGGAATCATCGAACTGATTTCGTGATGAACTACTTTCCAATAAGGGAGAAGGTACAATTACCTCATCAAGTTTCTACTTTCCTCCCCTCACTTCTTTCGAGAGAAACTCCTTCTCTAGAAAGGATCCATTTTAGCAACGAATGTTTTGCCTTTAGATCTGTGATAGAAGGTGTACCCAACAGTTTCTTTTGGGTATTCTATGAAGACGCACTTCTCCGTTTGGGTTCGAGCTTATCGGTGAAAACTTTTTCACATAAGCATCACAACTCCAAACTTTAAGAAACGACGACTTAGGTTTATCGCTAAACCATAGTTCATACGGTGTCATCTCAACGGATTTAGATGGTGCCCTATTAAACGTGAATGCAGCTGTCTCTAATGCATAACCCAAAACGATAGTGGTAAATCGGTAAGATACATCATAGATTGCACCATATCCAATAAAGTGCGGTTCTGACGTTCGGACACACCATTATGTTGTGGTGTTCCATGTGGCGTGAGCTGTGAAACTATTCCACTTTGTTTTAATTGAAGACCAAACTCAGAACTCAAAAATTCATCTCCACGATCAGATCGCAGAAACTTTATTTTCTTGTTACGATGATTTTCCACTTCACTCTGAAATTCTTTGAACCTTTCAACTATTTCAGACTTATGTTTCATCAAGTAGATATACCCATATCTGCTCAAATCATCTTGTGAAGGTCAGAAAATAACGATACTTGCCACGAGCATCAACACTCATTGGATCGCATACATCGGTATGTATTATTTCCAATAAGTCAAGAGCTTGTTCCATTGTTCCGAGAACGGAGTTTTAGTCATCTTGCCCAAACGGCACGGTTCGCAAGTACCAAGTGATTCATAATCAAGTGATTCCAAAAGTCCATCAAGATGGAGTTTCTTCATGCGCTTTTACACCGATATGACCCAAACGGCAAGTGCCACAAATAAGTTGCACTATCATTATTAACTTTGCATCTTTTGGCATCAATTTTATGAATATGTGTATCACTACGATCGAGATCCAACAAACTATTTTATTGGGTGTATGACCATTGAAGGTTTTATTCATTTAAACAGAACAACAATTATTCTTTGACTTTAAATGAATAACCGTTTTGAAAATTATTTTCATTGGGTGTATGACCATCGAAGGTTTTATTCATTTAAGCAGAACAACAATTATTCTTTGACTTTAAATGAATAACCGTTTTGCAATAAACATGATCAAATCATATTCATGCTCAACGCAAACACCAAATAACATTTATTTAGGTTTAACACTAATCCCGAAAGTATAGGGAGTGTGCGATGATGATCATATCAATCTTGGAACTACTTCCAACACTCATCTTCACTTCCCTTCAACTAGTCTCTGTTTATTCTCAGAACTCCTGTTTGAGTTACTAATCTTAGTAACCGAACAAGTATCAAATACTCGGGGATACTATAAACACTAGTAAGGCACACATCAATAACCTGTATATCAAATATACTCTTGTTCACTTTGCCATCCTTCTTATCCACCAAATATTTGGGGTATTACCGCTTCAAATGACCATTTCCTATGCAGTGTAAGCACTCGTTTCAGGCTTTGGTTCAGCTTTGGGTTTCTTCATGGGAGTGACAACTTGCTTGTCATTCTACTTGAAATTCCCCTTTCTTTCCCTTTGCCCTTTTCTTGAAACTAGTGGTCTTGTCAATCATCAACACTTGATGCTCTTTCTTGATTTCTACCTTCGTCGATTTCAACATCACGAAGAGCTTGGGAATTACTTTTGTCATCCCTTGCATATTATAGTTCATCACGAAGTTCTACTAACTTGGTGATGGTGACTAGAGAATTATGTCAATCACTATCTTATCTGGAAGATTAACTCCCACTTGATTCAAGCGATTGAAGTACCCAGACAATCTGAGCACATGCTCACTAGTTGAGCGATTCTCCTCCATCTTTTAGCTATAGAACTTGTTGGAGACTTCATATCTCTCAACTCGGTATTTGCTTGAAATATTAACTTCAATTCTGGAACATCTCATATGGTCCATGACGCTCAAAACGTCTTTGAAGTCCCGATTCTAAGCCTTTAAGCATGGTGCACTAAACTATCAAGTAGTCATCATATTGAGCTAGCCAAGCGTTCATAACGCCTCGCATCTGCTCCTGCAATAGGTTTGTCACCTAGCGGTGCATTAAGGACATAATTTTTCGTGCAGCAATGAGGATAAACCTCAGATCACGGATCCAATCCGCATCATTGCTACTAACATTTTCAACATAATTTTCTCTAGGAACATATCAAAATAAACATATGAAAGCAACAAACATAGGGAAGCAACAACGCGAGTTATTGATCTACAACATAATTTGCAAAATACTACCGGGACTAAGTTCATGATAAATTAAAGTTCAATTAATCATATTACTTAAGAACTCCCACTTAGATAGACATCTCTAGTCATCTAAGTGATTCGTGATCCAAATCAACTAAACCATGTCCGATCATCACGTGAGATGGAGTAGTTTCAATGGTGAACATCACTATGTTGATCATATCTACTATATGATTCACGTTCGACCTTCGGTCTCCGTGTTCCGAGGCCATATCTGTTATATGCTAGGCTCGTCAAGTTTAACCTGAGTATTCGCGTGTGCAACTGTTTTGCACCCGTTGTATTTGAACGTAGAGCCTATCACACCCGATCATCACGTGGTGTCTCAAAGACGAAGAACTTTCACAACGGTGCATACTCGGGAGAACACTTCTTGATAATTTTAGTGAGAGATCATCTTATAATGCTACCGTCAATCAAAGCAAGATAAGATGCATAAAGGATAAACATCACATGCAATCAATATAAGTGATATGATATGGTCATCATCATCTTGTGCTTGTGATCTCCATCTCCGAAGCACCGTCATGATCACCATCGTCACCGGCGCGACACCTTGATCTCCATCGTAGCATCGTTGTCGTCTCGCCAACTATTGCTTCTACGACTATCGCTACTGCTTAGTGATAAAGTAAAGCAATTACATGGCGTTTGCATTTCATACAATAAAGCGACAACCATATGGCTCTCGCGATTGCCGATAACTCGGTTACAAAACATGATCATCTCATACAATAAAATATAGCATCACGTCTTGACCACATCACATCACATCATGCCCTGCAAAAACAAGTTAGACGTCCTCTACTTTGTTGTTGCAAGTTTTACGTGGCTGCTACGGGCTGAGCAAGAACCGTTCTTACCTACGCATCAAAACCACAGCGATAGTTTGTCAAGTTGGTGCTGTTTTAACCTTCGCAAGGACCGGGCGAGCCACACTCAGTTCAACTAAAGTGAGAGAGCAGACACCGCCGGTCACCTTTAAGCAACTAGTGCTCAAGCGGTGAAACCAGTCTCGCGTAAGCGTACGCGTAATGTCGGTCCGGGCCGCTTCATCTCACAATACCGCTGAACCAAAGTATGACATGCTGGTAAGCAGTATGACTTATATCGCCCACAACTCACTTGTGTTCTACTTGTGCATATGACATCAACGCATAAAACCAGGCTCGGATGCAACTGTTGGGGAACGTAGTAATTTCAAAAAATTTCCTACGAACACGCAAGACCATGGTGATGGCATAGCAACGAGAGGGAGAGTGTCCGTCCCACGCCCTCGAGACCGAAAGCGAAGCGTTATAACAACGCGGTTGATGTAGTCATACGTCTTCACGATCCGACCGATCCAAGCACCGAGCGACGGCACCTCCGAAGTTACGCACACGTTCAGCTCGATGGCGATCCCGGACTCCGATCCAGCAAAGTGTCGGGATGAGTTCCGTCAACCTGACGGCGTGGTGACGATGATGATGCTCCACCGACGCAGGGCTTCGCCTAAGCTCCGCGACGATATGACTTCTCCGGCGCGAGGGCTTCGCCTAAGCTCGCGACGATATGACGAAGTGGAATATGGTGGAGGGGCACCGACACGGCTAAGGAGCGATCCGTAGATCAACTTGTGTGTTCTAGGGTGCCCCTGCCCCGTATATCAAGGATCCAAGGGGAGGGTGCTGGCGGCCAAGAGGGGGCGGCAGGAGTCCTACTCCCTCCGGGAGTAGGATTCCCCTCAATCCTAGTTGGATTAGGATTCCGGAGGGGAAAGAGAGAGAGGGGCGGCCCACCTTTCCTAGTCCTAATAGGACTAGGGGAGGAAGCGCGCCACCTAGGGCTGGCCCTTTCTCCTTTCCACCAAGGCCCACTATGGCCCATATAGTTCCCGGGGTTCCGGTAACCTCCGGCATACTCGTAAATTCGATTTCACTCGGAACACTTCCGATGTCCAAATGTAGGCTTCCAATATATCAATCTTTATGTCTCGACCATTTCGAGACTCCTCGTCATGTCCGTGATCACATCCGGGACTCGAACAACCTTGGTGCATCAATACTTATAAACTCATAATGAACTGTCATCGAAGCGTTTAGCGTGCGGACCCTACGGGTTCGAGAACTATGTAGACATGACCTAGAACCATTCTCGGTCAATAACCAATAGCGGAACCTGGATGCCCATATTGGTTCCTACATATTCTCGAAGATCTTTATCGGTCAAACCGCATAACGACATCGTTGTTCCCTTTGTCATCGGTATGTTACTTACCCGAGATTCGATCGTCGGTATCCAATACCTAGTTCAATCTCGTTACGGTAAGTCTCTTTACTCGTTCCGTAATACATCATCTCACAACTAACTCATTAGTTGTAATGCTTGCAAGGCTTAAGTGATGTGTATCACCGAGAAGGCCTAGAGATACCTCTCAGACAATCGGAGTGACAAAACCTAATCTCGAAATCGCCAACCCAACAAGTACCTTTGGAGACACCTGTAGTACTCCTTTATAATCACCCGATTCGTTGTGACGTTTGGTAGCACCTAAAGTGTTCCTCCGTAAGCGGAGTTGCATAATCTCATAGTTACAGGAACATGTATAAGTCATGAAGAAAGCAATAGCAACATACTAAGCGATCAAGTGCTAGGCTAACGGAATGGGTCAAGTCAATCAGATCATTCTCCTAATGATGTGATCCCGTTAATCAAATGACAACTCATGTCTATGGTTAGGAAACATAACCATCTTCGATTAACGAGCTAGTCAAGTAGAGGCATACTAGTGACACTCTGTTTGTCTATGTATTCACACATGTATTATGTTTCCGGTTAATACAATTCTAGCATGAATAATAAACATTTATCATGATATAAGGAAATAAATAATAACTTTATTATTGCCTCTAGGGCATATTTCCTTCAGATGACCCCTCCAAGAAACAGCCCAGGCGCCAACGTCAGCGGCGCCGCTCTAAATCTCGCCACAGCAAAAACAATGATTCCGGCACGGGAGAAAATAACACCCCGGACAATGCCGAAGATGACCCCCTCCAGCAGGACTCGGCGCAGGAGGAGGGAGAAGCAAGTCCGCACGATAGTGCGGCAGAAAGAGAGGTAGAGGACGATAATTATGCGCCTCCCTCCGAAGACGAGGCAAGCCTCGACGACGATGAATTTGTCGTGCCTGAGGATCCCGCCGAACAGGAGCGTTTCAAATGCAGGCTTATGGCCAAGGCAAGCAGCCTCAAGAAAAAGCAGCAACAGCTTAGAATCGACCAAGACACTGCTAGGCAGTGACAGATGGGTGAGGTCCTTGCAGCCAAGAGTTTGAACTCGAGCGCCCTCAAAAGCTACCCCAAACGCAGGCCGTTGCCTCGATTAGAGGAGGAAGCACTCAAGTCACCAGTAAGACGACATGGCAGATTGGCCACCCGTGGCGCGATAAAAAAGCCTCTCGGCCCTCCGCTCAAGCCACGCCCGACGCCGCTCAAAAGTTCCAAGGCAAGGGAAAGCGCACGGACTTGCGAGATATATTGGAGGATAAGGAAAAACATACAAGATCGATCTCACGGATCGCGTGGGCCCACGACGGGGTGATTACCGTCACGCCGGATACAAACAAACCGGCCGAGCCGAACACAATAGACAAAGCTCATATGAGCTACGCCGTGATATATTATCTGAGGCGCCACACACCCACTATGCTTCACGAGATGAAGTAATGGATCATCAAATCCACGAGGGCTTCAAACCCGTAAACATCGAATCATACGATGGAACCACAGATCCCATGATGCGGATCGAGGACTATCTCCTCCATATCCACATGGCCCATGGTGATGATCCACACGCCATCAAATACCTCCCACTTAAGCTTAAAGGACCAGCTCGGCATTGGCTCAACAGCTTGCGGCCAGAGTCAATCAGTTGTTGGGAGGACACTGAAGCCGCATTCCTTGATAACTTCCAGGGCACATATGTGCGACCACCAGACGCCGATGACCTTAGCCATATAATTCAGCAGCCAGAAGTATCGGCCAGACAATTCTGGACGCGGTTCCTAACAAAGAAAAATCTGATCGTCGACTGTCCGGAGGTAGAGGCGCTAGCAGCCTTCAAACACAACATCCACGACGAGTGGCTAGCCCGGCACCTAGGACAGGAAAAGCCGAAATCCATGGCAGCCCTTACCACACTCATGACCCGCTTTTCCGCGGGAGAGGATAGCTGGCTAGCTCGAAGAAACAACTTGGCCAAACACCCTGATAGTTCGGATACCAAGGACAGCAATGGCAGGTCGCGTCGCAACAAGCATAAACGCCACATTAACGGTGATAATGTTGAAGATACGGCAGTAAATGCCGGATTCAGAGGCTCTAAACCCGGTCAGCAGAAGAAGCCACTCAAAAGAAATACCCAGGGCCCATCCAACTTGGACCGAATACTCGATTGCTTGTGCCAGATACATGGCACCCCCGAAAAACCAGCCAACCACACCAACAGGGATTGTTGGGTGTTCAAGCAAGCAGGCAAGCTAATCGCCGAAAACAACGACAAGGGGCTGCATAGCGATGACGAGGAAGAGCCTCGGCCACCGAACAATAGAGGACAGAAGGGCTTTCCAACACAAGTGCGGACGGTGAACATGATATACGCAACTCACATACCCAAAAGGGAGCGGAAGCGTGCGCATGGAGCCAGTCGCCCCGAAGTTCAACCCATGGTCTGCCTGCCCGATCACCTTCGATCGAAGGGACCACCCCACTAGCATCCGTCACGGCGGTTTCGCCGCATTGGTTCTTGACCCAATTATTGACAGATTTCACCTCACGAGTCCCGATGGGCGGCGTAGTAGCCTGAACCTGCTTTATCGGGATACTGTCGCGCAAAATGGGCATAGACCCCTCAAGGATTAAACCCACAAAAACGACCTTTAAAGGCGTCATACCAGGTGTAGAGGCCAATTGTACAGGCTCAGTTACACTCGAAGTGGTCTTCGGATCCCCGGATAACTTCCGAGGCGAAGAGTTAATCTTCGACATAGTCCCGATTCCGCAGCGGCTATCACGCACTGCTCGGACGAACAGCATTCGCAAAATTCAATGCGGTGCCGCACTAGGCATACCTCAAGCTAAAGATGCCAGGCCCTCGAGGCGTAATCACGGTCAATGGTTACACCGAACGCTCTCTCCGAACGGAGGAGCATACGGCCGCCCTTGCGGCAGAAGTGCAGAACTGCCTCTTAAGGCAATTCTCCAGTCCGGCCAATAAACAACCGGACACTGTCAAGCGCGCCCGAAGTAACCTACAACAAGACCGCCTGGCACGATCCGAACACGCGTAACAATTCGGCCCCAACCCCAGCCCTCGCGAAGTTGCGAAGCCAGTACTAGCCGTACATAACTACGCTCTGGAGATACCATGGGCATAAGGGGAGGGGCACGACCACGGCACGCCCAAGAATGCGGCTCAACCGCACTGGGGCTCAGTTGTGTCATTCTTTTTCTTTTATTTTTCTTACTTTCGGGACTCTGTTCTCCCGAAGCCTGTCCGGCGTTCGCCCGAACTCATGATGCAACAGCCAGGAAGCGAAAACTGCGTCGAGTGTCAGTGGTCTCTACTTGAGCATTATACCTGTTTTACATACCATCCGTAGCTTACCCTCGGGGGTACATGTTAAATAGTCCCATCCCTTGCTTATCGCACTATTTGTATCGTTCTGCTTTCATTGCAGTCCCTTTTTGAATAAACAATACATAGCTTTTGCCTATTATTGCACTCCTTTCTTTATTTATATATATGTTCATTTCATGACATGTTGCACCCGTACACTTTGGTACGGCCAATACACCAGGGGCTTAAGTTCCCCAGAATATGGTGTTAGAAGTCCGAACACTTTCACAAGTGCGGCACCCCGAACTTATAGCATTATATGAATCGGCTCCGAATCATGTCTTGGGTCAATAGTTGGGTTTGCCCGGCTCCCATGTTTTGGTACCTTACGTTCCGTTATATCGGCCAAGGTAGCGCTGGGAGAACCATTGCGATTGTGCCCCAGTTGAGCTGGGTTGAGCACCTCAGTGGAGAAAGCTAAAACTGGCCGTCATGATAGGGCGAGAGGCGGTCGCTGTTCGAGAGGTTTTTTCGGGTCCCTAAAGACTTATGCCGCTTAGAGCGAGGAGTCGGCATTGTCCGCCAAGGCGTGGATAGCGCCCAACTTCGGTCTTGAATACTAGGGGCTTCACGAAATTTAAAATTATAGAATTCTATGGCTAAGTGAGAGTGTTCAAGCATTATAAGTCCGGTTGCCTTGTTCGTTGTGTTGAGCGCCTCCCTCGATGGTCCCAAGAATGGGAACAAGAGCGCTCAAGTTTATCCCGAACACCCTAGCACTCGTGGCCTGGGGGCTGAAGCCAACGACTTGCCATCTCTCAATTTTGATAAATGGCCGCACAGAAGGTAATATTTTAAATTAACAAGCGTTGCTTAGCGCATAATGAACAAGTTTTCAGCGCACAGGATAACAAATGCGAGTCTATTCAAAAATTACATCTTTGGAGCACTCATCCGCTATACGGCGAGCACCCTTCAGGACGCCCTCATAATACATTTCGGGCGTGCGATACTCCTTGCCCTTCGGTGGCCCGTCCGTCACAAGCTTCCCCCCATCCAGCTTGCCCCAATGCACTTTAGCACGGGCAAGGGCCCGACGGGCACCTTCGATGCAGACGGAGCACTTGATGACTTCAATCCATGGACAGGCATCCACCAGCCGCCGCACCAGCCCAAAGTAGCTCCCAGGCATGGCTTCCAATGGCCACAGCCAAACTATAAGGCCCTTCATGGCCTGTTCGGCGACCTTGTGAAGCTCGACCAGCTGCTTCTGCTGGTCGCTTAGGGGCACCGGATGTCCCGCCTCAGCATACTGAGACCAGAATACCTTCTCCGTCGAGCTCCCCTCCTGGGCGCGGTAGAATGCGGCAGCATCAGACGCACTACGGGGCAAATCTGCAAATGCTCCTGGAGAGCTCCGAATCCGGGTAAGTAATAGGTAATTAACTTTTACATTCTTGCTTTGCATAAAGAATGCCTTACCCGCCGCTATCTTCTTTAATAATTCAATTTCTTGGAGGGCTTTTTGGGCTTCGGCCTTAGCGGCTTTGGCACTCTCAAGAGCCGAGGCGAGCTCGGACTCTCGAGTCTTTGAGTCACGCTCCAAACCCTCGTGTTTTTCCACGAGAGCCTGGAGCTCTTGCCGCACCTCTGCCACCCACTCCTCCTGCTTTTCTCGCTCGGTGCGCTCCATGGCCGCTTTGCTTTCGACGCAGACACCGCTTCCTTGAGGTCGCCACCTCGTTCGTGGCCCCTACAATACCACGTTATTCTGTCATTTTTGCAGCGAATCCTTTCTATAAGGTATTTCTCTTTACTAAGGTATTACTTACCTTCTTTGTCCTCGAGCTGCTTCTTGGCTTGGCGAGCTCGTTCTCGGACCTTCGAGGCTCTCCTTCAATGCATTGACCTCCATGATCGGTCTGGCAGGTCAGCAGGGCAGCCTGCATTCCCATATTGACATAATTATGTTAGACTCCTGCGTATATCTTTTAGATCCTCGGTCCAGCTTTTCTTTTGAACACCAAACTAAGCATCGGGGCTACTGTCTATGCGGTAATATTTTTACATATTCTAAACTTACCTCAAAGCTTTGTTAGAAGGCTGATACAGGCTTGATCGGGCGCTCTTGGCGGACTGAACTTTCCGGATCACCGCACTCATGATAGTGCGGTGCCCCTCGTCGATGGAGGCGCCGTTAAGCGCCTCCAACAAGCTATCCGGTGCCTCCGGTTGGACGGGGGTCACCGGTGTCGCAGTCTTGCCCTTCTTACGAAGGGGCCACCTGCCGGCCTTCGGAACCATTGCTGGTTCCGGCACGGAGTCCGGCACAGTGCCGGACTTAGAGCCCTCTGGGGTTTTGCCCCCCTCGCGCCCGGCGTCCGGGAGGTCGCCTTGTGGCGCCTCCAGGACCACCTCCTCCTGGTTGGGCCCCTTTTGGGACTCCACCACGGTGTCATCTGCGTCACGAGGAGAGGAGGCGGTCGGAAGTGAAGTGCTATTCACATCCGACGTATTCAGGGAGCCGCTCAACGAAGTGGCAAGATCGTCCCTGGGCGGGCTACATGGTTATATTCGGCGTTAGAAGACACTATGCGGCAAATGAAATGAGTTATTCTGGAATTCGGACAATTACGATCTCGCCAGGGGCTTGGCCCTTGTTGGCCACTCCTCCTTCGCTGTCGGCGTTGGCGGAGAAGTCCGGAGGAAGGGTCCTTCCCTTCTTGGACCCTCCGGCCTCCCCAGTTGGGGTGGCTTTCCTCTTCTTCTCTCCCCTAGCTGGGGGAGAGGCTTCTTCTTCCTCCTCCTCTTCTTGGAGGAGGATTCCGCCTCGTGGTGGTCAGCGATGAGCCCGCGGCTTTGGCGTCGGGAGCTCTTCGAGTCCCGTGGCCTCCTTCTTGGCCTTCTTCTACGGCACCACGTGAGGTGCGGAACCAGCAACCCCTCTAATCGAGGCGTCGGCTGGGTCTTCGGCAAAGGGCGGACAGTTAATCTGTCCGATTTCACCAGCCAGTCTGTCAAAGGTTAGGGAGTTTTAGATCCGCACAAAGTCAAACTATGAAAAAGAGTCCCATAAAGGGCAAAATAACACCTCGTTGGCTGGACGCTGCGAGCTGAATCCGATCTTGATGGCGGATGTGGGAACCTCGGCGCCTTGAACAAGCACCTTCCGCATCTTCGTGCGTAGTGTCGAAGAGCCTTTTCAGAGTTGGGTGATGTGCGGATCGAACTCCCACAAATTGAAGGCCCGTTGTTGGCATGGGAGAATCCGGCGGATGAGCATCACACGGATTACGTTGACAAGCCTGAGATTCTTGTCCACGTGTTCCGGACGCATGTTTGGAGTCGGATAGCTCATCTGAATCCCCCACATCGGCCCGTCTCTTTCCATGATGTGAGCCGTGTGGGGAAGCCAGATCCCGAATCGGGGCCGCCGCCCATTGAAAGTCGGCGGCTCGGTGATATAGAACCACCCCGATTGCCACCCCTTTACGGTCTCCACAAAGGAGCCCTCGAGCCATAGGACTTTGGCCATCTTGCCAACCTTGGCGCCTCCGCACTCCGCTTAGCGGCCGCCCACTACCTTCGGCCGGACATTGAAGATCTTCAGCCATAAGCGAAGTGGGGCTGGATGCGAGAGGAAGGCCTCGCATTACCGACGATAAGCGCCGAGATGTTGAGGATGAAATTCAGGGCCAGATCATGGAAATCTAGGCCGAGTAGAACATGAGCCCCGGACAAATGGGTGGAGTGGAAACCCTAGTCCAGCGGAGGAAGTGGGGAGAACACCACCCTCTCATGGGGCTGGGGGTGGGGATGAGCTGCCCTTGTTGGGCAGCTGATGTGCGATGTCGTCGGATAAGTATCCGGCCTTCCGCAGCTTTTTTTACTTGGCCCTCCGTGACGGAGGAGACCATCCACCTGCCTCCCGCTCTGGACATGGCTGGAGATGGTCGAGGAAGGATGTGCGGACTTGGGCGCTGGGGCTCAGAGTGCGCGGAAATGGATGAACCAGGGAGGAGAAAGGCGTAGGTGAAAAGGTGGATCCTTATCCCCTTATATGGACGGACGAAGCTATGCGTCCCCCACCAGCCTGATAAAACTTGCTTATCTCCCAAGCACCGCAATCAATGGCGCGGTTGGGTTACCCACGTCCGTATTGATGAGAATCCCGGAATAAGGGGGCACGATCTACGCTTTGATAAGACGTGCCAAGGAAACCGCCTCGCTAAACGAGCTGACGTGGAACAGTAAAAACGATTTGTATAAAGGCCTGGCCGTGGTGTGATGTCACGCCGCGGAATACGTCAGCAGATCTGTGCAAAAAGTTATTCTCTCTACGGTTGTATGTGGAACTTGTTTTGCAGAGCCGGACACTATCCTTGTGTTCAAAACCTTCTATGAAGTATTCGGAGGAGGAACCCGCCTTGCAATGCCGAAGACAATATGCGCGCCGGACTCGTCGTCATTGAAGCCTGGTTCAAGGGCTACTGAGGGAGTCCTGGACTAGGGGGTTTTCGGACAGCCGAACTATCTTCGGCCGGACTCCTAGACTATGAAGATACAAGATTGAAGACTTCGTCCGCGTCCGGATGGGACTTTCCTTGGCGTGGAAGGCAAGCTTGGCAATACGGATATGTAGATCTCCTACCATTGTAACCGACTCTATGTAACCCTAACCCTATTCGGTGTCTATATAAACCGAAGGGTTTTAGTCCGTAGGACACAACAACAATCATACCATAGGCTAGCTCCTAGGGTTTAGCCTCTCTGATCTCGTGGTAGATCTACTCTTGTACTACCCATATCATGAATATTAATCAAGCAGGAGTAGGGTATTACCTCCATCGAGAGGGCCCGAACCTGGGTAAAAACATCGTGTCCCTTGTCTCCTGTTACCATCCGCCTAGACGCACAGTTCGGGACCCCCTACCCGAGATCCGCCAGTTTTGACACCGATAGTGAACTACTCCCTCCTCGTCATGGAGACCGTCGGGATGATGAAGATGGCCTCCCGTGATGATTTCCTCCATCGACAGGGTGCCGGAATATGGCTTCAGATGGGATCTCTTTGGTACAGAGGCTTGCAACGGCGGAGTCGAAGTCCCAGGTCAACTTTCGGGAGTTTCCGAATATATATGATTTTTGGCGTTGGAATCACGCAAAGAGGTGCCACAAGGGGCCCACAAGGTATCTTGGCATGGCCACCCCCTAGGCGTGCCAAGTACCTTATCATCTCCTTGTAGCTCTTCCGTTGGGGAACGTAGTAATTTCAAAAAAATTCCTACTCACACGCAAGATCATGGTGATGTATAGCAATGAGAGGGGAGAGTGTGTCCACGTACCCTCGTAGACCGAAAGCGGAAGCGTTAGCACAACGCGGTTGATGTATTCGTACATCTTCACGGCCCGACCGATCAAGCACCGAAACTATAGCACCTCCGAGTTCTTGCACACGTTCAACTCGATGGCGTTCCCCGGACTCCGATCCAGCAAAGTGTCGTGGAAGAGTTCCGTCAGCACGACGGCGTGGTGACGATCATGATGTTCTACCGTTGCAGGGCTTCGCCTAAGCACCGCTACAATATTATCAAGGAGAACTATGGTGGAGGAGGGCACCGCACACGGCTAAGAGATCTCAAGGATCAATTGTTGTGTATATGGGGTGCCCCCCTCCTCCGTATATAAAGGAGTGGAGGAGGGGGGCGGCCAAGGGGGGTGGCGTGCCCAAGGGGGGAGTCCAACTCCCACCGGGAGTAGGACTCCCCCTTTTCCTATTAGGAGTAGGAGAGGGAAGGAAGAGGAAGGAGGGAGGAAGGAAAGGGGGGCCGACCCCCCTCCCAATTCGGATTGAGCTTGGGGGGCGCACCCCCTCCCTTGCTCCTTTCCCCTTGAGGGAGTCCTGGATTAGGGGGTGTCCGGATGGCCGGACTATGACCTTTGGCCGGACTCCTGGACTATGAAGATACAAGATTGAAGACTTTGTCCCGTGTCCGGATGGGACTTTCCTTGGCGTGGAAGGCAAGCTTGGTGATACGGATATATAGATCTCCTATCATTGTAACCGACTCTGTGTAACCCTAACCCTATTCGGTGCCTATATAAACCGGAGGGTTTTAGTCCGTAGGACAAACAACAATCATACCATAAGCTAGCTTCTAGGGTTTAGCCTCTCTGATCTCGTGGTAGATCTACTCTTGTACTACCCATAACATCAATATTAATCAAGCAGGAGTAGGGTTTTACCTCCATCGAGAGGGCCCGAACCTGGGTAAAAACATCGTGTCCCTTGTCTCCTGTTACCATCCGCCTAGCGCGCAGTTGGGACCCCCTACGAGATCCGCGGTTTTGACACCGACATTGGTGCTTTCATTGAGAGTTCCTGTGTCGTCATCCTTAGGCCCGATGGCTCCTTCGATCATCAACAACGATCGCTCGGTGAGACTTTTCTCCCGGACAGATCTTCGTGATTGGCGGCTTTGCATCTGCGGGCAATTAAGCAGCCATCTGGAGCTGATTAAGCTTCGCCCTGGCCACCGAGTCAGATTTGGAGTTTGAACTACGGCGGCGTCCGCGGAGACTTGATCTTGACGGGTTGAGCCACAGCCAAGCGCGCCGCCTTTGTCGCGAGGGCATGATCTAGCTCTGCCGCCGAGCGGTGTCTGGAGGCGCACCGATGTCGCTCCGACCTTCAGCTCGGGCCATTGCGCCGATCGAGGGCGGGTGGCTGAACACATCTCGGGGCTGCGATCTCTCTGGCGATTGAGCGTACACCTACCCCGTCCTTCTGGCTTCGTGACTCAAGGTGCGGACTCCTCTCCAGACTCCGAGCCTTCCGCGCCCCCGCCAATCAAATCAGATTGGGCGCCGGTCATGGAATTCACCACCGCGAACATCTTTCAGCACTCGCCCTTTGGCGACATCCTGAATTCACTAAAGTCTCTCTCTCTATCAGGAGAGCCCTGGCCGGATTATGGTCAGGAAGGTTGGGATGCGGACGACGAAGAAATTCAAAGCCCACCCACCACCCACTTCGTAGCCACTGTCGATGATTTAACCGACATGCTCGACTTCGCCTCCGAAGACATCGACGGTATGGATGATGATGTAGGGCAGGAACATGAACCAGCACCTATAGGGCACTTGAGAACCACCTCATCTCATGATGTGTACATGGTGGACACACCTAAAGGAAGCGACGATGAGGAACAACGGGACGCTACGAAGGATCATTCCCTCGAAAAGCAGTCAAAACGGCAACATAAGCGCCGCTCGAAGTCCCGCCTCGACAAAGACCCAGCCATAGAGCAGGGCGCACCGGTGGACGACGAACATGCTATCGAGCAACCGTCCAAACAGAACAATCTGGATAAACAACCCATCCCCGGAGAAGATAACAGTCCGGACAATCTCACGCCGGACAAGTTGCTGGAGCAGAAGAACCTCCACAAAAGGCTCGTCGCCCTTTGCACGTAGCTGAAAAAGTAAGCGGAAGCTCAAAACAGCGGAAGATGCACTCGAGAATCAGATGGAGCAAAGTACTCAACATCGCGGAACAAATCGGCGATAGTCGCCGAACGAAGAGCTACCCAAAGTGAAAACTACTGCCTGAAATTGATGAGGAGGCCGTAGAGCCACCGCAATCAAAAAACAAAGAGGCCACCCGGTCGGATGGACGACCCATGGCAAAAAGAGAGCGGCAAACGGCACCGCACACAAGTCAGCACGCGATCCGCACAGGGATTCGCATCAAAAAGATGGCCCGATTAGATCTATCTACGGGCCAAGAAAGCAAGCTCTAGTAAGCAATGCAACACATCAAGTATCCGAACATCACGGTACACCTAAATAGGGGTGCGACACACTATGTTTCACCGATGAGGTCTTTGGATTATGAATTTCGGTGATTCAAGCCCGTAAACATAGAGGCATCTGACGGAACAACAGACCACAGAGTGCGGATTGAGGATTACATCCTCCACATACACATGGCTAGAGGAGATGATCTCCACGCCATAAAATACTTACCCCTCAAGCTCAAAGGGCCAGCCCGGCATTGGCTTAAAATCCTTCCCGAAAACACCATTGGAAGTTGGGAGGAGCTCGAGGATGCTTTTTGGGAAAATTTTCAAGGGACCTATGTCCGACCTCCGGATGCCGACGATTTAAGTCACATAACTCAACAACCCGGAGAGTCAGCCCGGAAATTTTGGAACAGATTCCTTACTAAAAAGAACCAAATAGTCGACTGTCCGGACGCCAAAGCCTTAGCAGCTTTCAAACACAATGTCCGAGATGAATGGCTCGCCAGACACCTCGGCCAAGAAAAGCCAAGAACAATGGCCGCATTAACAAGCCTCATGACCCGCTTTTGCGCAGGAGAGGATAGCTGGCTAGCAAGATGCAGCACCAGTGACCCAAGTACATCCGAAGTAAGGGATGGAAACGGGAAACCACGACGCAGCAAGGACCAGCGTCGGACCAAGGGAAACAGCCCGAAGAGCACGACAGTCAACACCGGATTCAAAAGCTCTCGGCAGAATTATAGAAAGCTGCCCCTTAAGGATAACAGGGATGAGCTATCCAACAAACAAAATCTTGGACAAGATATGCCAAATCCACAGTACTCGGGAAGCACGCAAACCATACCCACAGAGATTGTTGGGTCTTCAAGCAGTCCGGCAAACTCAACGCCGAACACAAGGGCTCGACACACCAGCGAGGGCGATGGCGAACCCCAAAAGCGAGCACCGGAAAACAAAAGAATTTCCCACAAGAAATCAAAACAGTAAACTCACTTCACGTGACAAAAGGGAAAAATAGAGCGGCGCCCATAGAGTGCAGCGCCATACGGCCTATCCGGAGGAGTCCGCCCCATGGTTGTTAAAACCAATCACCTTTGACCATCGGGATTACTCCAGAAGTATACGGAATGCTGGTCGGACTGCCTTGATATTAGATTCGATAATTGGCGGACTCCAATTTTCACAAGTCCTAATGGACGGCGGCAGTGATCTAAACCTGCTATATCAGGACACAATCCGCAAAATGGGGATAGACCCAACCAAATTTCACCATAGCAACACTTCCTTTCAAGGGGTAATGCAGGCCCATATGCCCATTATGCGGGCTCTCTCTGCTAGAAGTTGTGTTCGGCTCACCCGACAACTTCCGCCGCGAAAAGTTAACCTTCCACCTCGCCCCATTTACAAGTAGCTATCAAGCACTATTGGGAGGCGAAGCTTTCGCCCACTTTAATGCAATACCGCATTATGCATCTCTTACACTGAAAATGCCCGGTCCACGCGGACTTATCTCGTTAAAAGGAAACATCGAGGGTTCCTCGAGTCCGTAAAATCATGCGGTTGCCTTGACAGCCACACAATAAACCGGCTTCACCAATAAAAGCACTTAGACAGGTCGTCCAGACCCCCGACACGGCTGGACGAGTCCGGCGTAAACATACAAGGGCTTACTAGACGCATACCCCCGTACAAGGGGCTCCGCGCATGCACAACAAGAGACAATAAAGCTCAATTTTATTCATTTTTTGAATTGTACTTCATTTATTTAATATAACGTACATTTTCGCACGACCTTTTTCAACTAAGTTCCTCTCTTTTACAGATGAACACCATACTACACCCGTCCGAGGATACGGCTGCGGAGACACAGTAGTGAGGCGTGCAGTGAGGACCCATTGCAAGGATTCTTTTGATTAAGATCCTGCGTAAACCTTTTCCTTGTCTCTTGTTGATACACATCCCCGGTTTCTTGCTATAACCAAGGAGGAGGCTGGCATTTTGGCATAGGCCACGTCGAAATTTGCGCGTGCACTGGACACGGGGCTTATTACCAAGGGCGATTGTTGGCCCATTTTCATAAAGACCGAATACCTTAGGGAGTGTTGGCGTCTCGAGTTAGGCCTTATATGCATCAGCTCCGAATCATGTCTTTGGTCAAATGTTGGGTTTGCCCGGCTCCCGTGTTTTGCTGCCTTACGTTCCGCTCTATCGGCTAATGCGGCACGGGAGAACTCTGCGATTGTGCCCGGTTCGGCAAAGCGAGCACCTCGATGAAATCCAGCCGGCTGTCATGATATAGCGTGAGACTGGTCAACCACTCGATGACCCACTAGAATCTTTAGAATTCCTCCGCATTGACAAAGGTCGTTTCGGCCGAGCACATCTGGCGCCCGAATTTGGGTGAGCGCGGTGCCCCTAGGGGCTATATAGTAGCCCCACTGTCGAACTCCTATGGCTAAGTGAAAGTGATAAAGCATTATAGTCCGGTTGCCTAGTTTGTTGCGCTATCACCTCCTTTGTAGGACCAAGACGTTGGATCAAGTGTGAAAAGGCGCTTTCTACAAACACCTCCGCATTATATGCGTGGGGGATGAAGCCAAAGACTGCCATCTTTCAGGTTATATACACATATACATTAACAGCCGCACAGGAGGTATTTTAATTCTTGAAGGCACAAGTATAAAAAGCTTTTATATTCCTTCGAAACATTGTTTCACAATAATACATGTTATTCGAACATAATATCCTTCGAGCATTGTGTCTCTATTAAGCGGCATACGAAGAACTTCCTGAAAATAGTGCTCGACAGGTACTCGGCTTCCGTCCGAATCTTGGGATGCAACATCGGTGGCCTTCATCTCCGCCCAGTATGTCTTGACACGGGCAAGAGCCATCCGCGCACCCTCTATGCATGTTGACCGCTTCATTGCTTTGATATGCGGCACCGCACCAAGGAACTGCTACACCAAGCCAAAATAACTCTTCGGCTCGGGCCTTTTCGGCCACAAATGAGTCACGACATTCTTCATGGCAAGTCCGGACAACCTATTCAGCTCCGCCCATTCGGCCAAACGATCGGTTAATGGAAGTGGACGCTCTGGACTACGGAACTGCGACCAAAAAAGCTCTTCCATCTCGTGATCCTTTTGATCTCGAAGTGTTGATCGGCGTCCGCGGCTTTTCGCCGCCAAGTCGAGATAAGCATCCTCACTACTCCACAGCCGGTCCAAGCGAGCATATTTAGGATCCATGAACTTCCTCCGCAGCGAAAGGGCTTTCCGGCCGTGATATCTCGGCTTTGGCGTAGCTCCTCCTTCATAGCTCTCATCATAAACCGAGCATCCTTGGCCTCGGTGGTGGCCTTCTTCAGTCCTCTTGCTCCGCTCGACCTTCTTTTCAAGAAGCTTCATAGCGGTCGGTAGCATTCTTCAACTTCACGGCCATCTCGGTCATTTCCTTCTTGCTTCGGCAGTGAGCAGCCTGTTCGGCTTTTAGCTCTTCGGCCATCTTTAAGGCAGCCGCATCACTTTTTCTGGCCCGCTCCTTGGCTCAGGCAAGCTCTGCCCGAAGGTTCTCCATGACAGCGGCACCATCTGCATCAAACATACATGTTGTAAGGCACGGGCATCAAGCTCCCTTATCGGGTGTCCGCGGAGAAACCGCATACCTTGTGACTCGTCAAGCCGCTTATTGACAAGCGCGATGTCGGCATCCGCCACGTCAAGTTGTCGCTTTAGTTCGGCAAATTCATCAGTCCGGCTAGCCACCGGACGCCCCGCAACCCACATAGGAAGGGCGACATATTATATCTGGGATTATGATCCTCGGCACGCTGTCATTTTTTACAACGCACCGATTCTCAGGGGCTACTATCTACACAGGGCGCATCTTATATATGCGGAACCGACAAAAGGTACACCATTGCACATACCTCAAAACATGTCAGTAAACTCCTAGCGGCCTCGTACAACCCGCTTTCCGCGGACGAAATTTTTTCAATCACAGTACCCATCAATGCACGGTGATCTTACGAGATAGACACTTTCGCCCGAGCAGATCCTTCAACTCCTCCGGCCGTGCACGGGAGGTGCGGACTCATCCGATGGCCTTTTTGAAGGCGGACACGGAGGAGCTCGGGAGCCCTCGACCGCACCCACCCCTGCGGATTCGGAAACCCTCCACAGCGACACCTCGGGATCGTCGCCTTGCTAGGCGATCTGCAGGGGGGGCGTTCCGCTCTCCATCATCTCGGACGAATATCCCTGACGGCGAGCTCTGCTGAGAAGGGCTGAGATCAAACTACAAGGTAAAATTTGGTCATCTTGAGAAATAAAACAGGGATGTCTTTTATTCTATAAACTCCCTCTCTACTTACGGCTCCTTTGGAGGCTGATCTCCTTGGGGAAATAATGCGGCGGGGCATCTTCCGGCGCGAGGACCCTCTGGCGAGGATTTCTTCCAGCTTTGAGGCCTTGGTCTCCGGATCTTGAGGCGGTCCTCTTCTCCCCTTGGATGGAGGGATTCTCGATCCCTCCTTTCTTGATAACCTCCTTCGTTGAGGCAGTAGCTTCCTTGTTCCCCCCTTCTCCTTCTCCTAAAGGCGCAGCCTCCAGCATCTTGGTTAACACTGGATCCGGCGTGGTCTCAGGGAGGGGGCCGGACACCTGATCAGTTTTGCTTTCGCTATCCACTCCTGTTTAAGGGATAGCTCTTTTAAGGGCAAGTTTATGATAAATATACGGATAGCGTGTACGGGTACGGGACTACTTACTTGAGCATCCGGGCGATTGCAGCTCAGACCTGCATCCTCATTCAAGTCCGGACACATTGCTTGTGATCCGAAGAACAGTTTGTACATCTCCACGAGCGTTGCGCCCATAAAATGTTGAAGAGCTTGTGGTCCCTTCGGATTGAACTCCCACAGGCGGAGGCGGCGTTTGCAGGGCAGGATCACGGCAATCAGCATGACCTGCGCTACTACGACCAGATTGATCTCCCTTTCTATGAGGTCTCGAATACAGCCCTGCAACAAGGGCACGTCCTTGGACGGCCCCCAGTCAAGCCCTTTATTGACCCATGCGCCCACTATCGAGGATATACCCAGCAGTGTAAACCGGCGGAATTAACCCGGCGGTGCAGGACGACTCATCGGTAACCCGCCCGGAGCTTGGCGGTTCACGGGCTACCGCCCGGTCTTGGCGGCTCATTAGTAACCCGGCGGCGGATCGAAGGCGGTTCAACTATTGTGGGCGGTTTAAGAGGAAAGGCATGAGGAATATTTTACAAGGAGTTAAGACCAGGACTTGTATCCGGTTTGTATTAGAGATAGACTAGTCCTAATCCTAATAGGACTCCACATGTAAACCGCCCTTCAACATATATAAGGAGGGCAGGGCTCTAAAGAGGACAAGTTCCACAAGTTGGACAAGTTAGGTTTAGACAATAGCTCTCGAGTTAGAGCACTCTTGTAACCGTGATCATGATCATCAATATCAATGAAGCGGGGCGTGAGGCTTTTACCTCCACCGTGAGGGGCGAACACAGGTAAAACCTCGCGTCTCGTCTCGCTCAACCCCTCTCAAGCTACCACATAGATCGTTGGCCTCGCGACTAAGTCCTAACACTAAGGACATCTGCCGTGACAATTCCACGACGGTTGGCGCCCGTGGGGCCTGCGCGCGGTGGTGTTGAGTTCTTGGAGGATCTTTTCAAGGTTTCGGGAAACTCACGATTGGTCGATAAAGAAAAGATGGTTTGATTACGAGGTCATGATTAAATTTGAAGTTTCGGTCGCGAAGTTTTGAGATCGGGGAGGATAAAGGGTTCTATTGTTTGAGTCGTCGAGAACCGTCTAAACCGCAGCTCCGCCCGAATCCGAGATGGAAGGGGTTAATCTGTAGTGCGTATATGGACAAACCGATCCAAGGTTACTGGCGGATCCATGAACTCCCCTACTCTCGCCTCCTTCAAGTCGAGGAGACCACCAGCTATTACACAATTTTGTACTATAATGCTACTGCTCCCCGTGGTGGTCAAGGCTGATCCACAAGATTTAATTTTCATCTCCTGTTGCACTATCTGCGATGCTAGTACCAATTCATACAGACCAGATTTTGGGTGTTCAAAACACTGCCTACTATCGGAAACATCAATGCAAGATTTCAGTGTGCAAGCGATTGAGCGAGTCGGTCAAAACCAACTTCGACCGGTTCATATTGCCTTCAAAGCCAGCTCCGCCTACGGGCGTTCACCGCCCGTGTCCGTAAATGGTTTACGAACGGCCTTTGCTATGCCGAGTCAACGCCGAGCCTCGCCTTGGTTTTGCTCCTCGGCCGTGGTACCAGATCAGTCTGTTTTCAGCCATGGATTTCGGGCGCTCTTTTCGCCTCGCCACCTCTATCGCGGTCATCTACGAGCGCGTCGGACCGTCCCTGCCGGAGCTCCGTCGTTAAACCGCCTTGTTAGCGATATTGGCACAGCCATCGCAAGTCCTTTATTGAGATCGCTTTGCCTTCGTCGACCAGCGTCGCTTCCTTTAAAGTGCCTCCGTAGTGGCCGCCTCAACGCCGCCGCCGTCACACGACGATCCGGTTGCACCCCGGGTCGCCTTTGTTGTCCCACCTAGCTGCTTCTGCCACCTCGTGCCATTGTACACTCCGTCCGTGCAACTCGCCCTGCTCTACAAGCCTCTGCGCGCCCAAGTCCTCCGGTTTTCTGCGGCCTTCGACAAACAGAGCAGCAAGGGAGCCGCAGGGGCAATAGCCCGTCGTAGTGAGGCTGTTACGCCATGGCATTACGCTGCGTCAAGTCGCCAGAGGAAAAAGGCATAAAAAAAAAGGGGAGCAGTTGCCTTGTCCATCATTGAAAAGAAAGAGGAAGAGAGAGAGAATAACAGCCATGCATGGGACATCCACTAGCGCACGCCCCCAACAACCAATGTATCACGTGAAAAGTGCTACCACAATCTGCGTATGGATCATCATCGAATGGACATGGCCGCACAGATCATCTTGTCCGGATCATCAGGTCATATCCATCGACTCTATATTATTAACCCATATTGTTTTCATCGAGGAACAATTACTTGGTCTTGCAATATTTTTGCAGGATCATTACAAAAGGTGTCGCCTAAGAGGCGCATCAACATCACTTTTGACTCGCCATCTGCGCGTTTACCACGCCATGGACGACTCGTCCATCTGTCCTCACGTCGGTTCGGCGTCCGCACGGTTCACGCGTCCACACCGGCTTACAATGCCATGGTCGACTCATCATTTATGCAGGCGAATCAGGTGATATCCCTCTAAGTGTAACTTTAGCACATATTGTTTTTATCGTAAAGCGATTACTTTGGTCTTTGCATTTTATATGCGGGACAATTGGTCATTACAAAGCCGATGGCGGATCATGGATATATAAATTGCGTAATTCTTGTCATGTGCTAGCATATGACCGTGCCACAATGATCAAAGAATATGCATGCAAGGCGCCGCCCTAGTGGCGGACTGCCGACTCACCAGACCGCACCGCGATTAACTTCGCCCGTCGTGCGATTTATAACACGGTGAAGGTCTTCCCGTCCGCACGGTTTACAATGCTGCGACGATTCATCTATCCGAGCTGCTTCGATGTTGCGGTCGCTTTTGTCGTCCGTCTCTTGCGGCCGGTCTACATCAACATACCGGGCGCATCATCTACATGAGCTGTTTATTGGGTATGAGCAAGTCACAACTTGGGTAGCCGGTTTTCTTTCAAATTGGAGACAAATTATCATCAAACCGCCGTTTGCCTTTGGATGGTTCAATGGGCAGGCACACAAGTCGCCGCCATTATAGTTTTATTAACTTTAAATCGCCGGTTGGAAGAAACCATTGGCGAGTTCTTGACACGGCTCATATGGGATCATTACAACCCGCGTGATCACCTCAACCTTCTATGGATTCACATCGTACTATCAACAACAATGATATACAAGTTATGCGGTTTATATCACGTCAAATATGGAAGTCTCAAGCCAACTCCTCGAGACACCTTTGAGACTCGGGGCTACGATGACATGACTCGGCGAATATTGCGATTTGATAAATTTAAAGAACCCGGGGCGATGGAGGAAGGATAACCCGTCCCAGAGGCTCTGTTATATTGATGAAAGTTTAAAGGCCGTCGAGAAAATTTCCGGTTTAGAAAGTGTATGACAGTTACAAAATCCGGGTCATCGAGAAAGGATTCGGTTTAAAAATCCGGTTCAAAGGAAATCTGTTCTCTCACAAAGCTCTTTAGCTCTCAAATCCGGTTTAACAATGTCCGGTTCAAAAGGAATTAACTTCGCAAGTTCGAGTTTAAAGGCGTCGAGAAAATTTCTGGCTGAAAATGAAGATTCCGGTTTAACATCCGGTTCAAGGGAAAGATGTCTCCCACAAAGCTTTGAAGCTCTCAATATCCGGTTCAAAATCCCGGTTCAAGAAGGATTTATCTCTTGCAAAAAGTTAAAGGGTGCCAAAGAGGACCTGCTGCCATGATGCGCGGTTCAAACATGGGTATCATGCCTTGTTGGCTTATCATATTATTGATTACTTGGGGGCTTGGTCATGTCTGAACCATAGTCACACCTCTTGATCGGCGCAATGCCACAACATCACTTGGGGACTTGTGGTCACGTCTGAACCATAGTCACGCCTCTTGATCGGCCTAGTGCCACGGCATCACTTGGGGCTTTGGTGAACCGAACCATCGCTACACCTCTTGATCGGCGTAATGCCAATGCATCATTTGGGGACTGGCTGACTCGAACCATAGCTCGCCTTTTGGGGGCTTGGTCGTGTCCGACCATGGTAATGCCTCTTGATCGGCTCAAAGCCTCATTTGCAATGGTTTTATATTTGCCTTTGCTTGAATTTTGTTCTCTTTTAAATTATTTCTTTTGTTGTGTTTTCAAACCGACATCATTAATCCAGTTCAAAGCTGTCAATTACAAATTGGCGGAACACGGTCAAATCTAATCAGGAGACTATTTGCCGGTTTGATTTTCTATTATCATCCTATTATGGAGTAAACCGGCGTTCATTAACCCGACTTGACTTTCAATCACAAGTTGTCGATTACATGATCAAATCATAATCCGGAGACTATCCGCCCGGTGCTGGTTTGACTACGAGTCGCCATATATATATGGTTAAACGGTGTTTATCACAACTGATGCGGTTTATCATCAACAAGCACGATATGAAAGGAGTTATCATTACTCAAGATTGGGGTTATCACTTTTACTACATAAAGTTGGTCAAACCAGCAATGTGATTCAATATCACGGTATGATATATTTCATATTTGATTATTCTTGACCCGTCCGTGGTAAACCGCCGGGACATTTTAAACTTGTTGTATCTGAAACAGGTTGAATAAAGCATGATTATAAATCGCCGCATTTATTAAACCGGCCTGGCTTTCAGACTATCGTCGCGATATATATTTGGATGCGCCATTGGAATCATAAACTTATAAATGATTAGGTTATATTATTCAAATAGCCAAACTTGGCTGAATTTTCATTATGATATTGGATGAATTTTTCATACGGATTATATTATCTTAAATAGCCAACATGGCTGGATTTCCATTATGGTTATCAATAACCGATATTATGATTAAGGTTTTCAAAGTCGCTTTAGCGCAATGGCTATCATATTATCAATGGATATAATTTATTCTACAATTGAAGGAATAGTCCCGAGTTGCTGCAGGCTTACAACCCGGCACTTGGGGGCTACATTATTTAAGTTGAGATTATATTAAATATGCAAGTCTCATGTCGCTGCAAGCATGCACCATGACACTTGGGGGCTAATGCAAAGTAATTTTTTTGCTCATATTATTGAAGACCCGACTCATCATATTATAATGAGTCGACCTTTGAGGGCTGCCAATTGCTCACATCAACAGCTTGAAGGTACAAAGCTTTTTATTCATTATATTGAAGGGTCCGCTGCTCAGTTGGTAAAGCACAAGGCTCTTAACCTTGTGGACGTGGATTCAAGTCCCATGATGGGAGTTACATCATATGATGTTATTTTCATTGAAGTATATATTAAGTCCCAGCTCAATATTATCTTCTTGAGCCGGCCCTTGGGGCTACACATCATTGCTCAAATCTATATGATTATACTTACAAAGTCCTGCTTATTATTGCATAATGACCCGGCACTTGGGGCTACATAATATGGAGTATTCAGTTTTTACTAAGTGACTGGGATGAACAACATGGATTTCTTCTTAAGTGGCAGTATTTATATTGAAACAAGTCTTAAGCCATCACTTTGTTCTACTCAAGACTTGGGGGCTACAGGTATTATATTATTATGGAAGAACTATTTTCAAATTCTCTGTTTTGAGCAAACCGGATTGACCGGCGTCACCAACCATTATGACCGGTGTTTGCAACAATCATAACCGGCGTTGGCAACAATCATAACCTGGAATTATCGGTTTTATAACCCGACAGTTTTGGCAATGATAAACGGCAAGTTCTACATCTTCAAACCGGTTGAATATCAGATGAGTATTTCAAGACCAATATTTCTTAAACCGCGCTTTGGAAGCCGACTCAAGTGGATTATTCTTCACAATATTTTCTATAAGAAACCAACATCAACAAATTGGTTATGAAGCTGGTTATTGACCCGGATTTTCTAGAAGAAGGAAATAACAAGGGCGATCGGTGCGGTCTACAAGAATTCTTAACCCGAGTACAACCTGCCAAATTTGTTACGGTGTTTATTTTGCAGCGTAAGTTTACCATGGATAAATCCAAGCTAAACTTGGGGGCTAATGTCGAGGATATACCCAGCGGTGTAAACCGGCGAATTAACCCGCCGGTGCGACGACTCACTTTGGTAACCCGCCCGAGCTTGGCGGTTCACGGGCTACCCGCCCGGTCTTAGCGGCTCATTAGTAACCCGACGGCGGATCGAAGGCGGTTCAACTATTGTGGGCGGTTTAAGAGGAAAGGCATGAGGAATATTTTACAAGGAGTTAAGACCAGGACTTGTATCCGGTTTGTATTAGAGATAGACTAGTCCTAATCCTAATAGGACTCCACATGTAAACCGCCCTTCAACATATATAAGGAGGGCAGGGCTCCCCAAAGAGGGACAAGTTCCACAAGTTGGACAAGTTAGGTTTAGACAATAGCTCTCGAGTTAGAGCACTCTTGTAACCGTGATCATGATCATCAATATCAATGAAGCAGGACGTAGGCTTTTACCTCCACCGTGAGGGGCCGAACCTGGGTAAAACCTCGCGTCTCTCGTCTCGCTCAACCCCTCTCAAGCTACCACATAGATGCGTTGGCCTCGCGACTAAGTCCTAACACTAAGGACATCTGCCGTGACAATTCCACGACACCAGCCGTGGTGGAGGACCCCAAGCGAAAGGCAGGTGGCACCACCCATTTGGTGCCCCTGGGAGCTGTGATATAAAACCACTCTTGTTGCCATAGACTGAGCACCTCTTGAAAAGAGCCCTCGGGCCATGGGCGTCAAGCATTCTTTCTTATAACAGCCCCTCAGACTCTGCTGTTGCCCTTGATCATCTTGGCTCCACCTTGAAGGTTTTGAGCCACAATCCGAAGTGTGGGGTAATGCGGAGGAAGGCTTAGACATCGACGATGAGCGGCGAGATGTGGAGGATGGACTCGGATCCAAGTCATGAAATTCCAGCCTGTAATAAAACATGAGCCCCCTCACGAAGGGGTCCGTCGGGAAACTTAGCCCCCGAAGGAAGTGAGACGTGAACACCACGCTTTCACCGGGCTGGGGAGAAGGTATAACCTGCCCTTGGGCAGGCAGCCTATGCGAGATTTCGCCGGTTAGATACATGGCATCTCTTAGCTTTAGGATGTCTTCTTCCGTGATGGAGGAAGGCATCCACCGGCCTTGAAGGTCGGAGCCAGACATCATCGAAGGTCCGATGTAACACCCCGGATGTAACTTTCCATATTTGTAACTCCAACTCTTGCCATTTTCGGCATTGTGATATGATATTCCCTCCGTGGTTGGGTTTTTTCTTCATTTTTGCATTTTGTCCATGTCATGCATTTCATATCATGTCATCATGTGCATCTCATTTGCATACGTGTTCGTCTCATGATTCCGAGCATTTTCCCCGTTGTCCGTTTTGCAATCCAGCACTCCTATGTCCCCCGGCGTCCCCTTTTACATTTTTCCCTGAGCGGGTACTAAACTTTCTTGGAATGGACCGAGGTTTGTCAAGTGGCCTTGGTACACCACCGTGACCACTGTCAAGTTTGGGTCATTTGGAGCTCGTTTGGTACTCCAACAGTTAACCGCACTCTCATAAAGGCCTCTTTTAAGTTGCAGCCCAACACCCCTTCAAAACAGCCCAATAACCCATCTAAGTCACTTCCATGCTCTCCGTTGTCGGATCACGATCCTGTGGGCTAAAACTACACCCCATTTGGACACTCCTAGCTCCCTCTACCTATAAATATGCATCTCCTCCAAACCGGGCAAACCCTAGCGAAATTCCCCTCCGCGCCGGACACGTCCGGACGGAGCAGGAAATCGCCCGCCAAGCGCCCGGCGAAGCCCAGAAGCGCCACGTGGCGGGCCCGCTTACTTTGCCGCCCGGCCGCGCCAGACCCGCCGAGCCCGTCCCGGCCCCAGCGGCCCAAGCGCCCGCTCCTCCGCCGCTGAGCTCCGCCGCCTCCCGCCCGGTCCCTCCTCCGTCGCCCGTCCCGGCCGCCGCTGCTCCGGCGAGCCGCGCCGCCGCCTCGATCCGCGCCCGGATCTGAGATCCAGCCGAAGGGTTGACTTCTCCCTCTCCCCCGAATCGCCCAAGTCATTTTCTGTCAGTATTTTTGTTGCATTTTCGTCATGCCATAACTCTCTGCATGTTGCTCCGTTTCGTGCGTTTAATATGTCAAAATGTTCGCCTCGATGAGTAGATCATTTCATCTCATTGCATCATTTTCATTTGAGGTCATCTTGATGCGCGAAATGCTGTTGGAAGAGGGCTATGTGATGTTAGTTTGCTTTCTTAATGAGAACATGCACTTTTGTCATTTTTGCCATGATTGATGTGTGCATCCTATGAACTGGAGTCCTACATGTATTTTGTAGTATGCCATGCCATCTTTACAGGGGTGTATGCCATGTATTTTTGTGATCTCTGTGGTGACTAGCACAAGCATGCAAACTAGCTTCATGATGTTGCTGATTTCAGCCCCTGTTTTCCTGATATTTTTATGCCGTGTTAACTTGATGCTGCCGAGAGATCCATGCATATTTTGAGATACTTTAGTAAGGATGTTTTGAACATATGGTTATGCTATATCCATCCATGCCCTTGTTTGCAATTATTGAGTGCCATAGCTTGAGTCAATCGAGCTCTACTTTTGCTATAAAATGTTTCCTGGCAGATTGTTTACATGTTATTCAATTTTGCCAAGGTTGTTGTAGTTGATCCGTGTATGCTATGATGTTGTTCTTGCCATGTATAGCTTCCATGCCATGCCTTATTGATGGATGTATGTTTATTTTCTCTTGTAATGCTCCGTAGTGAGTGCATCGAGCTCTCAAACATGCCTACTTGTTATCTGTTTTTGTCATGCCCTGTTGCTGAATCTGTTAACGAAACTTGCTATATTGACATGGGTGTCATCATATCTTCTGATCCTTTTTGGCTTATCGTCATTAAGAGACTTTTGTTCTATGCTTTGAGTAGATTCATGCCATGCCTTGTTTTGTTATTATAAGTTCTTGTAGCATGTTGTTTGCTTGCTCTGAACATTGCTACCGATCTTGTTTCGCCATGTTCAGTAATTTCACTAAGTCTGTGAAGCTGATATATTTTGCACTTTTGCCATGCTTGTTTGGACCTGTTATGATGTGATTTAGCCGTAGCTCAGTGTTCATCTTTTGTCAAGCATCTTGAGTAGATCCCTGCCATATGCTTTGCTGGTACGTTTGGGTGCAGTAGCTTAATTTCTTGTTGCTTGCTATGTGGCATCATGTTGTTAATGGCAGATTTGTGTCATTCTTGTTTTGCTTGTCATTTGCAAACCGTGCATCCGATTCCGGTGATCTTTATATCGATTTCAACCGAAATCATCTCACCTTTCCAGCGGCATACTTGGTTTGCCAAGTTGATGCCTGGTTCATCATTTTCCTTCCGGAGCACGCATATGCATTGCATCTCACATCTCGCATATCATGCCATATATTGCATCTTGTTGCTTGTGCATTGCACCGTGATTTATTGTGGTTCCATTGTTTGTGTTCTTGCTTTGGGTAGAGCCGGGAGACGAGTACGTGAACGAGGAACCTGTTGAGAATGCTTACGAGGATCAAGCTTTCGACAACTCTGAGAACTTTGCAGGCAAGATGACCATACCCTCGAAATCACTTCTATCTTTGCTTGCTAGATGCTCGCTCTTTTGCTATGCCTATGCTACGATGCCTATCACTTGCTATATCATGCCACCCATATTGCCATGTCAAACCCCTAACCATCCTTTCCTAGCAAACCGTTGATTGGCTATGTTACCGCTTTGCTCGGCCCTCTTATAGCGTTGCTAGTTGCGGTGAAGATGAAGTTTGTTCCTTGTTGGAACATGGAGATGTTGTTCCTTGTTGGAACATGTTTACTTGTTGGGGATATCACAATATATCTGCTATAATTAATGCATCTATATACTTGGTAAAGGGTGGAAGACTCGGCCTTATGCCGGTGTTTTGTTCCACTCTTGCCGCCCTAGTTTCCGTCATACGGTGTTATGTTCCTTGATTTAGCGTTCCTTACGGTTGGGTGATTTATGGGACCCCTTGACAGTTCGCTTTGAATAAGACTCCTCCAGCAAGGCCCAACTTTGGTTTTACCATTTGCCACCTAAGCCTTTTTCCCCGGTTTTCGCGAGCCCGAGGGTCATCTTTATTTTAACCCCGGACGGTGCTCCTTGAGTGCTGGCCCAAACTAAGTGCTTTGCAGCGCCCGTCAAGGAAACTTGAGGTCTGATTTTAGTTGTATGGACTGCTCATCCGTGTGCCACGAGAGCGAGATATGTGCAGCTCCTATCGGGATTGTCGGCACATTCGGGCGGCTTTGCTGGTCTTGTTTTATTGCTGTCGAAATGTCTTGTAGTCCGGGATTCGAGACTGATCGGGTCTTCGGTAGAAGGAATATCCTTCGTTGACCGTGAGAGCTTATAATGGGCTAAGTTGGGACACCCTGCAGGTATTATCTTTTGAAAGCCGTGCGGGGTTATGAGGCAGATGGGAATTTGTTAATGTCGGTTGTAGAAAACCGAAGTTGACCTTAATTAAAATACACATCAACGCGTGTGTAACCGTGATGGTCTCTTCTCGTGAGTCCGGAAGTGAACACGGTGTTGGAGTAATGTTTGGCGTAAGTAGTTAGGGATCACTTCTTGATCGCTACTAGCTTCATGACCGTGCTTTGCTCCTCTTCTCGCTCTCTTTTGCGAATGTAGCCACCATATATGCTAGTCGCTGCTGCAGCTCCACCTCACAACTCTGTCCTTCCTATAAGCTTAAATAGTCTTGATCTCGTGGGTGTGAGATTGCTGAGTCCCGTGACTCATGATTCTACCAAAACAGTTGCAGGTGCCGGCGATGTCGGTGCAGGTGGCGAACCGAGCTCAAGTGGGAGTTCGACGAGGAACGTGGTCGTTACTATGTGTCTTTTCCCGATGATCGATGAGTGGAGCCAGTTGGGACGATCGGGGATCTGTGTAGCATTTGGGGTATCTTCTTTTATTTTGGTTCCGTAGTCGAACCTTGAGTGTAATCTGAATGATGGATGTTTATTTATGTATTGTGTGAAGTGGCATTGTAAGCCAACTATGTATCTATTTCCTTATGTATTACATGGGTTGTGTGAAGATTACCTCACTTGCGACATTGCTTTCAATGCGGTTATGCCTCTAAGTCGTGCTCGACATGTGGGAGATATAGCCGCATCAAGGCGTTACAAGTTGGTATCGAGCCATCCCGACTTAGGAGCCCGCTGCTTGATTGTTTCTTTGGCGTTGTTGAGTCTAGAACAAAATGTTTTGAGTCTTAGGATTATATATATCGAGAGTAGGATTCTTTTTACTCCCGGTCCTTCGTCGCTCTGGTGAGGTCTCCCGACGTAGAAGTTTTGACTCTTCTCTCCTCAAATTTCACTAAAAAAATTTTAGGATCACGCTGGTATCTTGGAATCGTTCCGATGGTTTTGTGACAAGAACATTGTTCTTGGTGCCTCGACATTTAGGGGTTGTGGCGGTGTCCCGGGAGTTGAGCTCCGAGGTGTTGTCGTCACAATTTTATCGTTGCGATTCTGGAATACGAGTTTTGCCGACATCGAAATCTCTTTTGTACAGTTGTTGGTGAGATAACCCGATAACCCGAAGATTGGCGAGCTCGGGAGTATTGCCATGACTCATATAACGGATGCTTTTGAAGGTCGAGGTACACGATTTCGAAGGTTTCTTGGTTATGTGTTGACGGATGGATACACTGGATCTAGGTATTGTTAGTTTGGGTGATATATTTTGTGTCCCTGTATCCCCAACACCGCATTGCATAACCGTAAAGTTTGGGAGTTTATAGGTGGGATTCAAGTAGCTCTTAGCATTTCTTCCCGCAGATATTTGGTTTGTGATTGGGTAATCCATACCACTTATTTGTTCGATCGTACCTTGTTATTTTTTCATCAACCTTTAATCAAGTGGCTTCTCACCTTAATGGACGTGTGATGTTAGCTTTTGGAATTCATCCGTTCATCCTTGTTGAATGTTTATTGTGAAGACTATATGTTGCAATTTCTATCCGTTGATTCAACTTGACTATCTGCTCTATCAAAGTGCTAACGGATGTCACCCTCTTCAGATGGCTCCGCCAACGCGTCGAATCCGGAACGCAATGATGGGAGTGAGTCGAACCTCCACCTCCACCTCCGCCTCCGAGGCATGGCAAGCTATCATGGCAGCCACCAATGCCAATGCTCGATGATTTTGCAACTCTTGCAAGAGCGTACCCAAGGGCAAGGCAACCAAGGAAATCAAGGTCAAGGCAACAACCAGCCGCACTTTGCTACCCTCGATCGGTTCCTCGCTAATCAGCGAAGTCTTTCGGTTTACGGTCGAGGCCACAGACGCCGACGATTGGCTTGTGGACATCTGCAAACATTTTGAATGTAGCAATGTCGGACACGAGGACTTTGTCAAGTTTGCTTCGTTTCAACTCAAGGACCAAGCTGCTGAGTGGTACCAAGCAATACAAAGATTCCAGAGGAGGTCGTGTCATTACAGGATGAGTTCCGCGAGACTTGAGCTCACCACATTCGAAAAGTGTTGTTGAGAGCAAGCGTGAGGAGTTCCGCAATCTCAAGCAAGGCAACATGTCGTGTATCAATACAATATCCAGTTCGAAACTCGCTCGCTTTGCTAAGCAAGGCGTCCCCGATGAAAAAGTATGATCTATCAATTCAGAGGTGGTCTCGAGAGAAGATCTGCAATTAGCTCTCGTGCTTTTGAGCGTAAAAGTATGATGAATTCTACAACATGGCATGAAGCAAGAAGCTGCCCAGCTCAAATGTGAGGCTTCTAAGAAGAGAATCGGGGATGCAGTTCAGCCTTCTTCTTCCTCTCAAGTGGCAGCTAAGCAGCAGAAGTTCTACCTTCCTCCTCCTCCGTTCCGTCAGCCTTATCGTGAGAAGAACTCAGGTGGTCGTGGATCTTCCCACCCACCCAACCCAGGCTATCGAGAACAAGTCTAATTCTCAAGCTCCAAGGTCAAATGCTCCTTACCACCGTCCGCTCTCGTGAGGTGACTTGCAACAAATGTCGAGAGAAAGGTCACTATGCGAACAAGTGCTTCAACCAAAGGCGCCTTCCGCCTCCTCCTCTGTGAAATCTTCCAGCAATGCGTTGGTCAAGCATAATCCAAAGCATGCCAAGGTGAACATGATGAATGCAGCTCAAGCGGAGGAATCTTCGATGTGATAATGGGTAATCTCTCGATTAATGATATTCTGCAAAAGTCTTATTTGATCTTGGTGCATCGCATTGTTTCATCTCAAGACCTTTTGCATCTAAGCATGAGTTGGGTTATCAAGAATTGCCTAGTTCTTTATCAATTGTGTCCCCGGGTAAGCAAATGACAGCTAATAATTATGTCCCGGATGTTTCTATCAAGATGGGCGATTATAGATTTCTGGCTAAACCAATTTTCCTTGGTGACTCGGATATTGATCTAATTCTCGGAATGGACTGGCTTTATCAGCACAAAGCTCAGCTTGATTGTGCTGCTAGGGAAATTCAATTGACTCACTCTTCTAATGATGTGATCATCTATGCCGCTCGTGATGAAACCATTCGGTTGTTTTCTCTCAATGAGAAGGGTGAATTGGATGCTATCTCTCAGATTCCAGTCGTTTGTGAGTACCAAGATGTCTTTCCGAAGAGCTTCGGGTATGCCTCCTCATCGGCCGCTTGAATTCGTTATCGATCTTGAGCACGCATTGAACCCGTTTGCAAGCGTCCATACAAGCATGGACCTCGATGAGCTGAAGGAATTGAATAAGCAGCTCGATGAACAAGAGTGTCAGGTCTGATCGGACCGAGTTCATCTCGTTGGGGTTGTGGTGTTCTTTTGTCCGAAGAAGGATGGCACGGACCGACTTTGCGTCGATTACCGTCCATTGAATAAGAAGACAATCAAGAACAAGTATCCACTTCCCAACATCAATGAGCTTTTCGAGGAACTCAAAGGTGCTAAAGTGTTCTCCAAGCTTGACCTTCGTATGGGTTATCATCAGATTCGCATTCGTGAACAAGATATTCCCAAGACAGCATTCAGAACAAGCTTTGGTTCTTATGAATATACTGTCATGTCTTTCGGCCTTGTCAATGCCCCTCCAACATTCTCTCGGATGATGAACTTCATCTTCAACCCCTACACCAATGAATTCGTCTTGGTCTATCTCGATGATATTTTGGTCTTCTCCAAGAATAATAAGGATCATGCCAAACATTTGCGATTGGTGCTAGACCAGCTCAGAGAGCATCAATTCTATGCGAAGTTTTCCAAATGTGAATTTTGGCTTGATGAAGTGCTCTATCTTGGTCACATTATCTCCGCCAAGGGCATCGCTGTTAATCCCGAGAAGGTGTCCGCAGTTGTGAATTGGGAACCTCCTCAGAATGTCAAGCAGCTTCGCAATTTTCTTGGTCTTGCAAGCTATTGCCGAAGATTCGTTGAGAATTTCTCCAAGATTGCAAAGCCTCTTTCCAACCTCCTCCAGAAGCATGTGAAGTATGTCTGGTCTCCTGAGTGTGACGCTTCTTTCAATACTCTCAAAGAGAAACTCGTCACAGCTCATGTCTTGACTCCTCCTGATGAATCCAAGCCATTCGAAGTTTTATGTGATGCTTCTCTTCAAGGTCTCGGTGCTGTGTTAATGCAAGAGAAGAGAGTTGTGGCCTATACCTCTCGCCAGCTGAAGCCCAACGAAAAGAACTACCCCACTCACGATCTTGAGTTGGCGGCAGTTGTCCATGCATTAATAACATGGAGACATCTCTTGTTGGGAAGGAAAGTGGACATTTTCACCGATCACAAGAGTCTCAAGTATATTTTCACTCAACCCAACCTCAACCTCAGGCAAACTCGATGGGTCGAAATGATTCAAGAGTACAACCCAAGTATTGAATATACTCCGGGCAAGGCCAATGTGATTGCAGATGCTTTGAGCAGAAAGGCTTATTGCAACAGTTTAATCCTCAAGCCCTTCCAACCGGATCTTTGTGAAGCTTTCCATAAGCTGAATCTTCAAGTTGTTCCTCAAGGCTTTCTTGCCAACCTCATAGTCTCTCCTACTTTGGAAGATCAAATTCGTGAGGCTCAACTCCTGGATACCATGGTGAAAAAGGTGAAGCGTGGTATCGACAAGGGCATTTCCAAGTACAAGTGCTTCCACATTGATGACAAAGATACTCTTTTCTTGAGGACGGATTGTGGTTCCAAAGGGTGATCTACGTAAAGTCATTATGAGCGAGGCACACAATTCCCTTCTATCCATTCATCCGGAAATACGAAGATGTACCATGTCCTCAAGCAGTCATATTGGTGGACTCGAATGAAGCGAAATTGCTCAATTCGTGAATGAGTGTGATGTCCGCGAAGGGTGAAAGCAGAACACCAACGACCAGCTGGTCTCCTCCAACCTCTTGCTATTCCGAATGGAAGTTTGATCATATTGAAATGGACTTCGTGACTGGATTTCCTAAGTCCAAGCGTGGAAATGATGCTATCTTCGTTGTCATTGACAAGCTTACTAAAGTGGCTCATTTTCTTCCTATCGAGAATCTATCACAGCAGCTCGGTTGGCGAGCTATACACCTCGTGATTGTCTCATTGCACGGCATTCCACAATTGATCTCTTGGACCGTGGCAGCATCTTTACCTCCAAGTTTTGGGATTCTTTTGAAGGCCATGGGCACCAACATTCGTTTCAAAGACAGCTTTCCACCCTCAAACAAGTGGCCAAGTCGGCGAGTAAATCAAATCCTCGAAGACATGCTCGGGGCTTGTGTCATTTCCTTGGTATGAAGTGGGAAGATTGTCTTTCATATGCCGAAGTTCTCCTACAACAACAGCTTCAGCGAGTTCGGGCAAGGCCCCATTCGAAATTCTCTATGGCGAAAGTGTCGTACTCCTCTCAATTGGTCCGAGACGGTGAGCGCCAACTTCTGGCAACGACTTGATCACGAAGCGAAGAAATGTGCAAAGTCATTCGTGAAAATCTCAAAGCCGCGCAATCGCGCGCGGAAGACTATTATGATGACAAGCACCGTGATGTGGCTTTTGAAATCGGAGACCATGTCTACCTCCGCGTCTCTCAATGAAAGGCACTCGCCGCCCGGTATCAAAGGAAGCTTGCCCTAGATACGTGGGTCCTTTCAAGATCATTGGCAAAAGAGGCGACCTCGCCTATCAACGAGCTTCCGTCCAACTTCGCGAACGCACGATGTGTTTCACGTGTCACAGCTTCGCAAGTGCTTCAAGACTCTGGCGCACCATCAACTTGAAGAAATTGACCTTCAAGAAGATCTCTCTTATCATGAGCACCCGTTGCTATTCTTGAAGAAACCGAGCGCAAGACTCGCAACAAGTCAATCAAATTCCTGAAAGTAAAGTGGTCACACCATTCAACCGAGAAGCCACACGAGCACGAGGATCACCTCCGTTCGAATATCCGGAGTTCTTTCAGTCCTAGATCTCGGACGAGATCCTCTTGTAGTGGTGGAGTGTTGTAACACCCGGATGTAACTTTCCATATTTGTAACTCCAACTCTTGCCATTTTCGGCATTGTGATATGATATTCCCTCTGTCGGTGTCAAAACCGGCGGATCTCGGGTAGGGGGTCCCGAACTGTGCGTCTAGGCGGATGGTAACAGGAGACAAGGGACACGATGTTTACCCAGGTTTGGGCCCTCTTGATGGAGGTAAAACCCTACGTCCTGCTTGATTGATATTGATATTGTGGATGTTTACAAGAGTGGATCTACCACGAGATCAAGGAGGCTAAACCCTAGAAGCTAGCCTATGGTATGATTGTAAGGGTTGTGATTGTTGTCCTACGGACTAAAGCCATCCGGTTTATATAGACACCGGAGAGGGCTAGGGTTACATAGAGTCGGTTACAATGGTAGGAGATCTACATATCCGATCGCCAAGCTTGCCTTCCACGCCAAGGAAAGTCCCATCCGGACACGGGGAAGTCTTCAATCTTCTATCTTCATAGTCTTGGAGTCCGGTCGATGATGATAGTCCGCAAATGATAGTTCGGTGATGATGGTAGTCGGCTATCGGACACCCCTAATCTAGGACTCCTCGGTAGCCTGAACCAGGCTTCAATGACGATAAGTCCGGCGTGTATATTGCTTGACATTGCAAGGCGGGTTCCTCCTCAAATGATAGAAGATTGGGAACACCGGGATAGTGTCCGCTCGCAAAATAAATTCCACATTCCACCGTAGAGAATAATAATATATACACAAGCTCAATCTGCCGGCGTTTTCCGTGGTATGACGTCACACCACTACCAAGCCATTACTCGAATTGTTTTTTACTTTACCACCTCAACGCATTTAGCAAAGTAGTTTCCTTGGCACATCTTATCGAAGCAGAGATCGTGTTTCCCCTTAATCCGGGATTCTCATCAATACGGGCGTGGGTAACCCAACCGCGTCATTGATGGTGACGCTTGGGAGATAAGAGAGTTTTACCAGGCCGGTGGGGGATGCGTGAGATTTCGCCCGCCCATATAAGGGATAAGGATTCACCTTCTCACCTCGCCTTCTTCCTCCTTTGCTTATCCATCTCCGGCCTTTTCGAGCTCCAGCGCCCAAGTTCGCGCATCTCGTCTCAACCTTCTCCGACCATGTCCGGGCGGGAGGCAAATGGTTGGCCTCCACCGTTAAGGAGGAGCAATCGCTAAACCGTGCGACGCGGATACCTCTCCGGCGACATCAGACCGGCTGCCCGACGAGGGCAGCTCATCCCCACCCCAGGCCCCATGAGAGGGTTGTCTTTCTTTCCCACTTCCTCCATGACTGGGCTTTCCACTTCACCCCTTTGTCCGGGGCTCATGTTCTACTACGGCCTGGATTTCCATGACTGGCGCGAACTTCATCCTCAACATCTCGGCATTTATCGTCGTAATGCGAGGCCTTCCTCGCATCCAGCCCCACTTCGCTTAGGCTCAAGACCTTCAATGTCAAGTCGAAGGTAGTGAAGGGCATTCAAGCGGAGTGCGGAGGTGCCATGTTGGGCAAGATGCCCAACGTCCTTTGGTTGAAGGGCCTTCGTGGAATCCGTCAAGGGGTGGCAATCGGGTGGTTCTACATCACCGAGCCGCGCTGACCCTAAATGGGCGGCGGCCCCGAGTTTAGATCTGGTGTCCCCACGCAGCTCACCTCTGAAAGAGAAGGGCTTCTTTGTGGGGCAGTTTGAAGGAGCCGACGGGACTCGGCACTGTATCAAGAAGCTGGTGAAGAAGCTCGGGCTGGTTAACGTGGTCCAAGTCATGCTCGTCTCGCGGATACTCCCATGCCAAGAGCGGGCATTCAAAGCTGTGGGAGTTTGATCCGGAACAGCACCAAAGCGCTGAACAAGCTCTTCGACACGACGTCTGAAGGCGCTGGAAGGTGTTGTTCGAGGGTGCGAAGTTTCGCATCCATGATGAAGATCGCGGATTTCACTCGCAGATGCCGTGCCGACGAGGTAAGTGATTCTACCCCTTCTGGGACACTTGTTTTCATAGTTTGACTCTATGCGGTTTTAATTCCCCTTTTCCTTTGACAGGACTGGATGAAGAAAAGCGAAGCAGATTACTGTCCGGCTCCTATGCCGAAAATCCGATGAGACGCCGTTCGTCTAGCGAGTGTGACACCCCGATTCAATCGTACACTAATCATGCACGCAAATGTATACGATCAAGATCGTGGACTCACGGAAGATATCACAACACAACTCTACAAATAAAATAAGTCATACAAGCATCATAATACAAGCCGGGGCCTCGAGGGCTCGAATACAAGTGCTCGATCATAGGCGAAGTCGTGGAAGCAACAATATCTGAGTACGGACATAAGTTAAACAAGGTGCCATAAGATGGCTAGCACAAAGCGGGATCTTGATCGAAGAGGAACAGGCCTCTGCAGGATCCTCCTAGCTACTCTGGCCGTCGTCCGGGCTGCACGTAGTAGTAGGCGCCTCCTTTGTAGTAGTCGTCATCGACGGTGGCATATGGCTCTGGGCTCCATCGTGCAGTTGCAGCAATCGAGTAGAGGTAGGGGAAAAGGGGAACAAGGCAACCGTGAGTACTCATCCAAAGTACTACTTAAGCAAGGAGCTACACTACATATGCATGGATGTATGTGTAAAGGGCCATATCAAGGGGTGAACTGCAGAATGCCGAATAAGAGGGGATAGCTAGTCTTAACGAAGACTACGCTTCAGTCACTGTCTTGCAACAGTAGAGGAGGGTAGGTTGAAGTCCTCCAAGTAACATCACATAGCAATAATCCTACCCGCGATCCCTCCTCGTATCCACGAGAGAGAGCGACCACGGTTGTATCCGCACTTGGAAGGGTGTGTTTTATCAAGTATCCGGTTCTAGTTGTCATAAGCTCAAGGTACAACTCCAAGTCATCCTGTTACGAAGATCACGGCTATTGAATAGATTAACTTCCTGCAGGGTGCACCATCTTACCCAAAGACGCTTGATCCCATTTGGCGGACACACTTTCTGGGTCATGCCCGCCGCGGAAGATCAACACGCCGCAGCCCCACCTAGGCACAACAGAGAGGCCAACACGCCGGTCTAAACCTAAGCGCAGCAGTGCAGGCCCATCGCCTGAGCACACCACACGCTATGCGACGCTGCCGGAAGCAGACCTAGCCTAGCAGCGTTCCAGTCAATCTGGCGCAGACCGCTCCGTCGGCCGACGTCTGAAGTGCTTGGTGATACCACGACGCCGAGATACCCATAACTACTCCAGCGTAGATGGTTAGTGCGTATAAGCTCGTAGCCAACTCAGATCAAATACCAAGACCTCGTTAAGCGTGTTAAGTATCCGCGAACGCCCGAGCAGGCCAGGCCCACCTCTCTCCTAGGCGGTCTCAACCTGCCTGTCACTCCGCCACAAAGATCCATCCAGAGGGCCGTCGGGACAAAGGTCCTTTCAGCCCCAATCAAGTGAATCACTCATGGTGCTCCACACAACCGACCCGACTTTAGTCACCACATGTATCATGTATAAGTATATAGTATATACCGTGATCACCTCCCAGTGATCACGGCCCGATAATATAGCACGCGGACGGACAAGAATGTAGGGCCACAGATGAAAATGCTAGCATCCTACACTAAGCATATAGGATTGCGGTAAAGGTAACAACAAATAGTAACAAGGACAAAGCTATGCATCGGGATAGGTATAATGAAAGCAATAACATGCTACACTACTCTAATGCAAGCGGTATAGAGTAGAATAGGTGATATCTGGTGATCAAGGGGGCTTGCTGGTTGCTCTGGCAAGAGAGAGGGTCGTCAACACCGTAGTCGAACTGGCGGGCAGAAGGCGTCGGTCTCGTAGTCTACCGGAGAGAAGAGGGGAAGAAACAATGAATAACATGTAAACAGATGCATATCGATGCATGACATGACAAGTAACGATGCTAGGCGTGCCCTATCGTGGTATGAGGTGGTACTGGTTAAGGGGGGAAACATCCGGGAAAGTATTCCCGGTGTTTCGTGTTTTCAGGCAGAGGAGCCGGAGGGGGAAAGTTGCGGGTTCGATAGGTTAGGGGGGTGTGGCGGACGAATGGACTGCGTATCCGGATTCGTCTCGACGTTCTGAGCAACTTTCATGTTGAAAATATTTTAATCCGAGTTACGGATTAAAAGATATGATTTTTTAAAGATTTTATTAATTTCTGGAATTTTAATTAATTAATAAATTTGAAAAATGGATTTATAGCGTCGACATGAGGTCATCTTGACGTCGGCGATCGGCGTTGACCGTTGACTTGGTCAACGACATGTGGGTCGTGGGGACCCACGTCATCCTCTAATTAGGTTAATTAGGATTTAGGTTAAATTAACTACGGTTTAATTAAACTTAATTAGTTAATTAAATTAATTAACCGGATTAATTAACTTAATTAATTACTTAATTAATTAATTAATAATTAATTTGTTAAACCATTTTATTTTTATTTTCTAAATACATTCCGGGTGGGGCCCATTGGTCGATGTCACTGGGTGAATTAGGGAGGTTAGCTTAGGGCTAACCATCACAGTGGTTAGCGTAGGACCCACAGGAGTGGCTTGGCCGGCAAAAAAATCGCGCCTTGCCCGGCGATGAGGCCCGACGCTGGTGGTGGCGGAATGAGGCCTCCGGCGACCATTTGACGGTGGGCGCCCTTGAACGAGGAGCAAAGCACCGTGCAATGGCGGCATCGCTCAAGCAGGGTGGGCTACACGGCGGCAGCGTGCGGCGGTGGTCGGAGCTGGCGGGCACGGCGAGACGTGCGTTCAAGGCCGCGCCAGGGGTGCGAGGTAGGTGCGTGACGACGAGGTCGGTGGCCGGCGAAGGCAGCGGGCGCGGGTCGTCTTGTGGCGATGAACGGCGCCGGTGACACAGATCGAGGGGGAGAGGCCGATGGCCTCACCAGCATTTGAAGAGAAGCGGGGCGGCGAGGCTTGGGGAAGCCGGCGTGGGGGAAGACGAGGAGGCGTCCGGCGACGGCTGTGATGAGGTCGGGCGGTCCGGCGGCGGCGAGGGCAGTGAAGGCCGTTGGAGAGGAGGAGGGGCGACGGCAGTCGGCGAGGTTGCCACAGTCGACGGCGAGTGGCGATCGGTCGGTGGCCTTGATCGCGCGAGGCGGGGCCGCGATTTCCGGCGGGCGTCGCGCAAGGGAGAGGAGTCAACGGGGCAGGGGCGTGGTCGCCCCGATCCCGATCTGGATCGGGGGAGTGGGGGGAGAGGGCAAGTGGGGGGAAGGTGAGGCAAGCTCGGGGGGAGGGGCAGGGCATGGCCGTGGGACGAGTGTGGGGGTCGGCGCTCTCACTCGTCCTGGCGCGAGGTGGGAACGAGGGAGAGATGGGAGTCGGGACGGGAGAGTGGGGCGGTTAGGGTTCGGGGAGGTTATGGAGGGAGTGGCGGTTGGGCGGCCTGTTTGGTCAAGAAGGCCATCTGGCCGTGGCCAATGAGGGAGTGTTCTCCTTTTTTGTATTTTGATCTTTTCCTTTTCTTTATTTTCTTTTCTGCTTTTTGCTAATTGTTTGGGCACCAAATGAGTTTGGTAAAATATGAGAGCTGGACCACAATTCACAAAGACAATATATCCTACCACCGTAAACTAGTTTGGGGTAAATATCATTTCATATTTATTTTGTATTAATAAAAGGTTATTAAATAATGTTTTCAACCACTGTTTGAGGTTGTTTAAGTCACTTATCAAACTTCAATACTGTTGTTTACAATTTTATCATAGCCTCTGACTTATCTAATATTTATTGAACATTTTATTTTTTTTCAATATTTAAAAACTTTATTGTTTACCTAAATCCAAATTTGATTTTGAAATGTTTCGATCTAACATGTGTTTAGCAACAGTGAAAAGGGTGACATGGCATCATTAGCAGGGTTTTACTGTAGCCTAACTATGCGGGCGTCACAATTCTCCTCCACTACAAGAAATCTCGTCCCGAGATTTAAGAGGGGAGTAAGGGGGAAAGGTCTGGTTACGAAATCCTAACGAATCTCTTCATTCTTGGTTGCTCTTCTGGAAGAGGTCGATCCATTACCTTGACATCTTCATTTCTACGCTCTGGTCATCATGGGAATGCCGCCTTTTCTAGGAACTCCAACATACTTACGAATAGGTAAGGGGGTATTCCGGCAGAACGAACCTATGCAAGGTTGACTATCTGGTAGCTAACATCAGGGAAGGTGGCGGAAAGTAACTCTTGAACTGGAACTCAAGAAAATATCGAGAGCAAAGTAAGAAGGTACCATGAGAAGTTTCAAGCGGGTAGGCAATCATCTGATGCCTGAAACAAAGTGTAAAAGGGTCCGAGCAATGGTAATAAGTTTTGTGTCCGATACCAGAATATATTACTAGGAAAGTGACCCGTGGATTACATCTGAAGTCAAGCACGAGGAATAACTTGGGCAACAGGGGTGTACTGGGAGAGTCGGGTTTCGATCCTGTGAACTGTGGGTTATGGGCCCACCATGTGGGTTAAAAGTAGGAAGGGCGGTGACATCTTGCACGGTCATGATCGCAAGACATGTCAGAGGTTAGCCTATCAGTTATGTGGGCAACAATGTCGATAACAAGGGCGAGGGACGAAGAGAACCGTTTTCCTGCTCGTTGAACGAGGCGGACCATTAGGCAAAGTTCTCGTCCATCGGTGGTTACCGAAATGTCATCAACAATAGTAACAGGGTCTTACTGACAGAGTTGTACCTCGAGGTGTTTACATAAGCAGGGATATTACTGCTTATATTATATAGATCACAAGAAGGTTTAAACAAACCAATGGAAAGGACAAGTGATTATTATGCTTAAACAGAACAATGGAAAGGAGAATGTGTTTAAACACATCTTTCAGGGGTAAATCCTTCCCACGGACAAGCAGAGCATGATATCCATGATAGGATATAACGTAGAAAATCCTCTAGGTGAGGGGAGAGAATTTCATGACGTTACCCATACCACCGTGTTTGGATAATTGAGCAAGAAACATTTAGCATTGGGCTTCGAATGTTCTTGTTGAAAATCAGAGTACCACAGACATGCTTCGAGATAGCATTGACATGGTCTTCAGGTGAAGATCAGACTTTGGAATCACGAAGGATCCATCAGGAATAACTTGTAGAACCAGCATTACAATTCCCTCATGGATGAATGGATAACCCTGCTGAAAAGGAATCTATAATGATAGGTCCTCCGGCCGGAAGTGCTAGGCATGACATCATGCTACGGGTCATCAAAGGATCATCATCATAACTCTTGGAAAGTTGTCCCAACCATCATAGCTGACCGAGATTCAGATCCGATTGGTGTCGGGATACCTCGGACTTAGGATACCGAGAAGAAAAGGTGCAACGCAAATTGACGAGATGACATTGTAAGATTCTCGGGGAAATGAACTATGAAGTGATTTCCGTTAACAAGAGTCCATCATTAGCCCAAGGAGAGGACAAGGAGGTGTCTGGTGAACTCAACGGCAATTCACCGAGATTCCCAAAAGATAGACTTCCACATTTAAGTGAACAAGGAGATAACATTTGTCAGATCAAATGATATAAGGAAGTATGCTCGAGGAAAACATACACAAGTAAACATTGGTTGAAAGGTGCGCCCGATGGGTTGGGTTGCACGACCAATGTCAGAATGGTGATTCAATAATCGATAGCCTAAGAATGAACCATCGACCATTAACTTCAAAAAATAGGGTTGCTAGAAGGAAAGAATCCAAACAACACCGTCCACTTGTTGGAAATAACACGGGGACCAAGAAAGAATGGTGATGGTGAAGTATTTCTATGTCAAGAATTCTCAAGAGGTGGAACAAATCTCGAACATTCTTGACATAAAGGATGGTAATACTCCAAGGTAAAGAAGAACAATTGCTGGGTAGCAAGGAACTCAAGGTATAACACCAAACATGAACAAGCTTGTGTTGGTGGGAAGGCAATAAAGTGGTCGGTGATAATACAATTCATCAAGGGCAAGGATGGTTTTCTCATCATGAATTCAATTGATATCTGGATGAGCTCGAGAATGTTGGCGATCACGACACCTTTGTCGCGAGAGTTCATGAAGATGTAATCGATCGTGGCGACATCAAGTCAAAGTAATGATGAAGTGAAAGGTTATTGGAACCAAAGTGCGACACAAACTCGAAACCAAGCTTGTTGTTCAAGGCGAAATGATATGACGATGAGGATCGACGTAAGGTTAGTTCATCGTCGAAAATTGTGCTCCGAGAAGAAGGACCGGGTAGCACAGTTAAAATCATCACCACAATGATATAGCCAAACAGGCTAGGAAGGGCGTGGTCGGGTACAAAATCGTACTTATAGAAGCTTACTAAAGAGTTGTTGAACCGTAGTGCGGACTCGGTTCAGTTATCGGTGTCTTTGAGTGTTTAATAACTCAGAGCCCGTGAAAAATTGGAATCAGTGGGAAGGTAGCACTTGATGAAGAACTCATAAGAAGTTATGCAGTTCCATGATAATCTCGAGATACCAGGGGGTAATACTCGATGACATATCAAAGTAGAGGTTGGACGCGGGTTATTGCTCTACAGAAGACAAGTGCTAAAACTTGCACGAGAAATGGTATTTAAAAGAGAACATGGTGGAACCATGATTGTAAAGGCGGATCCACGATATAAGATGAACTTATACCAAAGGAATAATTAATTTAAGAGAAGATTTAATGATAAGATCTACATCGTGTCCATGGGCATGAACACAAGTTCAAGGTCGACTCCACTTCCCCAATGCATAACCTTTCATTCACTTCTCACGTTCGATGAAGTTGCAGTGTTGAAAATTTTATCCGCGAAGCACCGGAAGAGTATGATTCGTGAAAACTTTCGGGTTCCCACGGTTTAGTGAAGGCATATGTTCAACCCATAGGGCTTCTTGGAATCATATACCGAATCTTTAGAAATAATTAACTCAAGCTCAAGGCGAGCATGGTTGAGAAGGCAGAGGATACAATTTACCAAAGGCATTATGTATCGAGGAAAGGCTCACAAGGTTATTGAATATGAAGGCGTTGTCGGATAAAATCCAACAAAGGATCGGTGGTCCACAAGGGATCCGCGTGAGCATCGATACTCAACTAGAGGAAGAAGAATGCAAGGAGATCAATTTATAGAAACAACTGACTAACTCAATTGTCAAATGCAAAGGAATTATGATTCCCAAATCAAGGGGTCAGAAGCAATGCTCTGATTAGGGATGGACAAGTTGAATAACCTTAGGGTACAATCAACGACAATTGGATTGGTCGAGAACCAATTCCAGTTAAAAGAATGGCAGCTCAGCCGGAAAGGTAATTTATAAGGATCAATGATGATTGCGAGTATTCGCAAACATATTGAGTCAACAGACTCAAAATGATAATGACAAGGAATGTCAATATGACTACGAGTCTTATGGGATTAACCATATGCAAGCAAGCAAGAATTTCAAGAGCCAAAGGCTCCAGAGGATTTTCGAAGATCGAATAGTATTTTGAAGACTTTTGTGAAACACATGAACAAGCGGGGATGGCGGATACTCGACAAGTGCGAGGATTTATTTGAAGGGGTATTCATGTGGCAAAGAACGCTAGGCAAGAGGCACAAAGTATTTTCGGAACAATAGAGAAACTTCGGGGTATCTTGTAATAACAAGATCAATGGGGGATGATCGTATGAATGGCAAGTGTAAGTAGTTATCCATACGGATTTATCGGTGGTCAGGAATAGCAAAAGTGATGGGCACAAAGTCTCGAGAGAACATCAGAGAGTATCTTCGGAATCTTCTGATGTAGTGACGATCATCCGAAGTGAGGGCTCTCCGGGAGAAAGTACTTGCGAGAACCTAAAGTTAGTTTTGTTTTAGCAAAATCATTTAACCCGAATAGAAGAGAGTTGAGAATCTCGAGTAAAGGTCGAGGAGTAAAAGATCCTAGTACCACCCGATGGCGGCGTGGGCGAAGGCACACAGCCAAGTTAGTAAAAGTTTTGCAATGTCTAGACTCGACTTGCCAAGGAGTGTGGAAGGGGATTCCTACAGCAATGGCTCGATACCAACTGTGGCGCCCCGATTCAATCGTACACTAATCATGCACGCAAATGTATACGATCAAGATCGAGACTCACGGAAGATATCACAACACAACTCTACAAATAAAATAAGTCATACAAGCATCATAATACAAGCCCGGGGCCTCGAGGGCTCGAATACAAGTGCTCGATCATAGGCGAGTCAGCGGAAGCAACAATATCTGAGTCTGGGACGTAAGTTAAACAAGGTGCCATAAGATGGCTAGCACAAGCTGGATCTTGATCGAAGAGGAGCAGGCCTCTGCGCAGGATCCTCCTAGCTACTCCTCGCCATCGTCGTGGGCTGCACGTAGTAGTAAGGCGCCTCGGTGTAGTAGCCGTCATCGGCGGTGGCATCTGCTCTGGGTTCCATCGTCTGTTGCAGCAATCGAGTAGAGGTAGGGGAAAAGGGGAACAAGGCAATCGTGAGTACTCATCCAAAGTACTGCAAGCAAGGAGCTACACTACATGTGCATGGATGTATGTGTAAAGGGCCATATCGGTGGGAAGCTGCAGAATGCCGAATAAGAGGGGATAGCTAGTCTTAACGAAGACTACTCTTACGGTCACTGTCTTGCAAGCAGTAGAGGAGGGTAGGTTGAAGTCCTCCAAGTAACATCACATAGCAATAATCCTACCCGCGATCCCTCCTCGTATCCCGAGAGAGAGCGACCACCGTTGTATCCGCACTTGGAAGGGTGTGTTTTATCAAGTATCCGGTTCTAGTTGTCATAAGCTCAAGGTACAACTCCAAGTCGTCCTGTTATCGAAGATCACGGCTATTGAATAGATTAACTTCCTGCAGGGTGCACCATCTTACCCAAAGACGCTTGATCCCATTTGGCGGACACACTTTCTGGGTCATGCCCGCCGCTGAAGATCAACATGTTGCAGCCCCACCTAGGCACAAGAGAGGCCAACACGTCGGTCTAAACCTAAGCGCGAAGTGCCGGGCCCATCGCATACGAGCACACTCTGACGTTGCGTCTGTGCCGAGCGCACCTAGCCTAGCAGCGTTCCAGTCCAATCCGGCGCGCGCCGCTCGTCGCCGACGTCTGAAGTGCTTGGTGATACCACGATGCCGGGTACCCATAACTACTCCCGCGTAGATGGTTAGTGCGTATAAGCTCGTAGCCACCTCAGATCAAATACCAAGACCTCGTTAAGCGTGTTAAGTATCCATGAGCGCCGAGCAGGCCAGGCCCACCTCTCTCCTAGGCGGTCTCAACCTGCCTGTCGCCCGCCACAAAGATCCATCCAGAGGGCCGTCGGGACAAAGGTCCTTTCACCGCCAATCCGTGAATCACTGCATGGTGCCCCAAGCCGACCGACTTTAGTCACCACATGTATCATGTATAAGTATATAGTATATACCGTGATCACCTCCCGAGTGATCACGGCCCGATAATATAGCACGCGAGCGGACAAGAATGTAGGGCCACAGATGAAAATGCTAGCATCCTACACTAAGCATATAGGATTGCGGTAAAGGTAACAATGATAGTAACAAGGACAGGCTATGCATCGGGATAGGTATAACGAAAGCGATAACATGCTACACTACTCTAATGCAAGCGGTATAGAGTAGAATAGGTGATATCTGGTGATCAAGGGGGCTTGCTGGTTGCTCGGCAAGAGAGAGGGTCGTCAACACCGTAGTCGAACCGGGCAAAGCAGCAGCGTCGGTCTCGTAGTCTACCGGAGAGAAGAGCGGGAAGAAACAATGAATAACATGTAAACAGATGCATATCGATGCATGACATGACAAATAACGATGCTAGGCGTGCCCTATCGTGGTATGAGGTGGTCTTGGTTAAGGAAACATCCAGGAAAGTATTCCGGTGTTTTGTGTTTTGAGCGGAGGAGCCGGAGGGAAAGTTGCGGGTTGGTAGGTTAGGGGGTGTGGCGGACGAGCGGATGCGGATCCGGATTCGCCTCGGCGTTCGAGCAACTTTCATGTTGAAAATATTTTAATCGAGTTACGGTTAAAAGATATGATTTTTAAAGATTTTATTAATTTCGGAATTTTAATTAATTAATTAATTAATTGAAGAATGGATTTATGACGTCGGCATGAGGTCATCTTGACGTCGGCGATCGGCGTTGACCGTTGACTTGGTCAAACGACATGTGGGTCGTGGGGACCCACCGTCATCCTCTAATTAGGTTAATTAGGATTTAGGTTAAATTAACTACGGTTTAATTAAACTTAATTAGTTAATTAAATTAATTAACCGGATTAATTAACTTAATTAATTAATTAATAATTAATTTGTTAAACCATTTTATTTTTATTTTTCTAAATACATTCCGGGGTGGGGCCCATTGGTCAGTGTCACCAGGGTGAATTAGGGAGGTTAGCTTAGGGCTAACCACGTGGTTAGCGGACCCACAGGAGTATTGACCGGCAAAATCGGCGCCTGCCGGGCGATGAGGCCCGACGCTACCGGTGGTGGCGGAATGAGGCCTCCGGCGACCATTTGGGCGGTGGAGCGGCCCGTTCGAACGGGAGGAGCAAAGACTGCTGGCAACGGCAAGATCGCCCGAAGCAGGGTGGGCTACACGGCGACAGCGGCAGCGGTGGTCGAGCTGGCGGCACGGCGAGACGTGCGTTCGAAGGCCGCGGCGAGGTGCGGGTAGGTGCGTGACGACGAGGTCTGGCTGGCGGCGAGGGCAGCGGCGCGGGTCGTCTTGTGAAGCGATGAACGGCGCGGTGACCTGGTCGAGGAGAGGCCGATGGCCTCACCAGGCTTGAAGAGAAGCGGGCGGCGAGGCTTGGGGAAGTGGCGTGGGGAAGATGAGGCGCGCCCGCGACGGCTGTGATGGGGTCGGCGGTCCGTGGCGAGCGACGAGGGCAGTGAAGGCCGTTGGAGAGGAGGACGGGGGCGGCGACAGTCCGGCGAGGTTGCCACAGTCGACGGCGAGGTGGCGATCCGGTCGGTGGCCTTGATCGGTGGCGAGGCGAAACGCGATTTCCAGTGAGCGTCGCGCAAGGGAGAGGAGTCAACGGGGCAGGGGCGTGGTCGCCCCGATCCCGATCTGGATCGGGGGAGTGGGGGGAGAGGGCAAGTGGGGGGAGGGTGAGGCAAGCTCGGGGGGAGGGGCAGGGCATGGCCGGTGGGACGAGCTGTGGGGGGTCGAGGCGCGAGGTGGGAACGAGGGAGAGATGGGAGTCGGGACGGGAGAGTGGGGCAGTTAGGGTTCGGGGGGAGGTTATGGAGGGGAGTGGCCGGTTGGGCCGGCCTGTTTGGCCGCAAGGCCATCTGGGTCGTGGCCCAGCGGGGCGGGGGGGTGTTCTCCCTTTTTTTTGTATTTTGATCTTTTCCCTTTTCTTTATTTTCTTTTCTGTTTTTGCTAATTGTTTGGGCACCAAATGAGTTTGGTAAAATATGAGAGCTGGACCACAATTCACAGCACAATATATCCTACCACGTAAACTAGTTTGGGGTAAATATCATTTCATATTTATTTTGTATTATTAAAAGGTTATTAAATAATGTTTTCAACCTTTGTTTGAGGTTGTTTAAGTCACTTATCAAACTTCAATCTTGTTGTTTACAATTTTATCATAGCCTCGACTTATCTAATATTTATTGAACATTTTATTTTTTTCAATATTTAAAAACTTTATTGTTTACCTAAATCCAAATTTGATTTTGAAGCGTTTCGATCTAACATGTGTTTAGCAGTGAAAAGGGTGACATGGCATCATTAGCAGGGTTTCTTGTAGCCTAACTATCTTGAGCGTCACAATTCTCCTCCACTACAAGAAATCTCGTCCGAGATTTAAGAGGGAGTAAGGGGAAAGGTCAGTTACGAAATCCTAACGAATCTCTTCATTCTTGGTTGCTCTTCTGGAAGAGGTCGATCCATTACCTTGACATCTTCATTTCTCTGCTACAGGTCATCATGGGAATGCCGCCCTTTTCTCGGGAACTCCAACATACTTACGAATAGGTAAGGGGGTATTCCGGCAGAACGAACCTATGCAAGGTTGACTATCTGGTAGCTAACATCAGGGAAGGTGGCGGAAAGTAACTCTTGAACTGGAACTCAAGAAAATATCGAGAGCAAAGTAAGAAGGTACCATGAGAAGTTTCAAGCGGGTAGGCAATCATCGATGCCCAAACAAAGTGTAAAAGGGTCGAGCAATGGTAATAAGTTTTGTATCCGATACGAGAATATATTACTAGGAAAGTGACCCGTGGATTACATACTGAAGTCAAGCACGAGGAATAACTTGGGCAACGAGGGTGTACAGGAGAGTCGGGTTTCGATCCGTGAACTGTGGGTTATGGGCCCACCATGTGGGTTAAAAGTAGGAAGAAGCGGTGACATCTTGCACGGTCATGATCGCAAGACATGTCGAGGTTAGCCTATCGATTATGTGGGCAACAATGTCGATAACAAGGGCGAGGGACGAAGAGAACCGTTTTCCTTTCGTTGAGCGAGGCGGACCATTAGGCAAAGTTCTCGTCCATCGGTGGTTACGAAATGTCATCAACAATAATGTGAGGTCTTCTTGTGAGTTGTACCTCGAGGTGTTTACATAAGCGAGGATATTACTGCTTATATTATATAGATCACAAGAAGGTTTAAACAAACCAATGGAAAGGACAAGTGATTATTATGCTTAAACAGAACAATGGAAAGGAGAATGTGTTTAAACACATCTTTCAGGGGTAAATCCTTCCCACGGACAAGCAGAGCATGATATCCATGATAGGATATAACGTAGAAAATCCTCTAGGTGAGGGAGAGAATTTCATGGCGTTACCCATACCACCGTGTTTGGATAATTGAGCAAGAAACATTTAGCATTGGGCTTGAATGTTCTTGTTGAAAATCGAGTACCACAGACATGCTTGAGATAGCATTGACATGGTCTTGGTGAAGATCGACTTTGGAATCACGAAGGATCCATCAGAATAACTTGTAGAACCAGCATTACAATTCCCTCATGGATGAATGGATAACCCCTTTGAAAAGGAATCTATAATGATAGGTCCTCCGGCCGGAAGTGCTAGGCATGACATCATGCTACCGGGTCATCAAAGGATCATCATCATAACTCTTGGAAAGTTGTCCCAACCATCATAGCTGACCGAGATTCAGATCCGATTGGTGTCGGGATACCTCGGACTTAGGATAGCGAGAAGAAAAGGTGCAACGCAAATTGATGAGATGACATTGTAAGATTCTCGGGAAATGAACTATGAAGTGATTTCCGTTAACAAGAGTCCATCATTAGCCCAAGGAGAGGACAAGGAGGTGTCGAGTGAACTCAACGGCAATTCACCGAGATTCCCAAAGATAGACTTCCACATTTAAGTGAACAAGGAGATAACATTTGTCGATCAAATGATATAAGGAAGTATGCTCGAGGAAAACATACACAAGTAAACATTGGTTGAAAGGTGCCCGATGGGTTGGGTTGCACGACCAATGTCGAATAGTGATTCAATAATCGATAGCCTAAGAATGAACCATCGACCATTAACTTCAAAAAATAGGGTTGCTAGAAGGAAAGAATCCAAACAACACCGTCCACTTGTTGGAAATAACACGGGGACCAAGAAAGAATGGTGATGGTGAGAAGTATTTCTATGTCAAGAATTCTCAAGAGGTGGAACAAATCTCAGAACATTCTTGACATAAAGGATGGTAATACTCCAAGGTAAAGAAGAACAATTGCTGGGTAGCAAGGAACTCAAGGTATAACACCAAACATGAACAAGCTTGTGTTGGTGGGGAAGGCAATAAAGTGGTCGGTGATAATACAATTCATCGAGGGCAAGGATGGTTTTTCTCATCATGAATTCAATTGATATCCTGGATGAGCTCAGAATGTTGGCGATCACGACACCTTTGTCGCGAGAGTTCATGAAGATGTAATCGATCGGCGACGACATCAAGTCAAAGTAATGATGAAGTGAAAGGTTATTGGAACCAAAGTGCGACACAAACTCGAAACCAAGCTTGTTGTTCAAGGCGAAATGATATGACGATGAGGATCGGCGTAAGGTTAGTTCATCGTCGAAAATTGTGCTCCGAGAAGAAGGACGGGTAGCACAGCTTAAAATCATCACCACAATGATATAGCCAAACAGGCTAGGAATGGCGTGGTCGGGTACAAACTCGTACTTATAGAAGTTTACTGAAGAGTTGTTGAACCATAGTGCGGACTCGATTCGCTTATCGGTGTCTTTGAGTGTTTAATAACTTTCGAGCCCGTGAAAAATTGGAATCGGTGGGAAGGTAGCACTTGATGAAGAACTCATAAGAAGTTATGCAGTTCCATGATAATCTCGAGATACCAGGGGGTAATACTCGATGACATATCAAAGTAGAGGTTGGACGGGGGTTATTGCTCTACAGAAGACAAGTGCTTCCCTGGCTGTTGCATCATGAGTGCGGCCGGTTCGCCGCGGACTGAGTTCTATATATAAAAAAGAGGAAAATAAAAAAAAAAAGCGACACACTTAGGAGCCCGGTGTGGTCGAACCGCACTCCGGTCTGTTGTGGTGGTGCCTTCCCCTATGCCCATGGTATCTCCAGGCGTAATTATGTCTGTGAGAGGTTGTCTTGCAATTTTGCGAGGGCTGGGGTTGGGGCCGCATTGCTACTGGCGATGCATGGAGCGTGCGGTGGTCTTGGTTGATGTTGCTCGGCGCGTTTGGTCGTGTCCGGTCGTTTAACGGCGGACTCGAGAATTTGCAATAAAAGGCTGATCTGTATTTCGCCGCGAGAGCATTGTATGTTCCTCCGTTCGGAGGGAGCGCCCGTGTTTCCATTGACCGTGATGACCCCACGAGGGCCTGGCATCTTGAGCTTAAGGTATGCATAATCTACCACGAGATCAAGGAGGCTAAACCCAGAAGCTAGCCTATGGTATGATTGTAAGGGTTGTGATTGTTGTCTCACGGACTAAAGCCATCCGTTTATATAGACACCGAGAGGGCTAGGTTACATAGAGTCGGTTACAATGGTAGGAGATCTACATATCCAGATCGCCAAGCTTGCCTTCCACGCCAAGGAAAGTCCCATCCCGACACGGGGAAGTCTTCAATCTTCTATCTTCATAGTCTTGGAGTCCGGTCGATGATGATAGTCCGCAAATGATAGTTCGCCGATGATGGTAGTCCGCTATCCGACACCCCCAATCTAGGACTCCTCAAGAGCTCCTGAACCAGGCTTCAATGACGATAAGTCCGGCGGTATATTGCTTGACATTGCAAGGCGGGTTCTCCTCCAAATGATAGAAGATTGGGAACACCAGATAGTGTCCGCTCGCAAAATAAATTCCACATTCCACCAGAGAGAATAATAATATATACACAAGCTCAATCTGCCGACGCTCGTGGTATGACGCCACACCACTACCAAGCCATTACTCAATTGTTTTTTACTTTACCACCTCAACGCATTTAGCAAAGTAGTTTTGGCACATCTTATCAAGCAGTAGATCGTGTTTCCTTAATCCGGGATTCTCATCAATACGGGCGTGGTAACCCAACCGCCATTGATGGTGACGCTTGGGAGATAAGAGAGTTTTACCAGCCGTGGGGATGCGTGAGATTTCGCCTACCATATAAGGGATAAGGATTCACCTTCACCCACGCCTTCTTCCTCCTTTGCTTATCCATCTCACAAGACTGAGCTCCAACGCCAAGTTCAAGGATCTCGCTCAACCTTCTCCGACCATGTCCGAGCGGAGGCAATGGTTGGCCTCCACCGCTAAGGAGGAGCAATCGCTAAACTGCGGACGCCGATACCTCTCCGCGACATCAAGACCCGGCCCGACGAGAGGGGCAGCTCATCCCCACCCCTGTGCCCCATGAGAGGGTTGTCTTTCTTTCCCACTTCCTCCGCTGACTGGCTTTCCACTTCACCCCTTTGTCCGGGGCTCATGTTCTACTACGGCCTGGATTTCATGACCTGCGCTCAACTTCATCCTCAACATCTCGCATTTATCGTCGTAGCGAGGCCTTCCTTCAGATCCAGCCCCACTTCGCCAGGCTCAAGACCTTCAATGTCAAGTCAAGGTAGTGAAGGGCATTCTGCCGGAGTGCGGAGGTGCCATGTTGGGCAAGATGCCCAACGCCCTTTGGTTCGGCGCCTTGTGGAACCGCACAAGGTGGCAATCGGGTGGTTCTACATCACCGAGCCGCCTGACTAAATGGGCTACGGGCCCCGAAGTTTAGAGATCTGGTGTCCCACGCAGCTCACCTCCGAAAGAGAAGGGCTTGTCGGGGCGTTTGAAGGAGCCGACGGGACCGCACTGTATCAAGAAGCCGTGAAGAAGCTCAGCTGGTTAACGGGTCCAAGTCGGCGTCGTCACGGATACTCCCATGCCAAGAGCGCATTCAAACCGTGGGAGTTTGATCCTAACAGCACTAGGCGCCTGAACAAGCAAGCTTCGGCTACGACGCACGGAAGGCGCCTGGAAGGTGTTGTTCGAGGGTGCCGTTCCTCGCATCCGCTGATCAAGATCAGGGATTTCACCGCTGTGCCGACGAGGTAAGTGATTCTACCCTTTACGACACTTGTTTTCATAGTTTGACTCTATGCGGGTTTTAATTCTTCCTTTGACAGACTGGATGAAGAAGGCTACAGACACCTGTCCGGCCCTATGCCGTAAAATCCAGACGCCGTTTAGCGAGAGGTGACACCGATTCAATCGTATACTCAATCATGCACGCAAATGTGTACGATCAAGATCTGGACTCACGGAAGATATCACAACACAACTCTACAAATAAAATAAGTCATACAAGCATCATAATACAAGCCAGGCCTCGAGGGCTCGAATACAAGTGCTCGATCATAGACGAAGTCACGGAAGCAACAATATCCGAGTACGCATATAAGTTAAACAAGGTGCCATAAGATGGCTAGCACAAACCGATACGACGAAGAGGAACAGCCTCCTGCCCGGGATCCTCCTAGCTACCCTGGCCGCCGCCGGGCTGCACGTAGTAGTAGGCGCCTCCAGTAGTAGTCGCCATCGACGGTGCATATGGCTCTGGCTCCATCGCTCCTGCAAGAATCGAGTAGAGGTAGGGGAAAAGGGGAACAAGGCAACCGTGAGTACTCATCCAAAGTACTTCAAAGCAAGGAGCTACACTACATATGCATGGATGTATGTGTAAAGGGCCATATCGACTGAACTGCAGAATGCCGTAATAAGAGGGGATAGTTAGTCTTAACGAAGACTACGTCGTCACCGCCTTGCAACGTAGAGGAGGGTAGGTTGAAGTCCCCAACATCACATAGCAATAATCCTACCCGCATCCCCTCCGTATCCCCGAGAGAGAGCACCACCGGTTGTATCCGCACTTGGAAGGTGTGTTTTATCAAGTATCCGGTTCTAGTTGTCATAAGCTCAAGGTACAACCCAAGTCATCTGTTATCAAGATCACGGCTATTCAATAGATTAATCGCAGGGTGCACCATCTTACCCAAAGACGCTTGATCCCATTTGGCCGACACTTTCCCGGTCATGCCCGGCGAAGATCAACACGCCGCAGCCCCACCTAGGCACAACAGAGAGGCCAACACCGTTCAAACCTGCTGCCGCAGGGTTCCGCCCATCGCCTCAGCACACCCGCACGCTATGTGACGCCCGGAAGACCTAGCCTAGCAGGCTCTCAACTAATCTGCCAAGACCGCCCGCCGCCGACGCCCAAGTGCTTCCGATACCACGACGCCGAGATACCCATAACTACCCCTGAGATGGTTAGTGCGATAAGCTCAGAGCTAACTCAGATCAAATACCAAGACCTCGTTAAGCGTGTTAGTATCCAACGCCGACAGGCCAGGCCCACCTCTCTCCTAGGCGGTCTCAACCTGCCTGCCACTCCGCCACAAAGATCCATCCAGGGCCATGGACAAAGGTCCTTTCAGCCCCAATCCGTGAATCACCAGTGCTCCATGTCAACGACTTTTAGTCACCACATGTATCATGTATAAGATATAGATAACCGTGATCACCTCCCGAGTGATCACGGCCCGATAGTATAGCACGCGTATTTGACAAGAATGTAGGGCCACAGATGAAATGCTAGCATCCTACACTAAGCATAGGATTGCGGTAACAAATGTAGTAACAAGGACAGCTATGCATACAGATAGGTATAACGTAGCATGCGCATGATGTTACACCACTCTAATGCAAGCAGATAGAGTAGAATAGGTGATATCCGTGATCAAGGGGGGGCTTACCGGTTGCTCCGGCAAGAGAGAGGGGTCGCCAACACCGTAGTCGAATCAAGGGAAGCAGCAGCTACCGGTCTCGTCGTAGTCTAACGGGAGAGAAGAGGGGAAGAAACAATGAATAACATGTAAATGATGCATATCGATGCATGACATGACAAGTAACGATGCTAGGCGTGCCCTATCGTGGGTATGAGGTGGTGCATCGTTATGAAACATCCGGAAAGTATTCCCTTGTTTCGTGGTTTTCAAAGTGCAGGAGCCGAGGGGAAAGTTGCGTCTGGATAGGTTAGGGGTGTGGCGGATACAATGGACCTGTGATCCGGATTCGCCTCATCGCTCGAGCAACTTTCATGTTGAAAATATTTTAACCGAAGTTACTGATTAAAAGATATGATTTTTTAAAGATTTTATTAATTTCTGGAATTTTAATTAATTAATAAATTTGAAAATGGATTTATGACGCCAAGATGAGGTCATGCCGACGCCAGCAGTCAGCGCTGACTGCTGACTTTGTCAACTCGACATGTGGGTCCTGGGGACCCACCGTCATCCTCTAATTAGGTTAATTAGGATTTAGGTTAAATTAACTACGGTTTAATTAAACTTAATTAGTTAATTAAATTAATTAACCCGATTAATTAACTTAATTAATTACTTAATTAATTAATTAATATTAATTTGTTAAACCATTTTATTTTTATTTTTCTAAATACATTCCGGTGGGGCCCATTGGTCGTTGTCACCTGGGTGAATTAGGAGGTTAGCTTAGGGCTAACCATCCGGTTAGCGCCGACCCACGTGGAGTGGCTCACCTACAAATCGCAAGACGCACGGCCGGCGAGGCCCGACGCTACCGGTGGTGGTTTAATGAGGCCTCCAAGACTATTTGACTGCGGAGCGCTTCTTCAATCGGACCGAGCAGCAGCACCGCAATGGCGGTATCGCCCGAAGCAGGGTGGGCTACACGGCGACGCAAGGCAGCCGGTGGTTTGAGTCGGCGGCACCAAGAGACGTGCTCAAGGCCGCGCGTGGGGTGCGGGTAGGTGCGGATTACGAGGTCCTACTGGCGAAAGGTGGCAGCGGGCGCGGGGTCGAGCGCTGCTGGCAAGGAACGGGCGCTGTGACATGGACGAGGGGAGAGAGCCGATGGCCTCACCAAAGCATTTGAAGAGAAGGGGCGGCGAGGGGCTTGGGGAAGCCGAAGGGGGGAAGACGAGGAGGCGCCCACGACGGGCCGCGGATGAGGTCGGTCAAGGAAGCACGACGGGCCGTGAAGGCCGTGGAGAGGAGGACGGGGACGACGGCAATCCGGGCGAGGTTGCCTCGGGTCGACGGGCGAGGTGGCGATCTGGTGGGGCGGCTGGCGCCGAGGAGGCCAAGGATTGCAAGTGGGCCAAGCAAGGAGAGGAGAGTTGACCAGGCAGGCGTGAGTCGCTTGATCCCGATCTGGATCTGGGGAGCGGGGAGAGGGCAAGGGGAGGGTGAGGCAAGCCTGGGAGGGGCAGGGCATGGCCATGTGGGACGAGCTGTGGGGGTCGAGAGGCTCACCTGCCTCGGGCGCGCGAGGTGGGAACGAGGGAGATGGGAGTCGGACGGAGAGTGGGCGGTTAGGGGTTCGGGGAGGTTATGGAGGGGAGGGTTGGGCCGGGCCTGCTTGGTCAAGAAGGCCATCCGGGCCGTGGCTCAATGGGGCTGGGAGTGTCCTTTTTTGTATTTTGATCTTTTCCTTTTCTTTATTTTCTTTTTTCTGCTTTTGCTAATTGTTTGGGCACCAAATGAGTTTGGTAAAATATGAGAGCTGGACCACAATTCACAAAGACAATATATCCTACCAACCGAACTAGTTTGGGGTAAATATCATTTCATATTTATTTTGTATTAATAAAAAGGTTATTAAATAATGTTTTCAACCACTGCTTGAGGTTGTTTAAGTCACTTATCAAACTTCAATAATGTTGTTTACAATTTTATCATAGCCTCCGACTTATCTAATATTTATTGAACATTTTAGTTTTTTTTCAATATTTAAAACTTTATTGTTTACCTAAATCCAAATTTGATTTTGAAATGTTTCGATCTAACATGTGTTTAGCAACAGTGAAAAGGGTGACATGGCATCATTAGCAGGGTTTTATCAGAGCCTAACTATGCAAGGCCACAATTCTCCTCCGATTACAAGAAATCTCGCCCCGAGATTTAAGAGGGGAGTAAGGGGAAAGGTCTGTTACGAAATCCTAACGAATCTCTTCATTCTTGGTTGCTCTTTCCGAAGAGGTCGATCCATTACCTGACATCTTCATTTCTCGTGTCATGTCATCAGGAATGCCGCCTTTTCTCTGAACTCCAACATACTTATTTAATAGGTAAGGGGTATTCAAGAATCTAACCTATGCAAGGTTGACTATCCGTAGCTAACATCGTGGAAGGTGGCGGAAAGTAACTCTTGAATCTGAACTCAAGAAAATATCGAGAGCAAAGTAAGAAGGTACCATGAGAAGTTTAAGCGGTAGGCAATCATCTCGATGCTCTAAACAAAGTGTAAAAGGGGTCCAGAGTAATGGTAATAAGTTTTGTGTCCGATACTGAATATATTACTAGGAAAGTGACCCTGCGGGATTACATACGAAGTCAAGCACGAGGAATAACTTGGGCAATAGGGTGTACAGGTGAGAGTCGGGTCCCCTGATCCCGTGAATCATGGGCCCACCATGTGGGTTAAAAAGTAGGAAGGGCGGTGACATCTTGCACGGTCATGATCGCAAGACATGTCGAGGTTAGCCTATCGCTTATGTGGGCAACAATGTCGATAACAAGGCGAGGGACTAAGAGAACTGCTTTTCCTCGCTCGCTGAACGAGGCGGACCATTAGGCAAAGTTCTCGCCCATCGGTGGTTACCGAAATGTCATCAACAATAGTAATGTGGTCTTACCGACAGAGTTGTACCTCGAGGTGTTTACATAAGGTGGATATTACTGCTTATATTATATAGATCACAAGAAGGTTTAAACAAACCAATGGAAAGGACAAGGATTATTATGCTTAAACAGTAATAATGGAAAGGAGAATGTGTTTAAACACATCTTTCAGGTAAATCCTTCCCACGGACAAGCAGAGCATGATATCCATGATAGGATATAACGTAGAAAACTTCTAGGTGAGGGAGAGAATTTCATGACGTTACCCATACCAACGTGTTTGGATAATTGAGCAAGAAACATTTAGCATTGGGCTTCAATGTTCTTGTTGAAAATCGAGATACTACGTACATGCTTCGAGATAGCATTGACATGGTCTTCGTGTGAAGATCGACTTTGAATCACGGCGATCCATCAGAATAACTTGTAGAACCAGATTACAATTCCTCATGGATGATGGATAACCTCGCTGAAAAGGAATCTATAATGATAGGTCCTCCACTGGGGGTGCTAGGCATGACATCATGCTACCGGTCATCAAAGGATCATCATCATAACTCTTGAAAGTTGTCCCAACCATCATAGCTGACCGAGATTCAGATCCGATTGGTGTCAGGATACCTCTTACTTAGGATACCGAGAAGAAAAGGTGCAACGCAAATTGACGAGATGACATTGTAAGATTCTCGGGAAATGAACTATGAAGTACTGCTAACAAGAGTCCATCATTAGCCCAAGGAGAGGACAAGGAGGTGTCCGGTGAACTCAACGGCAATTCACCGAGATTCCCAAAAGATAGACTTCCACATTTAATGAATAAGGAGATAACATTTGTCGATCAAATGATATAAGGAAGTATGCTCGAGGAAAACATACACAAGTAAACATTGGTTGAAAGGTGCTACTGATGGGTTGGGTTGTAACGACCAATGTCGTAATGGTGATTCAATAATCGATAGCTTAAGAATGAACCATCGACCATTAACTTCAAAAAATAGGGTTGCTAGAAGGAAAGAATCCAAACAACACCGCCCACTTGTTGGAAATAAACACGGGACCAAGAAAGAATGGTGATGGTGAGAGATTTCTATGTCAAGAATTCTCAAGAGGTGGAACAAATCTCGTAACATTCTTGACATAAAGGATGGTAATACTCCAAGGTAAAGAAGAACAATTGTGGGTAGCAAGGAACTCAAGGTATAACACCAAACATGAACAAGCTTGTGTTGGTGGAAGGCAATAAAGTGGTCGGTGATAATACAATTCATCAAGGGCAAGGATGGTTTTCTCATCATGAATTCAATTGATATCCCGGATGAGCTCGTAATGTTGGCGATCACGACACCTTTGTCGCGAGAGTTCATGAAGATGTAATCGATCGGCCATTTACATCAAGTCAAAGTAATGATGAAGTGAAAGGTTATTGGAACCAAGGGTACGGACACAAACTCTCAAACCAAGCTTGTTGTTCAAGGCTAAATGATATGACGATGAGGATCGACGAAGGTTAGTTCATCGTCAAAATTGTGCCCGAGAAGAAGGACCGGTAGCACAGCTTAAAATCATCACCACAATGATATAGCCAAACAGGCTAGGAAGGGCGTGGTCGGGTACAAATCGCACTTATAGAAGCTTACTAAAGAGTTGTTGAACCAGAAAAGGACTCGTTCAGCTTATCGGTGTCTTTGAGTGTTTAATAACCCGAGCCCGTGAAAAATTGGAATCAGTGGAAGGTAGCACTTGATGAAGAACTCATAAGAAGTTATGCGCTTCCATGATAATCTCGAGATACCGTGGGGTAATACTCGGCGACATATCAAAGTAGAGGTTGGACGCGGGTTATTGCTCTACAGAAGACAAGTGCTAAAACTTGCACGAGAAATGGTATTTAAAAGAGAACATGGTCGGAACCATGATTGTAAAAGGCCAGATCCCTGATATAAGATGAACTTATACCAAAGGAATAATTAATTTAAGAGAAGATTTAATGATAAGATCTACATCGTGTCCATGGGCATGAACACAAGTTCAAGGTCGACTCCCACTTCCCCAATGCATAACCTTTCATTCACTTCTCACGCTCGATGAAGTTGCAGTGTTGAAAATTTTATCCGGCCGGCACCGTAAGAGTATGATTCGTGAAAACTTCGGGTTCCCACGGTTTAGTGAAGGCATATGTTCAACCCATAGGGCTTCTTGGAATCATATACCGTAATCTTTAGAAATAATTAACTCAAGCTCAAGGCGTAGCATGGTTGAGAAGGCAGGATACAATTTACCAAAGGCATTATGTATCGAGGAAAGGCTCACAAGGTTATTGAATATGAAGGGCGTTGTCGATAAAATCCAACAAAGGATCCGTGGTCCACAAGGGATCCGACGTGAGCATCAAGACTCAACTAGAGGAAGAAGAATGCAAGGAGATCAATTTATAGAAACAATCGACTAACTCAATTGTCAAATGCAAAGGAATTATGATTCCTAAATCAAGGGTCAAGCAATGCTCGATTAGGGATGGACAAGTTGAATAACCTTAGGTACAATCAATCTACAATTGGATTGGTCGAGAACCAATTCCAGCTAAAAGAATGGCAGCTCAAGCCGAAAGGTAATTTATAAGGATCAATGATGATTGCAGTATTCGCAAACATATTGAGTCAACAGACCAAAATGATAATGACAAGGAATGTCAATATGACTACGAGTCTTATGGGATTAACCATATGCAAGCAAGTTAAGAATTTCAAGAGCCAAAGGCTCCAGAGGATTTTCGAAGATCGAATAGTATTTTGAAGACTTTTGTGAAACACATGAACAATCGGGATGAGCGGATACTGACAAGTGCGAGGATTTATTTGAAGGGGTATTCATGGCAAAGAACTGCAAGCAAGAGGCACAAAGTATTTTCGAACAACAGAGAAACTTCTGGTATCTTGTAATAACAAGATCAATGGGGATGATCGATGAATGGCAAGTGTAAGTAGTTATCCATACGGATTTATCGGTGGTCGAATAGCAAAAGTGATGGGCACAAAGTCTCGAGAGAACATCGAGAGTATCTTCGAATCTTCTCGATGTAGCAAAGCATCATCTCCGAAGTGAGGGCTCTCCGGGAGAAAGTACTTAATAGAACCTAAAGTTAGTTTTGTTTTTAGCAAAATCATTTAACCCGAATAGAAGAGAGTTCGAATCTCGAGTAAAGGTCGAGGAGTAAAAGATCCTAGTACCACCCGATGGCTTATCGTGGGCCAGAAGGCACACACCAAGTTAGTAAAAGTTTTGCAATGTCTAGACTCGATTTCGCCAAGGAGTGTGGAAAGGATTCCTCACAGCAAATGGCTCGACATTAACTTCAGACGCTTCGATTCAATCGCACACTAATCATGCACGCGAAATGTGTACGATCAAGATCTGTGGACTCACGGAAGATATCACAACACAACTCTACAAATAAAATAAGTCATACAAGCATCATAATACAAGCTGTGGGGCCTCGAGGGCTCGAATACAAGTGCTCGATCATAGACGCCGTAGCGGAAGCAACAATATCTGAGTACGCACGAAGTTAAACAAGGTGCCATAAGATGGCTAGCACAAACCGATACTGACGAAGAGGAACAGCCTCGCTCGATCCTCCTAGCTACTCTCGCCATCGCGGGCTGCACGAGTAGTAGGCGCCCAGCAGTAGTAGCCGCCATCGACGGCAGCCTGCCCCGGTTCCATCGCCTCTGCAGCAATCGAGTAGAGGTAGGGGAAAGGGGAACAAGGCAATCGTGAGTACTCATCCAAAGTACTGCAGCAAGAGCTACACTACATGTGCATGGATGTATGTGTAAGGCCATATCGCGGACCTGAATCAGAATGCCGTAATAAGAGGGGATAGCTAGTCTTAACGAAGACTACTTTCGGGTCACCGCTCTGCAAATGTAGAGGAGGGTAGGTTGAAGTCCTCCAAGTAACATCACATAGCAATAATCCTACCCGCATCCCTCCTCGATCCCCGAGAGAGAGCGACCACCGTTGTATCTCGCACTTGGAAGGGTGTGTTTTATCAAGTATCCGGTTCTAGTTGTCATAAGCTCAAGGTACAACCCAAGTCGCCCTTATCAAGATCACGGCTATTCAATAGATTAATCACCGCAGGGTGCACCATCTTACCCAAAGACGCTTGATCCCATTTGGCCGGACACACTTTCCGGTCATGCCCGCCGCTGAAGATCAACATGTTGCAGCCCCACCTAGGCACAAGAGAGAGGCCAACACGCCGGTTCAAACCTAAGCGCCGTAGGGTCCGGGCCCATCGCCTCGAAAGCACACTCAAGACGCTGGCGTGACGCTACCGAAGCGCACTCTAGCCCAGCAGTGCGTTTCCAGCCCAATCCGGCGCCACGCCGCCTCGCCGCCGACGTCAAGTGCTTCAGCCGATACCACGATGCCGGGTACCCATAACTACTCCCTGCCAGATGGTTAGTGCGATAAGCTCGTGAGCCACCTCAGATCAAATACCAAGACCTCGTTAAGCGCAGCAGTATCCGCTAACGCCAACAGGCTGTGCCCACCTCTCCCAGGCGGTCTCAACTGCCCCGCCGCTTCCGCCACAAAGATCCATCAGAGGGCCGCGGGACAAAGGTCCTTTCACCGCCAATCCGGAATCACTCGCTGGTGCCCCATGTTTAATTCGACTTTTAGTCACCACATGTATCATGTATAATATATATATACCCGTGATCACCTCCCGAGTGATCACGCCCGATAGTATAGCACGCAGATTTCGACAAGAATGTAGGGCCACAGATGAAAATGCTAGCATCCTACACTAAGCATATAGGATTGCAGTAAAGGTAACAAATGAGTAACAAGGACAAAGCTATGCATCGTGATAGGTATAACAGTAGCAAGAATATGCTACACTACTCTAATGCAAGCAAGATAGAGTAGAATAGGTGATATCCGTGATCAAGGGGGGCTTGCCTGGTTGCTCCGGCAAGAGAGAGGGTCAGCCAACACCGTAGTCGAACCGGCAGCAAAGCAGCCGCTTCTCGTAGTCTACCGGAGAGAAGAGCGGGAAGAAACAATGAATAATATGTAAACAGATGCATATCGATGCATGACATGACAAGTAACGATGCTAGGCGTGCTCTATCGTGGTATGAGGTGGTATCGTTAGGGGAAACATCCGAAAGTATTCCTGTTTTGTTTTTCAGCAGCAGGAGCCGAGGGGGAAAGTTGCGGGTTCGAGAGGTTAGGGTGTGGCGATTAACGGATCATGGATCCGGATTCGCCGACGCTCGAGCAACTTTCGTTGAAAATATTTTAACTGAAAGTTGATTAAAAGATATGATTTTTTAAAGATTTTATTAATTTCGGAATTTTAATTAATTAATTAATTAATTCAAGAATGGATTTATGACGCCAAGATGAGGTCATGCCGACGCTGCAAGCTGCCACTGACTGCTGACTTGGTCAATCTGACATGTGGGCTCAGGGGACCCACCGTCATCCTCCTCTAATTAGGTTAATTAGGATTTAGGTTAAATTAATACTGCTTAATTAAACTTAATTAGTTAATTAAATTAATTAACCCGGATTAATTAACTTAATTAATTAATTAATAATTAATTTGTTAAACCATTTTATTTTATTTTTCTAAATACATTCCGGTGGGGCCCATTGGTCGCTGTCACTCAGGTGAATTAGGGAGGTTAGCTTAGGGCTAACCACGTGGTTAGCGCCGGACCCACAGTGAGTGGCCCACCAAGAACAAGACGCAGACGCTACGGCTGGATGAGGCCCGACGCTACCGGTGGTGGTTTCAATGAGGCCTCCGGCACCATTTGACGCTGGAGCGCCTGCTCGAACCGGAGAGCAGACCTGTGCAACGGCAAGACGCCCGAAGCAGGGTGGGCTACACGGCGCACGGGCGCAGAAGCGTGGTTTGAGTCTGGCGGCACGGCGCAGACGCGCTCAAGGCCGCGCCGGGGTGCGGGTAGGCGTGACGACGAGGTCTCTGGCTGGCGAGCAGGGCAGCGGGCGCTGGGTCGATGGCAAGCTGGCAAAGAACGGCGCCGTGACACAGACGAGGGGAGAGGCCGATGGCCTCACCAGGCTTTAAGAGAAGCGGCGGCAGGCTTGGGGAAGCCGGGCGTGGGGAAGATGAGGAGGCGCCCGCGACGGCCGTGATGGGGTCGAGGCGGTCCGGCGAGCGACGAGGGCCGTGAAGGCCTGCTGGAGAGGAGGACGGGACGACGGCAACCCGGGCGAGGTTCGCCTGTCGACGGCGAGGTGGCGATCCATGGTGGCGCGGCCAAGGCTGAAGGCGGGCCGCCGCGATTGCAAGCAAGGCGAAGGGAGAGGAGCAACGGGAGGGGCGTGAGTCGCCTGATCCCGATCCGGACGGGGAGGGGGAGAGAGGCAAGGGGAGGTGAGGCAAGTCGGGGAGGGGCAGGGCATGGCAGGGACGAGCTGTGGGGGTCGAGGCGAGGTGGGAACGAGGGAGAGATGGGAGTCTGGACGAGAGCGGGCAGTTAGGGTCTGGGAGGTTATGGAGGGAGGCCGTTGGGTCGGCCTGTTTGCCGCAAGGCTATCTGGTCGCAGCCAGCCAAGGGGGGTGTTCTCTTTTTTTGTATTTTGATCTTTTCCTTTCTTTTATTTTCTTTTTCTTTTTTTGCTAATTGTTTGGGCACCAAATGAGTTTGGTAAAATATGAGAGCTGACCACAATTCACAAGACAATATATCCTACCACCGTAAACTAGTTTGGGGTAAATATCATTTCATATTTATTTTGTATTATTAAAAGGTTATTAAATAATGTTTTCAACCAATGCTTGAGGTTGTTTAAGTCACTTATCAAACTTCAATATCGTTGTTTACAATTTTATCATAGCCTCCGACTTATCTAATATTTATTGAACATTTTATTTTTTTCAATATTTAAAACTTTATTGTTTACCTAAATCCAAATTTGATTTTGAAACGTTTCGATCTAACATGTGTTTAGCAACAAAGGAAAAGGGTGACATGGCATCATTAGCGTGGTTTTACCGTAGCCCAACTATGCAAGGCCACAATTCTCCTCTGATTACAAGAAATCTCGTCCCTAGATTTAAGAGGGGAGTAAGGGGAAAGGTCCGTTACTTAAATCCTAACGAATCTCTTCATTCTTGGTTGCTCTTCCGAAGAGGTCGATCCATTACCTTGACATCTTCATTTCTCGCCAGTGTCATCATGGAATGCCGCCTTTCTCGAACTCCAACATACTTACTTATAGGTAAGGGGTATTCCGCAGAATCTAACCTATGCAAGGTTGACTATCCGTAGCTAACATCGTGGAAGGTGGCGAAAGTAACTCTTGAACTGAACTCAAGAAAATATCGAGAGCAAAGTAAGAAGGTACCATGAGAAGTTTCTGCTGGTAGGCAATCATCCGATGCCCTCAAACAAAGTGTAAAAGGGTCCAGAGCAATGGTAATAAGTTTTGTGTCCGATACTGCAATATATTATTAGGAAAGTGACCCCGTGGATTACATACGTAAGTCAAGCACGAGGAATAACTTGGGCAATGGGGGTACAGAGAGTCGGGTTTCATCCCGTGAACTCTGGGTTATGGGCCCACCATGTGGGTTAAAAGTAGGAAGGGCTGTGACATCTTGCACGGTCATGATCGCAAGACATGTCGTAGGTTAGCCTATCGCTTATGTGGGCAACAATGTCGATAATAAGGGCGTAGGGACGAAGAGAACTGCTTTCCGCCGCTGAACGAGGCGGACCATTAGGCAAAGTTCTCGCCCATCGGTGGTTACCGAAATGTCATCAACAATAGTAATGGTGGTCTTACCGACAGTAGTTGTACTCGAGGTGTTTACAAGGTGGATATTACTGCTATATTATATAGATCACAAGAAGGTTTAAACAAACCAATGGAAAGGACAAGTGATTATTATGCTTAAATGTAATAATGGAAAGGAGAATGTGTTTAAACACATCTTTCAGGGTAAATCCTTCCCACTTGACAAGCAGAAAGCATGATATCCATGATAGGATATAACGAGAAAATCCTCTAGGTGAGGGAGAGAATTTCATGACGTTACCCATACCACCGTGTTTGATAATTGAGCAAGAAACATTTAGCATTGGGCTTCAATGTTCTTGTTGAAAATCGAGTACCACGTATATGCTTCGAGATAGCATTGACATGGTCTTCGTGTGAAGATCGACTTTGAATCACGAAGGATCCATCAGAATAACTTGTAGAACCAGATTACAATTCCTCATGGATGAATGGATAACCCTGCCAAAAGGAATCTATAATGATAGGTCCTCCAAATTAAAAGTAGGCATGACATCATGCTACCGGTCATCAAAGGATCATCATCATAACTCTTGAAAGTTGTCCCAACCATCATAGCTGACCGAGATTCAGATCCGATTGGTGTCAGGATACCTCGATTTAGGATAACCGAGAAGAAAAGGTGCAACGAAATTGATGAGATGACATTGTAAGATTCTCGGGAAATGAACTATGAAGTGATTTCCGCTAACAAGAGTCCATCATTAGCCCAAGGAGAGGACAAGGAGGTGTCTGTGAACTCAACGGCAATTCACCGAGATTCCCAAAAGATAGACTTCCACATTTATGAACAAGGAGATAACATTTGTCGATCAAATGATATAAGGAAGTATGCTCGAGGAAAAATATACACAAGTAAACATTGGTTGAAAGGTGCGCCTGGATGGGGGTTGCACGCACCAATGTCGAATGGTGATTCAATAATCGATAGCCTAAGAATGAACCATCACCATTAACTTCAAAAAATAGGGTTGCTAGAAGGAAAGAATCCAAACAACACCGGCCCACTTGTTGGAAATAACACGGGACCAAGAAAGAATGGTGATGGAGAAGTATTTCTATGTCAAGAATTCTCAAGAGGTGGAACAAATCTCGTAACATTCTTGACATAAAGGATGGTAATACTCCAAGGTAAAGAAGAACAATTGTCGGGTAGCAAGGAACTCAAGGTATAACACCAAACATGAACAAGCTTGTGTTGGTGGGGAAGGCAATAAAGTGGTCGGTGATAATACAATTCATCGAGGGCAAGGATGGTTTTTCTCATCATGAATTCAATTGATATCCCGGATGAGCTCGTAATGTTGGCGTATCACGACACCTTTGTCGCGAGAGTTCATGAAGATGTAATCGATCGCGATTTACATCAAGTCAAAGTAATGATGAAGTGAAAGGTTATTGGAACCAAGGGTACGCATACAAACTCGAAACCAAGCTTGTTGTTCAAGGCTAAATGATATCCATCCACCTTATCCGGCTTTACTGTGCTAACCCTATTATCATTGATGAATCCTTTGATGCAAACTATAAGCTATTCAAGAATCGAATGGTGAAGTGTTTGCCGGTATATTGGTACTAATCGCAGGAATGGATCGCCTATGAAGAAGATCTGGGTTCCCAAAAGCTGTCTTGAGAATCTTCCAGTGAATGTCATCATGACACCACCTGGGAAGAAGACAAACCCCAGACCTAAGGCGTCATATGGTCCAAAGGCTTCATACAGACAGAGGACTCACCTGAGTCACCCTAACGTCAATGTTTTGCAGGGAAACCGTACTCAAGTTTATGAATATGAGCGTGTGTCTTCAAACCGCTATGTTCATAGAACTAAGAACTTTTCTGCTTATTCATACGAGTATCATTCATCTCTTGCAAGGCTATTTGCTAGGGCTCCAAAGCGAAATTCTCAGATGCTGCACTTAGACTCATTGCTTCTAAGCCACCCTCAAGATGTGGGTGGTTAAGAAGAATTAACTCTCTTTTGCGGAAAGGGTCTCCACCGAAAATCAAAGGCGTCGATGCTATTGTTGGGGACCTAAAACATCTTGTAGTGGCACAAGATCAAATGCCCAAATGGTCTCACTATGTATTTTGTTCCTGAATCGCTTGCCATTCATCCTATCAGTCCTAATCTTGATTTAAGCTTCAATAATCCACTAGCTTGTCAAATGTTTATGCTTCACAATGCTCTTGGTGAAGCCTATCCCCTAACTGCATCAGAGGGTATGACACCTCATGCTTCGAATGGATTATGGACGGTGGATGCACTAATCATATGATTTGGTGATCAAGTCTACTCATGGACTCAACCTTACGTCCATCGGACAAGAGTCACATCACATTTCTTGACATTGGTAAAAGCAAGGTATTGGGTCTAGGCGAGTTGCAATCTCAAAGGATCAACACATGGATAAAGTGATGCTTGTTGAATCCCTTGGTTTCAACTTGATGTCTGCCTCAATGCTTTGTGACTTGAACATGATTGTGATATTCGAAAATATTGTTGCCTTGTACTAATGGAATCGACAAGTCTCTAGTCTTTGAAGGGTATAGGAAAGATGATCTATACATGGTAGATTTCTCAAGAGGTCCACGACTTGCCGTATGTCTTCTTGCAAAAGCTTCAAAATCTGGCTCGGCATTGGAGGTGGGGCATGTGGCATGAGGAACTTACACACACTCGCCAAGAAGAAGCATGTCATAGGCATCGAAGGTGTCAAGTTCAAGAAGGATCATTTGTGTGGTGCTGCTGAAGCTGGAAATATGACTAGGCAAAGCACCCTCAAGACAATCATGACGACTTCTCAACCATTCGAGCTGTTACACATGGATTTGTTTGGCCCTACTCATTACTCTACCCTCACAACAACTGCTTGTCTCTATGGCTTCGTCATTGTTGATGACTACTCAAGATACACATGGGTGCACATAATTCTCTACAAGACTGAAGTGCAAGATGTCTTCAGGCGCTTCGCCAATCGAGCAATGAACAATTATGGCGTCAAGATCAAGCATATCAGAAGTGATACGGCACTGAATTCAAGAACACTGGACTTGATCTTTATCTGGATACCATGGGAATCACTCATGAGTTATCTGCTCCATACACACCTCAGCAAAATGACATCGTGGAGCGCAAGAATAGAACCCTCATTGAGATGGCTCGAACAATGCTCAACGAGTACAAGACACCAAGAATGTTCTGGCCTGAAGTCATTGATACAGCTTGTCACGTCATCAACCGTGTTTATATCCATAAGCTTCTGAACAAAACTTCCTATGAGCTCCTTACTGGCAAGAAGCCAAATGTCAGCTACTTCAGAGTATTTGGGGCTAAGTGCTGGATCAAGGATCCCCATCACAAGTAAAAATTTGAACCCAAAGCTCACGAAGGCTTCATGCTCGGTTACGGAAAGGACTCACACTCTTACAGAGTCTTCAATCTCTATCTCTACAAAATCGTCGAAACTATAGATGTGCGATTTGATGAAACCAATGGTTCACAAAGAGAGTTCCTGCCAAGTACACTAGACGAAGCTCCACCCAGCGAATCTATCAAGCTGATGGGAAATGGTGAAATCATGCCAAATGAAGCATAGCCTGAAGAGGAACTTATCATTTCTGCACCTAACCAACCCGAAGACAATGCTCAGCCTGAAGACAATCCTTCCAATGATGACAATGATCAGCATGAGCAAAGTCTTCGTCCAGTTCATCCTCGAGTTGCAAATGAAGTACAGATTGAGAAGATAATCGATAGCATCAATGCACCTGGTCCGCTTACTCGCTCAAGAGCAACACAACTAGCAAATTTCGTGGGCACTTTTCGTTTGTGTCAATATCGTAACCCAAGAAAGTTTGTGAAGCTTTTATGGAACCAGAATGGATTCAAGCTATGCAAGAAGAACTTCAACAGTTCAAGCTGAATAATGTTTGGGAACTTGTCAAGCGCCCCGACCTCGCAAGCATAACATTATTGGCACCAAATGGATATATCAAAACAAGCAAGATGAGCATGGTCAAGTCGTCGTAAACAAAGCACGGCTTGTGGCTCAAGGATATACTCAAGTTGAAGGAATTGACTTGATGAAACATTTGCTCCTGTAGCTAGGCTTGAAGCTATTCGCATACTACTAGCCTATGCTAACCACCACAACATCTTGCTCTATCAAATGGATGTGAAGAGTGCATTTCTCAACGGCAAGATTGAAGAAGAAGTATATGTCGCTCAACCACCTGGCTTTGAAGATCCAAAACATCCTGATATGGTGTACAAGCTAAATAAAGCACTCGATGGCCTCAAACAAGCTCCTCGTGCCTGGTATGATACAATCAAAGACTTCCTGAAGAGCAAAGGCTTCAAACCTGGATCCCTTGATCCCACACTCTTCACGAAGACATATGATGGTGAACTGTTTGTATGCCAAATATATGTGGATGACATTATCTTCGGCTGCACCAACCAGAAGTATAGTGATGAGTTTGGATACATGATGCAAGAGCAATATCAGATGTCCATGATGGGAGAGCTCAAGTTCTTCCTTGGTCTTCAAATTCGTTAGCAAAGGAATGGCATCTTTATATCTCAAGAAAAATACCTCCAAGACTGTTTGAAGAAGTTTGGAATGCAAGAGTGCAAAGGGTACACGACGCCAATGCCAGCCAAACACCACTTGGGTCCCGACGACAATGGTAAAGAGTTCAATCAAAAGGTATACCGCTCCATGATTGGTTCCTTACTTTACCTATGTGCATCTAGGCCAGATATTATGCTAGTGTTTGCATGTGTGCTCGATTCCAAGCAGCACCAAAGGAATCGCATCACTTAGCTGTGAAGCGAATTTTTCGATATTTGCCTCACACCCCAACACTCGGATTATGGTATCCAAAGGGCTCAAAATTTGATTTAGTTGGATTTTCGGATGCTGACTATGCTGGTGACAAGGTGGATCACAAGTCTACATCAGGCACATGTCACTTTACGGGACGATCACTCGTCTGTTGGTCTTCAAAGAAGCGTAACTGTATCACTCTCAAGCTGCTGAATCTGAATACATTGTCTTTGGATCCTGCTGTGCTCAGCTTCTATGGATGAAGCAAACTCTCAAGGACTATGCCATCAATCGACACAAGTACCTCTCTTCTGCGATAACGAAAGCGCCATCAAGATTGCCAACAATCCAGTCCAGCACTCAAGACAAAGCACATTGAAATTCGCCATCATTTTCTCGTGGATCATGTCATGAAGAAAGATATTCACATCATTCACGTCAACTTTGAAGAGCAATGGCGAGATATCTTCACAAAGCCCTTGGATGAGAAAAGGTTTTGCAAGTTACGATGTGAGCTAAATATCTTGGAATCCTCAAATGTCACGTGATCAGCACACATCCTAACACTTATGCATGTTGATGACTTAGATGTGCAACACACGAAGTAATGTATATCTTCAATCAATGAAGACTTACATTCGAGTGTGAATACATTAACGTGAATTTGACTTCGAGCGCCACGATAATTGTGCGCCGTGTCTGGGTCTAATACTTCCTATACGGTGGGTAACGCCACCACCAAATTTCTTGTTTGAAGTGTTTCACTCATGGCGTTATTTCTGCAATATCTTCGCATTTGATTTGTCTTCAACTTCAACCTATTTTCATGGTTTTCTTCACTATGTTGGTTTGGTTGCTGTCGGATATATACATATATTTCTGTCCTCTACAACATTCACTTATAGCTATGTCTTCAAGTTGAATCTTTTGAACTAAGTGAATGTGATCGGAACCCATCTCTCTATGCTTCCTATCTCAAACTCTATCTGTCCAAACCATATGCATTTTATTGAAACTGTCGAATGTCTTCTCTGCGTCCTTGTCAGCAGAAGACACAGAGACAAACTTTAAGTCTGTTTTAAATGATTCATCCTTACTGTTGAATTCCGGAGAAGCCGGAACGACCATCCGACAAACCTGGCGAGCGTGGGAACGTGGGACATCTCAGAGCATGTTGCATGCTTGCCACGTGCCCCTCAGATGTGAACTGCCAGGGGCACCTGCGTAATTGCGCTGCACCGGACACCTCGCTATAAATACCTGTCCCCTGCGGTAAAGAAAATCTTCTTCCACCTCTCCACCTCGTCAAAACCCTAGCGCCACCGCTAGCTCTCGACGACGCCGGCGACGAAGCGCTTAGCTGCCGCGACCTCTCCGACGCCGTCCTCACGCCGGCCGCGAACATCTTCATCTCCGCCGCCGCCGTAGGTGTCCTCCGTCGCCAAGTTAGGGCACGGTGGATTGAACTGCTCAGCCTCCCTTCTTCCCGTCTAGCAGTTCTTCAAGTGGTAAATATAACTCTATTTTTACCATCTGTTTGATCTTCAAGATTCATCCTTCTTACCAAAAGTGGTTTCTGCCCATACAATGTTAGATCTATTCTGTCTGCATCTCGTACAGCCTAGTATATTCACTTAAGCTTCACAACTAGTTAGATCCCTCACTTGTACTTATTCATGGATTCGTACAAATCTGGAACCAACTCTCAACAGATAAGTGAATGTCTTCGCATCATGAGGTCAATGTCTTCAAACTGATTTATCTTCAAAATCTTACGAGAATGCATATGACCTCTTCCCTTCCTCGCATCTCTAATGCTATCACAGGTACATGTCCGTGGGAGAATCCCTTGGTTCTCATAGTCTGCATTCGTTTGCAGAATTCTTACAGCATCAAACTAACTCTCCCGAAGCCAGTTCCTATCTGTCCCACAAACGCAAGCCTTTGAAGCCTTTGAACGTGAAGCCATTCAGTTTGAAGCTCATGGCTACAGACAAATCAGTCAGGAAGGGCGGCAGACAGCGTCATGAGGGAACCTCAAAAGATCTGCCTGATGACTTCACAGAGCTGTACAAGACAGATCTCGAAGAGACTTATAATCAGCGCAAGACGCGAATCCAATGGATTCGTCGATATTGGGCTGAACAGTGGTTCAAGTACAATTTTGTCACACAGGAATATGCCGAGAAGAATGCCATCATAAGCCCTTGGGGTGATATTCTGTTTCGAGGCCTTCCTCCCAAAAACATGGCTGAAGCTATTGCACAAGGTTTCTATCCTTGCATGGTCCGTGGACCTCAGCCAGAGAATGCCGACCCAACGTCTTTGCTCTGGTGTCGTGATGATAATCTCTTCAAGCGCAACTTCCAGCACGCAAAGGCTTCTACAAAGGAAAACAAGAAGTCATTGGGATTAGACTTCAACCCTGGTCCCTCTGCTCCCCGTGCTGACGGCTCACGTGACGCTGAACCCAATGTCATCGGTCCCTTTTCAAACCTTGATGGCCTCATCACTTACATCTTGGTCCAAGGTGCCAAAGTGGATCATTCTGATGACAATGCTGAGTATGATGAAGCCCCAGCTCCAGCTCCTGCTCCTGCTCCAAAGCCGCAGAAGCTTAAGAAAGTCAAGGCTCCAAAGTCAGCTGCTCCTCCAAAAGCTTCACGTGTGAAGCCATCGCCATCGCACCTCCCGAAGCATGCGGTCGAGGATCAATCCCGCATCTCCAAGAAGACGGAGAAGAGAAAGAAAATTGTCAAGAACACTGAATTGACACTGACCCCTGCTGCCATTCTGCGTGAAGAGCACATTGATCTGTCGAGTGATGACGATCTTGCAGATGATGCCCTTGAGCAACTTATCAAGAGCAAAGAAGAAGCAGAAATCTTCAACAACTTGCCTCTCTTTGATGTGGCAATCATCCATCACTTCATTGATGAGTGGTTTGACTCACCAAACATCAGCTTTGAAGATCTGCAACTTCCTATTGGCCTCAGCGTCTCCTTTAATGGCGCCATTGCTTCTGAGCTAGCTCTTGCTCAGCGGATTGTTGAACTGAAGCACAAGATTGACTATGAAAAGGCTCAGTTCAAGAAGCATATGGCTGCACTCAGTGTGCAAGACGTCAAAAACTTCAAGGTCATGCTGCACGACCTCAAAGAAAACTTTGTCAAGAAGCGTGAAGAAGCCAGAGGCTCTCGTGAGCGCATGAAGGCTCTGGCTGACAAGTGTGTGCTTGCCTACAATGAGGCTGAGAAGCGCAAGGCTCTTGGCAAATCCGGCATCGACCCCAAGATGGCTGCAAAGAAAAAGAAGTCTTCAACTGACCAAGCTGCACCTTCAAGGCAGGAAGAGCCCCGCATAGTCTTCCCAAGCAGCATGACTGGCTCGAAGCCAAAGGTCCGGTCAACCGCTTCTGAACAGAAGAAGACGAGGGCTGCCGAGGCTGAAGCCAGAAAAAGGAAAAATCCTGACGCCTCTGATGCTGCTCCCTCCAAGAAGAAGCTAAAGACCAAGAAGAATCGGGCTACTCCCACAGAGCCCTTGATTGTTGAACCCATTTATTGGTTCGTCCGGCGCCTCGCAACCCAAGAACTTCACAGAATCGTTCATGAGCCTGCTTCCACAGAGGCTCTGAAGTCAAGAGATTCCAGCAGTGATCCGTCACTTCAAGACATTGGTCACCATGACAATGTTGAAGATGATGAAGTTCTTCCTCAAATCGAGTACAATGTGGTATCATCGCCTGTTCGTACGAACAGCGACCTCATCAGCATTGGTCGTCCTCTGACGCCAATTGCACATGATGCTTCATGGGCTGATCGCCCGCAACAACAAGACTCCCCCAGCACTCCCCAACATCAAGTCACTCCCCAACAACAGCAACAAGAAGAGGAAGACTTTGAGGCCCAGCCAACCCCATCTCCAAAGGCGTCGCCAGCATTTCGCAGGCTTCGCAAAGGTCAAAGGCCTCAAGTACCTCTCTCGAGCGTTCCAGAAGGAGAAGTGCACCACCAACCTATTGCACGCCAAGTGTTTCGAAGCCACCCAAGCGTGAATGTCTCGAGTGCGAAGCCAAAGCCGTGAAGACAATCCGCCTGCATCGCAGAAGACACCCAAGAAGAAGAAGAACGTGTCCCTACACCCCTTGTAATCAAGAAGTTATCCCGATATCAACGTGCAAGCGTTCGACCCTCCAGCTCCTCAAGTGGAGGTTGAAAACATTGAGGCTGCCACCTCCAACGCCAATGAAGCCAATGACGTGGTCATGGCTGAAGCAAATGTGGAGCCCGCACTAACCGCCTCAAGCCAATGAAGGAAATGTGCCCGAAGCCAATGAGGCAACTGCTCCCAAGCATCTCTGTTTGAGCAGCACAAGCCTTAGTTGCTGCCATCGCCCAGCCCGCCACCAAGGCCCTACACAAATCGAGCAAGCATACAACTATGGCGAGCTAGTCACGAGAAGATGGCCGTTCTGGTCCCTCCGCCTCATGCCTCTGGTCCTCAGTTCGACTATCATATTGGGCATAGGCCTCAGGTCCAGAAGCCGAAGCCAAGACTGCCAAGGTTTCCAGGCACTGCCACCTCAACTGGTTCTTTCAATGCAAAAGGCTTCAAAGCCCACAACACTTTCTTTGACAGTGCAAAGAACCCCTACACAAGGCCAAGGATCTCATCTGACCGTTTCTGGAGCTATCAGCAAAGAAGCTATTATTCATGTGTTCTGTATGATCAAGGCCGCATTTTCCCTCATATGCGCCTTGATACTGAAGCCATTGCCGGACTGCCGTGCTTAGAAGAAGCACTTGATTGCTTTCGTGATGCAGGTCTGCTTGGTTTCGTTACAGACAAAGAACACTGGAATGAAGAACTTGTGCTTCAATTCTATGCTTGTAAGTGCATCTAGTGCCCCTTAGTGATTTTGGTGTATTGAAGACTTATAGGTAAAGGGACTAATGTGTTTATGAGTGTACACAGGTCTATAAGTCTATGAGGAGTTTGATATTTACAGTGAAAGTCGACCCCTAAAAATGAAGTTCTTCGACTGAAGACTTTGATATTCTGAAGACTTTGAAAGTGAAGAAATTGGTGTGACCTCGAAGACTTGGTATTCATTTGAGGAACATGAAGCGTGAAGACTTTTGTTTTCGTAGTTTCGTTTTTCTCTTTCTTGAGTCATAGGAAACACCGCATCGTTAAAGGGGTCGAGGAAATACTAAGGAAAAATTTCCATGTGATGCTCAACTCAAAATCCTACACCTACCAATCCCTTCGAGTGAAGCCTTTGAAATCTCATACAGATTCAGTCAATTTCTTCAAAGGATGAGACGAAGTTCTTCGGTGTTGAGGAATTTGTTCTGACCGAGGAGTTAGGAATTCGCCAGTCTGAATTGCCTACACAAATGAGGAACATGATAGCCCCGAGGAATTTGAGATTCAAATTTCCGACCGTTGTTGTCTTCTTGGCCACCTGTCCCAAAATATCTTATCCACCTAACGGTCATATCATTGAAGGGCATTTATGTCTTATCATGTCGGGCTACTCCCTAGGCTATAAATAGTCGCCCCCTACAACCACTAGCTGGTTGGCTGCTCCGAGAGAACTTGACACTTGTCATTTGGGAGCAACCCATCCTCCGAAGACTTTGAGCGAAAATCATCGAGTGAGGAAAAACCCAAAAACCAAACCCCTACAAACCCAAAGTGATTGAGCATCACTGAAGAGATTGATCCTGCGTGGATCCGACGCTTGTTACCTTTGAAGACTGTGCTTCTTCCAGACGGTTAGGCGTCATGGTCTAGAGCATCCAAGAGGAATTGTGGATCGCCGAGTGACCAAGTCTGTGAAGGTTTGGAAGTCGCTTGAAGACTTAGCACGAGTGATTGGACGAGGTGCATGTGACCTTAGTTCAAGGAGAATACTGGTGAGGACTTGGTGTCCTAAGCTGCATGCTCAGCGATCGGGTGTCCGGACTGTGTGTCCTCGAGTTTAAATACTCGGCCGCTCCAACCAGATGTACAACCGAGACAGCGAGTTGGAACTGGTCTACCAAATCATTGTCTTCACCAACCTAACTGGTTCTATTTCCTCAACTCTTTCATTTCCTCATTCTTGTGTTGAGTGTTCATTCATATCTGTGTTTGAAGACTTTGATCAAGACTTTCTCAATTTCCTCAGTTCAATTTCTTGATCTGGTTGTCTTCATCTTGTGCTATCATGTGTTTACGCTTTCGTACTCTTTGATTGTCTTCATTTCATCATGATGACCATGCCCGCATTCTCTTGTGCTTACTTCGAGTACTTATTCCGCTGCAAGTAGTTCTTCGCTAAGGAATTTCCTCACCGCAAATTCCTCGATTGAAGAATTCATAAAATCGCCTATTCACCCCCTCTAGTCGATATAACGCACTTTCAATTGGTATCGAGCAAGGTACTCCTTGTTCGTGTGATTTTGGTTTAACCACCGGAGTTTTAGTTATGTCGACCGCAGTATGATCAAGGTCTCAGCAGGTGTCCTACCTTTGATGGGACGGACTACCCCTTTGGAAGAACAAGATGCGAATGCATCTTGAGGCAATTGACAACGATCTACGGTATGTTGTGGAAAATGGTGTTCCTTCACCACACCTTCTCCGAATGCTGCCGATGTGAAGAGATTCAAGCAACTCGATTCTCAAGCGAAGAATATCATATGTGGCCATCGAGCAAAGGACAATATGGAAGAGTGAGTGCTTTGGAAACCGCTAAGCTCATCCGGGACAGGCTGTCCAAAGTAAATGAAGGAGTCTCAACTCAGTGTGACTCTCGAGTTGATGTTCTTCGCAATCTCTTCAACCGCTTCAAAAGACTCGACAACGAATATGTTCAACAAACCTTCGATCGCCTCACTGACATCTCACTTCAAGCGCTTGGTGCCACTGACATCACCGACCATGAGGTGGTGAAGAAATTGTTGAGATCGCTTGATTCCTCATTTGATACTCTGGCACTGATGATACAAGAGCGTGCTGACTACAAGTCACTTGATCCAGCTAATATCCTCGAAAGGCTAAATACTCATGAGTTCCAGCTTGCTGAAAAGAGAGATCTCTATGGTTCTAGCTATGGAAAACACGTGCCACGAAGGCCAAGGCTGTGTCTCGAATCGAGTGTGAAGACTCGGTAGTAGCCTTGGAGATCCCAAGAATTGAGCCAGAGCTAGCACCGCTCGTGAAGAAATTCGAAGTTCTCAAGACATGGTCGCTTTGGAAAATCCTCAAGGAGCAGTGATTCCTCATCCAGTGACTATAAGAGAAGACTTTGCCACAAATGAAAGAAACCTGGTCACTACATCCAAGATTGTCTTCAGTGGGAAAAGGAATTAAAGAAGAATAAATACAAGGATTACAGTTCTGATGACGCTAAGAAGAAGAAGAAATCGTCGAAATCTTCATCATCAAAATCCTCAAAGCCTTCTTCTCACAAGAAGAGCAGCTCCAAAAAGGCTCGAGCATTCATTGGCAAGGAAATGGACTCTGAAGCTGAATCTGAGGAACATGAGGAAGAGGAGGCATCAGAAGAATCTGAGTCTGGTGTGGCGAGTCTAGCTCTCGCTACTGCTTTCGTCAGCAAGCCCATCTTCAACTCTGAAGAAAATGACCTCACCAACAAGGCTGATGAAGATAGTGATGACTACGCTCCCACCTATTGCTTCATGGCAAAGGGTGCCAAGGTACTCAAATATACCTCCTCTGAATCTAGTGAAAATGAATCTGATGAAGATCTAAAGCCCAGCTTCTCAAAACTTGCTAAGATTGCTGTAAAACAACAAAGGGCTTTTGAAAAGGTTCAAAACATGCTAGATAAAAGTGATGATATGTTAGGTGAAGAAATGGATCGCACTAAAGCCCCATTGAAAATCTTCAGAGACTTGATCTAGGTTTGACAGCCTTCAAGGTCATCATAACACTCTCTTGTCTGATCATGAGAAACTTTCTTATGAATTTCTTCAAAGAAAGCAAGATCTTGAGAAGCTAAGAGTGAGTTATGAAGATCTTCAGAAGGAGAGCGATTCATTACTTGCTCAACAAATCAGCGCTTCTCGTGAAGAATTTGTTCCTCCATGCTTAAAGTGCATTGAGCGTGAATCGCTAATTCTTCACCGAATGTTCAAATGCTTCAACTGTTACAAATTCTTCACCTGCCTCAGCTATCACTAATTCCTCATCTAAGGACATTGCTAGTATCACTGACGATGCAGGGCTGAAGGAATTGTACATGACATGCATGTACAAAAGCCTCAAAGGGCATCAGACTCTTTGTGATGTGCTTAAAAGCAGATCCTCAACAGAACCCTAGGAAAGAGGGTATTGCCTTTGAGAGGAAACTCAATGTTGATGGAACATATTGGAAGCCCGAGCAAGTATCCCAAAACCTCATGGGTTGCTGCAAAGGACCTCCAATTGATCCATCTAACTTATCTGGCTTTACATGCGAATCTCCTCATTCTTCCGATGAGTCATTTGACTCAACTATAAACTGTTCAAAAATCAGAATGGTGAAGTATTTGCTAGATATGTTGGCACTAAGCTGCAGGAACGGTTCCCTATGAAGAAAATCTGGGTTCCCAAGGAGTGCCTTGAAAGTCTTCGGTGAATGTCCTCATGACACCACCGTGAAGAATAGGAACCCAGTTCAAACTCTTCATATGGACCAAATTCTTCATATGGATCCAAGTCCTCATACGGACCAAATTCCTCACGTGGATCAAATTCCTCAAAAGGATCAAAGTCCTCATATGATTATCATCGTGCTAACAACTCGCTTTGTGAGGTAGAGCTAAGGGCTATGAATATGTGCATTATTCTTCAAACTAATATGTTCATAAGTCCTTGAAGAATTTCTCCGCTTATTCATATGCTTACCCTAACCCTCTTATGTGAAACGAAATGGATTGGCCTCTATGCCACCATTCTCATATGGTGCTTGCAGAGTGATGAACTCTTTGCCACCTCTTGAGATGTGGGTGGTGAAGAAAAGAACTAACCTCTTCTGCAGGTCAGGTCTCCGGGCGTGCTTTAAACGTCTCAAGAATTTGTTGGGGCCCGACAAAATGCTGAAAGGACGCAGCTAATCATGAAGAAATGAACTTTCATTTCACACGTCCTCATACTACTTATCTGTTATCTTTGCTGATGAAATTCATCGATGAACTTGATATCATATTCTTCACCGATGAAGTATATGAGATCGTAAGTTGCACTAATTCATCTGCAGGATGATCAACCCAAAGCCAATGAGTGGGTCCTCGATAGTGGATGTACAAATCACATGACTAGTGACAAGAATCTATTGATGGATGCTCCTTATCACCGTCACATCTGAAGCATATCATCTTTGGCCGACAAAGGCAAAAGTCGTATTGGGTCTTGGTAAGGTTGCGATCTCTAAGGACATACACATGGACAAAGTCATGCTTGTTGAGTCCTTAGGATACAACCTCATGTCGATCTCAATGCTTTGTGATCTTGATATGGTTGTTATCTTTGGCAAGTATCGTTGTGTTGTGATTATGGAAGTCGACAATTCCAAAGTCTTCAAGGCTTTAGGAGAGGAGACTTGTATATTGTTGATTTCTCTGGGACCACAACCAGCCGTGTGTCTACTTGCAAAAGCTTGAGAAGGTTGGCTATGGCATCGACGACTTGGTCACGCAGGCATGAGGAATTTGCACACGCCATGAAGAAGAAGCATGTCATTGGCATTGATAATGTCAAATTCCTCAAGGATCACTTGTGTGGAGCCCGTGAAGCTGGAAAAATGACCAAGGCCAAGCATCCAAAGTGAAGACTATCATGACCACTACTCATCCATTCGAATTGCTTCACATGGACCTCTTTGGTCCTAATCATTACTCAGCAGTCACTAATGATGCATCTCTATATGGCTTTGTTATTGTTGATGATTACTCTCGTTACACATGGGTACACATTGTTACTTACAAAAATGAAGTGCAGGAAGTCTTCAAACAATTTTCCTCGAGGGCTTCAACTAACTTTGGTGTGAAGATCAGACACATCAGGAGTGACAATGGAACTGAGTTCAAGAATTCCGGTCTTGATGCCTATCTTGATGAACTTGGTATTACTCATGAGTTATCTGCTCCCTATACTCCTCAGCAAAATGGCGTCGTGGAGCGCAAGAACAGAACTCTTGTTGAGATGGCTCGCACTATGCTTGATGAATACAAAACGCCTAGTCGGTTCAGACTCAACAAAGGCCCTCTATGGTCTCAAACAAGCCCCACGGGCGTGGTATGATACATTGAAGGAATTCTTCGTGAAGAATGGCTTCACACCCGGTTCACTCGACCCTACTCTCTTTACTAAATCATATGATGGTGAACTGTTTGTGTGCCAAATATATGTTGATGATATTATCTTTGGCTGTACTGACCAACGTTATAGTGATGAATTTGCCTATATGATGAGTGAAGAATATCAAATGTCTATGATGGGAGAGTTGAAATTCTTCTTAGGTCTTTAAATTCGTCAACAACACAATGGCATATTCATATCTCAGGAGAAATACCTCAAAGATGTCCTGAAGAAATTCGGCATGCAAGATTGCAAAGGTGTCAAAATTCCTATGCCCAAAAATGGCCATCTATGCACTGATGAAAATGGTATTGACTTCGATCACAAGGTATACCGCTCCATGATTGGTTCTCTATTGTAAATATGTGCATCTAGGCCAGATATAATGCTCAGTGTTTGCATCTGTGCCCGATTTCAAGCTACACTGAAGGAATCACACCATAAGGCTGTGAAGCATATTCTTCGATATCTAGCTCACACACCAACACTAGGATTATGGTACCCCAAGGGCTCTACTTTTGATCTCATTGGATATTCTGACTCTGACTATGCTGGTGATCGTGTGGACCGCAAGTCAACATCTGGTACTTGTCATTTCCTCGGACGATCTTTGGTCTGTTGGTCCTCGAAGAAAGCAGAATCTGCGTATCGCTTCATCATGCGGAAGCTGAATACATTGCTGCTGGCTCTTGTTGTGCTCAATTGCTGTGGATGAAGCAAACTCTCAAGGACTACGGCATCAACGTGAAGAATGTGCCTCTCTACTATGACAATGAGAGTGCCATCAAGATTGCTCACAACCCAGTTCAGCACTCGAAGACAAAGCACATTCAAATTCGTCATCATTTTCTTCGTGATCATGTGTTGAAGGGCGACATCTCCATCGAGCATGTGAAGACTGAAGAACAACTAGCCGATATCTTCACAAAGCCCTTGGATGAGAAGAGATTTAGCAAGTTGCGGTGTGAGCTAAATATCTTAGAATCTTCGAATGTTCTTTGAAAAGGACACACATCCTGACACTTATGCAAAATTGATGACTTAGATGTGCAACACATGAAGAAACGTTTTTCTTCAATCAATGAATAATAACTCTCTAAGTGTGAAGAAATTAATGAAGAATTTGATTCTCGAACCCTACGACAATTGTATGCGGTGTCTGAAATCATCATTCTTATATGATGGGTCACGCCACCACCAAAGTTGAAAATCTTCAATTTGAGTTTTTCCTCGTTTTGAAATTCTTCAGTTTTCAAATTCTTCAACTTTTCAAAATCTTCACTGTTTCCGTCGTTTTTCTTCATTAGTTATATATATATATATATATATATATATATATATATATATATATATATATATATATATATATATTGGTTTATGTCCTCTACAACATTCACTTATGGCTATTTCTTCAAGTCGCTTTTTACGCTAAGTGAATGCGATCGGACCTTCCCCTCTATGCTATACTCAACCCAATCTATTCACAAATTCTTCATGTGCGTTCTATTTGAAACTCGCTCAAAATCTTCTTTGTGTCCTTGTCATTTGAAGAAATTGCGAACGAACTTTAAAACTGATCTTATCCAAACTTTCGGTTTTGCCGCTCAAACCGTTCCGCATCCCACGATGGATTTATCTATTCACCCACAATCTAACACGATCTCCACTTTTCAAGACGTGGGTGACACATGTCAGTTTAATGAGAAGGGTCAGGCACGTTCACCCAAATCTTGAGGCGAACAGTTTTTCACCGTGGCTATATATACCCCTCTCCCTTCCTCACTTCCTTTACTCCGCCGACCGCTCTCTCTCTCGCCGAGCTTCTCAAACCCTAGCGCCACCGCTACTCCATCATCGCCCGGTGAGGAAGAGCTTCATCGCCTCGACCTCGCCGCCGACGTACTCGCTACCGATCATGAAATCTTCACTCCGCCGCAGTAGCTGTCTTCCTCCGCCAAGTTAGGGCGTGGAAGATCTAACCGACGAACTTCCCATCTGTTCTTCTCGGTTCATCGTGTTCTTCACTTGGGTAATTAAAAGTTACTTTTATTACTCGCTTTGATTCTCAAACCTTCCGAAAATCTTCAAAGGTGTTTATTCTTCAAATCTTCACACATATGAACACCTCAAACAAAATATCCTCTTGATTCGCTTCTCTAAGCAATGATTTTCTTCAAGATTCCTCAATTGTGTGGATCCTCGATCTATACAACTCGAACCTAAGACAAAGATTGCTTAGTGAAATTCTTCAAGGCTCATCTGGTCAAATTCCTCAAACTAGTTCTTTTGAAAACCTTACGAGAACGCATATGACCTCTCCAAATTCCTCGCAACTATACTCTGTTCACGGTACTCATGTCCGCTGCTGAATCACTAGGTTCTCATCAATTTAACTCATTTGCAGCGTTCCTCGAAGAAAAGTTGCATACTTCTTCAGAGAATTCGTTTGTTCAAATTCCTCACCTGAAGAATATGGCAGAAGGAAAGAAGCCACAGAAAGGAGGAAAGAGGCCTGAGGTCATGAATGCATTTGAGATCCCTGAGGAAATATATGCTGATTATTGCACACCTGATGAAGCAGAGTTCGGGAAAGAAAACAAAAATCAGCGCAAGGTGCGCATTCAAAGGATTGAAAGGAGATGGGCAAGGGAATGGAGGGAGTACAGATATGTTACTCCAAAGTACATGAATAAATTCGCACTGAATCCTCCATGCCCAAGAGCTCCATTGGCACCTGGTCAAGAAGTCGACCCCACCAAAGATCAAGCGTGGTGAGGACTTTCCAAGAATGGGCAAGCGCCAAGCCAAATTGGCAAGACAAGCCAATGAGGCTGTGAGGAAATTTAATGAGGACTCACTCTCGCTGCTGCCATCGAGGCCTCTGTCAAGCCAAGAAAATCTATGGCTAAGAAGCCCGCACACAAGCCTAGTGCTTCACCAACAAAGTGCCCTCACGGCCAAGTTCCTCACAATGCACTCACCGCCAATTCCTCATGCTGCTCCTGCTCCTCCAAAATCCTCACTGCTCCTACAAAGTCCTCAGCAGTTCCGACAAAGTCCTCAAGACTGTGCATCCGCCACGTGCCAAAGGACTGCAGCATCTCCATTCCTCCGTGTTTCAAGAAGTTCCTCACCGCACCAAATTCTTCATCCGCCCGACTCTGCTGAAGACTAAGGCCACGGTGGGACGAGGTCCTCGGCCTAGTCCTAAGAAGAAACAGGTCGCCTTCCAAGAGCCACGAAGATGATGAGGCTGATGATGATGAACTTATGGAAATCATCGAGACCGCCAAGAAAGGGTCGCTAGAGCCAAAGGCACACACATGTACATCGCTGTTGGATCCAAGAGCGATCCTAGACTACATTGATCTCCGCACAAGGACCCAAACACTCCTATGCTCGACTTCAAGTTGACACTTGGCCAAAGTCACATGTTGACTCATTTCATCCAAGAGGAGAAATGGAAATTTGATCTGCCGAGAGATCAAGAAATCGCAGATGTAAAGGAGAAACTGCTGAAGAAAAACGTTGTCAAGATGACAAATCAAGAACTTATCAAGATGCGGTGACATCAAAGCCCTCGGCGACAAATTTAACTCCTATTATGCTGATTGGCAAGGAGCCAAAGTCGATTCGTCAACCCGACGAAGAAGTTCACCAATGTTGCTGCCCTAACGCAACATGAAATTCCTCAGGTGGAGCCTCACTCAGCAGATCGAAGAACATGCCAAGACCACCGATGAAGTTCAAAGCTCTTTGAAGACAATGCTAGTTCCAGGCTGATGATCCCATTCCAGCCGATGAAGAAATTGCTAGGGCATCCACTAGTGGTGCGCTCAAGAAATCGAACAAGTCAGGCAATCGCATCGATGGCCGCCGAGGAAAATCAACCAGATTCCTTAGCTCCTCCTGCGCCAACACCAACTCCAATTCTTCCATCGCCTCGATGTGAAGAAGACCAAGGCTGCGAACGAGCTGCAGTGAAGAAACGGAAAGCATCAGTTGCGTCAAATTCTTCGGCTGTGAAGAAAATGAAGCCAATGACCAGCTCCTTTGAAAATCCTATTGATGCTGTTCCAATTTCCTCAATTCCATCAAAGGACCTTGTTCCTTTTGGTGAAGATTATGAGATCCCAAGCGAATCTGATGAAGAAGATCATTCTGCTGCTTCGTCAGAGCAGATTGATGAAGAAATTGAAGTGGAAGCAATCCCTTCAACCCAATAATTTCCTCGCCTATGCCTCAGTTCACAGTTGAAGAGGCCGGTGTTGAGGAAATTGAAGAAGATGTGGATATTGGAAGCACAACGCCAGTGATGAATGATGACTTTTGGGAAAGTCAGCATCCAAATTCTCCACTCTTCACCCCAATTCAACAGATTCCTCAGTCCCCTACTCCAACAGTTCTAATGGGCTCTGAAGAAACTCATCCCACTTCATCTGTCCATTAAGAAATTCCAGCCACTAGCGCCGATGAACCTCTTCTGCTGATCCTCGACCGCACTCAGAGGAACAAGAAATTCCTCACCAAGAACCTGAGATTGTGATTCCAGAGGTCGTGATGCAACTCATCGACACTCCACCGCCAAAGCCAAAGAATCCCTTCTCAACAAAGCAAAAGTTCAAGGCTGAAGATTTCTTCGAGAGCACGTATTCTTCATCGACATAATCCATATGATTCTGCTCGATAAGGAAGAGGCGTTTACGACTGCCGGTCAAGCCAATTTCTATTCCTCGGTGCTCTTCAACAAAGACAAAGTCTTCGATCATGCACATATTCCTCATGTGGACATGGAGTCTCTGCCAGCTTCGAGCCAGTCCTCGGTGTTCTTCACGACGCAGACTTCTGAATTTCTGACCGACATCTGTGATTGGAATGAAGAACTCATTCTTCAATTCTATGCAGCGCTGCACATCACCGGAGACGCTCAAGACGTGAACTCATGGGTGTTAGATGGATGTCTGAAAATACTAACTACAAGGCACCAAAGAATGAATTGCTTCGTGCTCTACTACTCAGTCCTCCCCTTGATGGTGCTCGTTGTATCTACAACGAACCTGAGCTTTCAAATCACTATATGCAAGTCTTGATGAAGCCTTTGAAGCGTGGCAGGCCCCAAGAACCAAATTCCTCGTCAAGGAATTATTGTATGTGCCTCGGACTGTCTATCGGATTCTGACGAAGACAATGAGTCCTATCAAAGGCCACGACTCAAATGATGAAGAAGTCATTGTCATCATGAAGAATATGCTTTTCAACATCATTCATGGCGTTCCTGTCAACTTCCATGATTTCTTCATAAGGACTCTGGCGAATATTTCTATGTCACCTTTTGAGCTGAAGCCTTATGCGCCTTGGATAATGAGATTCATCAGGACAAGGTCTTCACTCAATTACAAGGCAGATACTCTAAACCACTGCAGCTACTTGCCCCCGATTGAAGTCCTCAAACGGACATTTACCTCAGCTGATGACAAGGGCAAGGCAACTGCTGTGATCGATGAAGGCACTCGTCCATTGGATGGACAATTTCGCAAAGCTGCATCCTACTCCACCAATGATGACTCTGCCACACATGACTCTGCCGCAAATACCTCAGCCAAGCAAAGTCCTCAAGCCACAAAGACCTGTGGTGATGGTGATCGTGAGTTACTCCTCGGTCTTCATCGGAAGGTTGATCGCAATCATAAATGGGTCAAGCGTCAGTTTGGTTCCATTCTTCACAACATGACCTCTACACACAATGCAGTGAAGAAAAACCACTACTACCTCCATGAAACCTTCAAACGCACCTGGGCTGTTCTTTCAAATGTCTATAGCACGGAAGAACTGACGACAATGGGTCTCAAGGAAGAATTTGACTGGTCTGCACCTCCTCCGAAGAAATACAAGAAGGTCAAAGTTCCTTCCTTGGTGGCCAGCTCCTATTCTTCATCACGAGACACTGATGAAAATGAAGACTTGGACGACACTGCGGCAGGCCCCACTACGACAACCGACCCCAACAACACTGGCACTCCTTCATCAACTTGAAATTCTTCAGGGGCGTTAGTCCTCAGTTTCGATCCTTTTGGTCATTCGATGACAAAGGGGGAGAAATTTGAGTTAGTCTTCAAGCGGGTCTATTATATGGGCATTTTTTTGTTAAGTTACAACTCTCGTTCTTCTGAAACTTTTATTGGATCGAGTTGTAATCTTAAACCCGATGGTGTTTTGATACTATTGATGCACTGTGCTCTGATACTCTTGATGCGTTATTTTGCATGCCTGTTCCTCATTAATGTTATCGCACGCATGCTGAATTTCATCAAGCACCATATTTCATCATGCATTTCAAATTCTTCATATTATATGTCAAATGCGTGTATGAATTACAAGATATAGGGGGAGATCTCCATGATTCAACTCTTCAAATGTGCACTGCCTCAAAAGCAAATTCCTCACTATGCACATCTTCAAGGGGAGTTCTTCTATATCTTGCAATCAAATTCCTCGACATCAGTATTTACACTTCATATGTTTATCCCCGTTGAAAACTTAACCTATATTGTCATCAATCACCAAAAAGGGGGAGATTGTAAGTGCATCTAATGCCCCTTAGTGATTTTGGTGTATTGAAGACTTATAGGTTAAGGGACTAATGTGTTTATGAGTGTACACAGGTCTATAAGTCTATGAGGAGTTTGCTATTTACAGTGAAAGTCGACCCTAAAATGAAGTTCTTCGATGAAGACTTTGATATTCAAGACTTTCTGAAGACTTTGAAAGTGAAGAAATTGGTGTGACCTTGAAGACTTGGTATTCATTTGAGGAACATGAAGCGTGAAGACTTTTGTTTTCGTAGTTTCGTTTTCTATTTCTTGAGTCATAGGAAACACCGTCTTTGTTAAAGGGGTCGAGGAAATACTAAGGAAAAATTTCCATGTGATGCTCAACTCAAAATCCTACACCTACCAATCCCTTCGAGTGAAGCCTTTGGAAATCTCATACAGATTCAGTCAATTTCTTGATGTGATGAGACGAAGTTCTTCAGTGTTGAGGAATTTGTTTCGACCGAGGAGTTAGGAATTCGCCAGTCGAATTGCCTACATAGTGAGGAACATGATAATACGAGGAATTTGAGATTCAAATTTCCGACCGTTCTTGTCTTCGCCACCTGTCCCAAAATATCTTATCCACCTAACGGTCATATCATTGAAGGGCATTTATGTCTTATCATGTCGGGCTGCTCCCTAGGCTATAAATAGCCACCCCTACAACCACTAGCTGGTTGGCTGCTCCGAGAGAACTTGACACTTGTCATTTGGGAGCAACCCATCCTCCAAGACTTTGGCGAAAATCATCGAGTGAGGAAAACCCAAAACCAAACCCTACAAAGACAAAGTGATTGAGCATCATCAAGAGATTGATCCTGCATGGATCCGACGCTTGTTACCTTTGAAGACTGTGCTTCTTCCAGCGGTTAGGCGTCATGGTCTAGAGCATCCAAGAGGAATTGTGGATCGCCGAGTGACCAAGTCTGTGAAGGTTTGGAAGTCGCTCAAGACTTACCACGAGTGATTGGACGAGGCATGTGACCTTAGTTCAAGGAGAATACGGTGAGGACTTGGTGTCTGAGCTGCGTGCTCAGCGATCGGGTGTCCGGACTGTGTGTCCTCGAGTTTAAATACTCAGCCGCTCCAACCAGATGTACAACCGAGACAGCAGTTGGAACTGGTCTACCAAATCATTGTCTTCACCAACCTAAGCGGCTCTATTTCATCAACTCTTTCATTTCCTCATTACTGTGTTGAGTGTTCATTCATATCTGTGTTTGAAGACTTTGACTGAAGACTTTCTCAATTTCCTCAATTCAATTTCTTCAGTCTGGTTGTCTTCATCTTGTGCTATCCTGTGTTTACGCTTTCTGTACTCTTTGATTGTCTTCATTTCATCATGATGACCATGCCCGCATTCTGTTGTGCTTACTTCTGAGTACTTATTCCGCTGCAAGTAGTTCTTCGCTAAGGAATTTCCTCACCGGCAAATTCCTCAGTGAAGAATTCATAAAAATCGCCTATTCACCCCCCTCTAGTCGATATAACGCACTTTCAATGCTACCCTCCACATCCGCGGCTACAACAGAGACACAAAGACATGGGTTCTCGAGTGGATGACTGGAAATGTTCATCATGAAGCCAAAGCTCTTGACCTCATTGAGCTCACAGGCCTACCCACTCCCGGAGAGCTGTTTGAACCTGGATGTCAACTCCACCGCGATGCCTTGGAGAGCATATTTCATAAGCCAGAACCCGACATGAGTCAGATGCTGAGCATGATGAAGCCACTGCCACATGACGCTGAATACCCTCAGCACTTCTTTGTTGATGACCTTGAGTATTTGCCTCGCACAATATATCACATCATCAGGCGGACTCTATGGCCTATCAAAGGGCATTCATCGTCTGCAAAGCTTGAAGGAGCAATGAAGACATTGGTCTTCTACATTCTCAATGGCATCAGCTTCAACACGCAAGAATTCCTCATCCGACAATTAGCTGGGTCTGGATCTGATCTGTTTGGTCTGAAGTTCTATGCTCCATGGGTCATGCGCCTCATCAAGATGCACTCTGCTATCAACTATCAACCCTCTACTCGCAATCATCTGATCTTTCTACCAGAGGTTGATATGTCTGTTGAAGCCATATAACCTGAGCCTGCCAAAACGCCACTAAGTCTTCAGAACGCAGATCACCACAACTTCTCTCAACCCATGGAAGGCGTCCAAGCGGTATCTCGTGTCTATCCCCTGGCTGGGAACACACGTCTGCCTTATCGTGCGCGGACTGAAGCCACTGAGAGCACAATTGGCCAAAGGCCTCGGAAGCGCTCTCGAGTCCTCAATGATCGAGAACTTCTTGTGGCGCTGCATCAAAAGCAAGATAAGCATCACTCCTGGCTCAAGCGTCAAATGAAAAGCCTCTTGGTGGACGTCAATCGCATTCGAAACCTTGCCACCAAGAATTCTTTTGTCACTCACGAGACTTGTCGGCGATCATGGAAGAGTTTGACCCTGCTCAGTGCTGAAGAAGATCTTCAAGACGATGGCTTCACCGAACGCTTCAAGTTTGACTCCACTCCTCCACGGAATGCAGTCCTGCGATGAACTCCATCACTTGAAGACTCTGACTATTCTTCCTCCACGGCAACTGTCAATGCCAGAGTGATCGATGATGAAGCCGATGCTACTTCACCGCCCCCTACTTCTACACGAATCGACACTGCGCCAAGCTCGTCTGCACCGCCAACCAACAACGACAACCCTGCTGCATCATCTACTTCCGAAGAGGACGAGTAGATGCTCTATGTCTTCAAACCTTTTGGTCCCATCGACAAAAGGGGAGAAGCATATGAGTTTGATAGTCTTCAAGCGGGTTCATAAGGGCGGTTGCACTATATTTTGCCTAGTGTTTACAACTCTCGCTTTTGATACATTTGGTTCTTTGAGTTGTAACACTTAAACTCGATGGTCGTCTGCTACTTATTTGCTTTACTCTGGTGCGATGATAAATTCCGCATGTGCCAATGATAACTTCCGCACTTAGATCATTCTGCAGACGTCCATTTTCATTATGCATGTCATTCTCTTAGCTATATCATTTCATGCATGATGAATTATCTTCATAAGTTGAAGAGGATCTCCACAAGTACAACCTGCCATGTGCATTTGCATTCCAAAAGCAAACTACTTATATGCACATCTTCAGGGGGAGCCTTTGCCACTTATGAAGACAATTCCCTATCCTTTACAATTTCACATATTTTATCCCCGTTGAAAACTTCAACCAGTTTGTCATCAATCACCAAAAAGGGGGAGATTGTAAGTGCATCTAGTGCCACCCTAGTTGGTTTTGGAGTATTGACGACAAATATGGTTGAGGGACTAATGCGCTTGTGAGAATTGCAGGATAACGCAGTAGTGTCCCTCATTGATTCGGTTTACCTACCGGAGACGACCCCTAAAAATGTATGAAGACATTGACGACAATGGTGGTATGTGAAGATATTCACATTGAAGACTATGACATGAGAAGACATTGAGTGAAGACTATGGAGCGCGAAGACTGTGTCGTTTCGTTGTTTCCTTTTCTTCTTTGTTGAGTCGTAGGAACCACCGTACTGTTAAGTGGGGTCCAAGTGATCATAGTCAGAATTACTGAAGTGATGCTCAACCCAAATCCTATGTCTTCGAGCGAAGACAATGATAGCAAAACTTATCCAGAGCTGGATGAGTCAGCTTTGCTTGTAGCCCAAGTAAAGTTGCCGTGTGTGTTTGAAATCTGACCGTTGGAAAACGTGTTAGTTCCTTAGTGACCCAGGGTCATTTCGGACATATCAGGTCGGGTTGCCTAGTGGCTATAAATAGCCCACCCCCTACACCATAAATTGGTGGCTGCTCAGAGTTAGTGCACGGCTTTTGTCGTTTGAGAGCAACCCACCTCGAAGCCTTTGAGAGAGAGAAATCCTTGCGAGGACAAAGCCCAAACACCCAGAGCCAAAGAGTGTTAGGCATCATCAAGTTTTCTGTCTGTGTGACTTGAAGACTTATTACACTTGAGGACCTGTGAATCCTCCGGCCGGTTAGGCGTCGCGTTCGAGCATCCAAGAGTCATTGTGGATTGCGGTGAACGTCGTCAGAAGGTTCGGAAGTCTACCTTGAAGACTTACCAGAGTGATTTGGCGAGGACTGTGTGTCCTTAGCTCAAGGGGAATAAGGTGAAGACGCGGTCTTCTGAGTTGAATCTCAGCCTCCCTAACCAGATGTAAAGTTGTCATAGCAACTGGAACTGGTCCAACAAATCCTGTGTCTTCAACTAGTGACTGGTTCTATCCCTTCCCTCCTTTACTTGAGTTTGTCTTCGTGAAGTCATTGCTTATATGTCTTATCTGTTTGACTTCATTGCTTGACTTATATCGTTGTTTGGCTTCATACTATCTTCCATCCTGATCCTTACTACATAGCTGCCATTAGTCATGTCCGTTCACATTATTGCATACTTGACTATGGCTTGCTTGTTGTAGTTTATCTTCCGCTGCATATCAATTAGGTCATTTCTATTGTTTGTCTTTGAAACATTCGTGTTTTGAAGACTTTCCTAAAAATCGCCTATTCACCCCCCCTCTAGTCGATAACTAGCACTTTCACATCCGCTACAAGATGCTGGAGCAACAGAAAGATGATCTGGAGGCGGCGGACAAGGAGGAGATGGAGGCGGCAGAGGAGAAGGAAGCGGAGGCTGCTTACACGGCGATGACACCTTGAGCGTGGAAGCTCAAACTGTCGGTCCAGCAGGGGAGAAAATCTAATTTTCTACACAGACTGTCGGACTGTTACTCTTTTGTGATCGGGCATGTAAAAACTACAACATACTTGCCTCCTTTTGGGTGTGATCTGGCATGTGATCCAGCGTTGCTGTGATGCGGCGAGTGTATGGACAGACTTTATTTGAATTTTAAATTATCCTTTACCGACGGACATATTCATGATAGCGTTGGATGGCCGTCTTCAACATTAGTGTCCGCAGATTGTCCCGATGTCTGTAGACAGATGCCGAAACAAATTTGCGGGTCAGTGTTGAAGGTGCCCTTACACTTACACAAATGTTGCTCCATATGCAACAATGTGTATACCAACCTCAGGATCCAAACATAACGAATCAACCGTCACACTTTCAACTTATGGCTGATGAACACCACACATGTTGAGCTTCTTCGTCGACACGATGGAGAACAAGTTTCTCTGAGGATCCCACAAAACTTTATTACTGCGTCACAATGTTTACAGGGACAAAGACAATATCACCGGACTGTTCTAACCAAATATGAAGGCCATACCCTAAAAATAAAGCATGCTTTGCAAGATTATAGGTCTCTACGTTAGAGGTCCTAAGAGCAACTCCAATGCGCCGACCCAAACCGACGACATTTTTGTCCACTTTTTGTCCGTTTGGGTCTGCCGCTCGCCCGACGTCCGCCCTGTTTGAGATTCGGGTCGGCAGTGCGCCCAACGCGCCGACCCATATGTGCCGGCGTGGCCGGCTGGCCGCCCTTTTTCAACAAATAGCACAAATTTTGCATTATTTCATACATAACTTTTACATTATTTCACAAGCAAACATATAGTCCACAACCTAAATAGCATAGTTTCAACCAAATAAAATAGCATAGTTTTGCAAGCTGAATAAAAGTAAAAATGTCTCACATAGTTTTTCAAAGTTGAATAAAAAGATACATCTATTGGTTGCCAACATGAGCCCATATATACTCAACCAAATCATTTTGCAGTTGCATGTGAGTTTCTCAAGCATGCATGTAATGATGAAATTGGGTGAACTGTTCAAACATTGCCGCTCCTCCATGCTCAGGCACAACATTCTCACCCTGAAACTTAAACCCTTGATTGTAGAGATGTTCCGGATGCTCATCTTCTACGATCATTTTTTTGACACCTGAAACAGTAGGAGAGGCTCCTACTGCATGTATTAGATTAAAGTATCAAAAAGGGTCTTACAAGGTCATAACCTTACATCCCTAGCCATTGATAAACTAAGGTAGAAAAAGGAAAAACCAACGTAAATACTGGGTTATGGTACAACAAAGGATTGGGTAAAAGAGGAAATAAACTGTCTGTGCTTCTCTTTGGCTCTATGTCTCAGTAGAGGGAAATCCTCTATGAATCTTCTTGCCCATGAGCCGACAATGGGGTTTATCCTTCGGAAGTGTTTGTTATTTCTTTCTTTCCATAGACTCCAGGAGGCGTATAGGAAAATCTCCATGAACATTGGGTTGTTCCATGCTGTCTTTGCATCTCTGATCCAATTGAGACGATCTCCATTAGTTGTCCAGTGGATGTTCAAAGTATCCCAACAAGTCATACTGAAATGGCACGTAAAATCATGTGCTCAATCGTTTCTTCCTCCGTGCTGCCACACAGGATGCAACCATGATTGTCCCCAATGTTATAGTGTCTTCTCTTAAGCATGTTTCTGGTGTTCAGGCGATCAGATAGCAGGAGCCAACCAAAAACCTTTATTTTCATTGTGGCCGAGGATTTCCAGAGCCATTTATAACTATTGTGTGCAGTGACCTCCCGAAAGTAGAAGTTGTAGTATCTTTTTGCCGTATAAATCTCAGAGCCCCACTCATAGACCCAAGAGTCTATGCCCTCTTCTGCATCATTGCCAATATGTGAAGTGATCTCTTGGATATCTCGCAATTCATTGTAAGCTTGCATGGATATGGGTAGGTGAAAGGTTTCGTTGAGGTTGGTGCAGCCAAGGAAGTCCCAGACCGAAATATCTTCATTTTTGGCATAAGAGAATGCACGTGGATGTGAATCTGTGAGTACCTCATCCAACCAGAGATCTTTCCACATAAGCGCAGTATCCCCTCTGCGAACGATCACATGTGAGATGCCTCGATAGATAGGAGTAAGTTTGAGCAAGTCTTTCCACCAGAACGAGCCACATGGGTCTGAGGCGTGTTGGATTTTGTCTGTGTAGTATGTGGACCAAATCAAATCAACCCACGGCAGATCCCAATGGTTGTAGAACTTGTGAAGGTATTTCATGAGTAAGGCATCACTTTGAGTTTGTAAGTCAAGCACCCCAAGGCCTCCACATTCCTTGGGTCTGCAAACCATCTGCCATGAAGCTAAAGAGTTGCACTTGTCCCCATCATCAGTCTTCTTAGTCCAAAGACATTGCCTTCTAATTTTATCCAGTAGATCAATAATCTTTTGTGGCAGTTTGAGGGTGCAGAGCGCAAAGATGATGAGCGAAGTGATGACCGAGTTGAGAAGCGACAGTTTCCCTCCATAGGAGATCATTGATAATGTTGAGGAAAGTCTTCGTTGAACTCCACAGACCAAAGGCATGAGATCCTGTACAGAAGGTTTTGTCGTGCCCATTGGCAACCCAAGATAGGTAAAAGGTAACTTCCCCACCACGCAACCGAAAATTTGGGCAATATGTTGAGCAGTTGCATCATCACAATTCATGGGCACAAGAGTTGACTTGTGGAAGTTGATCTTTAGTCCAATAAAAGTTGCATAATCGGTGAGTATGTTTTTGACAAGAGTCGCTTGGTCTGGACACGTCGGTAACAAAATGATAGTGTCGTCCGCGTATTGGATCACTGGGTAGTCAGATTGGTTAGGACGGTTGAAGGGCAAGTGGAGATCATTTCTTTGAAAGGAGTCATTAATTGCAGCTTGCAATAAATCTGCCGCCAAGACAAAGATTAAGGGGGACAATGGATCGCCCTGTCGTACGCCACAAACGCAATTAAATTGCCTGCCCGGGACGCCATTTAGTAGAACTGAAGATTTGGCAGATGAAAAAATGGTTTTGATCCACCCCAACCATTCGTCATTGAAGCCAATGTGCTTCATAATATCCAACATAGCCTCATGATCAATGGTGTCAAACGCTTTTGCAAAGTCCAGTTTGAGAATAACTATTGGATTTTTAGAAGCTTGGCATTTGTATATGTACTCAAACGCCCATGCAAGGCAATCCTGGATGGACCTCTTTTTCAAGAACCCATACTGGTTTCGGTGTATAATTTTCAGAATGATTTTTTGAAGCCGATTGGCAAGGAGTTTTGTGATGACTTTGAGACAACAATTTAACAGAGTAATCGGTTGGAAGTCATTAACTCCTTGAGGTGCAGCAACTTTTGGAATAAGTGTGATTAATCCATCATTAATGCTCTCCAGATTAAGGCCACCCTCGAAGAACTGACCGCAGAGAGCATAAAAGTCCTCCTTAATTATATGCCAACAAGATTTGAGGAATGCTCCGTTGAACACATCCGGACCCGGTGCCCTATCCGCCGGCATTTCTTTGATGACTAGATCAATCTCTTGTCGAGTAAAAGGCACCGTTAGATCGTCCAATCCCTCAATTCGCTTGATGATGGAGGGAAGATTGAATTTCATTCACCTCTCACAATTTCTGCATGCTCCAAGTATTAGCAGGATACTGAACGATGCTCCATCGAGATTGCAAATCATTAAAGGCACGCTCGACATCCTTCCTAGCACTCTCTTGCTCCTGGGCAAATCTTTTCCTCTTCTTTCCGACAGGGTTGGGGATTGTCTTCACAATAGTGGTCCAATGTGGATATATATCGTCACCCAGGTAGTATCCTTTGTCGTAGTTGTGGCCGTTGATAGTAAAGTTCACCGGTGGGTTGTTGCCTCGGCAAGCCTAGCAAACACCGGCGAGCGCTGAAGCACGTTGATATCATTGTGTGATCTGGCCATGCCAAAGAAAGACTGCCAGATCCAGAGATCTTGAGACGCCACGGCCTCAAGTATGACAGTGCAAGCCCTGACATGCCCCTAATACCGCCGTTGCCAAACAGAAGGGCAGTTCTTCCACTCCCAGTGCATGCAGTCTATGCTGCCAAGCATCCTTGGGAAGCCCCTGCTGGCATTCATCACCAACAAATGGGCCGTATCTTTAGGAGTCGGCTCTCTCAAGTACTCAGGGCCAAACACAGCAATAACAGCCTTGCAGAACTTATACAAGGAGTCTAGGCATGTAGACTCGCTCATACGGACGTACTCGTCAATGAGATCACCGGGCACTCCGTATGCAAGCATTCAGATGATGGGTAGTGCATTTTTGATAAGAGGAGAAACCAATCTTTCCAACGGCATCCTCTTTGCACTCGAAATAGTCATCATAGCCGACCACCCCCTCTCTAATACGGTTAAAAAGATGCCTACTCATACGGAAACGGCGGCGGAATTTCTGATATTTGAACAACGAGTTTGTTGTGTCAAAGTAGTCCTTCCAAAGAAGGAAATGCCCGCTCTCTCGGTTGCGATTCAACGTCGGAAGGTGCCCCGGAATGGAGCCACGGAATGACGGGCGCTGGCTATTGAGGTGGTGATGGACCAACACGGCAGCCAAGATCTCCTCCTCCTCATCGACGAGGAATCGTTGGAGTCGCAAACAAAATTATGAAGAAAGAACTCGTTGGCGGAGTCCATTTTGTACCTTGGCAAACCGTCGAACAACTTGCGGGCGTCAATGAAGGAGACGACCGGCGAAGGGAGTCGCGTCACCCTCGGACCAGCTAGCTGCCCTGGCGGCGTTCATGAGCGTGCCAGTGAGGATCTGTCCGGGGCTGTGAGGCGGCTTCTTGGTCGCGGTCGCGACTGTGTCAGGGGAGTGGGGTGGGAAGCTTTCGGTTCCCTGGCGGTAAGACGGCGGTGGCGGGCGACATGGGAGGTGCCGGCAGCTGGCAGAGTCACTGGAGAAATGGGCGGCGGCGGCGACAACGACGAAGAAGGTGGGCGAGGGGTTGTTGTTGGAACGGGAGAGGATGGCCAATGTGCCACCGACCAGCGGGCTAGGGTGGAGGAGTAGGAGGGCGCGCGTGCGTCCGTCGCGTGTCCACGCCAACGCAAATCCGGCTCAAAAATGGGCTGGAAATGGATCGGCAGGCGGACGAAAAGCGGATGCGCAACCGTTTGGATCGACACGTTGGACCGACTTTTCTGTCCGCGCCGATCCAAACGGACGCGCATGGACGAAATGGGTCGCCGCATTGGAGTTGCTCTAAACTCATGACTGAATATGCAAGAAAAAAAACTACTAGCTCTAACTCTAATTTCTTGAGCTATGATACCTAAATTTGCATAGCTCCCTTCTTTGATCACGTCAGTGGCTACTTTGCAGTCCGAGGCAATAAGCATCTTCTTTATGCAGAGATTCACTGCCAGTGCAAGAACCTCTCTGATGGCAAGTGTTCTCAGAACCCGAGGATAAAAAATATTTCTGATTATTACTACCGAGGGTGGAGAACAAGTAGTACTGAGTCTGACCCACGAATAGAGAAAACTCCAGATGCCCCTAATCTTGAAGAGCCCAACGAAAGGCGTTCATTACAGAAAAGAGGCATTCATTGCAGAAAGGGAAAAAAAATTTAAAGGCTCAGCCCAATACTTCCTCCATTTTCTTATACAAGGCCACTATCAAAAATATATTTTGCATTAATACAAGGCCACCAACAGTAATCGACGCAAAACTTAATGATGTTTTCTTGTACTAGTGGCAACTTTTTAATACTGACATGCATGTAGTCATAATGACACTCAACTACTTCCTTCTCATTCATTCGTTGCATGCTTGTGACGTATTAATGATCTCGGTATTAATGATCTCGGTTAACGAAAAGAAAAGTTGGCTTGCAAAGCAGTCATCAAATTTTCTCTTGATATCTGTAATCTGAGTTTGTGGCCTTGTATAAGGGAATGGAGGGAGTACAAGACACCTTCTTCTAACAACATCTCCATTTTTGCTAACACTGCTTTTGGATGTCTCCATTGAATAGGCTCGAAACGGATTTGGTATTCCAAAATTTCAATTCACATGTTTTGTCTGGACACTGAATTGGCAGCCCGCAATGAAAACAATTTCAGGCTAAATTGACTCCAGCGCTAAGGCCAACTCCAACGCACACCCCAAACGGACGTTAGTTTAGTCCGGATTTCGTTCGTTTGGAGATGGCAATAGGGCGGAATCCGACCCTTTTCCTAGATGCGCTGGTCGTGCGTCCAACGTGCGGCCTAATACGTCCATTTTGCATCATGCTTTTATATCGATATTTATTGCATTATGGGCTGTTATTACACGTTATGTTGCAATACTTATGCCTATTCTCTCTTATTTTACAAGGTTTACTTGAAGAGGGGGAATGCCGGCAGCTGGAATTTTGGGCTAGAAAAGGAGCAAATATTAGAGACCTATTCTGCACAACTCCAAAAGTCCTGAAACTTCACGGAGGCACGTTTTGGAACTAATAAAAAATACTTGTGAAAGAATCCACCAGAGGGGGCCCACACCCTGGACACGATGGTGGGGGGCCCGCCCTACCCCCTGGGCGCGCCCCCTGCCTCGTGGGCCCCCTAGCAGGCCTCCGGTGCCCATCTTCTGCTATATGAAGTCTTTTACCCTGGAAAAAAAATCATAAGCAAGCTTTCGGGAAGAAACACCACCGCCACGAGGCGGAACCTTGGCGGAACCAATCTAGGGCTCCGACGGAGCTGTTTTGTCGGGGAAACATCCCTCCGGGAGGGGGAAATCATCGCCATCGTCATCACCAATGATCCTCTCATCGGGAGGGGGTCAATCTCCATCAACATCTTCACCAGGACCATCTCCTCTAAAACCCTAGTTCATCTCTTGTATCCAATCTTTGTCCCAATGCCTCAAATTGGTACCTGTGGGTTGCTTGTAGTGTTGATTATTCCTTGTAGTTGATGCTAGTTGGTTTACTTGGTGGAAGATCATATGTTCAGATCCTTTATGCATATTAATACCCCTCTGATTATGAACATGAATATGATTTGTGAGTAGTTACGTTTGTTCCTGAGGACATGGGAGAAGTCTTGCTATAAGTAGTCCTTTGAATTTGGTATTCGTTCGATATTTTGATGAGATGTTTGTTGTCTCTCCTCTAGTGGTGTTATGTGAACGTCGACTACATGACACTTCACCATTGTTTGGGCCTAGAGGAAGGCATTGGGAAGTAATAAGTAGATGATGGGTTGCTAGAGTGACAGAAGCTTAAACCCTAGTTTATGAGTTGCTTCGTAAGGGGCTGATTTGGATCCATATGTTTCATGCTATGATCAGGTTTACCTTAATACTTATTTTGTAGTTGCGGATGCTTGCAATAGGGGTTAATCATAAGTGGGATGCTTGTCCAAGAAAGGGCAGCACCCAAGCACTGCTCCATCCACATACCAAATTATCAAAGTAACGAACGCGAATCATATGAGCGTGATGAAAACTAGCTTGACGATAATTCCCATGTGTCCTCGGGAGCGTTTTCCTTCATATAAGAGTTTGTTCAGGTTTGTACTTTGCTACAAAAAGGATTGGGCCATCTTGCTGCACCTTATTTACTTTCATTACTTGTTATCCGTTACAAATTACCTTATCACAAAACTATCTGTTACCGACAATTTCAGTGCTTGTAGAGAATACCTTACTGAAAACCGCTTGTCATTTCCTTCTGATCCTCATTGGGTTCGACACTCATACTTATCGAAAGGACTACGATAGATCCCCTACACTTGTAGGTCATCAAGACTCTTTTCTGGCGCCGTTGCCGGGGAGTGAAGCGCCTCTGGTAGGTGGAATTTGGTAAGGAAAAATTTATCTAGTGTGCTGAAATTTACTGTCACTTGCTACTATGGAACATAATCCTTTGTGGGGCTTGTTCGGGGTATCTTCACCCCGACCACTAGAGCAAAGAGTTGCTCCTCAACCTATTGAACCTACTGAAAATGTTTACTTTGAAATTCCTTCAGGTATGATAGAGAAACTGCTAGCTAATCCTTTTACAGGTGATGGAACATTACATCCTGATTTGCACCTAATCTATGTGGATGAAGTTTGTGGATTATTTAAGCTTGTAGGTATGCCCGAGGATGTTATCAAGAAGAAGGTCTTCCCTTTATCTTTGAAGGGAAAGGCATTGAAATGGTTTAGGCTATGTGATGATATGGGATCATGGAACTACAACCGATTGAAATTGGAATTTCATCATAAGTTTTATCCTATGCATCTTGTTCATCGTGATCGTAATTATATATATAAATTTTGGCCTTGTGAAGGAGAAAGCATCGCTCAAGCTTGGGGGAGGTGAAGTCAATGTTATATTCATGCCCCAATCATGAGCTCTCAAGAGAAATTATTATTCAAAAATTTTATGCTCGGCTTTCTCTCAACAATCGCTCCATGCTCGATACTTCTTGTACTGGATCTTTTATGATGAAGACTATTGAATTCAAATGGGATTTATTGGAAAGAATTAAACACAACTCTGAAGATTGGGACCTCGATGAAGGTAAGAGTCAGGCATAACACCTAAGTTTGATTGTGTTAAATCTTTTATGGATACCGATGTTTTCCGTGAATTTAGCACTAAATATGGACTTGACTCTGAGATAGTAGCTTCTTTCTGTGAATCCTTTGCTACTCATGTTGATCTCCCTAAGGAGAAGTGGTTTAAATATAATCCTCACATTGAAGTAAAAGTAGTTGCATCTATTAAAGTTGAAGAAAAGACTATCACTTATAATGTTGATCCTATTGTTCCTACTGCTTACATTGAGAGACCACCTTTCCCTGTTTGAATAAAGGATCATGCTAAAGCTTCAACTGTGGTTTGTAAGAGTAATACTATAACACCTACACCCCCTGAGCAAATTAAAGTTGAACCTAGTATTTCTATGGTTAAAGATCTCTTGGCTGATAATATTGATGGGCATGTTATTTACTTCTGTGATGAAGCCGCTAGAATTGTTAGACCTGATACTAAAAATAAACATAGACCCATAGTAGGCATGCTTGTTATTTCTGTTAAAATAGGAGATCATTGCTATCATGGCTTATGTGATATGCGTGCTAGTGCAAGTGCAATACCTCATTCCTTATACAAATAAATTATGCATGATATTGCACCTGCTGAGTTAGAGGAAATTGATGTTACAATTAAGCTTGCCAATAGAGACACTATTTCACCAGTTGGGATTGTTAGAGATGTTGATGTCTTGTGTGGGAAAGTTAAATATCCTGCTGATTTTCTTGTCCTTGGTTCCCTACAAGATAACTTTTGTTCCATTATATTTGGTAGACCCTTCTTGAATACTGTTAATGGTAGGATATATTGCAAAAAGGATGTTGTTACTATTGGTTTGGGGGATATGTCTCATGAGTTTAATTTTGCTAAATTTCGTAGACAACCCCATGATAAAGAATTTCCTAGTAAAGATGAAATTATTGGTCTTGCTTCTATTGTCGTGCCTCCTAATGATCCTTTAGAACAATATTTGCTCGACCATGAAAATGATATTTTATGAATGAAAGAAGGGAAATAGATGAAGTATTCTTTAAACAGGGACCTATTTTGAAACACAACTTGCCTGTTGAAATCCTAGGGGATCCTCCTCCATCCAAGGGTGATCCCGTGTTTGTGCTTAAACCATTACCTGATACTCTTAAATATGCTTATCTTGATGAAAAGAAGATATATCCTGTTATTATTAGTGCTAACCTTTCAGAGCATGAAGAAAAGAAATTATTGAAAACTCTGAAGAAGCACCGTGCTGCTATTGGATATACTCTTGATGATCTCAAGGGCATTAGTCCCACTCTATGTCAACACAAAATAAAATTGGAGAAAGATGCTAAACCAGTTGTTGATCACCAACGACGGTTAAATCCTAAGATGAAAGAAGTGGTAAGAAAAGAAATACTAAAGCTTCTGGAGGCAGGTATAATTTATCCCGTTGCTGATAGTCACTGGGTAAGCCCTGTCCATTGTCTCCCTAAGAAGGGAGGTATTACTGTTGTTCCTAATGATAAAGATGAATTGATCCCACAAAGAATTGTTATAGGCTATAGAATGGTAATTGATTTCCATAAATTAAATAAAGCTACTAAAAAGGACCATTACCCTTTACCTTTTATTGATCAAATGCTAGAAAGATTATCCAAACATACACATTTTTGCTTTCTAGATGGTTATTCTGGTTTCTCTCAAATACCTATGTCAAAAGAGGATCAAGAAAAGACCACTTTTACTTGCCCTTTTGGTACCTTTGCTTATAGACGTATGCCTTTTGGTTTATGTAATGCACCCGCTACCTTTCAAAGATGTATGACTACTATATTCTCTGATTTTTGTGAAAAGATTGTTGAGGTTTTCATGGATGATTTCTCCGTTTATGGAACTTCTTTTGATGATTGCTTGAGCAACCTTGATCGAGTTTTGCGGAGATGTGAAGAAACTAATCTTTCCTTGAATTGGGAAAAGTGCCACTTTATGGTTAATGAAGGTATTGTCTTGGGGCATAAAATTTCTGAAAGAGGTATTGAAGTTGATAAAGCTAAGGTTGATGCTATTGAAAAGATGCCGTGTCCTAAGGACATTAAAGGTATAAGAAGTTTCCTTGGTCATGCCAGTTTTTATAGGAGGTTCATTAAAGACTTCTCAAAAATCTCTAGGCCTCTGACTAATCTCTTACAAAAAGATATTCCTTTTGTCTTTGATGATGATTGTGTAGAAGCATTTGAAATACTTAAGAAAGCCTTGATATCTGGACCTATTGTTCAGCCATCTGATTGGAATTTACCCTTTGAAATTATGTGTGATGCTAGTGATTACGCTGTAGGTGTTGTTCTAGGGCAAAGAGTTGATAAGAAATTAAATGTTATCCAATATGTTAGTAAAACTCTAGACAGTGCCCAGAGAAATTATGCTACTACTGAAAAAGAATTTTTAGCAGTTGTGTTTGCTTGTGATAAGTTCAGACCTTATATTGTTGATTCTACAGTAACTGTTCACACTGATCATGCTGCTATTAAATACCTTATGGAAAAGAAAGATGCTAAACCTAGACTTATTAGATGGGTTCTCTTGTTAAAAGAATTTGATTTGCATATTATTGATAGAAAGGAGCTGAGAACCCCTGCTGGACAACTTGTCTAGGTTAGAGAATGTTCTTGATGACCCACTACCTATTGATGATAGCTTTCCTGATGAACAATTAGCTGTCATAAATGCTTCTCGTACTGCTCTATGGTATGCTGATTATGCTAATTACATAGTTGCTAAATTTATACCACCTAGTTTCACATACCAGCAAAAGAAAAAGTTTTTTATGATTTAAGACATTACTTCTGGGATGACCCACACCTTTACAAAGGAGTAGATGGTGTTATTAGACGTTGCATACCTGAGCATGAACAAGAACATATCCTACGCAAGTGTCACTCCAAGGCTTATGGAGGACACCATGCTGGAGATAGAACTGTGCATAAGGTATTGCAATTCGGTTTTTATTGGCCTACTCTCTTCAAAGATGCCGGTAAGTTTGTCTTGTCTTGTGATGAACATCAAAGAATTGGTAATATTAGTAGACGTCAAGAAATGCCTACGAACTATTCACTTGTTATTGAACCATTTGATGTTTGGGGCTTTGATTATATGGGACCGTTTCCTTCCTCTAACAGGTATACACATATTTTAGTTGCTGTTGATTACGTTACTAAGTGGGTAGAAGCTATTCCAACTAGTAGTGCTGATCATAACACCTCTATTAAGATGCTTAAAGAAGTTATTTTTCTGAGGTTTGGAGTCCCTAGATATTTGATGACTGATGGTGGTTCACATTTTACTCATGGTGCATTTCGTAAAATGCTTGCTAAGTATGATGTTAATCATATAATTGCATCTCCATATCACCCGCAGTCTAGTGGTCAAGTAGAACTTAGTAATAGATAGCTCAAATTAATTTTGCAAAAGATTGTTAATAGATCTAGAAAGAATTGGTCCAAGAAACTTGATGATGCATTATGGGCCTATAGAACTGCATATAAAAATCCTATGGGTATGTATCCGTATAAAATGGTTTATGGAAAAGCATGTCACTTACCTCTCGAACTAGAACATAAGGCATATTGGGCAATAAAGAGCTCAGTTATGATTTCAAACTTGCTGGTGAGAAGAGGCTATTTGACATTAGCTCACTTGATGAATGGAGAACCCAGGCCTATGAGAATGCCAAACTGTTTAAAGAAAAAGTTAAAAGATGGCATGACAAAAGGATACAAAAGCATGAGTTTAATGTAGGCGATTATGTGTTGCTATTCAACTCTCGTTTAAGATTTTTTGCAGAAAAACTTCTCTCTAAATGGGGAGGTCCTTACGTTATCGAGGAGGTCTATCGTTCCGGTGCCATAAAAATCAACAACTTCGAAGGCACAAATCCAAAGGTGGTGAACGGTCAAATAATCAAACATTATATCTCAGGTAATCCTATAAATGTTGAAACTAATGTTATTGAAACCGTGACCCCGGAGGAATACATAAGGGACACTTTCCAGAACGTTTCAGACTCCGAAAAGGAATAGGTATGTGGTACAGTAAGTAAACCGACTCCAAAACAGTTCTAATGGCAATTTTTCTCTATTTTGGAATATTTAAGAAAATAGGAAAATAATAAGTAGTCCGGGAAGGACACGAGGCGTCCACAAGGGTGGAGGGCGCGCCCTACCCCCTGGGCGCGCCCCCTGCCTCGTGGGAACCTCGTGTGCCCTTCGGACTCCGTTTTCTTGGACGATACTTCTTTTGGTCAATAAAAATTCATTATATAATCTCCCGAAGGTTTTGACCACCGTACCATGCAAATATCCTATGTTCTTGTTTCGAGCTGTTTTTCTGACAGATCTAGATCACGATGACGTCTCCAAGTGCCCCCAAGGACAAGTTCTTCGAGAAGGTTGTCGGTTCAATATCCGGCGTATCTCGTAGTAGGGTCCTAAGCTAGGGTTCTTGGAGCGATGGTAACATGGACACGGGGTTTTACCCTGCTTCGGGCTCTCTTGATGAGATAATACCCTACATGCTGCTTTTGATTGTATTCATATGGGTGTAGTACAGAGTACATGTATCTACCACGAGATTGTAGTAATGAATATGAGATCGTCTATTGGCTAGCCTGGCCTCGGTTTATATAAGACACCGGAGGCCTAGGGTTTAGGAGAGTCCTTGTCTTGGGCGCCAAGTCTTGTGGAGTCTTCCTTGTATGTGGCAGGGGTTGTCCGAACTGGCCCATGAGTATGCGGCCATGGGGTCCTCGGCCCAATCTAACTGATCGGGAGACGACATGGTGAGTACCCCCTAGTCCAGACACCGCCGAGAGTCCCTGAACCGGTCTTCAAGTTGGGGACGCTCCTCGATTCTTCCGAACTATTCTTCATCTTCGGTCGTCGGTATTGAAAACTGGTTCAACAAATCTTCCCATCTTCGATCTTGAGGATCGCCAAAGTGCATCCGAAGAGTTTACATGTCGGGTATCCGAGGAGCCCCTTTAAGTTTCCGGCCTTTATCAATGCCTTGTTATTTTTATGCCCACCTCGGGTTCGAAGTTGTCCCCGTGCAGCGGTGTCCTCTTGCATCCGAGCTCCAACACTGGACTGCATTTGAGGTATCTTTTGCAGCCGAGCACCAACGCCGGGCTGTATCCGAGCTCCAACGTCGGACTGAATCCAAACTCCAACGCCAGAGAGTATCCGAGCTCCAACGCCGGGCTATATCCGAGGTGTCATACACTACAAAAAATACACTTCCGTGATGATACGTGTTTGTCATTGTAGGTCGCGTTTTTTGTCATGCATGTACATCCATGACGATTTTATGACAGAATCAAGATAGTCATACTGTCTTTGTCGAGAAGTGTTCCATGACATTACCAAAATTATCATCACGAAGTGTCCACTTCCATGACGATAAATCACGCGCGTCACGAAGTGCTTTCGTCAAGGGTGACCGACACGTGGCATCCACCGTAACGGAACGCCGTTAAGCTATCGGGTCGGGTTTTGGATCCGATAACCCGTTAACAGCCTCGACCAATTTCCACGTGTAAAATCATCATTGGCTGGAGGAAACACGTGTCGGCTCACCGTTGGGACAGATGTCATCCTCTCATTGGACCGAAGGCGCTTATGATACGTCGACACGTGGCATGGCCCAACAGAGGCCCATTCTTGTGAAAAGGCCGACCCGTTTGACTTGGTGAAAAGGTGGTGGGCCGGCCCATGGAAAGCCTGTTAACGGCTTGTTCGCATATAGCCCATTTACAGCCCGCTAACCCAGGGCCCGTTACGCCCTATCCGAATTAGGCCCAGCAGCGTCATCTGGACCGTCCAATATGATTCCATCCCGTTTTAACTTCCGGCCCATGTGTGGCCCATGACTTCTTTCGGCCCGTATGAGGCCCTTTGTAACTCTTGGCCCATTAACGGCCCGTGGTGAAACTGGCCCGTAATGAACAGTGTATCACTTTATACCCATTAATGGCCCGTTATTCTATTGGGCCGTTTCTAGCCCAAGTTATCTTTCGGCCTTCTCAGGGCCCATTGATTCTTGGGCTCATTTGCAGCATTCAGTTACATACGGCCCACATCGCTATTTTCTCGCTTGTGGGCCAAATTCAGCCCGTCGTTACGATCGGCCCGCTTGCGGACCGTTAATCGTTAATGCGTTTCATGTCAAAAAAAACCCGTTGGGCTGTTTTCATAAAGTTATCAAATACGGCCTATTAACGGCCCGTTATGGTCCACGAATAGTATGGCCCATCATGATTGGCGAAATGATGATACGCCCCGTAGAAGGCCCATGGATCCTACGGCCCGTATGAGGCCCATGGATAGTACGGCCCGTAGAAGGCCCATGGATCGTACGGCCCGTAGAAGGCCCATGGACCCTACGACCCGTATAAGGCCCATGGACCCTAAGGCCCGTATAGAAGGCCGATGGATCCTACGGCCCGTATAGAAGGCCAATGGATCCTACGGCCGGAAGAAGGCCCATGGATCATACGGCCTGCAGGAGGCCCATGGTTACAACAAATTGTGTGTTGCCATGATTATTTTGGCCTAGTTACCAAAAATAGGCTATTGTGGCCACTAGAAAAACACAGAAAAAGAACTGCAGTGACTACAAGCAAACAACTAAACAAGACACTAAGGAAATAAATAAGCAAGCAATTAACGCTAGCCTATTACCGCTATTACACATATTACATCCACTGGGCATCAAAGTTCGCCACCAGTGCAAATATAGGGAACAAAGCAACACATTACATACACTGGCCGTCAAAATTGGCCACCAGTGCAAATAAACGCGGTAGCAAAACAAGAGCATAACTGAAACAACTTCAGAAGAGCTCAAGAAATGTTATCCTGGGTATCCACCATGCTGGCAATAAGCTTAGCAAGCTGATTAGCTTTGTCCTGTTTGGCGCTAAAATCCTCCAACGCTTGTTGTTGCACTAGAAAGTATGCATCTGAATGCTCCAGGGACTTCCGCAGTCCTTCTGCTTCTTGTCGCAGCACAGCTGATCGATGTCTTTCAGCTTGTAGCTGAGATTCAAGAAACCGAACTGATTCGCACGGTGAGTTTGAATAGCTTGTGCAAGCGGTAGTGGCCAAGAATCGAACACTAAACCAAGACAGACTTTGGGGTTGTCTCGCTGTCTTCAAGATAGTCTTCCTTAGCTGTTTTATCAGCTTTGTTGGAGACCAACAAGGATGTGTCACTATCCTAACCTTATCTCGCATTACTTCCTTTACCATTGCTTAATAAGGCACTCTTCCCCAATATTTTGTCAGCATTCTAAAAGAAGAAACAAGCAGACACGTAACAAGTTTAGCATGTACTAGTATATGAAACTCATTTCGGTGAACCAGTTCATTTGTAAGGTGGACATGATTAAACTACCAAGTCTTCTATTGCCAAGTACTAGTACATAATAAAAGCATCAAACAAACATATATCTATGTCCTATGGTCACTGCATTGTCTTCCAAAATCAAAATAGAGACACGGTTCAAATCATATCAGTTCAAGACAAAGCAGCAGTGAAAGAATACAAAGCGTGGGAAACTACACGGCACAACAAGATTTCAGATGGGTACCACGGGTCTACATGTACAACAACACTATTGGCTCTGTTGTGATGCTAGTAATGTGCATGATATGAAAGTCAACTGTATACACAATTGAAATTGAAATCAACAGAGCTATTGATAAGAGCAAACATGTTAAAGAAACATGCGTGAACATACCTGCTGTGCCATTGGAGTTTCGATTGGATCCTTCAATTTAAAAATAAGTTTGTATGAGTAAATACAGTGATACAAGAGCAAAGAAATCATAGTTAAAAAAGGCGCGCCTAAGCGAGCGCTTAAGCGCGCCTAGGCTCTAGGCGTTGGCAAAACGCATTGCGCATAACTATGCTTAATCTGTGCATAACTGCGCACAAGCATGCGCTTTGGTCAGTAAAGCGCAAAACGCACAATTAACGCCTAGCGCTTTTTTGGACTATGATAGCAATGGAATCTTAAATTAGAACAGTTGTTCTTCGTGTTTAGGCACTTGTTGTACATGAACAGTACAAGAAGACGCAAGAATATAATACTTAAAATAGAAAATGAGCTCATAGACCTTACCACATTCTTAGTTCGGGACCAAGATGTAACAAGGCGTGCTCCCAATCATCGTCGAGTAAATGTGTCTCGGGAGAACGTAAGGGAATTTGTTGAGTTTCTTTGCGGTGAAGTACGTTTTCTTGTGTAATTCGATATCGCCACCAAGCATTCTTGAAGATAGTAGAGGTATTAGCACAGGTTACCTCATCCTGAGTTTCCAAATTGGTCCTTCTCTATAGAGAAAAATGGGAAAATTTGTTGTATTATAACCATCATGGAGGTAGGATGTATGGGACGAAGCAAAGTAATTGCCATGAATAACATTACTTACACATAACTCCTGGAAAAACACCTGCAACTGGAATTTTCCTTCATCTTCAGTATAATATTTCCAAGATGGGAAGATACGCACATACGATTTAACAACATCAAATGCGATAGATGCTAAACTACGACTAGCTGGTTGTGCTTCCTCCACAGGAATAGGTGAAAGTGCAACTATCCCTGGGTGGTTTTGGTAATTCCTAACAACATATAGCTCATTTGAGCTAACATTATTCCAAGATAAATATTTCAGGAAAAGCTCAATGAATGGCATGGCATGGATGAGGAAAGTGGATCCCTCAAAATACTAAGGATAAAAGGATTGGCTCAAGCTCAAAGCTCAAGACTCTACATTTTACATTTTAGTGATCCAAGATCACATTGAGTCTATAGGAAAAGCCAATACTATCAAGGAGGGATGAGGTGTTGCTTAATGGATTGCTTGCTCAAAGTGCTTAGTGATATGCTCCAAAACCCTCAACTACTTTCTCACATCCACATATGACCTAAACCAAAAGTCAGACTCGGCCCCACCGATTCTTCCTATCCGGCGCCACCGAGTTTAGATGTCATAGCCACTGCCACAAACCCTAGGCAAATCGGTCTCACCGATAGGGATCTCGGTCTCACTGAGATGGGATTCTAATCTCTCTGTTTCCATTCGTAACATTTCGGTCTCACCGAGATGAGCGATCGGTCCCACCGAGATTGCAATGTAAACTCTCTGTTTCCTTTTTGTAACATTTCGGTCTAACCGAAATGAGCGAATCGGTCCCACCGAGTTTACCTGACCAACTCTCTAGTTAGCTTATTACCAAAATCGGTCCCACCGAGTTTGTGTAATCGGTCTCACCGAGATTACATTATGCCCAAACCCTAACCATATCGGTCCTACCGAGTTGCATGTCGGTCCCACCAAAAATCCTAACGGTCACTAGATTTGCTGAATCGGTCCGACCGAGTTTCTAAATTCGGTCTCACCAAGATTGGTAAATTGTGTGTAACGGTTAGTTTTTGTGTGGAGGCCATATATACCCCTCCACCTACTCTTCATTCATGGAGAGAGCCATCAGAACGAACCTACACTTCGAATACACATTTTCGGAGAGAGAACCACCTACCCTTGTGTTGAGGCCAAGATATTCCATTCCTACCATATGAATCTTGATCTCTAGCCTTCCCCAAGTTGATTTCCACTCAAATCTTCTTTCCACAAAATCCAAATCCTGTGAGAGAGAGTTGAGTGTTGGGGAGACTATCATTTGAAGCACAAGAGCAAGGAGTTCATCATCAACACACCATTTGTTATTTCTTGGAGAGTGGTGTCTCCTAGATTGGCTAGGTGTCACTTGGGAGCCTCCGACAAGATTGTGGAGTTGAACCAAGGAGTTTGTAAGGGCAAGGAGATCGCCTACTTCATGAAGATCTACCGCTAGTGAGGCAAGTCCTTCGTGGGCGACGACCATGGTGGGATAGACAAGGTTGCTTCTTTGTGGACCCTTCATGGGTGGAGCCCTCCGTGGACTCGCGCAACCGTTACCCTTCGTGGGTTGAAGTCTCCATCAACGTGGATGTACGATAGCACCACCTATTGGAACCACGACAAAAACATCCGTGTCTCCAATTGCGTTTGAATTCTCCAAACCCTTCCCTTTACATTCTTGCAAGTTGCATGCTTTACTTTCCGCTGCTCATATACTCTTTGCATGCTTACTTGAATTGTGTTAAGATTGCTTGACTTGTGCTAAGATAGCTAAAATCTGCCAAAGACTAAAATTGGGAAAAGGATAAGTTTTTATTTGGTCAAGTAGTCTAATCACCCCCCCTCTAGACATACTTTCGATCCTACAAGTGGTATCAGAGCTTTGGTCTCCATTTGTTTTGATTTCCATAGCTTTTGGTGGTCATAGCCTTTGTTTCACAACCTAGGAGAGTATGGCGTCTAGCGAGGGAAATTATCACCGTAGAGGTCCTTACTTTGATGGAACTAATTTTGCTAGTTGTAAGCATAAGATGAAAATGCATATTCTTGGACATAACCCCGCCGTTTGGGCTATTGTGTGTATTGGCTTGCAAGGTGAATTCTTTGATGGGAGAGAACCGAACCATGAAGCTAGCGCGAAAGAGTTGAAGATGCTGCAATACAATTCTCAAGCTTGTGATATCCTCTTCAACGGATTGTGCCCCGAAGAATTCAACAAAATCAGCCGCCTTGAGAATGCAAAGGAAATTTGGGATACTTTGATTGATATGCATGAAGGTACCGACTCCGTCAAGGAATCCAAGTTGGATGTGCTTCAAAGTCAACTTGACAAGTTCAAAATGAAAGATGGTGAAGGTGTCGCTAAAATGTACTCTAGGCTTGCTCTTATCACAAATGAGATTGCCGGCTTAGGAAGTGAAGAGATGACCGATAGATTCATCATCAAGAAGATCCTAAGAGCCTTGGATGGAAAATATGATACCGTGTGCACATTGATCCAAATGATGCCCAATTACAAAGATCTCAAGCCAACGGAATTCATTGGAAGAATTGTTGCTCATGAGATGTCACTCAAGGATAAGGAGGAACTTCACAACAAATCAACTGGTGCTTACAAAGCCTCATGTGAAGCCCCCACATCAAGTGAGAAACAAACCTTCAATGAAGAATTGAGCTTAATGGTGAAGAACTTCAACAAATTCTACAAGAGTAGAAGCAAAGAGAGAAGCTCCAAGTCAAGGTCCTACAATGACAAAAGATCTTCTAGTCGAGAGCGTAATTGCTACAACTGTGGAAGACCCGAACACTATTCCAATGAGTGTACGACACCCTACAAAAGAAGAGAAGATTCTCCAAAAAGAAGAAGTAGAAGAGAAGAATCACCACCAAGAGAGAGAAGTAGTAGAGATGATCGTTATGAACGAAGACCCTCACGGAGAAGAATGGATTCAGAAAGGAAGGACAAGTCATCAAGGAGCTACACAAAACGAAGACATCAAGCTCATGTTGGTGAATGGGTATCCGGCTACGACTCCGAAAATCACTCCGAGAGAAGCTATCGCTCCGACTCCGAATGTACTCAAGATGAAGGTGTTGCCGGTCTAGCACTTGTGTCAACCAACTCCTACGACATATTTGATTCACCAAATGAAGGAATTGGAAGATGCTTCATGGCCAAAGGTCCAAAGGTAATACACCCCGAGTATGTTGATTTCAATAGTTATGAAGATGACTTGTTAGGTGATGATGATTTACTTGTTGACAACTCTAGTGATGAATACTATGATGATATGTCAATTAATCATGCTAATCAAGATAAAACGAATGAAAATGATAAGGAGAAGATTGAGCTTCTAATTAAAGAACTAAACACTCTTAAGTTAGTTCATGAAACTATCTTAGGAGATCATCGAAAACTTTTAAGGACTCATGAGAAGTTACGCTTTGAAAAGCTCAACCTTGAGCAAGAGCATGAGTTCTTAAAGGCAATCAATGATAATCTTCGCAAGAAAAGTTCTTCTTAAATTGCCAAGCGTTTACTCTTATCTACTTACATGCCTCAAGTCAAGTCTAGTAACAAGAATAATAAGGATTCTTCCTCTAGTAGTAACAATAATCATGCTAAATCCAATGTTGTTGCTTCTAGTAGTTCTCTTGATTCCACTAATGATTCTCTTAGCCAAGTTACACTTGAGCAAGAAAATAGCTTATTGAAGGGAATCATGGAGAAAGGTGTTTACAAGAGCCTTGCCGGGAGTAAGCAATTTGAGGAAATTGTACGCAAGCAAGGAAGGCACCGGAAGAATCAAGGTGTTGGTTTTGAACGAAAGTTCAATGCCAATGGAGTTGAGTGGGAAGAAGATCAATACCCCAAGACGAAGTTTGTTCCCCAACAAGAGAAGTATGATCCTACTTCTTTCAAAGGGATACAAGCTCAAGATGATCTTCCACCACAAGACCACAAGCAAAAAGGCAAGGATAAGCTTCAAGAAGAAATTGATGCATTTGAAGAAGCTCCTAAGGCCTTGGTCAAGTGGGTTCCCAAGACTACATCAAGTTCCACTTCATCAAGTACGACTACGACTCTGAGGATTCCCATCAAGATGATGTGGATCCCGAAGAAGAAGAACTAAAGAGTTCTTGAGGGTGACCCCGCCAACATATTTCACTCATATCATTTTGGCAAGGACAAGTGCAATCAACTTCCACATCTTGCACTAGTTTAAGGAGTCACAAACCCTCTTGTTGGTAAGACAAGGGACAAGGTAACCTAATGCTCTCATAGACATTATCTTGTGTGTGCATCACTCTATGTCTATGGATATCCTTGTTTGTTCCTTGTGGGACTAACCCGTGTAGGTATTGAAAGTGCAACTCACTCCAAAGGATTGCTCCAAATGATCTACATCAACATTGAGCATCCACATCTTCAACACCCACATGAAGTCACCATCGACAAAACCCAAGGTTAGTTTATCCCTCTAAGAGGGGATCTCACATCTAGGGGGAGATTTACTCTAAGAATTGAGCTAAAGCAACTCTAATGGTGTGAACACAACAATGCATTATGTAAAAGTGGTAACCCCACTTGAGCTTAAACGATGAGTATGACCTATGATCAAATGTTCTCATTTGACTCCTAAGTCAATATGCTCATATATAGATGACCTAGTCATCGCCAATTGCTTGATAGATGCTAGAATTGGTTGTGCATGCTTTTCCACATATTTCATTTGCCATTTCATTGTGTGAGCATGTTGGTTGCATATTTTACTCATTCGAGGACATCCACTTGTTGTTTTGATTGATTGTTTTCCTTTTCTTTTGCCAAGTGGATGGACAAGAATGCCTAAGAACCTTCTCTAGCTATCTATGCTCTTCTTGTCTCAAACTCTATTCATGCTACATCACAAAATTTGATCAAGTCAGATTCGAACCACTCTGTGTGAGGAGCACTCGGAGTCCCCTATTCGTCATAGGCTTAAACTTCCAAAACTTCTTTGTGCGTTTCGGTCTGATCGATTCATCCATTTCGGTCATACCGAGATCACAAAGTCGATCTAGGTTTTCAATCTCGGTGCAACTGATTTGAACTTTTCGGTCACATCGAGTTGCTGTAACTGCGTGCAGTTATGCATCTCGGTGCCACCGAGTTGTTTCACTCGGTCACACCGACAGGGTCGGGCTATATATACCCACGGGAAATTTTTTGGAAAATTTCTCCGAAGCGCTCAGCCCGCTCTACCTCCAGGGTCTCCGGATCGTCCTCCTCGTCGCCAGCTGCCTCCTGTCGCTGGTCTCCGCCGCCGTCAACGGGAATCATCCCCGCCGTTGCCGCCGTAGCGAGTTCATCGTTGAACTAGGGTATGAACTTGATCACTGTGCTATCCTTATCTGATTCCTAGCACATTGTGTTCGCCATGAATCTTGCCACGATTGAAACTATCCTATCCAGTCAAAACACTCCGTAGATTAGAGATGATTTGAAAATTTAGGGTTAGGTTTCCGCCAAAACCATCTCGGACCAACCGAGTTGTGGAACTTGGTACCACCGATTTAGGTAAGGCCATTGCACATGTAACTCTCGGTCTGACCGAGAATTGCAAATCGGTGTGACCGAGTTCAGGACTTTGTGCAACCCTAGTAGTCTCGGTGCCACCTAACTGTGACGCGGTCTGACCTAGTTCACTAGTTTAGGGTCCAAAAGCTGCTTCGGTATCACCGAGTTTACAAATTGGTAGATCCGAAATGCTTTCTGTGGAAAACTAAAACTAAGTTTTTGACTCATTCTTTTGCAAAAACCTCTGTATTTTGTGATGCTCATCCACTCTATCTCATCTATATCTACTCACAGGGTCTGTTGTCAGTGATTGCAATATGTCTGATCAAAGTGACAGCTAGATAAGGGAAGAGGAGCAGGTTCACATGAGTGAGGGCACTAGTCCCTCTAGCAGCTATGATGAGGGCAACAGGAGCACCCCAAGCAACCTACCCAAAGCTGCCACCAGGGCCAGAAAGAAGAGAACCTCAGAATCTGAGGATGAAGACTATGTGGCAGTTGAGGATGAAGCCACTTCCAGGAAGAAGGTGCTCAAGAAAGAATATGGCTCAGCTGCAGCAACTAAGCCAGGTCTGAAGACCAAAAGGCCAGCAGGAAGACAACCGATGTCTAAAGCCAGAACCTCCATGTCGGTGTCAAAACCGGCGGATATCGGGTAGGGGGTCCCGAACTGTGCGTCTAGGCGGATGGTAACACGAGACAAGGGACACAATGTTTTTACCCAGGTTCGGGCCCTCTCGATGGAGGTAATACCCTACTCCTGCTTGATTAATATTGATGATATGGGTAGTACAAGAGTAGATCTACCACGAGATCAAGGAGGCTAAACCCTAGAAGCTAGCCTATGGTATGATTCTTGTTCGTCCCACGGACTAAAACCCTCCGGTTTATATAGACACCGGATAGGGTTAGGGTTACACAGAGTCGGTTACAATGGTAGGAGATCTACATATCCGTATCGCCAAGCTTGCCTTCCACGCCAAGGAAAGTCCCATCCGGACACGGGACGAAGTCTTCAATCTTGTATCTTCATAGTCTTGGAGTCCGTCCGCGATGATAGTTCGCTATCCAGACACCCCTAGTCCAGACTCCCAAGAGTAGCCCTGAACCAGGCTTCAATGACGACGAGTCCGCGCAAGATATTGTCTTCGCCATTGCAAGGCGGGTTCCTCCTCTGAATACTTCATACAAGGTTTTGAACACAAGGATAGTGTCCGCTCGCAAAACAAGTTCCACATATCATCGAGAGAGAATAATTTTGCACGATCTGCCGACGATTTCGCAAGGGCGTGACATCACACCACGCCAAGCCTTTATATGAATCGTTTTTTTACTGTTCCACCTTAGCGAATTTAGCGAGGCGGTTTCCTTGGCACGTCTTATCAAAGCATAGATCGTGCCCCCTTATTCCGGGATACTCATCAATACGGACGTGGGTAACCCAACCGCGTTCGCTGGCACGCCTCCTCTATCGGCGAGTCCTAATCGACCACGGGAGGGCTCTTGGTATTCAACCTCTTTATAATGAGACCAAGGCCCTCTTCTTTTTCTACCCTCCATCGAAGTTCGCCTCGCTCGAGTTCTAACACCCAAAGCTTCAGATTTAGGCGCTCGGACCTTCGACGATGTCCGCTTCACCAGCTCGGCCGATGGATGTCTTCCTCCGTCACGAGAAGAAGATGTGCTAAAGCTGCGAGGCGCCAGTATCTAACGGCGAGATTTCGCATAGGCTGCCTGCTCCAGGGCAGGTCATTCCCACTCCCGAGCCCGGCGAGAGCGTGGTGTTTGTGTCTCACTTCCTTCGGGGTTTAGGCTTCCCGACGGATCCCTTTGTGCGGGGGCTCATGTTTTATTATGGGCTGGATTTCCATGACTTGAATCCGGAGTCCATCCTCCATATCTCGTCATTCATTGTCGTATGTGAGGCCTTCCTCCATATTACCCCTCACTTTGGATTGTGGCTCAAGACCTTCAAGGTGGAGCCAAAGATGATCGAGGGGCAACAAGCAGAGTGCGGAGGGGCGGTCATAAGCAAGTGTGCTGATGCTCCGTGGCCCGAGGGCTCTCTTCAAGAGGAGCTTGGTTTGTGGCAACGGGAGTGGTTTTATATCACCGCTCCCAGGGGTACCAAATGGGTGGCGCCACCCGCCTTTCGCTCAGGTCCACCATAGCGGCTGGCATCATGGGTCAACAAGGGGCTCGACTGGGGGCCATCCAAGGACGTTCCTCTGTTGCGGGGACGTATTCGAGACCTCCAAGAAAGAGAGATCAATCTGGTCGCAGTGGCGCATGTTATGTTGATTCGCGCCTTCGCCTCAAGAACGCCGCCTCCGTCTGTGGGAATTTAATCCGAGGGACCACGAGCTCTCCAACATTTTATGGGTACGACGCCTGTGGAGATGTATAAATTGTTCTTCAGATCACAAGAGAAGTGTCCGGACCTGACCGAGGACGCAGGACTAAGCTGCAATCGCCAGATACTCAAGTAAGTAGTCCTGTGCCGGACAGGCTGTCCGCTCATTTATCGTGAACTTGCCCTTAAAGGAGCTGTTTCTTGAACAGGAGTGGATAGCGAAGGCAAAGTTGATAAGGTGTCCGCCCCTCCCAAAGACCACGCGGATCCCATGCTGACCAAGATGTTGAAGGCCGCCTTTTAAAGAAGGCGAAGGGGGAGCAGAAGCAACTGCCTCCACGAAGGAGGCTTCCGAGGAAGGAGGGATCAAAGTCCCACCCTCCAAGGAGAGAAGAGGACCGCCGGAAGATCCGGAGGTCAAGGCCTCAAAGAGGGAAAGAAATCTTAGTCGAGAGTCCGCGCTGGGAAGTATCCCAGCCGCACTATTTCCCCAAGGGATCAGCCCTCCAATGAGCCGTAAGTAAAAAGAAGGGTCTTGTAAGTAAGGAACATCCTCAGTATTTATTTTCAAGATAACCGAAATTGTACCTTGTAGTTCGGACCTCAGCCCTTCTCAGCAGAGCTCGTCTTCGGGGGATCTTCTTCCGGAGATGATGGAGAGCGAAATGCCTCCACCTGTCGCACCCTCATGCGAGGCGGATGACCCTGAGGTGTCATCGCGGAGGGTTTCCCAAAGTCCGGCGGGGCCGGAAGGTCCGGCGCCAAGTGGTGTGCGGTCGGAGGAGCTGAAGGATCTGCTCGGGCGAGCGGCTATCTCGGAGGATCACCGTGCACTAACGGGTACGGTGATTAAAAGAATTGCATCCGCGGAAAGCGGATTGCATGAAGCCGTCAGAAGCTTACTGACGGGGTTCGAGGTACGCAAAAATGATGTACCTTCTGACAGTTATGCATATAGAATGCGCCCTGTATAGATAGCAGCCCCTGAGACTCGGTATGTTGTCAAAATTGACAGCGTGCCGAGGATCATAATCTCTGTTATAACATATCACCGCTCCTAAATAGGTGGCGGGGCGTCCGGTGGCCAGCCGGACTGATGAATATGCCGAACTAAAGCGGCAACTTGACGAGGCGGATGCGGACATCGCGCTGGTCAATAAACGGTTTGATGAGTCACAAGGCATGCGACTTCTACACGGACACCTGGTAAGGGAGCTTGATGCACATGCCTTACTACTTGTATGCTTAATGCAGGTGGTGCCGCTGCTGTGGAGGAGCTGCGGGCGGAACTCGCCGAGCGTAAAGAGCAAGCCGAATAGTAATGCGTCGCTTTAAGGGCGGCCAAGAGCTAAAAGCGAACGGGCTGCTCACCGCCAAAGAAGAGGAAATGGCCGATATGGCCGAAAGTTGAAGAATACTACCGACCGCTGCGAGGTTCTTGAAAAGAACGTCAAGCGGAGCAAGAAAACTGAAAAGGCCACCGCCGAATCAAGGATGCCTGCTCCGCTTTGAGAGCTGCCAAGGAGGAGCTGAGTCGGGCCGGGCTATTGCGGCCGGAAAACCGTTTCGCCATGGAGGAAATATACGGATCCAAGTATGCTCGCTGGACAAGTTGTGGAGTTAGGAGGATGCTTATCGGACTTAGCGGCGAGCGCTGCGGACGCGATTGAGCACTTCCGAGGCCAGAAGGGGCACAGAAGGGAAGAGCTATATTGGTCGCAATTCCATAGTCCGGAGCGTCCTCTTCCCTTGACCAATCGGTTAGCCGAATGGGCCGTGCTGAATCGATTATCCGGACTTGCCATGAAGCATGTCATGACTCATTTGTGGCCAGGCTGACCCCAGCCGAAGAGTTATTTTGGCTTAGTGCAGCAGTTCCTTGGTGCGGTACCGCGTATCGACGGAATGAAGCTGTCGGCGTGTATTGAGGGAGCGCGGAATGGCTCTTGCCTGTGTCAAGACATACTGGGCGGAGATGAAGGCCACCGACGTTGCGTCCCAAGATTCGGACAGAAGCCGAGTACCTGCCGAGCACTATTTTGAGGAAGTCCTACTGTATGCTCGCTTAATAGAGACGCAGTGCTCAAGGATATTATGTTTAAATGACATGTATGATTTGTGAAAACAATGTTTCAATATCATATAAGGGCTTTTTCTACTTGTGCATTCAAGTAGTAAACTACTCCGTATGTGGCCGCTGATGTATATGTATATATAACTGAAAGATGGCAGTCCTTGGTTTCAGCCCCACGCACATAGTGCGGGGTGTTTGCAAAGAAGGCGCTTTTTACACTTAATCCAACATCTTGGTCCTATTAAGGAGGTGGTAGCGTAGCAAACTAGGCAACCGGACTATAATGCTTTATCACTTTCACTTAGCCATAGGAGTTCGAGGGTGGGGCTACTATATAGCCCTCGGGGCACCGCACTCTCCCGAATTGGGTGCGATGTGCTCGACCAAAAACGGTCCTTTGTTAATGCGGAGGAATTCTAAACATTCCGTGAGTCATCGAGTGGTTGACCAGTCTCGCTATATCATGACAGATCAGTTTTGGCTTTCTCCGAGGTGCTCGCCCGCCGAACCGGGCACAATCGCAGTAGTTCTCCTGGTGCGCGTTAGCCGATAGAACGGAACGTAAGGCAGCAAAACACAGGAGCCGGGCAAACCCAACATTTGACCAAAGACATGATTCGGAGTTGATGCATATAAGGCCTAACTCGAGACGCCGAACACTCCCTAAGGTATTCGGTCTTTATAAAAACAGCAGAATAATGCCCTAAGCCCCTGGTGTCCAGGTACGTGCAAAAATTCTGGTGCGGCCAATGCCAAAACACCAGCCTCCTCCTCGGTTATAGCTAGAAACCAGGGGATGTGTATCAACAAGAGACAGTAAAAAAGGTTTACGCATGGTCTTAATCTGAAAAGAATCCTTGCAACGGGTCCCTATAGCACGTCTGCGCCTGTGTCTCCGTTGTGCCGTATTCTGGACGGGTGTAGCACGTTGTTCATCTGTAAAAGAGAGGAACTTAGTTGAAAAGAAAAAAAAATCGTGTGAAAAATGTACTTTATATTAAATAAAAGAGTACGATTCGAAAAGTGAATAAATTTGAGCTTTATTGTCTCTTGTTGTACATGCGTGCCCCTTTACGGGGGTATGCCGCTAGTAGGTGCCGGACTCGTCTAGCCGTGTCCGGGGTTCGAATGACCTATTCAGGTGCTTTTATTAGCGGAGCCGGATAGGTGTGGGGCTGTCAAGGCAGTCTCACATTCTTCCATGCTCAAGTAACACTTAATACTCCCTTTTAATGAGATGATGCCGCGTGGACCGGGCATTTTAAGTGTAAGAGATGCATAATGTCAGACATGCTAAAGCGGCGAAAGTTTCGCGCCCCAGTAGTGCTTGATAGCCACTTTCGAATGGGGCGATGTGGAAGGTTAACTTTTCGCGGCGGCAGTTGTCGGATGAGCCGAACACAACTTCTAGCTGTAGGGAGCCCGTACAATGGGCATACAGGCCTGGCATTACCCCTTTGAAGGAGGTGTTGCTATGGCGAAGTTTGGTTGGGTCTATCCCCATTCTGTGGATTGTGTCCTGATATATCAGGTTTATGTCACTGCCGCCATCCATGAGGACTTGTGTAAATTGGAATCCGTCGATTATAGGATCCAATATCAAGGCAGTCCATCCTGCGTTCCGGATACTTTCGGAATAGTCCTGATGGTCGAAGGTGATTGGTTTTGACAACCAGTGTTGGTACTCCGCTAGGGTAGTTTGTGCGGCGCGCATCTTAATGGGTGCCGCTCTGTTTTTCCCTTTTATCACGTGAAGTGAGTTTACTGTTTTAACCTCTTGTGGGAAATTCTTTTGTTTTCCGGTGCTCTGCTTGTGGGGTTCGTCATCGTCCTCGCTTGGTGTGTCGAGCCCCTTGTGTTCGGCATTGAGTCTGCCGGACTGCTTGAAGACCCAACAATCTCTATGGGTATGGTTTGCAGGCTTCCCGGGAGTACTGTGGATTCGGCATATCTTGTCCAAGATTTTGTTTAAGTTGGATAGCTCATCGCTATTGTCCTTAAGGGGCAGTTTTTTATTGTTCTGCCGTGAGCTTTTGAATCCGACGTTGACTGCCGCGCTCTTTGGACCGTTCCTCTTAATCCGGCGCTGGTCCTTGCTGCGTCGTGGTTTCCCATTTCCATCTCTGACCTCGGATGTACTTGGGTCGCTGGTGCTGCATCTTGCTAGCCAGCTATCCTCTCCCGCGCAAAAGCAGGTCATGAGGCTTGTTAATGCGGCCATGGTTCTCGGCTTCTCCTGGCCGAGGTGTCTGGCGAGCCATTCGTCTCGGACGTTGTGTTTGAAAGCTGCTAAGGCTTCGGCGTCCGGACAGTCGACTATTTGGTTCTTTTTGGTGAGGAACCTGTTCCAGAATTTGCGGGCTGACATAAGTCCCTTGAAAATTTGCCCGAAAAGCGTCCTCGAGCTCTTCCCAACTTCCAATGGTATTTTCAGGGAGGCTTTGAGCCAATGCCGGGCTGGCCCTTTGAGCTTGAGGGGTAAGTATTTTATGGCGTGGAGATCATCTCCTCTAGCCATGTGTATGTGGAGGATGTAATCCTCAATCCGCACTCTGTGGTCTGTTGTTCCGTCAGATGCCTCTATGTTTACGGGTTTGAATCCGCTAGGAACTCGTGATCCAAGCACCTCATCGGTGAAACACAGGGTGTGCGGCACCCCTATATTTGGGTGTGCCGTGATGTTCGGAAATTTGGCGTGTTGCATTGCTTTGAAGAGCTTGCTTTTCGGCCCATAGATGGACCTAATGGGCCATCCTTTGACGTGAATCCTTATGCGGATCGCGCATCGCTTGTGTGGCGCCATTTGCCGCTCTCTCTTTTGCCGTGGGGTCGCCCATCCGACCGGTGGCCTTCTTGCTTTTTGATTGTGGGGCTCACGGCCTCCTCATCAAATTCGGGCGTAGTTTTCTCTTTGGGTAGCTCTTTGTTCGGCGATCGCCGCCGATTTGTCTCATGGTGTTGAATACTTTGCTCCATCTGATTCTGAGTGCATCTTCTGCTGTTTTGAGCTTCCGCTTCTGCTTTTTTAGGCTACACGCAGTGGCGACAAGCCTTTTGTGGAGGTTCTTCTGCTCCAACGATTTGTCCGGCGTGAGATCGTCCGGACTGTTATCTTCGCCGGGGACGGGTTGTTTATCCGAGTTGTCCTGTTCGGACGGTTGCTCGATAGCATGTTCGTCGTCCACTGGTTCACCCTGCTCTATGGCTGGGTCTTTGTCGAGGCGGGACTTTGTGCAGCGTTTACGTTGCCGTTTTGACTGCCGAGGATTTACCTTCAGTGGCCCCGTTGTTCCTCCTCGTCACTTACTTTAGGTGTATCCACCATGTATACATCATGGGATGAGGTGGTTGTCCAGCATCCTATAGGTGCTGGTTCATGGTTGTCTCCTACATCGTCGTCCATACCGTCGATGTCTTCGGAGTCGAAGTCGAGCACGTCGTGTAAGCTTTCGACAGTGGCTACAAAGTGGGTGGTGGGTGGGCGTTGAATTTCTTCGTTGTCCGCATCCCAACCTTCCTGACCGTAGTCCGGCCAGGGCTCGCCTGATAAAGAGAGGGATTTCAGTGATTTCAAGATGTCGCCAAAGGGCGAGTGCTGAAAGATGTCTGCGGCAGTGAACTCCTTGACCTGCGCCCAATCAGATTCGATCGGCAGGGGCGCGGGGGGCTCGGAGTCCGGAGAGGAGTCCGGCACCTTGGAGTCACGGTCTTCGCAAAGGATAGGGATGGTGTTCGGCTCAATAGCCGTAGAGATTTCAGCCCCCGAGGTGGTGTCCAACCAACCATCCTTGATCGGCGAGATCGGCTCCGAATCAATGGCCGGAGCGGACACTAGTGCGGCCTCCAAGACACTGTTCGGAGGCACAGTTAGATCATGCCCATCGAGATAGTGCGGCACTCTTGGCTGCGGCTCGAATCCGTCGAAGATCGAGTCTCCGTGGATGTCAGCCGTGTAGTTAAAACTCCCAAATCTGACCTGACGGCCAGGGGCGTAGCTTTCGATTTGCTCCAGATGGCCAAGTGAATTGGCCCGCAGTGCAAAGCCGCCGAATATGAAGATCTGTCCGGGGAGAAAAGTCTCACCCTGGACCGCGTCGTTGTTGATGATCAAAGGAGCCATCAGGCCTATAGGTGACGACACAGAGGAACTCTCAATGAAAGCACCAATGTCGGTGTCAAAACCGGCGGATCTCGGGTAGGGGGTCCCGAACTGTGCGTCTAGGCGGATGGTAACAGGAGACAAGGGACACGATGTTTTTACCCAGGTTCGGGCCCTCTCGATGGAGGTAATACCCTACTCCTGCTTGATTAATATTGATGATATGGGTAGTACAAGAGTAGATCTACCATGAGATCAAGGAGGCTAAACCCTAGAAGCTAGCCTATGGTATGATTGTTGTTCGTCCCACGGACTAAAACCCTCCGGTTTATATAGACACCGGATAGGGTTAGGGTTACACAGAGTCGGTTACAATGGCAGGAGATCTACATATCCGTATCGCCAAGCTTGCCTTCCACGCCAAGGAAAGTCCCATCCGGACACAGGACGAAGTCTTCAATCTTGTATCTTCATAGTCTTGGAGTCCGGCCGCGATGATAGTTCGGCTATCCGGACACCACCTAGTCCAGGACTCCCTCACTCCACTCAAGTATCTCTGGAAGCTGAACCCAAAGAGGATGCTGCAGAAGGGAAGAAGAGGAAGGAAAGGGTCAAGAAGACCATGGCCAGAGTAATTGGAAAGCCTTCCATGATGGAAGAGGAGGAAGAAGAAGAGGATGCTCCACCATCACCCAAAGCTCAGAAGCTTATGGGTGATGCTATTTGGTCAGGGGCAGCTTCATCAAAGCCCAAAGTAGCACCCAAGGCTGCCTCCAAACCCAAGAATGCACCCAAGAGGAGTACCAGGAACATTCCAATTCTTTGAGAAGAACAAGGCCCCAAAGGCTCAAAATTCTGTCAAGAAGAAGATGATGAGACACATGTTTTGAGAAAATTGAAGCCTATTCCAGATCATAATGATGCCCATCCTGTAGCTGAGAACATGAAGATTAGGAAGGACTCAGGATTGAGGCTATGGAGAGAGTCAGATCCATATGCCACCAGAAGGAGAACTGCTGTAGACTACAGGTTCCACACAAAGGAACAACAGGACTTCTATGAGACAATCCTGCTGGACAAGAAGCCAATAGTTCGTGACATGAGATGGGTCAACTGGGAATACATCAAGGAGAATGAAGAACACTATCTTGGTGTGTATGACATCTTCAGTGCTTGTGGAGTGGCAGACTTTATTGGGCAGAAGCTCACAAAGTGGAATGATGATCTAATAATGCAATTCTACTCCACATCACACTTATATCCAGATGGCAGGATAGTATGGATGTCTGAAGGTACTAGGTACCAATCATCAATTGAAGAATGGGCTAATCTGATCAATGCACCTAAGGAGGAAGAGGATGACTTGGATGTCTATGCCAAGAAGAAGATGGATCACAACACTATGGCACATATGTACAAGGAGATCCTAGATGCTGCTATAGATTCACACAAGTTTGGATCAGTACATTACCTTCTGTCAGGACTGCAAACCATTAACTGGATCCTCAGGCACACTCTCTTGCCCAAGTCAGGTGATCACAACATGATCAGAGGCCATGCAATAAATCTGCTACACTTATTTGATGTGCCACAAAAGTTCAAAGTCATGAGTCTTATAGTTGAAACTATCAAGAGGACAACTGCTGACCAAAAGAGAAGTTGTGGGTATGCCCCACAGATCCAGGAGCTGATTAACTCCAAGATGGGCACTGGCACATACATGTTGGACAAGGAGCACATGCCTATCTATCCAGACTTTGAGGACAACCAAGTGGTTATGAATGAAGATGAACCATCTTCTGTGCAAGCTCAAGCAAAGAAGGAGAAGGCAAGGACTGAGAAGGCTGCCAAGATGCCAACAATGGAAGAGGCATCTCAGTACTTCTTGAAGAGAAAACATGATCAACTTGGCTACTTATTGCATCCACTCTGAGGATTGAGAAGGGGCTGGCCACCTTGACTCAAAACTAGGAGAGCCTGGAGAGGATCATGGAGCAGAAGTTCTATGACATGGATGTGAAGGTAACAGAGATCCAGTCTGTTGTTGAGCAACTTCAGGATGATATGCAGGAGAGGAAGGGCAAGGCAACCACTAAGGCATTTGCCAGAGTGCCTAGAGCTCAGAGGTCAGCTACAGTGCCAGTGACAGACACTAGAGCCACTTCATCTGCACCAGCTACAACTTCAGTGCCGCCAGCTCCAGCACCTACTCCACCAGCTCCATCTACATCAACTGATGCCTTCGTCCTTGGCATTCTATCTACACCACCACCTGAAGATCAAGCCTGAGAGACGATCTAGTGCTATGCATTTTCTATGAACCTTTTGGTAACTTGTTGCCAAAGGGGGAGAAAAATGTATAGATCATAGGCTTCGAGAGAGAGCGTTGCTTTTTATTCTCTCTTTCTTTGGTGGTTAAACTTTATTTGGTTGATTGAGATACTTTCTGTCTGTGTGATACTTGGATGATCATGTGTTTGATCATATGCTACATTAATGCTTGTTGGATGACATTATCCTTTTATCTCTATATGATCATTCACTTTGCTTGGTGATGAGTGCATGTATTCTATTGTTATCATTTTGAGCGCTCCACCAAGATGTATGTGACATGGAAGAGTAACCCATGAGCCTAACTCTTTGTGCATTTGCAGTCCAAAGCAAATCTTAAACTATGAACAAATTTAGGGGGAGCTCTTGCTTTTCACATACTTCTCAAAGCGACAATGTTTTTCACTCTTATTATCATCTGTCGAAGCTTTGATCTATATGTTGTCATCAATTACCAAAAAGGGGGAGATTGAAAGTGCAACTATCCCTAGGTGGTTTTGGTAATTCCTAACAACATATAGCTCATTGAGCTAACATTATTCCAAGATAAATATTTCAGGAAGAGCACAATGAATGGCATGGCATGGATGAGGAAAGTGGATCCCTCAAAATACTAAGGATGAAATTGGCTCAAGCTCAAAGCTCAAGACTCTACATTTTATACTCAAAGCTCAAGACTCTACATTTTATATTTTAGTGATCCAAGATCACATTGAGTCTACAGGAAAAGCCAATACTATCAAGGAGGGATGAGGTGTTGCTTAATGGCTTGCTTGCTCAAAGTGCTTAGTGATATGCTCCAAAACCCTCAACTAATTTCTCACATCCACATATGACCTAAACCAAAAGTCAAACTCGGCCCCACCGATTCTTTCTATCCGGTGCCACCGAGTTAAGATGTCATAGCCACTGCCACAAACCCTAGGCAAATCGGTCTCACCGATAGGGATCTCGGTCGCACCGAGATGGGATTCTAATCTCTCTGTTTCCCTTCGTAACGTTTTGGTCTCATCGAGATGAGCGATCGGTCCCACCGAGATTGCAATGTAAACTCTTTGTTTCCTTTTTGTAACATTTCGGTCTAACCGAAATGAGCGAATCGGTCCCACCGAGTTTACCTGACCAACTCTCTAGTTAGCTTATTACCAAAATCGGTCCCACCAAGTTTGTGTAATCGGTCTCACCGAGATTACATTATGCCCTAACCCGAACCATATCGGTCCTACCGAGTTGCATGTCGGTCCCACCGAAAATCCTAACGGTCACTAGATTTGCTGAATCGGTCCGACCGATTTTCTCAACTGGTCTCACCGAGATTGGTAAATTGTGTGTAACGGTTAGTTTTTGTGTGGAGGCTATATATACCCCTCCACCTACTCTTCATTCATGGAGAGAGCCATCAGAACGAACCTACACTTCCAATACATATTTTCTGAGAGAGAACCACCTACCCTTGTGTTGAGGCCAAGATATTCCATTCCTACCATAAGAATCTTGATCTCTAGCCTTCCCCAAGTTGATTTCCACTCAAATCTTCTTTCCACCAAATCCAAATCCTGAGAGAGAGAGTTGAGTGTTGGGGATACTGTCATTTGAAGCACAAGAGCAAGGAGTTCATCATCAACACACCATTTGTTACTTCTTGGAGAGTGGTGTCTCCTAGATTGGCTAGGTGTCACTTGGGAGCCTCCGACAAGATTGTGGAGTTGAACCAAGGAGTTTGTAAGGGCAAGGAGATCGCCTACTTCGTGAAGATCTACCACTAGTGAGGCAAGTCCTTCGTGGGCAATGGCCATGGTGGGATAGACAAGGTTGCTTCTTCGTGGACCCTTCATGGGTGGAGCCCTCTGTGGACTCGCGCAACCGTTACCCTTCGTGGGTTGAAGTCTCCATCAACGTGGATGTACGATAGCACCACCTATCGGAACCACGACAAAAACATACGTGTCTCCAATTGCGTTTGAATTCTCCAAACCCTTCCCTTTACATTCTTGCAAGTTGCATGCTTTACTTTCCGCTGCTCATATACTCTTTGCATGCTTGCTTGAATTGTGTTAAGATTGCTTGACTTGTGCTAAGATAGCTAAAATCTGCCAAAGACTAAAATTGGGAAAAGGATAAGTTTTTATTTGGTCAAGTAGTCTAATCACCCCCCTCTAGACATACTTTCGATCCTACAATAGGCGTACTAACTGGTGGAGTTGGGGTTCGCCGTGATAGTACTGGCCCTTCGGGAACTGGAGCTGCCTTACTAACTGCTCTTGTTTGGGAGCTCTGTGGTGGAGATGGTGCTGTGTCAACAGGAATTGGGTTACTATCGGCTGGGGTTGGGGTTAGATTGGGTGAAGCTGGTTCTCTATCCATGGCAGTAGGGGTACAATCTGCGAGAGTTTGGGTTATGTGTGGTAGGGCTGCTTCTTGTGCATGTACAACCGGGGTGCTATCTCCACCAAGAGGTAGCACACACTGTTTTATTTGAAGACCGCGTTTTTAGTCCGCTAGATACTGGCAGCACCCGCTCCAATTCAAATGGCTGATAAACAGGAAACATAGTTGAATGTACAAACATTGTATGAGAGACAGATGCAATAGATAGTGTGGAAAAAAGAGGGCATGAAATAGTTGACATGTATATTGTTTAACTAAAACAGATAGCATGACATAATTTCACATATATGATGTCTATCTAAACTGGATAGCATAGCATAACATAATTCAAAGATATGATGAATAACTAAACAGGATCGCATGACATAATTCACCTACATGTTATCTAAGTAATCAGGATCGCATCATTTAATTCACATATGTGATTTATATGCTAAACAGAGGGCATTCGATATGATGTCTGAACTAAGAACATGGTGTTTAATATTGTGTATATGATGTCTAAACTATGCAATGCAAGACACCGTATGCATGATATGAGCAGTATAACCGTGCCAAGTTAGAGCATACACCTCAGTGGGGGAATAGGACTGGTCATCTGTCTCTGAATCCATCTCTGAGGAGCTATCGGGACCCAACAAGAGATCTACTTCGACAGGTAGCACGGTCTGCTCTGAAGGCCTTGTTTTCACTCCAGATTTTTCCATCTCCCACCCAAATGGATGATTCACAGGAAGAGTAGTTTAATGTACAAACATTGTCGACAAATGGAAATGTAATGAAGAAAAGGATGGGCAAGATATCATTCAAATATATGATGCCTAGTTAAACAGGATGGCATTGCACATTTCACATATATTATGGCTGGCTAAAAGACATGAGACTGCATAATTCCCATATATGATATAGAAACTAAACAGGTGGCATTATAGAACATGTCTAAACTAAGCAGATGACATATATGATGTCAAAAGTAGGCACTACAAGGCAACATATGCATGATATGACTAACATCATCATGCCAAGGTAGAGCAAACACCTTGGGGGGTAAATAGGAGTGGTCAGCGGCGTTTGAATCCGCCTCAGAACAGATATCTTCCTCTGGATTACAACTGGAGAGGGGTGGGAGGGTTTGCCATTGAACCCATCATGGAGCGATGTCGCATGACATTGTATTGCAGCAAAAACTCTTCTCTTTTCTCTACATGTTCAGATGACTGTGTACAATATATGACATGCATATGAAAAAATATGGTGAGATTATGTAAGGAGAGCATGCAGAAATTTAGAGTGATGGTAACAACCAGTGGATCGGCGTTTTCCGCTGAACCAAAATAGCCCTAATGGATCGACGTGAATGTATAGTAATAAGTGATGTAAACAAGTGTACAACCTCTTTGTCGTAGCCGTGTCGACATCAGCATCATTGGGTTGGTCATTTGAAGCAGTTGAGGCAGAGGTGGCTGTCGGAGGTGTGGAGGAAGATCGAGGAATCAGAGACGGCGCCCGTGGCACTGCTGTTGTGATGGATCGTTCTATCGTTGGAGCAGCTCGTGAGCCGAAGACGCCAAGGTTGAAGCAGCACAAGATGACATCGTCAATCTCAAGTGGGATTCTAATAGCATCTCCAATAGATGATGTAAAATGGATGTAAAATTAACATCACCAAAACCACCTGACTATAACAGATGAGGTAAAAACTGTTGACTCGAACTTAATCGTCGAAACTGAAATTATGTGGAATCTGAATGCTACTGTTGAAACTGAACACAATGGTAGCAGAGAGGCACTTGACATGTAGTTTAGGGAGGGCTGCAGTTCATCTTCAACCTGCACCCCTCGAGCCGCCAGCCACCACCGGCCAAACCGGCTGCCCCAGCGCCGCCCGCCCTCTGAACAACTCGCCACCGCCGCCTGCCAGCCCTCTAGGCCCCCGCCCCACCCCTGAACCCTAAGATAGATAGTGGGGTACCTCTCCGGCGTGCCCCGCCCCTGCTGGTGGTTCTTCCTTAACTCCGCGAGCCCCCAACCCCTGAAAATCGATCGACCCAAAAGTCGATTCATCGATCAAGTGTGGCTTAATCGGAGCAGAGCAGCAGCACAAGCGAGGGGGAGAGCAGCAGCAGCAGCTGGGCGAGCGAGCGATCGAGAGCCGGAGCAGCAGTAGCAGATCCGGCTGGTATGGACGCCGCCGCAGAAGGGGCCTCGCACTGGGGGAGAGCCGCCGCAGATGTCGCCCGCCGCGCCGGCTTCAAGGTAGCCGCTCCATGGGGGTGCGGGATGGAGCACCATCGGCGCCGGGAGGTCGAGTTAAGGAGAAGGTGCGTGCGATGAGTGTACAACCTCTTTGGTGGCTCCGAGTAGGCCTCGGCTTCGTCCGAGGAGTCCGTGAGGATGTTGCGGTTCCGGTGGAGCAGGTTAAGGCGGCACTGTGGGGATGGAGCAGCCGCGATAGACGAGGCGATCGTCGGAGCAGCTCCTTGGAGGTGGACGACGGATCCTCATCCGGGGAGGTGGACGAGGGACGTAGAGCTGTTGCGGTGGACGACGTCATCGGGGAAGAGGCTCCGGCTGGGCAGCGGTGACGCGGTGGACGGGGAGGGTGGGGTTTCGCGGCTGGAGCGGAGAGGTTATGGCGGCCTGGGATTTTGAATGGCAAAAAGGGGGCGATGGGATGGGGTGAAGCATGACTTAGGGACGCGCTTGTCAAAAATGTAGGGTGTGTTAAAAAAGTACCCCCACCGATTTGAACTAGCGGCCCTTTCGGCTCTGGGTTAGAAGGGGGATTTCACGTGTCGGGATTTGGCAGCTGGAGGGAGTTTTCGCGCGCGTTGTAATTTCGGGATAGCAAGGCGCGGGTTGTGAAGGCGCCAGTTTTGGGAGCACGATATCTGAATTTTTGGGATATAACAAGACGCGGGTTGAATTTTAGGGACAAGCCTAACGTGTAGTAGTATTGTACTTGTACGTACCAAATCAATTCGCACTTCCTCAACCAAAAAGAAAACGAAAAAATAAAACTATTCACACCACACAAAGAGAGAGTCTTGCCCGCTTTACTATACAAATGTTATTCAAAGCTACTCCTCCTTCCATCTATATAGGGACTAATGCGTTTTTCGATGCTAACTTTGACCAAATATTAGAGCAATGATATATGACATGCAACTTACACAAAGCACACCGTTAAATTCGTTTGTGAAAGGTTCTTTCAATGATATAATTTTCACATTGTGCATGTCATGTACTATTAATCTTGTCAATAGTCAAAGGCAGTCTTAAAAAACTCATTACACCGTATATAGATGGAAGGAGGAAGTATGAATCCATGTTATGTCCAATTAAATTTTTTCGATTGCTGTATAATGCATGTAACCTACTCATACCAAAATTTTAGTGCATTCCAAATGTCTATACTACCGCTGCAATTCGAACTAAATTTGAATTCGTTTCTCTGTTTCAATAAGAATCTACAATCATGATTGTTGCCAACTTCAACCATCATTCGTGTATTACCTTAATAACACACCACATGATTACTATAGAGATAGATATGAACTATGTGTACTACATGAACTCGAATTCTATTTTTTGAATACACTTGATGTTGATTCCAAATAATAGTACATTTGATGTACTAACTATATATTCATAATCTAAACCATGTTCCATACGTACACCGTGTTTATCACGCAAAGTATAGTGCCCCGCCCCCTACATTATGACAAGTATTTAGACCTGAGTTGCAAAAGCCGCACATTAGCCCGAATTATAATCAGTGTTCTACATTATGATATCTTCTTCAAGTATCTGTATCCACTTTTTATAATGAATTATGATCTTTGTTCGTCTTCTACACCTTCATGGTCCTCTTCTATTTGTAGCTAGCTAGCGCTAACTTTCTATCGTGCATGCACACGCCCGCCCCCCTCTCACACACCCTTAGCGCCCCTCCATCACAAGACGCTCATTATTTCTCTTTAGGTCGTCCACCAGCAGTGTGTGTAGGCCCCCGTCTCCTTCTTTCTGGCACACACCGGTCGATATACCTCTCTAGCCAAGTGTGCCTACAACAAACACATATATACTTCCCCTCTTCTCTTATCACCGTCCATGCCCCCATATGTCCAATACGATTCCACGCAGGTGCACACTCCCGCCCCTCTTTTCATTTATCACATACTCGCACACTCCTCCCCCCTCGACATGGTAGGCCTCTCGCACCACCTCCTAGCCACACCCTCTCCCCCTGTCTGCCTCTCCGGACCTTATTTGCTTCTAACACATGCAGGCGTGTATATGAACTGATCTCCCTACATATAGCCAGGTCGACTGTAATTCGTTTTCACCAAGCACCGATACACTTACCTCCCTAGTTATGTCTCTACTTTTCTCGGACACACGACGGCTGATCTTCCTATGTAGTTACGTATGCTTACCACAACCATATCTTCTCCCCTCATCATCCTTGAATACCTCCCGACCCGTCTCTCACACGCACGTGCATAGACAGGCATACACCCCCCGCCCTCTCTTATTGATATTGCACTCATACCCTCCATTTGTCTAGCAGCCTCTCCCACCATTTGTGAGACGCCACTCCACTACCAACCCTCCGACGCTCTACCTTTGTCTTTTTCCCAACCTTATTCCTGTGCTACACATATCCATGGATGTCGATCGATCTCCCTCAATACATAGCTAGGTCTCTCTCCTTCCCCACACATATACTAGTCGACCGGTCTCTACCCCCCCCCCACACACACACACCGATAGTCGAACGTTGTAGGTAGGTATCCATGCCACAGAGAAGAATTGCACATCTGCCCTCTCAAATTCTAGTAGGCCAGCCGCCCTGTATCTTTGACGTGGGCAAACACAAATTCGATGGCACTCTTTATCGATCGCGCATCCACACACTTCATCCCTGTTTTCAATTCTATCGATATCTCACGTCCATGACTCCGTTTCACACACATTGCATATGTTATGTTTTTCTGATTGAGATATCATCAACACATTGCCTCTGTTTCACACAAACCATCTCTCTCACACCCACCCATGTACGTACCTGCACCTAAAGAAGAAGTGCACGCATGACGCATGTACTCACATCTCGTTCCCGGCCACACCCGCGCGGGTACACGGTGGAGTTCGTTTATGTATGAAAAGGCAGCCCATGTGATAATATGACGCGTGTAGCGGTTGTTTACTCGAAGGAGGGTCGGGTACCACGCCTAGAATATAAAACGATTGCCGTGGGGAAAATGGAAAAATGGGTTTGTCTCTCGTCACACCATCTCACACAAGGCCGCCGTGGCCTCTCTCTCTCTCAGCGTTGGTCAGTGATCCGGCCACATCCCGTCCGCCGGCGGAAAGGGAGGATGTGCATCGTATCTCCTTTCGACGGTGTTGAGGCAGCTCGTCCCGATCTGCGGTACCCGTCGTTCTCTCTGATCAAGCTCCGGCGCGGTAGGGCCTTCGCCACTTGCTCGCTGCCGCAGTATGGGCAGATCCCGGCCGCCGGCACCCTCCTAGTAACATCCCGACGATCCTCAAGTACAGCTTCCTACGGCCTTGCTCCACTGCCCATCTTCCCACGTTGGTGCATGTGGATCTTCTTTAGTTGTTTGCTTAAATCGTATCTCGGCCGGCGTACTTTCCATCTTGCAATCTCGTCCTCAAACCATTTTCGATAAACCACCATGTGCTATCTTTCCCTTTTTACATGGAACATGCTTCTTTTTTGTCGGCGTATGTGTCTTAACTCGTGTTATTGGGCAGTTATTGTTTCCTTTCGACCTCCTTTTGCAAACAGGGCTATCCATTTTCACCTCGTTGCTACTATGACCTTTTGGTGAACTGCACAAATCACTTTTCTGAAGAGTGTTTTGTGCAGTTCCGCCAAAATGTCACACGGGCAACGTTTTTACATTTCTGTGGGACTGCGGAAAGGGAGATTGGTTTTGCTATCCTCCTCATCCAACTCCGTGCCTAATCTTCTCCAACAAGAAGTTAGTACTAAAGAGAGATCGTAGAGGTGATCGGCTTCTATTTATGTGTGTTATGTTTCATCATCTAGTTCCACTATTATTGTAAACACACTGACTGGATATCTTTGCAAACAGGGATGGTCTGCTCGATTTTAGTGGAGCTACACAAAATGATCGGATTGTGGTGTCCTTCATACACCTCTTTTTTTGCTATAGAGCTGGGTGAAACTAGCTGCCAAGCAATGAACACTGTGCCAAGGAAATGGAGCCATGCCTACGAACAACATCGATCAATTATATTTTTTGTTTATTCAGACACCTTCTCACAACTTTGTCTTGGGCCAGATGTGAATATTGGCGCTGATCTGCGAACCATTGAGATGCATAGCCATGGTAGTTTCATTTGTATTTGATGGAATGTTGTAACGAGATAATCTCGTGGCAAGACACATGAATCCTAAGTTGAAACCTTTTTTTCCTACGGGAACCAAAGTTGAAACCTTCATAGCATCACAGTACAATTTCATCAAAATTATGCGGACATATAAACAAATCCTGAAGGATTGATAGCAATGCCAGAAACAATTCAACTTCATTTCACCGACATGTTGGACATCCTTCATCCGGCTCCACCTGCCATGCAGCAATATTGAGTGCAAAACACAGCTTCAGGAAAGATTCACCCCGGTCGTTGCGCCGCAGTAGTAATGACTAGTGAGCAGTCAAATCACAGAGCCCCACCTTCGCCACAGTAAGTTGCTCGGACAAAGCAACCATCATTTCTCTGTTCCTTGAATCCGCTGGTACTCCCATATTCCCACAGTAATAAGTTGCTCGGGCGAATCAACCATCACTATATCCGCTCACGTGTGATGACCACATGAGCTATCCATTTAGATTGCATGTTAGAAAAATAAAGATCGATAACTAATGCGGCAAACTTTCAAAAAAAACTAATGCGGCACCTCGGGCCAACGCGGCCAGTTCGCATTTTGCATGAGAAATTACACACCATGTTTCGTTGACATGTGGTCGCGTTCCAACATATCAGTGAGACGACGGCGAGTAGTAGGAGTATTTCCGAACGGACGTGTAGGCCGGGGCGCCTCTTCGTGAACCATGGCAAACTGGCAACCGTCCACCGACTCTTCGCCTTTCCCTCTCAATTTGGAACTGCTGTCGCACGCTCCTCTCCCTCCTCCATTTTCCTTCAGCCCTTCACCCTTTCTTCTGCCATTGTTCGATCGTCTTCCCCATGGAGGGAACAAGCCGGAAACGACCCCATTATTCTTGCCCCGATCTGAAAGATGACGTGGTGGAGGAACTCATTGATCGGTGCGACGTCATCACCTCGGCTAGCATGGCAGGTTCGTTCAAGCCCATTCTCGACTCAACTAATAACATCATTACAAGCAACCCAAGAGTCAAGGAGTGGTTTGATCTCCCCTATCTTCTTCGCCGTGACCCTGATGACTACTGGAGCCGGGACGACGGAAGCCTCGCCCTGTGCAAGTTGATGCCGCTTGATAATGATACGTATGATGTTAAGATGCCATCGCTTGAGGGCAAGGATTGGGCAGGCGCAAATGGAGATTGGGTTGTTTACATTGGGTCCAACTGCGAGTGGGAACTTGTGAATGTGTACACTCGTGACCGGGTTCCACTTCCAAAAATCTCAGCAGACTGCCCAGAGGTTGAGCACACCGGTATTGTACGCACGTTCAAATACGATCATGGTGACTGTCTTCTATGGAAGATAGCAATTTTTCGAGTTCCCAACCGCTCTTGGAATTACAACAACTATGAAGTTGTTGCTATCTTCGACAAGCTTGTTGCCATCCTTCGTGGTTCGACTGGATGGATATTGCTCAAAAATCAGTTTTTATACACGGATGTATACTGTGATGCAATGCAATACGAGGGCCTTGTGTTCGCTGCCACCACTCGTGGCACTGTTTTTGCATGGAATCCTTATACTTTCGGTATATTTGTCTTCCACCGTAATTATAATTGTTTCATCCACATGCATGCGGGTTAGCAAGTTTCCCTTTACTAATTAACCTTGTTCTTGTGTTTCCAAGGTCTTGTGAACATTCCACCACCTATACTTGAAAAATTTTATAACCAAGGGGGAGATGACGATGGTGATGATCATGAGCATGAGGATGAGCAGAACGTATATACTCAGTGGCGCCTGGCAACTAATTCCGATGGATCACCTCTTCTTGTGTGTATACAGCGCACTGAGTTTGTTACTACTGAGGGAGCACGTGTTGTCTCCCATGGTCGCACTCTCCGGACCTATTCCAACACCCGTTGCATGGTATTCGGGATGGATACTAGTGTTCTAGCGCCAACTCCTTCTCCCTGGTACAGAATTGATAGTCTTGGAGAAAACTCGCTCTTTCTTGGACAAAACTATCCGATGATGGTGAAAGGCGATCCAACTGCTGTTGACACAACGTTACTAGTACCATTTATGAGAAGCAACTGTGTCTATACCTCGGACATTTGGGTGGTTCCCTACCCTAGTACTGATATAGCAGGCCGTTTCAGCCTGGACGATCAGTCCTGCGTTGGTCTCGAGATCGACAATAGATGGCCCGTCCCAGAGAATCACTTGTGGTTCAAACCAAGCGTTTCCAACACCGAGGAATGGTTGAGTTGAAGTTCATTTCATTGCTTGTTATTTGTTGTGTGGTGAAAACTTTAGTATTTATAATGTATCCTCGTTATCGATGTGGGTTGATGACCTGTTGTATGTAATAAAATGATATGCCTGTGATAAACTTACTAAATTTAAGAATGGCTTTCGAGTTGCTTCTGTGAGTGAGTGGTGCAACGAGGCAAAAAAATATTTTCCGAATACATAATTGTACGTGCATTGCAACAGGTTATCGGATGAGGCCAATCAACAATAGTAGTACACTATTTGTACTAGCTTCACATGCTTCGGCGCGTATGCGGGTGTTTTTACTGTAGCCATATTGTACGTAACCAGCACCTCGAATCCTCGATACTAGTACTATATAGTAAGTAGTAGGAGTAGTAGGGTGGCATATGGGCCAAAACAAGCATTCACGTCCAGGAGTATGGCACACGCCACCAGCACGACTTCCATCTGACACCATATTTCTTGGAGTCCGTGCTAGAGCAATCTCTTCAACCTCATCGTTTCTCTAACTCAGCCATCGCGCGGCGGGCGAGGTGGGGGTTTGCCGATAGTCGGTTTCCTCAACTGCGGTCCCACTTGTAAGGCCAACTCCAACGCTCTATCAATATATGGATGTACTCTTCTTCCCAATACAAAAACTTGCATCCATTCTACTCCCTCCGTTGCACAATACATGCCTTCTATTTGTCAAAATATATATGTATCTGAACATGTTTTAGTATATAGGTACATCCGTTCTTGGACAAATGGAAGGCAAGTATTTTAAGTTAGCACAACTAGTCTAATCCGAGAGCACAATCGAAGATTTGGTCGGGTTCTTCCTCCTTTTGCCGACACGTGGGACATCTAGCATCCAGGTCGTGTCATGAAAGAAAATAGAGTGGTAGTCGAACCCACGACATGTGCATCTTGGGTTAAACTGTAAATACGTAGAATCTTACTACTCTTGAGTAACTCCAAAAGCGGCCACCAAAGATCTTTATTGGATTTGTTTTTCATCACCAGCACGTCGAGGTGAAAGATGTGCAGGTTCAGTGGGTCCTCTTGCATTTTCACTGACATGTGGGACCGCATGTGAGAAAATAGACGATGGGCTCCGCGCGTCCGCTGGCTGGCTGAGAAGAGAGATAGAGGAGGGCTGAGCACGGACTCTAGGAAATTTGTTCTACGTAACCAGCACCTTGATATTCGCGTGTGGTTGTTTCTAGAATAAAAAAAAGGAGGTACCCTACTTATGTTACTCCAACTACGCCTAGCCTAAGGTTAGTAGGTGACCTTGCGCTTGGCTCTTCGCCTCTTTCGGAAGACGATAGTTCTACAAGAGTGCTTCCGCAACTGACACCAAATGAACCGCTGCACGCCCACCGCTAGGTAAAATTTTCTCCACAGGTCATGCGAGCCACCGCGCGCGCTGCGTGCGAGGAGAAGGCGTAATCAAGCTTCTCGCCTTTCTACGAGTTGACGGGACACATCAAAGTTATTTACTAGTAGTACGACTCTCTCCAAAAAGGGCTGACCATGTCATTGCTACCATCCGTGCGTTCGTCGTTGTAGCGACCTGACCCAAAATCGGTCAAATCTACGTGGTCTGCATTCATCCCAAGATCATGCTTTGGTACTCACAAGACATCGATAAAGTAATCAAAGTTCAATCACACCTGAATATCATTAATCGATTCTCATATAGAGTCTTTATTACAAGGAATAAATTCGCTCAAAGCCAACTCATGAGAAATAAACTAAAATGCTGCGGAAGCGCCGAGGTAAAGCGAGTCCATCCGACTCAAAGGGCAATCGCCAAGCGCGGAGCGTAGCCTCACTCCTCGATCGAATATATCTACGCAACATAATACGTTGCAGCCATGTAGGTCAGCTTTTGGAATAAGTGGCAAGTTATGAAGAGCAACAATAATAAAGTTACTAACTCTATATGCATTTTTGGCTGTGGAGCTCTAAGTTTCATCATTTTATGTAAAGCCAATTTTATCCTACTACAAGTGGACTTATTTGCAAATTACTACAAATTGTTGGTAGTTATTGAGATGGTTCCGCCAACCAATATCTCGCTCCCAAATTATTATTAAGTCATAAACCCATCAAATTAATCCATTAGTTTTAGTGTTGAGATATCCGAATACTTCCAAGGTCCAGATGCTCAAATGTCCGTAATCGGGACACGGCTAATCGATTAGGTTATAACACTCTGCAGAGGTTTATGACTTTCCCGCAAGAATCATTCCTCCTTTTAAAGTCTTCGCACTTCATGGTGTTTGAAGACGGACGAATGAAACAGGTCTTCCAAAGAGTTCTTCCGCCACCGCCGGTACCCATCCAATCCTACCGCTCGCCTACTTCTCGTAGTACCGCCCAGCCAGCTTCACTACAAGGGTCAACCCAGCCAGAGCCCATAATGGCTTGCGGCTGCATGTAAGCTTCCGGTCATGGGGCATCCATCCTTCTCTTCGTGGCTGGGTGAAGCTTTCCGCAGGATGTCATGGCGCTTCTCCATGCATCCCGCCACCACTGGTGCTCCAGGTGCCCGTCAACCGTCCTCCACCCAGTAGTGATTTTCCGAAGTCCATCTTGATCATTGTAGTCCATGGGTTGTCATCATCATTGACTCTCACATCTTGCTTATGAACTTCACTCATCCCAAATCCCGTCTACGAGCATAGCAAAATAACTACTACGTCCCGGGGTCATGGTAACAAGGGGATTGGTTCATCCTACCACATGATACTACTCAAGTTTAATGACTTCAAGATTTCACTACTGCATGCAATGGTGGGTGGTGACAACTACTAATGCACAAAAACATAGGTATAGAAATAACATGATCAAAACTTGCCTTGCTGATGATCCTCGTAAGCTAAAGAGTCGTAGTAGCAAGCTTCGCACTCCGGGAATTCTACCGAGACAAGCAATAACATAATAAGCACAAAGCACAAGGATCACACAAGATAACAAAAGTAACAAAGCACAACAAAGCAAACAAAACCAAATCAAAAGGAAAACTCAAAGAAATCAAATTCAAAGTTTTTCCCTATTCCAAACAGTAACAAAAATAGTTTTTATATAACAAAAAATCCTCAACATAACCTAATCATGGTTTTAGGTTAACTTAACAGAAAAGGATTAACTAAGCAACTAGGAGCAAAAAGAATTAATTAAATAGCTATTATAAAACTCACTTTAGGCCTAATCCAATTTCTATTAGAAAATTAATTTAAAACTTTTATTAATTATAAATAAAAGTTCATCTAATGGCATGACAGAAACTAACCTAGAATAACTAATCACAAGTTAAAAATAAATTAATTTACTAATTAATTAATTAGGAAAACAGAACTAATCAATTAATTAGGATTAATAGGATTCTGCCTAGAATTAATTATTTATTAATCCTAAAATACCAAAGTTAATTTCTAGGGTTTGGCAATATCAAAATAAAGTGATTGCAAAAAGAATCATGCAAAAATAATTTTTCTAACTAAAACTATAGCAGATTTACTATTCTGACTAAAACAATATTAAAGCATTTTTAATTATTTTTAACATAGCTGAATATATGTTTTTTCAGAAACTACATAAAATTTGCAATCCAACAAAAAAAGAATCACTAAAAAATATTAAACAGAACAAAAGATACACATTTTTGAAATTTGAAACAAATCGGCTAAAACAGAAAATCAAAATAAAAAGAAAAAGCCCAATGGGCCTATACTGTGCCCTGTGCGTAGTTTAGTCTAACGGGCCTAGGGTTTAACTAACAGAACCGGCCTAACTAAAATAAACCTAACTAATAAAAATAAACCGCTCGACCGTCCGGTTTTCTAATAAAAACGTACCCCTTCGGGGCTTCTAATCCTAACCACCCGATCGGGATCGGACGGGGGAGGGGGATTCCGGGGACTCACCGGACTCCGGCGACGTCGGCGGCGGCGGCGGGAGTGCTCCGAGGCGTTGGGGGGTCGGCGAGCTTCGGGGAGACGTCGGGGAGGTGCGCACGAGCACGGGGAAGGGTTCGGTGGGGTTGGGGAGGTTCGGGGGCACCTGTGGCGGCGACGGCGAGGGTTTTGGCGGAGGTGAGCTCGGTGCTCGGCGTGCCGGGAGAGAGAGGGTGGGGCTCGGCGTGGCTAAGGGGGGAATGGGGTGCGGGGGCTTGGCTTATATAGCAGGGCCTCGGCTGGGGGCGGAAGGGCATCGGGGCTGTCGGGATCCGGATCCCGGGATCCGTGGATCTCCCATGAGGTTCGTTGCGTGGGCAAGGGGAAGACGACGGGTGGGGCCACGGGTCGTGAGGGAGAGAGGGGAAGGTTGGGCGGTCGACCGGATCCTAGGGATTCGGGCGAGGGGAGGCGCTGGCTGTCACTGGCTGGCCTGTGGCCTAGTGGGCCGGTGGTCGGGCTTGGTCTTGCTGGGTGGCCGAGGGGCTAGGTGCTGGCTGGGCCTGGGGGGCCTGGCTGGCGCCCGAAAGTTTTTCCTTTATTTTTTTAATAAAAACAAAAACAAAAATAAAACCTAAACTATAAATATTTTATATAGGGTATATATATACCAAAATGATCAGGGGAATATTCCCTTTCATTTGAACATTTTTCCAAAGCCAAAATCCAAACTTTATGAAAATCCATTTTTTTCAAATTCAAATAAAATTTCAGATTTGAATCCAATTCTTCTGGCATTGTTTCCTCTGATATTTTTGGAGTGTCATGTTAGCTCCTCTCATACTTTTGATCAAGTATTTATCAGGCTTGGTTTTTGAATGGTTTCCCACATGCCAAAGTTTGGAATTCAAATTTCAAACTCAAAACTCTCTGAAACTTCAAATGGTATTCAAATTCAAACAGGATGCATAGGATGCTTAGCTATAATTGTAAAACATTCCAAATAGGAAAATTTGGGATGTTACAAACCTACCACCTTAAGATGAATCTCGCCCTCGAGATTCGGGTTGGCTAGCAATAGGTGCGGATGGTCTCGACGAAGATCTTCTTCGCGTTCCTGTGTGGCTTCTTCCTCGGTGTGGTGACTCCACAAAGACCTTGCAAAACTTGATGACTTTGCTGCGGGTGACTCGCTTGAAGTCTCGAGAATTTTGACGGGTTTCTCCTTGTAAGTCAAGTCACTTTGTCAAGCTGTATGGCCTCTAGGGGCACCGTGTCTCTCAACGGAACATCGCCATGTCGGCATGGCACTTCTTCAACCGAGAAACGTGAAAGACATCATGAACTCCGGACAATCCTTCCGCAATTCCAACTTGTATGCAACTTCTCCACGACGCTCGAGGATTTTGTAGGGCCAATGAATCGGGTGCTAACTTTCCTTGACTCCAAACCTCTTGATTCCACGAAGTGGAGACACACGAAGGTATGCTCGGTCTCCCACTTCGTAAGTCACCTCCTTGCGCCATCGTCGGCATAACTCTTCCGTCATGATGTGCTATCTTGAGCCGGTCTCGAATCAGCTTGACTTTCTCTTCGAATCCTTGATAAGATCGGAACCAAAAGAGATCGATCTCCAACACTATCCCACAAAGGTGGTGTTTCGCACCTCCTTCCGTGATAGAGCTTCGAAGGGGCCATCTTCAAACTGGATTGATAACTGTTGTTGTACGAGAACTCTGCGACGGCAAATTGTCATCCCAGCTGGACCCATAGTCTAGCACACAAGCTCTCAACATGTCCTCCGAATCTGATTGACTCTCTCGGTCTGTCCATCTGCTCATGGATGAAAAGCTGTATGAATTCCAGCTCGCACTCCAAAGTTTCGTGCAATTGCTTCCAAAACTTTGAGGTAAACTCGTTCCTCTATCGACACGATTTTCCTCGGAACTCCATGCGACACACGATCCTGGTCATGTATATCTTGGCCAACTTGGCACTGGTATAGGTAGTCTTCACGGAATGAAGTGAGCTACCTTAGTCAAACGATCAACCACTACCCAGATGGAATCATAAACTGAACGGGTCCCGGTAATCCTGTGATGAAATCCATACCAAGTTTCTCCCATTTCCAATCGGGGAATCGGCAAAGGTTGAAGTAACCTGCTGGCTTCGATGTTCTGCCTTTACATCGCTGGCAAACATCGATACGGCCACGTACTCAGCAATGTCCTTCTTCATACGGTCCACCGTAAACTTTGCTTCAAATCCAGGTACATCTTGGTGTTGCCGGGTGAATAGAGTACGTGAATCATGAGCCTCTGTAGAATTAGCTTCCGAGCTCGGGGTCATTGGGCACATAAATACGATCCTCAAACCAAATAGTTCCATGTTCATCCTTTGGAATCCTTTAGCTTTTCCTTCCTCCATCTTTTGCTTAATCTCATCGATTTCCTTGTCCGACTTCGGGCTTCACGAATCCTTTCGGTCAAGGTGGACTGAACTTCCGAGTTGCGACAAATCCTTTCGAACTATCTCCATCGGAGATCTCTCGAGGTCATCGACTAACTCCTGGGTAATCCTCCTGCTGTAAGAGTATTCACATAACTCTTACGGCTCAAAGCATCTGCTACAACATTAGCTTTACGGGGTGGTAGTGCAGCCTCATGTCGTAGTCCTTTATCAACTCTAGCCATCTCCTCTGCTCGAGGTTCAATTCTTCTGCGTGAAGATATATTTCAAACTCTTGTGATCCAGTATAGACATCACAACGATTTCCAATGAGGAAATGTCTCTGTGTCTTGAGTGCATGCACAACAATTTGCTAATTCCAGATCATGCGTGGCATAATTCATCTCATGAGGCCGTAGCTGTGCGGAGGCATAAGCTACAACCTTACCTTCCTGCATCAACACTCCTCCGAGTCCTTGACGAGAAGCGTCACAATAAACCTGGTATTCCTTATGTATGTCCGCAATATCAACATCGGGCTGTGACCAACCGTTTCTTCAACTCCTGAAAACTGGCTTCACATTCCTCGGTCCAAACATACTTGGCTTCCTTCTTCAACAGTTCAGTCATGGGTTTGGCAATCTTGAGAAGTTCTCAATGAACCTCCGATAATATCCCGCAAGTCCGAGAAAACTGCGGATCTCCTTGGTCGAGGTGGGTGATCGCCAATCGGTGATCGATTCAACCTTGGCGGGATCAACTGCTATTCCTTCTCCTGAAATAACATGTCCGAGGAATCCAACTTCCTTCAACCAAAATTCACATTTGCTGAATTTGGCATACAGCTGATGTTCTCGAAGTTTCTCCAGAACTAGACGCAAATGTTCCTTATGCTCTTCCTCGCTCTTGGAGAATATCAATATGTCATCGATGAACACCACGACAAACTTGTCCAAGTACTCCATGAACACCTTGTTCATCAAATTCATGAAGTATGTAGGAGCATTAGTCAATCCAAATGACATGACGGTATACTCGTATAAACCATACCTGGTGGTGAATGCTGTTTTGGGTATATCCTTCTCACGAATTTTCAATCGGTGATACCACGATCAAGATCGATCTTAGAGAATACCTTGGCTCCAACAAGCTGATCAAACAAGTCATTGATCATGGGCAGAGGGTACTTGTTCTTGATGGTTACCTCGCTCAATGCACGATAATCCACAACCATCCTCAAGCTTCCATCCTTCTTCTCTACCAAAAGAACTGGGCTCCCCAAGGTGATGAGCTTGGACGAATATATCCTTTCTCCAATAACTCATTTATTTGTTCCTTGATCTCTTTCAACTCATTCGGTGGCATCCGATAAGGTCTCTTGGATATTGGGGCTGTGCGGCAATAACTCAATCAGAATTCAATGTCCTCGTCCGGTGGCATTCTGTAATTCCTCCGAAACACATCGGGAAATTCTTGCACCTCTGGCACTTCCTCTGAACAACTCCGTGAGGGAATGCACTGATTCTTCATCCGGCTGTGCTGGCTACATACTTGATCCTCTTACGCGCCCGGTGGTGAGCAGAATAGACTTCTTGGCATATCAATGTTCCTTCATACTTTGACAACCAATCCATGCCTAGGATTACATCCAAGGTCTGAGTTTCCAACACTATGAGTTCTACGGAAATTTGTGGTTCCCGATGTTGAGGTTTGCGGGACAGCTTAATCTCGCCATCATTTCTCCTCCGCGAACCGACGGAGGGGGCTTCTAAGGGTTCTAGTGCGAAATCCGTACTTATCCACAACTACCCTTGATATGAATGAATGCGTTGCACCGAATCAAATGAACCAAAACTGAACGTGAATTCAATAAAACTTACCAACCACGATTATCGGCTGATCATAGACGCTCTCCACGTCGATGTGATTCACTTGAGCACGAGGGAAAGGATTGGGCTTCTTCATTTGAGCCTCCATTGCCATTCCTGTTCCTCCGCTTGGCCTCCGGGCAGTCGGTGGCGAGTGCCCTGCCTTCCGCACTTGAAGCGGTGATGTGGCTCAGATCCTTCTGAGCCGGGCAGAACGGTGTTGATTGCCATTACCATTGCCATTGCCATTGCCATGGCCTGACTTGTTGTCCTGGCTGCGGTTGTTTCCATTTCCACCATGGTTATGACCTCCATGGTTGTGATGGATGTGCCCTCCTGAGTACGGTGCATAGCGGGCTTCGCCGAGCTCTGAATTGTGCTTCCCCGGCTGTACTTCCTCTTGCGGCTCTCTATCTGCTGCTGCTTGCCTTCCAGATGGTGGCCTTGTCTACCAGCTCCCGGTAGTTGTTGAAAGTAGCCACAATAAGCTGCATGCTCAATTCATCATTGAGTCCCTCCAGAACTTCTCCCGCCATGCATCGGTGGCCACATCATCGGGGCATAGCGAGCAAGCTTGCTGAATTCCTCCACGCATCGTGCCACAAGACGGTTCCCTGGCGTAAGTTTCGGAACTCACGCTTCTTCAGACTCATGGCTCCAGATGAGACATGAGCAGTGCAAAAGGCCTGCTGGAATTGATCCCAAGTGATGCCACCCAAGGGAAAAGTGGCGGTGTAATTCTCCCACCAAGAAGCTGCAGGTCCATCCAGTTGATGTCTGCAAAGCGCACCTTCTCAAAGATCGGTGCATCCAACGGTGACTAGCTCTCTTCCAATCTTATGGAGCGACCGTCACCACAATCGGCTCGGTGCTACTAGAGAACATGGCGGATTCAACCTCGTAAAGCGAGTCAAATTGTCCACAGTGGGTGGTGGTGGTGGCGGTGGATTGTTGGCGGGTTGTTACGATTCGAATCGAGCTGCATCAATGCATTCTGCTGCTGGAGCAGCTGGGTGAGCTCGGCGGGAAACCAAAGGTCACGCCCCTGAGGCATCCGGTGTTTTGGAGTGAATGAGAAATTTAGAATAGAACAATGGTCTATGAGAAATAACACTACCCATATGAATGCACAATCATAACACACCAAACATTTATTCATTCCACTCAAACATGGTTCAAACTCGATTACAAAAGCTCATGACTAATCGAAGGAAAACATCGCCTAACTGATCGATTTAAAAGTAAAAGATAATATGGTGGTCGACTAAAAGTCTTCATCGATGGCGCCTCCTCTTGGGGTTTCCTTCGTGGTACTCCCTCAAAATCCTGATCATTGCTCACGAGGGTGCTTCATCTCCACTCGGTAAAGGTCCTCTCCCAAGTCCATCTTCTCCTCAATCGCTGCAAGCTTCATCTTGGTCGTCGACTATCTCCATGAAGTCCGTGATTTCTTCCTCATGGCCAAGGAAGTCTGCGCGTGCCTTCTCCTCCAGCCCATTCGCGGAACAAAAGCTTCCGTGTGTCTTCGAGTTACGGCGAGCCTGAATCTCCCGTTTCCTGAGAAGACACTCCAAGTCCTGAATATACGAGAGGGTGGAATCGTCCTCGATGGTACGGATGATATCTCCATTCCTTGCCCTGCGAGAAACCATGGCGAGGTTCGAGTGATCGAGCTCGGTCCTGTACTCCTCTCGGAGATGTCCAAGAGCTCGGTAGATCGCCACGCCTCTTCCGATGATCCAGTTGAACTCGTGAACTCAAAGTTGATAGGCTCCGTCGTCCTCCAAAGGTCCTCCCCAGGATATGCACCTCAATCTCAGTAGCGGGTGTCCGTCGGAAGTGCATTAGTGGGTTTCCAGTGATCGAGGGCGAGCAATCTTCAGCAGCTTCACCATCGGACCAGCTTCCTTCGAAGGGCATCGCCTCATCGGGTGGCGAACTCCGGAGCAAACTGGGGTGAACTCGACGGCCATCTAGAATGTTGCAAAGGAGAGAAGAGTCGAATAGATCAGGAAAGAATTATAGAATGAAAAGGGGGTTCAAAGTAAATGGTCTCGCTTAAGGCTTTCCGATCCTAGGGGTTTACGATCCACGGTCAGCGTGTGCTCGATACCATCTCTGAGCGACCTGACCCAAAATCGGTCAAATCTCCGTATGCATACCATCCCAAGATCATTTGGTACTCACAAGACATCGATAAAGTAATCAAAGTTCAATCACACCTGAATATCATTAATCGATTCTCATATAGAGTCTTTATTACAAGGGAATAAATTCGCTCAAAGCCAACTCATGAGAAATAAACTAAAATGCTGCGGAAGCGCCGAGGTAAAGCGAGTCCATCCGACTCAAAGGGCAATCGCTAAGCGCGAGCGTAGCCTCACTCCGATCGAATATATCTCGCAACATAATACGTTGCAGCCATGTAGGTCAGCTTTTGGAATAAGTGGCAAGTTATGAAGAGCAACAATAATAAAGTTACTAACTCTATATGCATTTTTGGTGTGGAGCTCTAAGTTTCATCATTTTATGTAAAGCCAATTTTATCCTACTACAGTGGACTTATTTGCAAATTACTACAAATTGTTGGTAGTTATTGAGATGGTTCCGCCAACCAATATCTCGCTCCCAAATTATTATTAAGTCATAAACCCATCAAATTAATCCATTAGTTTTAGTGTTGAGATATCCGAATACTTCCAAGGTCCAGATGCTCAAATGTCCGTAATCGGGACACGGCTAATCGATTAGGTTATAACACTCTGCAGAGGTTTATGACTTTCCCGCAAGAATCATTCCTCCTTTTAAAGTCTTCGCACTTCATGGTGTTTGAAGACGGACTAATGAAACAGGTCTTCCAAAGAGTTCTTCCGCCACCGCCGTACCCATCCAATCCTACCGTTCGTCTACTTCTCGTAGTACCGCCCAGCCAGCTTCACTACAAGGGTCAACCCAGCCAGAGCCCATAATGGCTTGCGGCTGCATGTAAGCTTCCGGTCATGGGGCATCCATCCTTCTCTTCGTGGCTGGGTGAAGCTTTCCGCAGGATGTCATGGCGCTTCTCCATGCATCCCGCCACCACTGGGTGCTCCAGGTGCCCGTCAACCGTCCTCCACCCAAAGAGTGATTTTCCAAGTCCATCTTGATCATTGTAGTCCATGGGTTGTCATCATCATTGACTCTCACATCTTGCTTATGAACTTCACTCATCCCAAATCCCGTCTACGAGCATAGCAAAATAACTACTACGTCCCGGGGGTCATGGTAACAAGGGGATTGGTTCATCCTACCACATGATACTACTCAAGTTTAATGACTTCAAGATTTCACTACTGCATGCAATGGTGGGGTGGTGACAACTACTAATGCACAAAACATAGGTATAGAAATAACATGATCAAAACTTGCCTTGCCGATGATCCTCGTAAGCTAAAGAGTCGAGTAGCAAGCTTCAGACTCAGGAACTCTACCGAGACAAGCAATAACATAATAAGCACAAAGCACAAGGATCACACAAGATAACAAAAGTAACAAAGCACAACAAAGCAAACAAAACCAAATCAAAAGGAAAACTCAAAGAAATCAAATTCAAAGTTTTCCCTATTCCAAACAATAACAAAAATAGTTTTATATAACAAAATTCCTCAACATAACCTAATCATGGTTTTAGGTTAACTTAACAGAAAAGGATTAACTAAGCAACTAGGAGCAAAAAGAATTAATTAAATAGCTATTATAAAACTCACTTTAGGCCTAATCCAATTTCTATTAGGAAAATTAATTTAAAACTTTTATTAATTATAAATAAAAGTTCATCTAATGGCATGACAGAAACTAACCTAGAATAACTAATCACAAGTTAAAATAAATTAATTTACTAATTAATTAATTAGGAAAACAGAACTAATCAATTAATTAGGATTAATAGGATTCTGCCTAGAATTAATTATTTATTAATCCTAAAATACCAAAGTTAATTTCTAGGGTTTGGCAATATCAAAATAAAGTGATTGCAAAAGAATCATGCAAAAATAATTTTTCTAACTAAAACTATAGCAGATTTACTATTCTGACTAAAACAATATTAAAGCATTTTTAATTATTTTTAACATAGCTGAATATATGTTTTTCAGAAACTACATAAAATTTGCAATCCAACAAAAAAGAATCACTAAAAATATTAAACAGAACAAAAGATACACATTTTGAAATTTGAAACAAATCGCTAAAACAGAAAATCAAAATAAAAAAAAAGCCCAATGGGCCTATCATGCTACGTATGTAGTTTAGTCTAACGGGCCTAGGGTTTAACTAACAGAACCGGCCTAACTAAAATAAACCTAACTAATAAAAATAAACCGCTCGACCGTCCGGTTTTCTAATAAAAACGTACCCTTGGGGCTTCTAATCCTAACCACCCGATCGGGATCGGACGGGAGGGGATTCGGGACTCACGGACTCCGCGACGTCGGCGGCGGCAAGGGAGTGCTCCGAGGCGTTGGGGGTCGGCGAGCTGGGAGACGTCGGGAGGTGCGACGAGCACGGGAAGGGTTCGTGGGGTTGGGAGGTTCGGGGCACCAGGCGGCGACGGCGAGGGTTTTGGCGGAGGTGAGCTCGGTGCTCGGCGTGCTTCAGGAGAGAGAGAGAGGGGCTCGGCGTGGCTAAGGGGGGAATGGGGTGCGGGGGCTTGGCTTATATAGCAGGGCCTCGGTGGGGCGGAAGGGCATCGGGGCTGTCGGGATCCGGATCCTTCGGATCCGTGGATCTCCCACGAGGTTCGTTTGTGGGCAAGGGGAAGACGACGGGTGGGGCCACGGTCGCTGAGGGAGAGAGGGGAAGGTTGGGCGGTCGACCGGATCCTAGGGATTCGGGCGAGGGGAGGCGCGGGCTGTCGGGTGGCTGGCTGTGGCCTAGTGGGCGTGTGGTCGGGCCTGTGTCTTGTGGGTGGCCGAGGGCTAGGTGCTTTGGCTGGGCACAGGGGGCGGGTGGCGCTGAAAGTTTTTCCTTTATTTTTTAATAAAACAAAACAAAATAAAACCTAAACTATAAATATTTTATATAGGGTATATATATACCAAAATGATCGGGAATATTCCTTTCATTTGAACATTTTTCCAAAGCCAAAATCCAAACTTTATGAAAATCCATTTTTTCAAATTCAAATAAAATTTCAGATTTGAATCCAATTCTTCCGCATTGTTTCCTCTGATATTTTTGGAGTGTCATGTTAGCTCCTCTCATACTTTTGATCAAGTATTTATCAGGCTTGGTTTTTGAATGGTTTCCCACATGCCAAAGTTTGGAATTCAAATTTCAAACTCAAAACTCTCTGAAACTTCAAATGGTATTCAAATTCAAACAGGATGCATAGGATGCTTAGCTATAATTGTAAAACATTCCAAATAGGAAAATTTGGGATGTTACAGTCGTTGAGTACGTGCACTATTCATGTGCCATCGAGGAGAAATAATATTGCATAGGTGCCATCGGAGTGCATGACTCACTTACGAAAAAGGGTTTCCCCCTGCTTTTCCCCCGCACGACTCACTTACGCACTGCTTATCTGATTATCTCCATTTTCTTGCATGACACGTGCACCTTGATGCTAGATGTCTTGCGTGTTGGGAAAAGGATGAACAAAGCTCACGTAAAAGAAAAGATTTGAAGAGCATTGATTCCCGACGACAAAATGAGTGAATCTACACTCTAAAATATGTCTACATACATCTGTATGTTGTATCTATTTGAAATGGCTAGAAAGACTTATATTTAGAAACGGAGGGAGTAGTTTATATTGAATTATTGATAACCACGCAACAAGCCACGCATGTACAGGATGCATGCAGCCATGCATGTACACAAGCCAACGCACTAACTCCATCCGATCCAACTCATGCACATACACGCACAACATGAAGCACACAACGCACGTACACAAGACGTGCATGCACACACGCCCGGCCGCGGTATGCACGTGAATAACACATGCATGCGCACACACTCGGCTGCATGGAGGCGTGCGCCATCCGCGGCGACGTCCGATTCGTCGTGCTACATCAAAGCTCGCACACAACGGCGCATACGCATCTCTTGCAGCACCTCTTTGCTGTCATTGCTCAACTACTAGTCAGAGACGAAGACGACCGCAGCCTCGGCCTTAGAGCTAGCACCGACGGAAAAACACGCACACTGCACGCACACGTGCACATACGGAGTGCCCACGACGTGGTGGTGGTGCGTCCCCAGTCGCCTCTACTCCTTCTGTGCATGTTGTCTATCAAGGTGGTTGCATGCTAATGATGATGTGGGTGAGATCTTCTAGGACTCAGATGATGACGAGGAAAATTATGAGACACAAGGTGACGTACACCGTCAAGGTCCACGGTCAAGGGGGTGCTAGTAAGTGCTTAGATGTGCTTAGAGCAAGTACAATAGAGCTGAGTCAGCGGGCTATAAGGAATAAACTAGTATATTTCTGCTTAGTTGGAGGAAAGAGAAGAGGAGAGAGAAGGTAAGCGGGCTCTTCGTGAAGAGCCAGCTCTAGAACGTGCTCCTAGGCACTTTGTGAGAATGAAAGGTGGGCCACATAATAAAAAAGTAGTACACTCTTTTGATCTACTATTGTACATGTTGACTATAAGATGGGCTGTAGATGACATGGCATTGGCTTATAGCCAGCAGCTGGCTATACTATTAATGCTCTTTAGATGAGGTGCTAAGTGCATTAAATGGCTTAGTAACTCAAGTCTTCAACGCATAGGTGCTTAGTTTATTGGTGCCAAGCTTTGCAGCTATACATGGTTGAGCACTGGGAGAGGCCAAGGCTGGTCATAGTGGGGAGTAACTTGTACTGTAACATATTACTATGTTACTCTAAACATCTCTATAAACCGGAAAGGAGGGAGTAGTAACATAGACTAGTGTCATATGCAGAGTATGGGAGCACATGATATTTCCCCGTCTGGACCGATCCCAATTTGGCTTCTCACCTTCTTGGCCCAACAAAAACCCCTCCCCCCTCCAAGGCGCTTCCCCTTGGCGCCACCGAGCCCGCCGCTCCACATTGATGGCAAGTCAGGGCGACGCGACCTCTCACTGCTTCCGCTGTTGAAGAGGCGCGCCGACCGAGGCCACCGCCCGCTGCACGCCCAGCATTTCAGACTACACAGTGAATCGTAACTTTAGAGCAAGTACTACAATTAGATGACATAAGCAGGCTATAAGGATTTAAATATAGTACTACTTAGTTGAAGGAGAGAGAAGAGGAGAGAGAAGAGAAGCGGATTGTAAACGTGTAGCCGGTTGTACTCCAACATACTTTGTGAGACAAAAGGTGGGGCCATTATTTATGATATTTTATTTATACTAAAGGGATTAACGGACGCCTTAATTACTCCGTGTTTTTAGAAAAACCTTGGTAGGGCTATTATTGACTTTTTTTGAGCTATTATTTACTTGGACGTGGGGATTGGGGGCCAAAGGCCTACTATTATACTCGCACGACCGACCTGACATGCTCTACCCTAGCCGCTGTTGTATCATATGGTTTCGCACCGTTCCAGATCTTAGAGCCGCCACGCAATTCTTCTCCAGCCCTCCTTCCGGTGTGCACCGCGAGAAGGGACATCAGTCCTCCGAACCCCGCCTTTCGTGATCCTCATGACGGAGAGGGGCGATCAGGTTTTGGGGAGCACACTCTGTGGATCGCTGCCAATGACGACTTCCTCAACGACAGCCTTCTTCCCCAACCTCGGTAACCTCTTCATCAATGACATGAGTGACAACATCAACCACATCGGTTCTGCTCCCCTATACACTATGTGATTCTGTCCTCTGATTTGGTCCGCATCATTACTTTGATGTTTGCAATTGTCGTCATGATCTATTTATTGCTGATTCGGATTAAATCTCATACTAAATTGCTCATATATTCAACAATCCAATCCAAAAACCTGATTACGTGCAATTTACTCGAGTGGTTTTGCTGCGCTTTTGAAGCCGCCTACTTTTAAGGGGTGCAATATAAAAGGTGGCGACAAGAGCAGTATATTGGTTTCAGATCATGTATACGTGACGCCACCGAGGGTAAGCATCGGGGTGATCTTAATCCTACACAGCAGGAAGCTTTTCGTAACATGGATACCTCTTCAAAGCCGCCTTCTTTGAGTGTTCTTGACGATTCCATTGTGGATTCATATATGTCGCTTGACAGCGGCAAAGACACGTGGGGTGCGCCGAGGCCATGTTTGGGCCCTCGGCCGCAACGAAGTTGTACGTCATGGAGCAATTCTGTGACTACAAGATGACCGATGAGCGCCTGTTGTTCAGCAGACTCATGAGATCTGATTGTCGGTGTCAAAACCGGCGGATCTCGGTAGGGGGTCCCGATCGTGCGTCTAGGCTAATGGTAACAGGAAGCAAGGGACACAGATGTTTACCTGTGTTCAGGCCCTCTCGATGGAGGTAAAACCCTACTTCTTGCTTGATTAATATTGAAGATATGGGTAGTACAAGAGTAGATCTACCACGAGATCATAGAGGCTAAACCCTATAAGCTAGCCTATGATGGTATGGTTGAAATTGTGATCGGCCTTCTAAGGACCAATCTCTCCGGTTTATATAGACACCGGAGAGGACTAGGGTTTACATGGAGTCGGTTACAAGGAAGGAAATATAATATCCGGATCCCCAAGCTTGACTTCCACGCCAAGGAAAGTTCCATCCAGACACGGGGCGAAGTCTTGAGTCTTGTATCTTCACGCTTCAATAGTCCGGACGATGTATACAGTCCGGCTGTCCGGATACCCCCTAATCCAGGACTCCCTCAGTAGCCCCTGAACCAGGCTTCAATGACGATGAGTCCGGCGCGCAGTCTTGTCTTCGGCATTGCAGGGAGGGTTCCTCCTCCGAATACTCCAAAGTAGTTATCGAACACTTGAACCATGTTCGGATCCAAAAAATGATCTTCACATGCCACCATAGAGAGAATGGTATTTCACAAATGCAATCTGCTGACAACTTTTTAGACAACGCGACGTGTCATTACGGTCGGGTCATTATTCGAACCGTTTTCCCACAACCAGCCACAGCGCATATTGCGAGGCGGTTTATCTGACACGTTGTAACATCCCAAAATTCTAAATTTTGGAATGTTATAAACAAATAGATAGTTTTGATTGATTGTTTGATTGATTGACTGAAAGTGAGTGAATTTGAAACTTTTGAAAGTTAAATGAGAGGGAATAAAAGGACTTTCCCAAACTTTCATTTTTGCTTTTATGCTCTCCGTCAATTCAAATTCTTTTCACCACAAAACCATGGAGAGAAGATGACATGACTTCTTCCATTTATTTAAATGACAAGGGGTGTTGAAAATATTTGAATTTCATTTGAGAATATTTCCAATTCTGAAACTTTATGCAACTCAATGATTTTCACGAGCGAAGATAAAATGACTTCTTCAAAACATATGAAATATGAGTTGGGAGTTTTGAAGAATTAAAATTCAAAGTTCTTTTGAATTTATTTTCAATTTGGGATTATTTGAGTTTTATTCAAATTATTTTTCCCCAAAAATAAAATATATGGAAAATAGGGTAACATGATTCCCTACATCAGAAAATTGGAGAGAAATAAATTTGAATTAATTTTGGTATTTTTCAAATGATTTTTGTTGGATTTACTAGGGCAAAAGCACTCTTCGTTTTATCTGATTTTGTGTGGATTTTATTTGGCACTATAAAAATGTCCATCTTGTAGGAAATGTTTTTCTGCAAATTTTGATATATTATATGCCTATGTTGTATTTTTATTTTATTGGTATTATTTTAATTTTAGTGTCAGTCTTTTTTAAAAAAAACCTCCTCTTGCTTGAATCTGGGCCGCCCAACAAGCCGTGGTTCAGCCACCAAGGTCACCGACCCCGGGCAGGAATCCGGCTCCCGCACGGGAGCGCCGCCGGAGTCCGGCAGGACACCGCGTCCGCCTCCTTTGCCTCCTCCCCACGCCTCCCCGCCTATATAAGGCGAGGCCGGGCCTCTCTCTCCTCTTGAGCGCGCCGCCACCCTCGGCCAGGCGCCATCATTGTTCTTTGCTCGCCGCCCGCACCGCACCCCACCGCCGCCCGCCGCCGGCCGGCGCGCCCAGCCAAGCACCGCCCCGCGCCGCCTCTCCCCATGCGCCTCGCTGTCTCCTCCGACGACCGGAGTCGCCCGCCGGAGTTCGCTCCGCCTCGCCGGAGACGCCACTCGCCGGAAACCGCAACCTCCGTCGGTCTATTTCACCGAGCCGGTAAAACCCGCGCAAAAACCCTCTCTGGTTTTTCTTTAGTTCGGTTTTCTTTTAAGATCGGTTTTATTTGGTTTTGTTAAATAGTGAGCGTTCACCCATTTAGATCTGTAGCGAATGGTTTTCGTTCTCTAGCGTTCGGTAGCGAACGTTCGTTCGATAGGATTTTTCTTTTTATTTTAATTTCCGGCCAGGGACCTATTCATGATAATTTTCTTCACAGATTAGCCCCTGTACTTCAAACGACCACATCTTTTTACTCGTTTATCCAAATCCAACGAAACCAACGCCCACTTCTTCGTTATGATCTCCTCTATCCAGTAATCCACCTTAAACATGTTTTTGAAAGTTTTAAAATTTGAATTAGATCAGATTTGAATTTGAACTTCGTTTGATCATAACTTGAGTTTTATAACTCCGTTTGAGTTGATTCTTTTTGCAAATCGAAGCTCTTGACCTAAAATTTCTGATAAGGCCAAATTCACATAATTTTGGTACTGTTAGAAATTGTTTTATGTTGCAAGAGTCATTTGCTTGGTTTGATGTTTCCCGAATCATTTTCTTCGTTCGGTCCGATCTTTTGAGTGATTGCTTATGTGTGGTTACTATTGATAGCTTACGATAGATTGACCGGAGTGTGACGAGTAGAACTATCAAGAGTTTTGAGTGCGAATCATCTTCATCAACATTGCAGGCAAGTAACACTTTGATCATACTTTTCTCATACCCAATTTTTATGCATTAGATCTATTCTCAAACATTGCATGATTAGGATGTAATTAAATTGTGGGTTTTGGGAAGTAGTTGAGGTAGTACCTATTACCTGTTTTATTATCAAACTCTTGGGAGTTACTTCTACGTTTGCTTATTATGCTATGCTATGCTAGTAGACGTGGATTGGGTGAGTGTATCCATGACAGATGTGAGATTGTTATTTAATGGTTTATTTAAGGTGGCAACTTAAACACACATCTGGGTGGATTGAGGCACCTGGTTTCTATCAGGACTTGCCTGTATTTCTTCGGACCGCCACCCAGGCTCAAAGGGATCATGAGATTATTCAAACTAGAAACTTACGTGTGCAGCCACAAGCCATTATGGGCTCTGGCGTAGTTGACTAAGTTGTGCGAACTCTTACGGGTAGACTAGCAGATGTAGGGGTTGTAGGTTGGTACGGTCTACCCACATGTAAGGTGCTAGCGCTTCTGAAAGACTATGTCTTGGTCATCCGTCTCTCAAACACCATGTAGTGCGAGAAATCAAACGGAGGCGATCGAGTCTTGTGGGGAAAAGTGCGCAAACCTCTGCAGAGTGTATAAACTAATCATGATTAGCCGTGTCCCCGGTTATGGACGTTTTGAGTATCTAGTACTTGGATATCATGTGAATCTCATCATGTTACTTTAATTAATATTGTTGGGTTTAATGATGATACTTAATTGGGGTTGAGAATGCTGTCAACCATTCTCAATGTTTAACAACCACCATGATAGTTAAATAAAATTTATTCCTTTGTAGTAGGGAAAAATTGGCTTTTCGCAAAAACTGTAACCATAGAGCTTTCCACCAGCCATATATGCATGTAGTATAGTTTATTCTTTCATTACTCTCTATGTGTTACATTGCCAGCATATTCCATGTGCTGACCCGTTTTCGGGCTGCAACGTTTCATGTTGCAGGATCTTACGACGAGTAAGTGATACATTAAGGTTACGATTTCTACACTCAACTTTGCCGTTGGTGTTGATGGGAATCCACAACCTTGTTACTTCCGCTATTTGGATTGAGGTAATAGTATTTACGTTATTTATACATGTGATTTACCTCTGTTATAAATCCTCGAGTACTGCGTGTGTCAGCATACGGATCCAGGGATGACACTTAAGCACAGAGACTTGACCCATTCTGGTGGGGTCGCTACAAGATGGTATCAGAGCACATGTTGACTGTAGTACGTGACCCAAGAAACTGACAAGCCCATAGGAAATATTTTTCTCTACAACCTCATTTTCAAAAAGATCTTTTACCTCTCTTCTCTTCTGAGCTTATTCAAATATTCCCTTTTAGTGAGACCATACCCCTTTTCCCCTTTTGACCAGTCGAAGATTCGACCGATGAGACCACTCCAAGAAGTACAAGATATCAGACAACTAAGACCATTTGGAATGAAGAGGATTTTACCGTGTAAATGGAAACTACAACTGTTGAAGACTCCGAAGACTATGAGATTTTGAAGGCTCTGAAGAATTCCCAGATTTTTTATGACCTAGGAAGGTTACGCTTATGGAATTTGACAGACTATGGAAGTTGTCAATACCCGAGATCAGGGTGTATCGGAGAAAGACCGGAACATGGAGCATTAGAACTCAAGTTTTGTCAAGGAAAACCCTAAGGCAGGAGATATCAACTATGGAGAGATAGCTCATGGAAATGACAAGAGCAGAAAGACGGCTATCCATGATGTTATCGTCCATTTATGCTATTGTCACCGTGCTGAGTTAAGCATACATATGCATGGAAGAATTGGATGGTAGAAGGCTGAAGGAGCATCTGTCAGCAAAGGATGCAGTTTTTAACATAGCTGGTGCATCACCAGGATCTGGAGTATTACATCAAGAAGCTTAGGATGGACCTGCAGAAGTGGTATTTGATAAGGAAGCGTTTCGTGAAGAACTCAGGACCCAGAAACTGAAAGTAGCCAAACTGGGGGAACAAAACCTCGAGATACCGGAAATAAGTCAGGAACTGAAGGACAGTAGGATCATCGTTCATATCGAGGTTGATGAAACCCAGAAGTTTGGAACTCAACTCCATAAATATTAAAGGATGTCACTAGAGACTTCGTGTCAACAGAGATGATCTGGCAAAAGAACTTGAGTATGACAAGCATGATCGGAAGAAGCCATCGGAGACATGAACAAGAATCAAAGAGTTTGATGACTTTGAAGATTTATTTACCATTAGAAGACCAAACCCCGTTGTACCTACGCTAGATGCGAAGTTTGTGAGCTGTCATTTGTTTGTTGTTTTTCCGACAGCCACAAATAAAATCTGTCTTTTCAAAACTCTTGTTTGTATTGTGTGCATCCCTCTTGATCTCTCTTATCTCACTCCAAAACCCATGGACCCATTAGAGGATGAATGGAGATGAGCTTGTATTATCTGGACCAATGAGTCACTTGGAGACAGGCCGACGGATTCAGAACATGGAGGATCACATGAAGAATAACACTATAGCCGGAAAGGATATGACCCAGCATGCTCTGCAGTGTTTTGAAAGAGGTGCTGCTACTTGGTGGAGGATGTACCAAACCATCAATGTATGGCAAGGAGTAACCACTTGGGAAGAATTTAAGTTGACTCTGCAAAGATCTCGTCTTGTGTCCCAGAAATTGAAGCCTGATGGAAGTGATATGAAGAAACCATGTGCATGCAAGATTTGTGGAGAAATAGGACACAACCATAAAGAAAACAAGGACGAATACCCTCATAATCGGAGGATTATGAAAGGAGTTAGCCGAGGATCTCAGGGAACTTCGGTTGGAGATTGTTCCCAAAGATTTTGTTGCAGCAATGGAAGTTCAGTCTACATTGTTGGGAAAGATTCGTGAAGCTCAGAAGGATGACAAAGAGATTGCCGAGGTAAAAGAGAGGATGAGCAAAGGAAAGGCCAAAGGTTTTCGTAAGGATGAGCACGACACCTTATGGTTCGAGGACCGTGCATATGTGCCCAATAATGCAAAGATCAGGAAGTTAATACTTCAGGAGGCTCATGACTCACCATACTCGATTCACCCCGAAAACACCCAGATGTATTTGGATTTGAACGATCGTTTCTGGTGGACTGGTATGAAGAAGGATATTGCCGAGTATGTAGCCGTATGTGAAGTATGTCAGAGAGTGAAGGCGGAACATCAGAAGCCATAAGGATTACTGTAGCCTATGCCGACGCCCGAATGGAAGCAGGATAAGCTTGGCATGGATTTCATTACTGGATTTCCCAGAACCTGATCGGGATATGATTCTATCTGGGTAGTAGTTGATTCGCTTGACCAAAGTGGCTCACTTTATCCCAGTGAAAACCACCTATACAAGTACGAAGTTGGCCAAGAAATATTTGACCAGGATCGTATGTCTGCATGGAGTTCCAAGGACCATCGTATCAGATAGAGGAACACAATTTACCTCAAAGTTTTGGAATCAGCCGCACCAGACTTTGGGAACCAGGCTAGAGTTCAGTACAACCTTTCATCCGCAGACAGATGGATACATCGAGAGAGTCAATCAGATTCTGGAGGACATGTTGAGAGCGTGTGCGCTAGATTATGGATCTAGTAGTGATGATAATCTACCTTACGCGGAGTTCTCATTCAACAACAGCTACCAAGTCAGTTTGAAGATGGCCCCTTTTGAAGCTTTGTATGGGAGAAGGAGCCAGACACCGTTGATGTGGGATGAAGTTGGAGACCGTCAGTTGTTTGGACCAAATGTGATCAAGGAGTCAGAAGAAAATGTCAAGTTGATTCAAGATAGACTGAAGGTAGCTCAGTCCAGGCAGAAGAGTTATGCAGACTCAAAAAAATGCAAGGAGGAAGTCTATGAAATTGGAGACAGAGCATGTCTTCGTGTGTCTCCTCTGCAAGGATTTAAACGATTTGGAGTTAAGGGAAAGTTAGCCCCAAGATTTGTAGGACCATACCGAGTTTTGGAGCGTATGGGAGAAGTTACCAACAAGTTGGAGTCACCCGAAGGACTGTCAGGAGTTTATGATGTGTTTCACGTTTCCCAGTTGAAGAAGTGCCATGCAGAGATGGCCAATATTCCCCTGTAAGGACGCTTGACCCTGGAAAGGATAATGATGTTCTACGAAGTGGATTATGGACTTCATAAGTATAAGTTTTATCTCGGTATGTGGGATATCCCACGAGGATGAAGAGATGAAGTACTATTGGATACAAGGAGGTATAATGTTGGTAATATGGAGCAAGTGTGACTCCATGATGAGTCTGAGTAATCACGTCTTAGTTTGGTGCAAATATAAGGAAAAGAGACAGTACAATTGGATGGATTTTAAGTATGCCAGGAAGTTGGATGTTGGGATAATGATCAGTTGCCCAGATGATGGGTTCAAGGATTTTAAGTGATGAGATGGGCCATAACTCACAGGCCCCAGGACCTGCCAAGAAGCAAGCACATTTTTGCTGAAGGAAAAACCCTGGAAGAGGATATGCCTTTATCAACAGACGATCTTATTGGAGTTTACACAAAACCTGAGAGTTGTGAAGAAACGATAGATGTTTGTTTGGCTTGCAGAATCAATGGATTTTCCGAACTTGGTTCGTCGACAAGAGAAATTCTGCAATGCTTGTGAGGATGACCGAGTGTTAGAATGCGAGATTCGCTAAACCATATACAAGAAAATGATTTGGGTGCGGGATGGATTGATCACCATACCGACTTACTCTTATTATTCGCCTTGCTATATGGGATGGTAAATCTGAGTGACTTACCTATGGTAGAGAGACGACGATCAAAACCTTATTTAAACCATAGAAGGGTATAGGTATTTTTTTCCCCTTGTACATGGCAGTTGTTGCCAATCGTAGGATATACGGTGAGGTTCAACCCAGACCCATTTCCTGCAGGACAAACCATAAATTGTTGACCACCATGAGATATCGATAGTGGTTTAGTTTTGGCGCCAGACCCATCAGCTAAGACGACCCAGTCTCGGAATAACCGTACCAAGATGAAAGGACAGAAGTATTGAGGAAAAGTTATGCCACTACCGGAAGAGCCCAGAGGAAGAATTATCCCTACAATCTGAGAAGACCGACACTGTCAGTAATAAGGATGGAGTATATGAGTTTTGATGGAACCATAACCATGCTTCTAAGGGTGGTAGCACCCGAGATCCGGAGACGATCAATGGATTTTTGAGAAGACCCCCAAACCCTAACCTATTTCTTGCTAGCCTCTCTGAATCTCGAGGACGAGATTCCTTTTAAGGGTGGTAGTTTGTAACATCCCAAAATTCTAAGTTTTGGAATGTTATAAACAAATAGATAGTTTTGATTGATTGTTTGATTGATTGACTGAAAGTGAGTGAATTTGAAACTTTTGAAAGTTAAATGAGAGGGAATAAAAGGACTTTCCCAAACTTTCATTTTTGCTTTTATGCTCTCCGTGAATTCAAATTCTTTTCACCACAAAACCACGGAGAGAAGATGACATGACTTCTTCCATTTATTTAAATGACAAGGGTGTTGAAAATATTTGAATTTCATTTGAGAATATTTCCAATTCTGAAACTTTATGCAACTCAATGATTTTCACGAGCGAAGATAAAATGACTTCTTCAAAACATATGAAATATGAGTTGGGAGTTTTGAAGAATTAAAATTCAAAGTTCTTTTGAATTTATTTTCAATTTGGAGTTATTTGAGTTTTATTCAAATTATTTTCTCCAAAAGTAAAATATATGGAAAATAGGGTAACATGATTCCCTACATCAGAAAATTGGAGAGAAATAAATTTGAATTAATTTTGGTATTTTTCAAATGATTTTTGTTGGATTTACTAGGGCAGAAGTACTCTTTGTTTTATCTGATTTTGTGTGGATTTTATTTGGCACTATAAAAATGTCCATCTTGTAGGAAATGTTTTTCTGCAAATTTTGATATATTATATGCCTATGTTGTATTTTTCTTTTATTGGTATTATTTTAATTTTAGTGTCAGTTTTTTTTTTTAAAAAACCCCTCCGCCGCCGAAGTGGGCCGGCCCAACAGGCCGCGGCCCAGCCCAGCCGCGCTCGTCACCGACCCCGGGCAGGAATCCGGCTCCCGCACGGGAGCGCCGCCGCCGGAGTCCGGCAGGACACCGCGTCCGCCTCCTTTGCCTCCTCCCCACGCCTCCCCGCCTATATAAGGCGAGGCCGGGCCTCTCTCTCTCCTCTTGAGCCGCGCCGCCACCCTCGCGCCAGCGCCACGCGTTGTTGTTCGCCGCTGCCGCCGACTGCACCCCCGCCGCCGCCCGCCGTCGCGGTGCCCCAGCCCCGCCGCCCGCGCCGCCTCTCCCCGTGCGCCTCGCCGTCTCCTCCGACGACCGGAGCCGCCCGCCGGAGTTCGCTCCGCCTCGCCGGAGACGACACTCTCACGGAAACCGCCGCCTCCATCGGTCTATTTCACCGAGCCGGTAAAACCCGCGCAAAAACCCTCTTCGGTTTTTCTTTAGTTTGGTTTTCTTTTAAGATCGGTTTTATTCACCCGTTTAGATCTGTAGCGAACGGTTTTCGTTCTCTAGCGTTCGGTAGCGAACGTTCGTTCGATAGGATTTTTCTTTTTATTTTAATTTCTGGCCAGGGACCTATTCGTGATAATTTTCTTCACAGATTAGCCCCTGTACTTCAAAAGACCACATCTTTTTACTCGTTTATCGAAATCCAACGAAACCAACGCCCACTTCTTCGTTATGATATCCTCTATCCAGTAATCCAAGTTAAACATGTTTTTGAAAGTTTTAAAATTTGAATTAGATCAGATTTGAATTTGAACTTCGTTTGATCATAACTTGAGTTTTATAACTCCGTTTGAGTTGATTCTTTTTGCAAATCGAAGCTCTTGACCTAAACTTTATGATAAGGCCAAATTCACATAATTTTGGTACTGTTAGAAATTGTTTTATGTTGCAAGATTCATTTGCTTGGTTTGATGTTTTCCGAATCATTTTCTTCGTTCGGTCCGATCTTTTGAGTGATTGCTTATGTGTGGTTACTATTGATTGCTTACGATAGATTGACCGGAGTGTGACGAGTAGAACTATCAAGAGTTTTGAGTGCAAATCATCTTCATCAACATTGCAGGGAAGTAACACTTTGATCATACTTTTCTCATACCCAGTTTTTATGCATTAGATCTATTCTCAAACATTGCATGATTAGGATCTAATTAAACTGTGGGTTTTGGGAAGTAGTTGAGGTAGTACCTATTACCTGTTTTATTATCAAACCCTTGGGAGTTACTTCTACGTTTGCTTATTATGATATGCTATGCTAGTAGACGTGGATTGGGTGAGTCTATCCATGACAGATGTGAGATTGTTATTTAATGGTTTATTTAAGGTGGCAACTTAAACACACATCTGGGTGGATTGAGGCACCTGGTTTCTATCGAGACTTGCTGTTTTTCTTGGACCGCCACCCAGGCTCAAAGGGATCATGAGATTATTCAAACTTGAAACTTACGTGTGCAGCCACAAGCCATTATGGGCTCTGGCGTAGTTGACTAAGTTGTGCGAACTCTTACGGGTAGACTAGCAGATGTAGGGGTTGTAGGTTGGTACGGTCTACCCACATGTAAGGTGCTAGCGCTTCTGAAAGACTATGTCTCGATCATCCGTCTCTCAAACATCATGTAGTGCGAGAAATCAAACGGAGGCGATCGAGTCTTGTGGGGAAAAGTGCGCAAACCTCTGCAGAATGTATAAACTAATCATGATTAACCGTGACCCCGGTTATGGACGTTTTGAGTATCTAGTACTTGGATATCATGTGAATCTCATTATGTTACTTTAATTAATATTGTTGGGTTTAATGATGATACTTAATTGGGGTTGAGAATGCTGTCAACCATTCTCAATGTTTAACAACCACCATGATAGTTAAATAAAATTTATTCCTTTGTAGTAGGGAAAAATTGGCTTTTCGCAAAAACTGTAACCATAGAGCTTTCCACCAGCCATATATGCATGTAGTATAGTTTATTCGTTCATTACTCTCTATGTGTTACATTGCCAGCATATTCCATGTGTTGACCCGTTTTCGGGCTGCAACATTTCATGTTGCAGGATCTTACGACGAGTAAGTGATACGTTAGGGTTACGATTTCTACACTCAACTTTGTCGTTGGTGTTGATGGGAATCCACAACCTTGTTACTTCCGCTATTTGGATTGAGGTAATAGTATTTACGTTATTTATACATGTGATTTACCTCTGTTATAAATCCTCGAGTACTGCGTGTGTCAGCATACCGATCCAGGGATGACACTTAAGCACAGAGACTTGACCCATTCGGGTCGGGTCGCTACACACGTCTTGTCAAAGCAGAGATCATGTCCCCTTATCACGGCATTCTCATCAATACGGGTACGGGTAATCCCACCACATCATCAATCGTGGAACTTGGGAAGCAAGCAATTCCCAACGGCCAAGTGGGGAGGCGCACCGCTTTCGTCGCCTCTATAAAGGGATAAGATTTCCCCATTTTTACCCACGCCTTCTTCCTCCTTTGCCCACTCTTGCCCCCTCGAGCTCCATCGCCCAAGCCCAAGTCTTCTGCACACAGCTAAACATGTCCAGAGCAGGAGGCAAGTGGGTGGCTTCCACCATCAAGGAGAAGCATATCGCAAATCTTCGGGCGGCCGGATACTTGGCCGCAGACATAGCGCACCGGCTACCGGACGCTGGGCAGGTCATTCCGACCCCGGGACCCCATGAGAGGGTCGTGTTCATCGCCCACTTCGTCCATGGACTAGGGTTTCCACTCCACCCCTTCGTCCGCGGGCTCATGTTCTACTACGGGCTAGATTTCCATGATCTAGCCCCAAATTTCGTCCTCAACATCTCGGCGTTCAACGTTGTATGCGAGGCTTTCCTCCGCATCCGGCCTCACTTCGGCCTGTGGCTGCAAATCTTCTGCATGAAGCCGAAGATTGTACGCGGCCAGCAAGCGGAGTGCGGAGGGGCCATGGTGGGCAAGATGCCTAACGTCACCTGGCTGGACGGCTCCTTTGCGGAGACTGTAAAAGGGTGGCAATCGGGGTGGTTCTACATCACCGAGCCGTGCAGCGCCACCTGGGCGGCGGCCCCCGAGTTCTGATCCGGAGCCCCCATGCGGCTCACCTCCTGGGAAAGGAAGGGCCTGACTTGGGGCGAAGCCACAGAGCTGGCCGGACTCCAAACCTGCATCAAGAGCATGAAGAACAAGAACATTAAGCTTGTCAACGTGATCCAGGTCATGCTCGTTCGCCGGATCCTGCCGTGCCAAAGGCAGGCATTCAATCTGTGGGAGTTTGTCCCGGCCGAACACCATACGCTTCAGAGGCTCTATGGCATGAATCACAAAGACGTGTGGAAGGAGTTGTTTAAGGCCTCCGAAGTACCTCCTCCCACATCCGAGGACCGTGGACTTCATGCAGCGCGGCTCCCGCGTCCGGTGAGTTTTGGGACTACCATCGGGTTCAGTTTTCCCCAATACATTCATGGGGGAGTCTTAAGTATTTGTGTATATTTGATCAGGATTATGTGGAGACAGCGGAGCAAATTGACTGTCCGGCTCCGCTGCCAGAAGGCCTAGCTGATGCCCTCCTGACGGAGATGCTAGTCCCGGCGCTGTGACACTCCAAAAATTTTCCTTGGGTTTTCTTCAAAATTTTGTTGGATTTGAAGGAGGTCTCCAAAACCCTTCCAAAAATCTCTCTCAAAGCTTTTCCCTTTAGCAAATATTTTATTTTTGCATCTCCTTCAACTCTAGTGTTTGGTTTTAAATTTTCTTCTGATTGCCCTCTTCTAATAATTTCAAGAAAAATCTTTGGAGTTTATTTTCTTTCAAAAGGAAACTCTAGGAGTTTTTCATCCTCTCCCATATTTGAAACCATTCATGATCCTTCCATGCACCACATGGTAAAACCTTCCCAAAAATCTCTCCTTCCACTTTGGTACAACTCAAACATTCTGTCCAAACTAATAAAATCCAGTTTTGGATTTTATTCCAATTATTTCTCCTCCCAAAATAATTCTGTCTTTTCTTTTGAGCCTAGGTGATTTGCAAAGCAAGTACCCTAATGCTTTTGATTTTTGACCTCAACTCCACACCTCTGGATAGTCCTTGGTATCCACAACCCAGAACCATCTTGATCCACTCTTCTTCTTTTCAAATATTTCAAATTTCACTCCTTTGCAAGTTTGGACCAGATTTGCCAAATTTGGTGAAATTCATATCTACACTTCTCCAAAAATTCCACCAAAATTCAGGCAACCTCTAGTTACAATGAGAGACCACTCCACCAAAAATCAGCTCAAGGAAAAATCCCTGGATGCCAGAATCATTTTGTCGAACACCTGGCATGCACTGTTTTGTTCATATTCAGTAAATTCAGAAGTTCAGTGTCGATCTCCATCAGTAACTTCAGTCACGAGTCCACAATGCCCTTGGCTCGATGCTCGCAGCCTGACCTGCTTGTCCGGAGCTCCACACGAGCGCTTGGCGCCTTCCCGGCGTCGGTGGCGCCACAGCCCCTCGCTGCGGCGGCGAGCCTGGGCGGCCAAACACCGTGAACGGCGACAGGGGCAAAACTGCGGTTAACGCCGTTCGCGCCGCCTGTAAGCGTCTTGGTGGCTCCGCGTGGCTACCTCCTTGCCAGCGCACGCATGCGGCACGGTTGCCATGGCTTGGCTCGCGCAGAGCGCGCTCTCTGCCGCCGACGGGCCATGCGGCCATTCCGTCGAGGGCAAGCCGTAAACCTTCCTCCCGTGCTGAGCTGGACCCTAAAATGGCACCACTACTCCACCTAGGCGATGCTCAAGCTCCTAAGCTGACCGTCCAGCCACAGCGCCGCCGTAATCAACTCGCCGGACTTATCCGTTCACGGCAACCGACTCGGGTCGGCTATATATAGCACCCCCGAGCCTGCTCTCGCCCCCGCATGACTCCACCACCTCACCAGACCCCACCTCGCCACTGGAGGGGCCTCGAGGGGCCTTTCTTCCTCGACTCCGGCCACCTCCGTCCGCCTCGGGCTCCGGCATCGTTCTCTCCGGTGAGAACTCCTCTGCCGCCCTACTTTCGCCCGTAGCCTCGTACCACCTCTAGTAGGATAACCCCCACCTCAAATTTGGCCCCGCAGCTCTCTCCGGCGAGATCCACGACCGTCCGAACCGCCGTCCGCCGGAGCAAGGGCCGCAGTCGATGTGGTGCTCGCCAACGACCTCTGCCACCACCCACAGGCGCGGAAGGGCGCACTGATCACGAAGGTACACCCCGATCACCTTACCTCGCCGTGGATCGCCGTCGGCGACCACCGCACCTCTCGGGCGCCGTCGCGCTCTGTTTTCTCTGTTTGAAATTTCAAACCCGACAGGTGGAGCCCGCCTGTCAGCCTCATAGTCGTCTCTTTTAAACGAAACGTTATCCTGGACTTTTCCACAGAGCCCCCTCGAAACTTTCTGTTTCATTAAAGATGGGTCCTTGGACCAAAACTCTTATAACTTTTAAACAGAAAAAGATTTTTGATTGATTCCTTTTCTGCCATCTTTATTTTTCTGTCTAGTTTTTTGTCAAATTTATTTGAAAAATATTTGGGTCAACTTTCTGTACCCCACGGTATTTACGTTAGCGCGTGTATTTTTGTTCACCGTAGATACCGAAGGAGGTGACGGAACCGCTGAACTTCGCGAGCTAGACCCGACTACTCCGAACCAGGCAAGCAAAGTTTGAAATTTTGATATGATGAGTGTCTGGGCATGTTTGCATTATTTTTGTATCATGGCACGTTCATGAGCATTTTCGATGATAGTTTATCTCGTGAGCATTGAGGCAAATGAGCTCGGTAAATCCGTGAGTTCTTTGGAAACTTGTTACATGGCCATGAGTTGGCATGAGTATGGGTAAGATGGCAGTGTTGTAGCATGCCGGGCTTATGCCATATCGTTAACCAGTGTCAACATAAATCGGTCAGTTTCCCGTCCGTCTTCCTTTCCGTACTACCACCTGTTTCCCGCAAGGGATACGGCCTAATAGGTTGCAAACCACTTCTGGTACACACCAAATCGAGAGGCGGGATGAAGGTTTCATGGCCCTGGATTAAAGCCTTTCATTCGGTCAGGGGCATGGGTGTTTCGGTTGGGACCGAGAGGGGGCACCCTTAGAGCTGCAGATATAAATTTGATCCCATGCTATTCGAGATTGTGATCTCCCCGTCTCAAAGTTTTTCTTAAACGCTGTCTAGGGTGATTCCTGGCAATGTGAGGTGATGGGTGTGTACTAGCTAGTTGTGTTTCCTCTGAAATACTGTAAACGCAACTAGTCCTTCGTGACTACGGAAATCCGTTGGCTGTGGACCATTTTGGTACAAACTCTGCAGAGTCAAAATTCTTGAATTCATCTTATTCATGACCAAGTACCGTGATCATCTCATCTTGTCAAGTGTCAGTCTCAGCGACAGAAACTCCTGAGAACCAATTGAGTATTAAATGTTTACTTTCCTGTGAACGGACTAACCCGCTCATTGTCTTGTGATGAATATTTTCCGTGAGCACTATATCTTGTCAGTTATAAATAATAAATTATAAGCCCTTTCTGCGATGTCGCTCAGACGTCCGATTGCGGCATTGTTGTTATTTACTTTGATTATAAAACCTTTCTGCGATGTCGCTCAGACGTCCGACTGCGGCATTGTTGTTATTTATTTTCATTATAAGCCCTTTTTGCGATGTCGCTCAAACGTCCGACTGCGGCATTGTTGTTATTTACTTTTACTATAAGCCCTTTCTGTGATGTCAATCCGACGTCCGACTGCGGCACGCATGTATTTTTATTTCAATATAAGCCCTTTATGAGGTGTCGCCCAGACGCCCGACTGTGGCATGTTTTTCTTATTTTCACCCTTCGAGGCGTCACTTCAGACACTCGATCGGTTTTGAGTTTATCCTTCTTTGGGTTTTCGAGCGGACTACCGCCGATTCCCTTCTCTTTTTGTTATTTTTGCTATATTGATTTATTTGAGCATTGGTAAAATTAATCATGACTCATTCATGCATTCATTTGTTATATCTTTTGTCCGAACTGTCTTGCGAGTACTTTCAAAGTACTCACCTGGCTTGTTGATTTGGCGGATCTTGTGAAGGCGATCTCATGGATGAAGAATTCGATAGCGAGTCCGACGACTAGAGGAATCCCAGTCAGTCTCGTGCGACCCTTGGACTAGTCACTGTGATATATCCGCTTCCGCTACCGAGCCTCACCTCGACGCTCGATGAGCCGCCAGTGCAGTAGACTTATTAACCACCCCGCTGTGTTATTCCACCAACCACTCATATCTCGAGTCAGTAGTATTCCCACCCCACACCTTTGAGTCATATCCGCCGCTATGTATAATTATCGGCGTGTTTGTAATAATTGGTTGGGCATCTTCAGTCCGACCCCTGTAATATTGTAATACTACTGGCTTATTGTATCAAAGTTTTGTCTACCGGTATGAAGGATTTTCCTCATATTGGACTTCATAGGTCGGTTGTTCAATAAATATTTTTATTGAAAAAAAAACCCGGTCGTGACAAGCTTGGTACCAGAGCCAGGCTGACTGTAGGAAGCCACTAGGTGAGATCGCTAATCGGTTATTAGCATAATAGAGCTATTTTATTTTTTCACAAATGTAGACAATTTTTGACGGTCAAGCATAAATTTATGATTTGACTACTCAGGGCTTTTGCCTACTTTTGTAGATGGCTGGCAACGATTGCGAGTCGCAGATGTTCGCCAACATGCCCGATGGGTTAAATCAAGCTTCTCTCCTTCATCGTCCAAGTCGCGATGGGGCGGATGTGCGCTTGATCTTCTCTCTCTCTCAGCACAAGGTCAACGACCGTCGACCATGCACCAAGCGCGGTGGAATTCAAGAGAGGACGAGTTGGCGCTACGGTTCGTGGGGAGAGCCATGCCCACAGAGAAGCATGCACTGCAGATGGCAGCCCCTGAGGCGATAGCTCGTCTCAGGGATATCCTTCCTTCGATGAAGACTCATCGCTACCGCTACCTGCTATGTCACGTGCCATACACCTGCCACTACGCGTTCTCTTGCCCCAGAGGAGAACGGGACGAAGCTTTTGAGATGCTCATCGAGTATCTCCGGGCTTCGGAGGCAGCCTTCGACAACCTGGTGGACGACTTTTTAGCTGCCCGCATGGACTCGGTCCATGGCTGTGCCGCCAACAGGAGGGAGCTCCTGCGTGCCGCACCGCCACTGACTTTCGTCTCGTCATCAGCATCATTTGCTCCTGCTGCTCGCACCGCTACTCGTCGCCTGCCTACCACGGAGGAGTTCAACCACGTCATTGCGCCTACTCCGGTTCGTTCTGCACCACCCCTCGTGCCCGCTCAGATTCGAGTTGTCCCGCACAGGGCACCTGCTCCACCAACTCCGCGCAGCGCCTCGCGTCTGGAGCCTATCTCCGAAGAGGAGGTTGAGTCCCCAGCCTATCTACGCCTCACCCTTGGCAGGCCAAGGGAAATCCTTACCATCTCCGACTAAGTACGCTTAGCCGCCTTACTCATGTACCGACTTGTTTGATATTTTATATGTAAATTGGCTGTGAGAAGTAGTTTGTTTGCGCATCATGTAGGATCTGGAGAAGTGCACTAGACTAAATAACATGTCAGGATTTATGTACGCATATCCTGAGTGATGTATTTTATAATTATTGCTTGCGTGTAAGATATGTAATGAACAGTCCTTCTCCGTGCGCAAACGTATTTTTTCTCTTGAAAAATCTTGGAGCATTTGCAACTTTTTGCATCTTCTTGAATTTATTGATTCTTGTGGCTCAATTTCTTTTCTTATGGGTGTTTCAAAATATATCCCCAGAGTGAACTATGTCTCGTCCTTGGACGCGCTCCATGCCAACTCCGACAGAGGAAAATTATGGCACACCCCAGGCAACAATTTCACACAGGGACAGACAAGTCAGCAGGACAGTGAAACGACACTCTCCCAAATGTGCCGTCTTTATGAACAAAGTCAGCAGCAACATCAGGAAATACTGAACCAAGTCATCAATATGGGAAATCACCGTGGACAGTATCAGCAGCAATCAAAATTATATGAGTTACAGAAGACACGTCCCCAAACATTTTCTCACACTGACAAACCTCTTGAAGCCGAGGACTGGCTTCGAGACATGGAGAGAAAATTAATTATCACCCAGTGTTCAGACCTTGAGAAAGTACTTTATGCTCTGCACTATCTCACTAGAGCAGCCGCATCGTGGTGGGAAAATTTCCTACACATGCACCCCAACGAAAATAGTATATCATGGAAGGAATTTAAAGAAGGTTTTCGTGGGGCACATATTCCTAAGAGTCTTATGAAGATCAAAAAGAGAGAATTTGATGACCTCAAGCAAAGGACAATGACAGTGTCAGAATACAACAGTCAGTTTACCCTGCTGTCTCGCTTCGCCAACGAGGGCGTATGTCGAAAACAAAAGATGGAGAAATTCCTAGGCGATCGGCGCCCGCGACTTAAATGCCAATTGGTCGTATACACATTTCCAGATTTTAAGGCGCTGGTGGATAAGGCCATTACCTTGGAAAATGAGAGACGCAACCTAGAAGATTTCCATAGCGGAAGAGGACCAGACTAAACACACCCGCAACCACCGCAGCAAGACAGATGTTCAGAAAAATTAGACACCCAAACCCACGACAAGCGTCTCACGCCCAATCAAAAATTTCCACGCAAGGGACAAGGAGTTCACATACCGCCCAGGCGTTACCTGTTACGCTTAGGAGAAGAAGGGCACTATGCCAAGCGGTGCCCCAAGCCAAGAACTTCGACCCCAAAGCCGAACAACGGAGGCAATAATTGACACCAAAGCGCAACAATTTCAACCCAAATAACAACCACGGAAGGGTCATCTGAACCACGTGACCAAAGAGGAAGCACAAAATGCCCCGATATCGTACTCAGTGCGTTTCCTGTCAACACAATACATGTCATGGTTTTGTTTGATTCGGAGCTTCTCACTCGTTCGTTTGAAAAGTTTTGCTTTGCAAAATAATTTTCGATGCTTCCCTTGGGAAAATCTATGATCGTCAAGTCCCCGAAATCAAGCAAGTTACCCGAATTATTGCGGGATGTGGTTATCGAGTTTGAAGGGTTGAAGTTTCACATAAATCTTATCGTGTTGGAAAATAAAGGACTGGATGTCATCTTAGGGATGGATTGGTTGACTACCAACAAAGGTTTTATTGACTGCTTCAACAGGACCATAATTCTCACCCATCACCACGGGAAGACCATAAAGGTTTCAGCTAAGGAAAGAAAAATATCCCGGCAACCGAGATTGAATAAGGTGGATATTTCTGAATTGAGCAAGGTTCCAGTAGTGTGTGAATTTCCAGACGCGTTTCCTGAAGAACTACCAGGCATGCCATCAGATCGAGAGATAGAATTCAGCATTGAGATAGCACCCGGAACCGCTCCCATATACAAGAAACCGTACAGAATGGCACCATCCGAATTGGTAGAACTGAAGAAGCAAATAAAGGAATTATTGGAAAAAGGGTACATACGAGCCAGTTCCTCACCTTGGGGTTCACCAATTTTGTTTGCCAAAAAGAAGGATGGAGATACTTTTTACTTGGTAATCGTTGTGAAATATACACGGACCACAAAAGCCTCAAGTATATTTTCACACAACCAGAACTAAATTTACGGCAGCGACGCTGGTTGGAATTAGTAAAGGATTATGATGTTGGGATCCACTACCACCCCGGCAAGGCAAATTTTGTAGCAGATGCTCTGAGTCGGAACCCCAGTCCGGACAACGACGGCATGCCAGACTTAAGACCTGAATTCTAGCAGGAATTCGCAAAGCTCAACCTGATGGTGGTCACCGAAGGCAGTGTGTCAAACTTAGAAGTACAGCCTACTCTGATAGAGAAGGTTAAAGAGGCTCAACGTGGACACCCCAGCATTGAAGGCATAAAACGGAAGATGAAGTTGGGCAAGGCCTCGGAATTCATTATTGATAAGCAAGGAATATTGTGGTACGGGAATAGGCTTTGCGTACCAAATATCCATGACCTTAAATAGCAAATCTTGGCTGAAGGCCACACCGCTCCATATTCGATCCATCCTGGAGGAACAAAAATGTACAAAGATCTTCAGGAAACATTTTGGTGGCATGGTATAAAAAGAGACATAGCCACGTTTATTGCATGTTGTGACTCTTGTCAACGCATCAAGGCCGAGCACCAGAAACCGGACGGACTATTGCAACCGAATAAGATACCCGAGTGGAAATGGGACGAGATTGGAATGGATTTTATTGTTGGACTACCTCGGTCGCAACACGGACATGATGCCATATGGGTAATCACAGATAGACTGACTAAAGTAGCTCACTTCATCCCGTGAAGACAACACACACCACTCGAGAAGCTTGCTAGGCTCTACCTCTCCGTGATCGTTTGCCTACATGGAGTCCCAAAGAAAATAATCTCGGACAGAGGCACTCAATTCGTCTCCCGGTTTTGGGATCACTTACAACAAGCTCTGGGAAATCAGCTGGCATTTAGTACCGCATACCATCCCCAAACAGATGGGCAGACTGAGCGAGTAAACCAGATTCTAGAAGATATGCTGAGAGCATGTGTCCTCACCTATGGGACCAGTTGGGAGGAGAGCTTGCCATACGCAGAATTCGCATATAACAACAGCTATCAGTCCAGCCTGCAAATGGCACCATTTGAAGCTCTGTACGGACGAAGATGTCGTACCCTGCTAAACTGGTCGGAAACCGGAGACAGTCATATCTTCGGCCCAGACCTGCTCAAAGAGGCTGAAGATAAAGTCAAGGTAATTAAGGACCGACTCAAGACAATCCAAAGTCGACAAAAGAGTTATTACGATCAGAAGCATCGTGGAGTCCATTTTGAACCCGGTGAATTTGTGTACCTACGAGTATCACCCATGAGAGGCCTGCACCGATTCAAGATTAAAGGGAAGCTAGCACCAAGATTCATCGGACCATTCTGCATAGTAGCACGAAGAGGCACGGTGGCCTACCAGCTGGACTTACCCGAAGAATTATCCGACATCCACAACGTATTCCACGTCTCCCAATTGAGGAACTGTGAAAGCAACCCAGAGAAACAAGTACCCCATAAAAACATTGACGTGCAACCAGACCTTACATATCGGGAGCATCCGATAAAAATCTTGGAAGAGTCAGAAAGGAGAACCCGACGGAAAACCACCAAGTTCTTCAAAATTCAGTGGAGCAACCACACCGAAAGTGAAGCCGCTTGGGAAAGAGAGGATTCCCTTCGAACAGAGCACCCACAATTATTTGAGGATCAACTGGAATCTCGGGGACGAAATTTTTCCTAAGGGGGTAGGTGTTGTGACACTCCAAAATTTTTCCTTGGGTTTTCTTCAAAATTTTGTTGGATTTGAAAGAGGTCTCCAAAACCCTTCCAAAAATCTCTCTCAAAGCTTTTCCCTTTTGCAAATATTTTATTTTTGCATCTCCTTCAACTCTAGTGTTTGGTTTTAAATTTTCTTCTGATTGCCCTCTTCTAATAATTTCAAGAAAAATCTTTGGAGTCTATTTTCTTTCAAAAGGAAACTCTAGGAGTTTTTCATCCTCTCCCATATTTGAAACCATTCATGATCCTTCCATGCACCACATGGTAAAACCTTCCCAAAAATCTCTCCTTCCACTTTGGTACAACTCAAACATTCTGTCCAAACTAATAAAATCCAGTTTTGGATTTTATTCCAATTATTTCTCCTCCCAAAATAATTCTGTCTTTTCTTTTGAGCCTAGGTGATTTGCAAAGCAAGTACCCTAATGCTTTTGATTTTTGACCTCAACTCCACACCTCTGGATAGTCCTTGGTATCCACAACCCAGAACCATCTTGATCCACTCTTCTTCTTTTCAAATATTTCAAATTTCACTCACTGCAAGTTTGGACCAGATTTGCCAAATTTGGTGAAATTCATATCTACACTTCTCCAAAAATTCCACCAAAATTCAGGCAACCTCTAGTTACAATGAGAGACCACTCCACCAAAAATCAGCTCAAGGAAAAATCCCTGGATGCCAGAATAATTTTGTCGAACACCTGGCATGCACTATTTTGTTCATATTCAGTAAATTCAGAAGTTCAGTGTCGATCTCCGTCAGTAACTTCAGTCACGAGTCCACAGTGCCCTTGGCTCGATGCTCGCAGCCTGGCCTGCTTGTCCGGAGCTCCACACGAGCACTTGGCACCTTCCCGGCGTCGGTGGCGCCCTGGCCCGCCTGCGCCGGCGTGCTTTGCGGCGGCCGAAACACCTTAACGGCGACAGGGGGCAAAACTGCGGCGCAACACCATTCAGCGCCGCCCAAGCGTCCTGGTGGCTCCGCGTGGCCACCTCCTTGCCAGCGCAGGCATGCGGCACCATCGCCGTGGCTTAGCACGCGCAGAGCGCGCTCTCTGCCGCTGACGGGCCGTGCGGCCGTTCCGTCGAGGGCAAGCCGTAAACCTTCCTCCCGTGCTAAGCTGGACCCTAAAATGGCACCACTACTCCACCTAGGCGATGCTCAAGCTCCTAAGCCGACCGTCCAGCCACAGCGCCGCCGTAATCAACTCGCTGGACTTGTCCGTTCACGGCAACCGACTCGGGCCGGCTATATATAGCACCCCCGAGCCTGCTCTCGCCCCCGCACGACTCCACCACCTCACCAGACCCCGCCTAGCCACTGGAGGGGCTTCGAGGGGCCTTTCTTCCTCGACTCCGGCCACCTCCGTTCGCCTCTGGATCCGTCATCGTTCTCTCCGGTGAGAACTCCTCCGCCGCCCTACTTTCGCCCGTAGCCTCGTACCACCTCTAGTAGGATAACCCCCACCTCAATTTTGGCTCCGCAGCTCTCTCCGGCGAGATCCACGACCGTCCGAACCGCCGTCCGCCAGAGCAAGGGCCGCCATCGACGTGGTGCTCGCCGACGACCTCTGCCACCACCCACAGGCGCGGAAGGGCGCACTGATCACGAAGGTACACCCCGATCACCTTACCTCACCGTGGATCGCCGCCGGCGACCACCGCACCTCTCGGGCGCCGTCGCGCTCTGTTTTCTCCGTTTGAAATTTCAAACCCAACAGGTGGATCCCGCCTGTCAGCCTCACAGCCGTCTCTTTTAAACGAAACGTTATCCTGGACTTTTCCACAGAGCCCCCTGGAAACTTTCTGTTTCATTACAGATGGGTCCTTGGACCAAAACTCTTATAACTTTTAAACAGAAAATGATTCTTGATTGATTCCTTTTCTGTCATCTTTATTTTTCTGTCTAGTTTTTTGTCATATTTATTCGAAAAATATTTGGGTCAACTTTCTGTACCCCACGGTATTTACGTTAGCGCGTGTATTTTTGTTCACCGTAGATACCGAAGGAGGTGACGGAACCGCGAACTTCGCCGAGCTAGACCCCGACTACTCCGAACCAGGCAAGCAAAGTTTGAACTTTTGATATGATGAGTGTCTGGGCATGTTTGCATTATTTTTGTATCATGGCACGTTCATGAGCATTTTCGATGATAGTTTATCTCGTGAGCATTGAGGCAAATGAGCTCATTAAATCCGTGAGTTGCTGGAAACTTGTTACATGGCCATGAGTTGGCATGAGTATGGGTAAGATGGCAGTGTTGTAGCATGCCAGGCTGATGCCATATCGTTGACCCAGTGTCAACATAAATCGGTCAGATTCCCGTCCGTCTTCCTTGCCGTACTACCACCTGTTTCCCGCAAGGGATACGGCCTAGTAGGTTGAAAAGCACTTCCTGGTACACACCAAATCGAGAGGCCGGGATGAAGGTTCCATGGCCCTGGATTAAAGCCTTTCATCCGGTCGGGGGCATGGGTGTTTCGGTTGGGACGAGAGGGGCACCCTTAGAGCAGCGTATATAAATTTGATCCCATGCTATTCGAGATTGTGATCTCCCCGTCTCAAAGTTTTTCTTAAACGCTGTCTAGGGTGATTCCTGGCAACGTGAGGTGATGGGTGTGTACTAGCTAGTTGTGTTTCCTCTGAAATACCGTAAACGGAACTAGTCCTTCGTGACTACGGAAATCCGTTGGCTGTGGACCATTTTGGTACAAACTCTGCAGAGTCAAAATTCTTGAATTCATCTTATTCATGACCAAGTACCGTGATCATCTCATCTTGTCAAGTGTCAGTCTCAGCGACAGAAACTCCTGAGAACCAATTGAGTATTAAATGTTTACTTTCCTGTGAACGGACTAACCCACTCATTGTCTTGTGATGAATATTTTCCGTGAGCAATATATCTTGTCAGTTATAAATAATAAATTATAAGCCCTTTCTGCGATGTCGCTCAGACGTCCCACTGCGGCATTGTTGTTATTTACTTTGATTATAAGCCCTTTCTGCGATGTCGCTCAGACGTCCGACTGCGGCATTGTTGTTATTTATTTTCATTATAAGCCCTTTTTGCGATGTCGCTCAGACGTCCGACTGCGGCACTGTTGTTATTTAATTTTACTATAAGCCCTTTCTGTGATGTCGCTCCGACGTCCGAATGCGGCACGCATGTATTTTTATTTCAATATAAGCCCTTTATGAGGTGTCGCCCAGACGCCCGACTGTGGCATGTTTTACTTATTTTCACCCTTCGAGGTGTCAGTTCAGACACTCGATCGGTTTTGAGTTTATCCTTCTTTGGGTTTTCGAGCGGACTACCGCCGATTCCCTTCTCTTTTTGTTATTTTTGCTATATTGATTTATTTGAGCATTGTTAAAATTAATCATGACTCATTCATGCATTCATTTGTTATATCTTTTGTCCGAACTGTCTTGCGAGTACTTTCAAAGTACTCACCTGGCTTGTTGATTTGGCAGATCTTGTGGCGATCTCATGGATGAAGAATTCGATAGCGAGTCCGATGCCTAGAGGAATCCCAGTCAGTCTCGTGCGACCCCTGGACTAGTCACTGTGATATATCCGCTTCCGCTACCCAAATAAAACTCATCGAGCCACACCTCGACGCTTGATGAGCCGCCAGTGCAGTAGACTTATTAACCACCCCGCTGTGTTATTCCACCAACCACTCATATCTTGAATCAGTAGTATTCCCACCCCACACCTTTGAGTCATATCCGCTGCTATGTATAATTATCGGCGTGTTTGTAATAATTGGTTGGGCATCTTCAGTCCGACCCCTGTAATATTGTAATACTACTGGCTTATTGTATCAAAGTTTTGTCTACCGGTATGAAGGATTTTCCTCATATTGGACTTCATAGGTCGGTTGTTCAATAAATATTTTTATTGAAAAAAACCGGTCGTGACAGGCGCCCTACAAGGTGCCGGAGAAGAAGGCCGAAAAGAAGGCCCCGGGGACCAGGAAGGGTCTCCGGTGTAAGGTTGTGCCAGAAGCCTCGTCCGAAGACGACGAGGCGCACTCCTCCCTCGAAGAGGAGGAAGAAGAAGAAGAAGAAGCCGCCCCATCCGGAAAGGATGAGAGGCCTGAGGGGACGGGCCGTGGGGCCGGGAGAGGCCCTCGACGCAAGGCCGTCATACCCACATCGTCCGATGACGACGAAATAGATTCCTCCCGCGGAGGCGGGGGGGGGGGAAGCAAGAAGAAACTCTACCTCCCCACACTAGGGAGGAGAAAAAGAGGAAAGCCGCCCCGGAGGGGGAGGCTGGGACGCCCAAGAAGGGAAAGACGTCCCTTCCGGACTACTCCACCACGGCCGCTCATAGCGAGGAAGGGTGGCTGCCCAGGGGGAAGCCCCTGGCGTGATTGTAAGTGTCCGCACTCTACCGTGATTTCACTTAATAGTTGTTTAATAACGCCAAACATATATGCAGTCCAGCCCGGGCTCATCCGGAGGTGTCGTCTTCGGATGGGTCTCTGAGCGCTTCAGAGATGAACTCGCTCCCGACGGCCACCACTCCACAGCCTGCGGACGACACGGAGGTGTTGTCACGAAGGTTCCCCGAGCAGGGGGAGGTGACCCTAGAGACGCCCCAAGGCGGAATTCCAAATGTCGGATCCCCGCGGATCGCGTCAATGAGAGCCACAACAAGGCGGACTCTCGACCGAACACTGCTCCGGAACCTTCGACGGTTCCAGACTTAGGCGAGCAGCCCCTCGTTAGGGAGGGCAAGCCGTCCGTGCCAAGGACTTCCGTCGCGCCAGCGGCACCGGACAGTCTGGTGGAAGCGCTTCGAGGCGCTTCCATAGATGAAGAGAACCGTACTCTTATGAGTTCGGTGATTCAAAAGGTTCTGGCCACCAAAAGCGGACTAACCGAAGCCTGCACAAGCCTCCTGACGGGCTTCAAGGTAAGTAATAAGAATGTGTGAAATTACCACCCGATAGGTAGTAGCCCCTGATACTCTGTTTGGTGTTTGTAAAGAAAAGCCAAACGGAGGGTCAATTATAATCCGCAGGAGTCTAATAAGTGTGTATGTGACTAAGCAGGCCGTGCTGCTTGACGCTCCTGCCCGCACAGCCGAGGTTGCCGAACTAAAGCAGGACCTGGAGCAGGCGCAGGGAGAGCTCGACCTCACGAAGAGGCAGCTCGAAGAGAGCAAAGGTGAGTAATTCTCTGCTCTTATGTATGTAAAGATATATAAAATTGTTTAGTCTGACGGCAAAGCGTCGTGACTGTGTGACAGGGTCCACCGCCGAAGTGGCGTCCCTGAAGAAAGCGCTATCCGAGGCCGAAGACAAGGCGGCCTTGGAATGCAGAGAGCGCGAGAAGCAAAGTGCTAGAGTGGGCGAGGTACAACAAGAGCTCCAGGATCTCGGCAAGAAGTTCGAGTCCGTGGAGCATGATCTGAAGACGAAAGAGGCCGAGCTTGCGAAGGCCCTTGTGAATATGAAAGATGCCAAGGCCGAAGCCGAGAAGGCACAGCAGGAGATCCAGGAGGCCAAAAAGATAGCGGCGGGTAAGATATTCTTTGTGCAAAGCAAACATGTGGAGGAGGCGTATATTTTACTTACTCGAATTTGGAGCTCTCCAGGGGCATTCGCAGATCTGCCACGCAGCATATCAGATGCCGCGGAGTTGTACCGTGCCCAAGAGGGGAGCTCGACGGAGAAGCTGTTCTGGTCCCAGTATGTTGGGGCCGAACACCCAACGCCTCTGAGTGATCAACTGAAGCTGTTGGTCGAACTCCACAGGTCGGCCGAAGTGGCTATGAAAGATTTCATAGTCCGGATGTGGCCTGGTGTGCCCCTGTTGTGACGCCCCAAGACCGGAGCTTCAGTTGCCTTCCAGGGTTTCCGAGTTTTGTCGTGTGGTTTGTTTTGTTTGAGCATTCATCATGTCATCTCTTGCATTGCATCATGTCATCATGCCATCATTTCATTAATTTTTAAAACTCTTCTAAATAAATTGTATGGATTTTTTTCGATCCATTTAAACCGAGGGATTCACGTGGTGACTTCTCTTTATAACATACCCTCCCAATATTAGGGAGCTATATAAAATATTCCTCGTTTTGGAATCATCTTAACACACTTGCAAAATAATTTCGTTCCTTTTTCTGCTTCAAGTTTGGTCTCCAAACCTTGCCACTATTATTCTATCATTTTCCGGAGATCCACCAAAAATCCTCGGGTCATTTTTGTTAAATTCCTCATATTTTTGTGAGCCCGGGAAAATTATCCCCATGTCCAACTTCTTCCTCTACCCTCTCTTTCTTTTCTTCTCTTTATTGGTTTTTCTGCTATATAAATAAAGAGTAGAAAGGAGAGAGAGAAGAGATCCCAGCCCAGCCGGCCTCTAAGGCTCGCCTCCCTCCACCTAGCGCCTCCCTCAGGCCGGCCCGCTTCCCAGTCCCGCATGGGCCAAGGCTCCTCCGCCGGCCTCCCTAGGCCCACCATGGCCCAGCCGGCCCCTTCCTAAACCCTAGCCCGCAGCCATCTCTCTCCCATCTCCCACCAGCGCCGCCTCCCCATCGCTCCCGATCCCCCGATCCCCTTCTCCCCTCGTCCTCCCCTCGCCGCCTCTCGTCCTCCCTCCTCGCCGCCCTTGGTGCCTCGCCACCAGAACCTCCCCGCCGCTCCTCCCATGGCCAGGCGGACCCCGGTGGCCTCCTCCTCCGCACCTCTCCGACCAGGAGCGCCGCGCCCTTCCTCCCCGTCGCCGCTTCCTGCCGCCGGCGCCCCGAGGAGCTGCGCCGAGCCCCACGCCATGTCCGCCTCCTCCTCTGCACCTTCCCGTCGACCTCGCGTCCTCGCCTTCCTGCCCCGCAGGTCCGCGTCGTCGCCTCCCCATGGCGCCGCGCCTGGCCTCCTGCGTCCTCGCCTCCGGCGACCGACGCCGCTCCGTGCATCCTCTCGCCGTCCCCGTGCCAGGGACCAGATGGGCTCCTGCCCCGCCTCTGCCTCTTTGGATGAACCGTGGCTCTTTGTGCCTGTTGCGTTCTCTCCGCTGCTCGCCTTTGTTGACGTCAAGACCGTGGGCGCCAAGTTCGTCTTCCACTATCATCTCCGAGGATTTCTCCAAGACCCGAACCGGAAACGCCAAGTACCGACACCGTGGGTTCCTCAAGGCCGCCAAGTTCGACTACACGATGATGCGACAAGTGCCCCGACGATACGCCAAGTACCTCTACCGTCGTCTCCGGAAACGCCAAGTACCACTACGACCCGACGACCACCGAACCGGAAACGACAAGTACCCCGATGACACGTGTACCACTACCGTCGACCCTCGAAGACCCCGTGGACCCCGAACATCCACGGGACGTGAACGACTACTTCCGATGAGGAGATGTACCACTACCATCGAGCATGAACGTCTACTTTCCCCTACACCGTGTACGACTACCATCGCGAGATCGCAAGTACCACGACAACCCCGAAGGGATTCGGACCCGTCAAGTACCTCTTCGAAAACGAACGCGAGAACGACTACTTCCTCTACTTCCCTCGACGACCCGTGAACGTCTACTTCCCTCTACGAAACTCGACCCGTCCCGATTGCACGCTCTGAAGGTATAACCCGTGACGATCGCCGTGTCCGATTTGTCCTTGCGATGCCCCTCTTTTGCCATGCCACCGTTCCGTGGGAACCCGGTAATCGGGATCACCCCACCATCTTGCATGACTCGTTTCCGTCACCCCTTCCTTTGGCATCGGTATCTCCGTGAGCTACCGGAACCGATATGTTGCCGTGGCACCCCTTTCTTCCACCACGGTGACATAATGCTTCATATCATGCTCATGTTAACGTTTTCATAAATTGCATAAAACTTGCACATGTCATCCGCATCATGATAACAACATTTAAATGTTTAAAATTGTTGTTTGCTTTAATTTGCTTAAATGCCATGCCAAAATGATTTATTTCATAACTTAATAACCGTAGCTCCATTTTAAATAATTTATATATGTAAATGGGGTGGAAAAATGCCTAGATTAACATGGTAACATTACTTTGCATGTTTAACAACTCTAAAATATGCTTTAGGTCAGATCTGTACCGAATCCATAATTTGCATATGAGGATTTTCCGAATTGTTGTTCGTTGTTTCGGCCTCATTTAAACTTGCCTAGATAGGTAGTTTCAATATGCTTCACCTCTTGCCATGTTTAATAACATTTAATATTGTTGAGTACCTAACCGAGATCAAACTAAATAATTGATGTGGAGTTTCGTCAATATGCAACCCGTTGCATATTGAGCTCCATTTAACTTGTAGTGTTGTTTGTGCATATTGCCATGCCATGCTATTCAAAACCGGACATGCATCATACTTGTTTGTGCATCATGACATGTTTATGTGATGGTTGTTTACTATGTTGTTTGTTTCTTTCCGGTTTGCTTCTCTCGTTAGCTTCGGTTTTCGTTCCGGAGTTGTGAGGATTCATTCGACTTCGTCCGTTTGTCTTCTTCATGGATTCGTTCTTCTTCTTTGCGGGATTTCAGGCAAGATGACCATACCCTCGAAATCACTTCTATCTTTGCTTGCTAGTTGCTCGCTCTTTTGCTATGCCCATGCTGCGATGCCTACCACTTGCTATATCATGCCTCCCATATTGCCCTGTCAAGCCCCTAACCATCCTTTCCTAGCAAACCGTTGTTTGGCTATGTTACCGCTTTGCTCAGCCCCTCTTATAGCGTTGTTAGTTGCAGGTGAAGATGAAGTTTGTTCCTTGTTGAACATGGAGATGTTGTTCCTTGTTGGAACATGTTTACTTGTTGGGATATCACAATATATCTTATATTATTAATGCATCTATATACTTGGTAAAGGGTGGAAGGCTCGGCCTTATGCTGGTGTTTTGTTCCACTCTTGCCGCCCTAGTTTCCGTCATACGGTGTTATGTTCCCGGATTTTTGCGTCCCTAACGCGGTCGGGTGATTTATGGGACCCCTTGACAGTTCGCTTTGAATAAGACTTTTCCAGAAGGCCCAACATTGGTTTTACCATTTGCCTCACCTATGCCCTTTTTCCCTTGGGTTTCGGAGCCCGAGGGTCATCTTTATTTTAGCCCCCGGGGCGGTGCTCCTTCGAGTGTTGGTCCGAACCGAGCAGATCATGGGCCACCTCGGGGCAACTCGAGGCTGGTTTTACTCGAGGCTGACTTATCCGGTGTGCCACGAGATCGAGGTACGTGCGACTCCTATCGATTTGTCGGCACATCCGGCGGCTTTGCTGGTCTTGTTTTATTGCTGTGAAATGTCTTGTAGCCGGATTCGAGACTGATCGGGTCTTCCGGGAGAAGGAATATCCTTCGTTGATCGCGAGAGCTTATCATGGGCTAAGTTGGGACACCCTGCAGGGTTTGAACTTTCAAAGCCGTGCCTGCGGTTATGTGGCAGATGGGAATTTGTTAATGTCGGTTGTAGAAAACCCGAAGTTGATCTTAATTAAAATACACCAACGCGTGTGTAACCGTGATGGTCTCTTCTCGCGGAGTCCGGAAGTGAACACGGTTTTGGGTTATGTTTGGCGTAAGTAGCTTCAGGATCACTTCTTGATCATAGTTGTTCGACCGTGCTTTTGCCTTCTCTTCTCGCTCCCTTTTGTATGTAGCCACCATATATGCTAGTCGCTTGCTGCAGCTCCACCTCACTACCTTGTCCTACCTTTAAGCTTAAATAGTCTTGATCTCGCTGGTGTGAGATTGCTGAGTCCCGTGACTCACAGATACTTCCAAAACCAGTTTGCAGGTGCCGATGAAACCGTGCAGGTGATGCATCCGAGCTCAAGGAGGAGCTTGATGAAGATCTTGTTCTTTGTGTTGTTTCGTTTCAGTTGATCAGTAGTGGAGCCCAGTTGGGACGATCGGGGATCTGTGTAGCATTTGGGGTAGTCTTCTTTTATTTTGGTTCCGTAGTCGGACCTTGATTGTATCTGTATGATGTAATGTTTTACCCATGTATTGTGTGAAGTGGCGATTGTAAGCCAACTATGTATCTCTTTCCCTTATGTATTACATGGGTTGTGTGAAGATTACCTCACTTGCGACATTGCTTTCAATGCGGTTATGCCTCTAAGTCGTGCTTCGACACGTGGGAGATATAGCCGCATCGAGGGCGTTATAAGTTGGTAATCAGAGCCTTCCCCGACTTAGGAGCCCCTACTTGATTGTTTGCTGGCGTTGTTGAGTCTAGAACGGAAAATGTTTTGAGTCTTAGGATTATATATATCGGAGAGTAGGATTCTTTTTACTCCTCGGTCCCTTTAAATCGCTCTGGTGAGGTATCGACGAGAGTTTTGACTCTTCTCTTCTCAAATTTCACTAAAATTTTTTTAGGATCACGCTGGTATCTTGGAATCGTTCCGATGGTTTTGTGACGAGAACATTGTTCTTGGTGCCTCGACATTTAGGGGTTGTGGCAGTGTCCGGGAGTTGAGCTCCGAGGTGTTGTCGTCACAATTTTATCGTTGCGATTCGGAATACCGAGTTTTACCGACATCGAAATCTCTTTTGTGCAGTTGTTGGTGAGATAACCCTCGATAGCCCGATCTTGTGGCGAAAAGGGAGTATTGCCATGACTTGTATAACGGATGTTTTTGAAGGTCGAGGTACACGATTTCGAGGATTTCTTGGTTATGTGTTGACGGATGGATACAATTGGATCTAGGTATTGTTAGTTTGGGTGATATATTTTGTGTCCCCTGTATCCCCAACACCAGATTGCATAACCAGAAAGTTTCGGGAGTTCATAGGTGGGAATTCAAGTATCTCGTAGGATATCTTTCCAACACACACATGATACGATATGGGATCTATCATATGTTTGTTTCCGGCTTATTCTGCAAGCCACTCCTTTGTTTTGTTTTAAGTTGTGGTATTCAAGTTGCTTCAATGCCAAGTGTTGATTCCATACCTCATTCTAAATGGTGTTCTCATATTGCTATGTGAATACTAATCCTTCTTGATCACTGAGCTTGTCATGTAATTTTTTTTTCTCAACCGGCGTGCTTCTCTTCAAGTGGATCCGATCATTCCAACATTCGCAAGATCAATCCTAAGTTTTTTTTTCTCTCTCAACGGTGTTCGTTTCATCCGACCCAAGTTGCCTTTGTTTTCCCGCCCTCCCACCCTTTTTCTTCAAGGACTCAGATTTCTTAATCAAGTATCCATTTTATTGAGGGAAGTTTCTTCATTCTTTTCCTTTAATGTTTCATCCGGTGATTTCTCATGAAGACGCTAAGGAAGCTTTAACCTTATCATTGTTCCATTCTAATTTTCTTCTCCGGTGGATTTAAGTCAAGTTTTCGGTGTTGATCGTATTCTTTTCATCATTTCAAATGCTTTCTCATGTCGGTGTATCTCTTAATCATTCACCTCTCGCTATTCATTTGTTCCGGAGTGATGAAGATATCTCAGAAGATTCGTGTTTCCATTCTTAATCCGTTCAAGTTATTTCGAGATTGTTATCTCATTCAAGCCATTTAATTCTACCGGTGCAATATCTATTTCAAACAATTGTTCAACGGTGGTTCTTTTGAGTGGGCCCTAACCCACAGGTCTTTTCCCAGGATCTTACCTAACTCTTCTAATTTTTCCAGAGCTATTCCCAAATTCATTGCAAAGTTTGACGTAAGAATGAGTTTTCATCAGTCATATGGCTTTCTCCAAGATCTTCCAAATTATCTTCATCGTTGGTTCAACCTTTCTAATTTTCTTTCCAGAGTGTCTCAACAATTCTTGGTGGTGTTTCTCGTCGTCATTCTCGAATTTTGAAGACTGAAGAAGAGTTTCTCTTAAATCTTGCTCCATTCTCTTCAAGATTCATGGTTCTAGTTTGTTGCCATCCTCTCATAATTGTTTTAGATTGTGAGAATTCTTTTCACCCACCCGGAGCATTTCAGAAGTCTTTTCAGTTTGATTCTTCGGAGCCCATCATCTCAGAATTATTCATTCAAGCGTTCAACTCTTGTTTTCCAAATCTCACCGGTGCATCGTCGAAATATCCTCTAATCAGTTCATGATCTCTTCGTTCTAATGTATCTAAATTTTGTCAAGCATCTTTATTCGTTTTCCAATTCTTCCCGGTGAATTGTGCCTTTGCTACGTTCATTCTCAATTATTATGGTGGTTCGTTCAAGATTTCATTTCCTTTATTATCGTATCAATTTATTCGTTGTTTCAATCCCACCGGTGGTTCCATCAATACCTTCCCAAGTTTGCGCTATATCTCTATCTGTAATCATTTTTTTCAACGGGAATAAGTAGTATGCCTAATCCATTGCTAGTCATCAATTTAATTGGTGAAGGATGAGCATAATGTAATTCTTATTCTTGTTTCATCGAGTAAATTCAATTCCTTATTCCGGAGGTTCATCAAAATTCTTGGTTTCATTTGTTCATCTTTCTTTCCGGAGTTCCAAGTTTTCTCAGTTATATCATTTCAAAGCTTCATCTTATCACTGCAAGGCTTCACCTTGTGTTTTCAACTTCTCTTTCTTTTATCATCCTTTTGTTTACCGGAGTTCTTCATGGAGGCTCTACATGGTGGTTCGTCAAGGATTCATTTCTTTCTCGAATTGTTCTTCAAGATTTCTCTCGGAGTTATGGTCCGCCAAGCTATACTCAAAAATTGAACATGGTGCTCAACACATGTTTTGTTTTGAGGAGTTCTAGTATTCTTCTTCTTGCATTTCGAAGTGCAATTCGTTCTACCTTATCATTTGGGGTGGTGTTATGTCATTCTCGACAATTTGAGTTCGTGTTTCATGATTCACATGTTGTCAAGAATGAGGTATTTTAAATCCATCAATCTCTTCATTGGAGTTATCTTGGGCTATATTTCACCTAAAGCCTTCCCTAAGGAATGTTGCTATTATGGTGCTTATCAATGATCCAAGTTTTCCTCCTATCCTCTCAATGAAAGAAGTTTTTATCTCCGTGTTGCTATCAATCCAATCGTTTGCTTCCGTTGGTGGCAGAAACTCACCTCATAATTTTGAGATGTTTACCATAAGCCCACAACAAGCTTGTGCTTTTCGTTGTTGGTTTTCCAACAACTCCGCTCTAACCTTCTTGGCAAGGAGGCTTCCCAAATTCAATTGTGGTAGAAGTTACTATTATCTTCTCCGTTCTTTTCTTTCCAACCATCTAGTTTTTCATTGCATTCTTTCATTTCTACCGGAGGCATTGTGATGTTGCTCTCTTCGACCCATCGTCTCATTTTGTCAAGATCATGTTCTTTTCCTTGCTTATCGTTTTAACCGGAGTGTCATGTTTTCATTCGAGTTCTTTTCATCTTATCAAGTTTTCCTTCTTCTTTCAGTCGGAGTGCTGCCCAAATTTTATCAATCTTATTCCTTCTCGATCTAGTTTTAACCGGAGTGGTTTCAGTATCTATGTTATCACTTAACCTCTTGGTTCTCGTCGTATCCCTTGTTCCTCTTTTCTAACAGAGTGTTTTCAACTTTCTTCATCTTCATTGTTTTCTTTCTTTCATTTTGTTCAACCTCTCAAGGTTCTTTGGTTTCACTCGTTTGTCGGAGAAGCAACTTCGTTTTACCTCTTCCTCTTCCGCTTTTCTCCGGTGCCATCCTAGATCTCGGGACGAGATCCTCTCGTAGTGGTGGAGTGTTGTGACGCCCCAAGACCGGAGCTTCAGTTGCCTTCCAGGGTTTCCGAGTTTTGTCGTGTGGTTTGTTTTGTTTGAGCATTCATCATGTCATCTCTTGCATTGCATCATGTCATCATGCCATCATTTCATTAATTTTTAAAACTCTTCTAAATAAATTGTATGGATTTTTTTCGATCCATTTAAACCGAGGGATTCACATGGTGACTTCTCTTTATAACATACCCTCCCAATATTAGGGAGCTATATAAAATATTCCTCGTTTTGGAATCATCTTAACACACTTGCAAAATAATTTCGTTCCTTTTTCTGCTTCAAGTTTGGTCTCCAAACCTTGCCATTATTATTCTATCATTTTCCGGAGATCCACCAAAAATCCTCGGGTCATTTTTGTTAAATTCCTCATATTTTTGTGAGCCCGGGAAAATTATCCCCATGTCCAACTTCTTCCTCTACCCTCTCTTTCTTTTCTTCTCTTTATTGGTTTTTCTGCTATATAAATAAAGAGTAGAAAGGAGAGAGAGAAGAGATCCCAGCCCAGCCGGCCTCTAAGGCTCGCCTCCCTCCACCTAGCGCCTCCCTCAGGCCGGCCCGCTTCCCAGTCCCGCATGGGCCAAGGCTCCTCCGCCGGCCTCCCTAGGCCCACCATGGCCCAGCCGGCCCCTTCCTAAACCCTAGCCCGCAGCCATCTCTCTCCCATCTCCCTGGCGCCGCCTCCCCATCGCTCCCGATCCCCCGATCCCCTTCTCCCCTCGTCCTCCCCTCGCCGCCTCTCGTCCTCCCTCCTCGCCGCCCTTGGTGCCTCGCCACCAGAACCTCCCCGCCGCTCCTCCGCGCGGCCAGGCCGGACCCCCCGGTGGCCTCCTCCGCCGCACCTCTCCGACCAGGAGCGCCGCGCCCTTCCTCCCCGTCGCCGCTTCCTGCCGCCGGCGCCCCGAGGAGCTGCGCCGAGCCCCACGCCATGTCCGCCTCCTCCTCTGCACCTTCCCGTCGACCTCGCGTCCTCGCCTTCCTGCCCCGCAGGTCCGCGTCGTCGCCTCCCCATGGCGCCGCGCCCGGCCTCCTGCGTCCTCGCCTCCGACGACCGACGCCGCTCCGTGCATCCTCTCGCCGTCCCCGTGCCAGGGACCAGATGGGCTCCTGCCCCGCCTCTGCCTCTTTGGATGAACCGTGGCTGCCGTGCCCTGTTGCGTTCTCTCCGCTGCCTGGCACTGTTGACGTCAAGACCGTGGGCGCCAAGTTCGTCTTCCACTATCATCTCCGAGGATTTCTCCAAGACCCGAACCGGAAACGCCAAGTACCGACACCGTGGGTTCCTCAAGGCCGCCAAGTTCGACTACACGATGATGCGACAAGTGCCCCGACGATACGCCAAGTACCTCTACCGTCGTCTCCGGAAACGCCAAGTACCACTACGACCCGACGACCACCGAACCGGAAACGACAAGTACCCCGATGACACGTGTACCACTACCGTCGACCCTCGAAGACCCCGTGGACCCCGAACATCCACGGGACGTGAACGACTACTTCCGATGAGGAGATGTACCACTACCATCGAGCATGAACGTCTACTTTCCCCTACACCGTGTACGACTACCATCGCGAGATCGCAAGTACCACGACAACCCCGAAGGGATTCGGACCCGTCAAGTACCTCTTCGAAAACGAACGCGAGAACGACTACTTCCTCTACTTCCCTCGACGACCCGTGAACGTCTACTTCCCTCTACGAAACTCGACCCGTCCCGATTGCACGCTCTGAAGGTATAACCCGTGACGATCGCCGTGTCCGATTTGTCCTTGCGATGCCCCTCTTTTGCCATGCCACCGTTCCGTGGGAACCCGGTAATCGGGATCACCCCACCATCTTGCATGACTCGTTTCCGTCACCCCTTCCTTTGGCATCGGTATCTCCGTGAGCTACCGGAACCGATATGTTGCCGTGGCACCTTTCTTCCACCACGGTGACATAATGCTTCATATCATGCTCATGTTAACGTTTTCATAAATTGCATAAAACTTGCACATGTCATCCGCATCATGATAACAACATTTAAATGTTTAAAATTGTTGTTTGCTTTAATTTGCTTAAATGCCATGCCAAAATGATTTATTTCATAACTTAATAACCGTAGCTCCATTTTAAATAATTTATATATGTAAATGGGGTGGAAAAATGCCTAGATTAACATGGTAACATTACTTTGCATGTTTAACAACTCTAAAATATGCTTTAGGTCAGATCTGTACCGAATCCATAATTTGCATATGAGGATTTTCCGGAATTGTTGTTCGTTGTTTCCGGCCTCATTTAAACTTGCCTAGATAGGTAGTTTCAATATGCTTCACCTCTTGCCATGTTTAATAACATTTAATATTGTTGAGTACCTAACCGAGATCAAACTAAATAATTGATGTGGAGTTTCGTCAATATGCAACCCGTTGCATATTGAGCTCCATTTAACTTGTAGTGTTGTTTGTGCATATTGCCATGCCATGCTATTCAAAACCGGACATGCATCATACTTGTTTGTGCATCATGACATGTTTATGTGATGGTTGTTTACTATGTTGTTTGTTTCTTTCCGGTTTGCTTCTCTCGTTAGCCGGTTTCGTTCGGAGTTGTGAGGATTCATTCGACTTCGTCCGTTTGTCTTCTTCATGGATTCGTTCTTCTTCTTTGCGGGATTTCAGGCAAGATGACCATACCCTCGAAATCACTTCTATCTTTGCTTGCTAGTTGCTCGCTCTTTTGCTATGCCCATGCTGCGATGCCTACCACTTGCTATATCATGCCTCCCATATTGCCCTGTCAAGCCCCTAACCATCCTTTCCTAGCAAACCGTTGTTTGGCTATGTTACCGCTTTGCTCAGCCCCTCTTATAGCGTTGTTAGTTGCAGGTGAAGATGAAGTTTGTTCCTTGTTGGAACATGGAGATGTTGTTCCTTGTTGGAACATGTTTACTTGTTGGGATATCACAATATATCTTATATTATTAATGCATCTATATACTTGGTAAAGGGTGGAAGGCTCGGCCTTATGCTGGTGTTTTGTTCCACTCTTGCCGCCCTAGTTTCCGTCATACCGGTGTTATGTTCCCGGATTTTGCGTCCCTAACGCGGTCGGGTGATTTATGGGACCCCTTGACAGTTCGCTTTGAATAAGACTTTTCAAGAAGGCCCAACATTGGTTTTACCATTTGCCTCACCTATGCCCTTTTCCCTTGGGTTTCGGAGCCGAGGGTCATCTTTATTTTAGCCCCGGGCGGTGCTCCTTCAAGTGTTGGTCGAACCGAAGCAGATCTGCGGGGCCACCTCGGGGCAACTCGAGGGCTGGTTTTACTCGAGGCTGACTTATCCGGTGTGCCACGAGACCGAGGTACGTCGACTCCTATCAGGATTTGTCGGCACATCCGGCGGCTTTGCTGGTCTTGTTTTATTGCTGTGAAATGTCTTGTAGTCGGGATTCGAGACTGATCGGGTCTTCCGGGAGAAGGAATATCCTTCGTTGATCGCGAAAGCTTATCATGGGCTAAGTTGGGACACCCTGCAGGGTTTGAACTTTCAAAGCCGTGCCGCGGTTATGTGGCAGATGGGAATTTGTTAATGTCCGGTTGTAGAAAACCCGAAGTTGATCTTAATTAAAATACACCAACCGCGTGTGTAACCGTGATGGTCTCTTCTCGGCGGAGTCCGGGAAGTGAACACGGTTTCTGGGTTATGTTTGACGTAAGTAGCTTCAGGATCACTTCTTGATCATAGTTGTTCGACCGTGCTTTTGCCTTCTCTTCTCGCTCCCTTTTGCGTATGTAGCCACCATATATGCTAGTCGCTTGCTGCAGCTCCACCTCACTACCTTGTCCTACCTTTAAGCTTAAATAGTCTTGATCTCGCGGGTGTGAGATTGCTGAGTCCCCGTGACTCACAGATACTTCAAAACCAGTTTGCAGGTGCCGATGAAACCGTGCAGGTGATGCACCTGAGCTCAAGGAGGAGCTTGATGAAGATCTTGTTCTTTGTGTTGTTTCGTTTCAGTTGATCAGTAGTGGAGCCCAGTTGGGACGATCGGGGATCTGTGTAGCATTTGGGGTAGTCTTCTTTTATTTTGGTTCCGTAGTCGGACCTTGATTGTACCTGTATGATGTAATGTTTTACCCATGTATTGTGTGAAGTGGCGATTGTAAGCCAACTATGTATCTCTTTCCCTTATGTATTACATGGGTTGTGTGAAGATTACCTCACTTGCGACATTGCTTTCAATGCGGTTATGCCTCTAAGTCGTGCTTCGACACGTGGGAGATATAGCCGCATCGAGGGCGTTATACCTGCCCACTAGCTACTTCGGCCTGATCAAGCGGGTGGTGAATGCCTGCCCGCAGCTTGAAGTAATCAAGCGATCCGTTTGCATCGAGGGTGCCCTCCGGGCCTTTGCCCGCGCGAAGGTGCATTGGGGCAAGCTGGATGCGGAGAAGCTGGTGAAGGACGGTCCGCCCGAGGGCAAGGAGCTTTGCTGTCCCGAGAAGTATTATGATGGCGTTATGAAAGGCGCTAGTCTCGTGGCCGATGAGTGTTCCAAGGACCAGATCTTTGATTAAAATGTACCTCTGCCGCTGTTGTAATGTAAAGACGAAGTTGTTTGTGCTATGTAGCACTGTTTGATTTAAAATATTACCTTCTGTGCGGCTGTTTATAGAATACTGAAAGTAGGCCAGTCGTCGGCTTCCGCCCCCACGCAACTAGTGCCGGGGTGTTCCTGGAAAAACCCGGATACTCTTTATCCAAATGTTTGGTCCCTTAAGGAGGTATCCGGCGCAGCGAACAAGGCAATCAGACTATTCGGCTTTATAACTTTCACTTAGCCATAGAAGTCAATAATTTTAAATTTCAGCAAAGCCCCTAGAATCCGGAAGGCCGAATTGGGGCGCTATATACGCCTAGATCGGAAGAAGCCGATTTGTCGCCTAAAGCGGAAAATCTTTAAGGATTTTAAGACCTCTCGAACAGAGACCAGCTCTCGCCACATCATGCCGGTCAGTTTTCAGCTTTCTCTACTGAGGTGCTCGTCCGGAAGAACCGGGACACAATCGCAGTAGTTCTCCCTGCGCTACCTTAGCCGATATAACGGAACGTAAGGTACCAAAACAAGGGAGCCGGACTAACCCAACTGTAGACCCAAGACATGATTCGGAGCTGATGCATATAGTGCTATAAGTTCGGGGTGCTGCACTGTTTAAAGTGTTTGGACTTTAGTTGCTGTAGAACGGGGCACCATAGGAAGCCCCTAGCAAACGGACCGTACCAAAGTGTACGGATGCAATATCAAAGAAACATTTATAAGAAAAATGTTCAAATAACAATAATGAGTTGATGCTATATGTAATCTCCCATTGATGAAAATACGTTTAAGCGTATGTTTACAATGAATGCATTAAGCGGAGATAAACAGGACTATTTAACATGTCCTATCCGGAGGCAGGCCGCGTATGGATATATAAAATAGGTACAACGATCGTAAATAGATTCCACCTGGGTGTTTTCTTATGTGCGCGAAGCCTGTTGCCTCCTTGCTTTTCTCTCCTATGTAAGTCCAACAATCCAGCTCTTCTGAAGAGGCTGCTCTAAAGCACTGTCCTGAAAAAGAAGAAGGACAGGTTATGAAGGTATGTGGCGGTTATCCCGCACTGTTGACTGAGTCGTTGTTGCGCCTCCGCCTATGCCCATGGTATCTTGAGTGCGTAATTGTATGCTGCGGTACGAATGCTGCTTGGATGGGGCTTAAGCGGAGGCCAGACTGCTAGTCGCGCTCTTGGCGTGCCTGATGATCCTGTTGCGGGGTGTTCCGGACTCTCTTGACGGTGCCCGGATTGGTTTGTCGGAGGAGGCCGCATTGTACTTCCGCCGCGAGGGCTGAAGTATGTTCTTCTGTTCGGAGAGAGCGGTCCGTATTTCCCTTCACTGTTATGACCCCGCGTGCTCCTGGCATCTTGAGTTTGAGGTATGCGTAGTGTGGTACCACATTGAACATAGCGAATGTGGTTCGCCCGAGCAGTGCATGGTAACCACTGCGGAAAGGGACGATATCGAAGATTAACTCTTCGCTTCGGAAGTTATCCGGAGATCCGAAGACCACTTCCAATGTTATAGAGCCCGTGCTACGAGCCTCTACTCCGAGAATCACACCTTTAAAGGTGGTTTTGGTGGCCTTGATCCTTGAAGGGCCAATGCCCATTTTGCGCACTGTATCCTGATAAAGCAATTTCAGGCTACTGCCACCGTCCATAAGGACGCGCGTAAGGTGGAATCCGTCGGTGATTGGGTCTAGGACCAATGCGGCCGAGCCGCGGTGATGGATGCTAGTAGGGTGATCCCTACGATCAAAGGTGACCGGACAAGCTGACCATGGGTTGAATTTAGGGGCGACTGGCTCCATCGCATAGATGTCCCGTAGTGCCCACTTCCGTTCCCGCTTGGGGATGTGCGTGGCGTAGATCATGTTGACCGTTTTCACTTGGGGGGGGGGGGAATTTCTTCTGTCCCCCCGTGTTCGGATGTCGGGGCTCCTCGTCATCATTGCTGTGCAGCCCCTTGTCCTTGTCTTTGGCGTTTATTTTGCCGGCCGGTTTGAATACCCAGCAATCTCTATTGGTGTGGTTGGCTGGCTTGTCTGGGGTGCCATGAATTTGGCACGAGCGCTCCAGTATGCGGTCCAGACTGGACGCTCCCTGATTATTCCTTTTGAACGGCTTCTTCTGCTGACCGGGCTTGGATCCGCTGAATCCGGCGTTGACTGTCGTGTCTTCAGTGCTGTCGCCGTTGTTCCGTCGCTTATGTCTGTTACGCCGTGGCTTGCCGTTATTGTCGCGGCCACCCAAAGTGCCAGAATGTGGCGTAGTGCTGCTGCGAGCTAACCAACTGTCCTCGCCCGCGCAAAAGCGGGTCATTAGTGTTGTGAGAGCTGCCATGGATTTGGGTTTTTCTTGGTCGAGGTGTCGAGCGAGCCACTCGTCATGGATATTATGCTTAAAAACCGCCAGAGCTTCAGCGTCCGGACAGTCGACTATTTGGTTCTTTTTAGTTAGGAACCGAGTCCAGAATTTCCTGGCTGACTCTCCGGGCTGTTGAGTAATGTGGCTCAAGTCATCAGCGTCGGTGGTCGCACATATGTGCCCAGAAGTTGTCGAGAATCGTCTTCCGTGTTTTCCCAACTGCCAATGGAATTTGCTGGCAGGCTGTTTAGCCAGTGCCGAGCTGGTCCTTTGAGCTTAAGGGGAAGGTACTTGATGGCGTTTAGATCGTCTCCACGAGCCATGTGAATGTGGAGAAGGAAATCTTCGATCCATACTGCGGGGTCTGTTGTGCCATCGTATGATTTGATGTTTACGGATTTGAACCCTTCTGGGAATTCATGATCCATTACTTCGTCAGTGAAGCAGAGGGGGTACGCGGCGCCTCTGTGCCGAGCTATGTGGCTACGCAGGTCGAATTGCTCTGGGTGGCTATATTCGGCCCGGTCGGACTTGTTGAAGGTGTATCCGGCATGACGGTCGTCGTCGCGTGCCGAGGCGCGCCCCCGCGATCCGTAGATCGATCTTGGATGTCCTGTTTTGTTGCCCCGGGCCGTAGTATGTTGGCGTGGAGGTGTCAGCTGGTATGCGGACTGATATGCCGTTTTATCCCGGCCACAAGGTGGCCGGTCAGTCGTATGGCGCTCGAGTCCGTATTCCTCGGCTGCCAGGACTTCAGTCCATCTATCTGTGAGCAGGTCTTGATCAGCTTGGAGTTGCTGCTGCTTCTTTTTTAGGCTCCTCGCAGTGGCTATAAGCCGGCGCTTGAAGCGCTCCTGCTCTACAGGATCCTCAGGCACGCCGAACTCGTCGTCGCCTATCCTAATCTCGTCTTCGGAGGGGGGCATGTAGCTGTCCTCCTCCGGGAATTTGTCCGTCGCCTGTTCTTCTGGGTTGACCTACTCATCCTCCTGTTCGGTCTACTCGAAGGCGGGCTGATCAGTGTTGTATTCTTCTTCGGCACCATTCAGATTGTTTTCGTCTCCTGGGCCAGTATTGCTGTGGCGGGGCTTGGAGTGGCGCCGACGACGCCCATTCTTTGCTTTTTTCCCTGAGGTTTTATCCAACGTTGCCTCATCGCCATTTGTTTCCTTCGGAGTGTCCACCATATAAGAGGTGGTTGTCCACCGCCCAGTGAGCGGTGGTTCCTGTTCTTCTCCTGCATCATCGTCCATACCGTCGATATCTTCGGAGTCGAAGTCCAGTACCTCGGTTAAATCATCGACCGTGGCAATGAAGTGGGTGGTGGGTGGGCAACGAATTCCTTCATAGCCTGCCTCCCACTCGAGCCGTACATAGTTCGGCCCCGAGCCTCCTGACAAAGAGAGAGACTTTAATGAGTCCAGCATGTCGCCAAAGGGCGAGTGCTGGAAAATATCCGCAGCGGTGAAATCCATTACCGGAGCCCAACCTGGCTCGGCTGGCTCGGGAGTGCGCGGACTGGAACCCACGTCCGGATACGAATCCAGGGGTCCTGAGTCACAGGTCACCACAGAGGTAAGACCCGTGTTCGGCTCCATCGCTGATGAGTGTGCGACCTGCGGGGCGGGGTCCATCCCTCCGTCCTTAGGCAGCGCCGCCTGCACTGGATTTAGGTCCGAGGATACTACGGGGGTGATACCCCGAGCTTTGTCCGACATCAGGTCTAAGCCGTGCTCATCGTGACTGTCCGGTGCTCCCGGCATAGGCCCAAACCCATCGAAGATCAAGTCTCCGCGGATGTCCGTCGTGTAGTTCAGATTTCTGAACCTGATCTGGTGGCCAGGGGCGTAGCTGTCGATCTGCTCCAGAACGCCAAGCGAGTTGGCCCGCAGAGCGAAGCCGCCGAACACGAAGATCTGTCCGGGGAGAAAGGTATCACCCGATCGTGTTGTTGACGATGACTGGAGGAGCCATCGAGCCCTATAGCGACGACACAGAGGAACTCTCAATGAAGGCACCAATGTCGGTGTCAAAACCGGCGGATCTCGGGTAGGGGGTCCCGATCTGTGCGTCTAGGCTGATGGTAACAGGAAGCAAGGGACACAGATGTTTACCCTGGTTCAGGCCCTCTCGATGGAGGTAAAACCCTACTTCCCGCTTGATTAATATTGAAGATATGGGTAGTACAAGAGTAGATCTACCACGAGATTGTAGAGGCTAAAACCCTAGAAGCTAGCCTATGATGGTATGATTGTAATTGTGATCGGCCTTCTAAGGACCAATCTCTCCGGTTTATATAGACACCGGAGAGGACTAGGGTTTACATGGATTCGGTTACAAGGAAGCAAATATAATATCCGGATCCCCAAGCTTGCCTTCCACGCCAAGGAAAGTTCCATCCGGACACGGGGCGAAGTCTTGAGTCTTGTATCTTCATGCTTCGATAGTCCGGACGATGTATACAGTCCGGCTGTCCGGATACCCCATAATCCAGGACTCCCTCAACAGTCACTCTCTAAGGAACTTGAGTACTTTAAGTGTGTGTTGCCGGACAAATTTGTTGCTGGGACCATCATTGCCAAGCTTCCACCTTCGTGGAACGATTTTGCTACTTCTCTGAAAAACAAGAGACATGAGTTTTCTGTTTTGGATCTCATTAGCACTCTTGATTTTGAGGAGAAGGCGAGAGCAAAGACACATGTGCTCGGTCACATTGAGGGAGCTTCTAGTGCCCACATGGTACACGAGAAGAACTTCCAGCCCAACCAGCCCCAAAACAACAGGAACAAATCTCGGGAAAGGCGAGTTTGATGCAAAGAACAAGCCGTCACATTCTACCAACTTCAAGAAGAATTCTCATAACGGAAGGGATACAAACCTCAATTTTGGTAGCACCGCACAAAATTTATATGGTTGCATCTACTGCTGTGTCCTAACCTCATGGTGCTCGGTATTCCTACATTAGTAACTAGGTACAATGACCACCACAAGATGAAATTAGCTTATTCGTACGTTGACTTGCTGAATGCAGTGCGGAACGATCTTGTCATGTGTGGAGGAGCAAACAAGCAATGCAGCCGAGGTGGAAATCAACCAAGGACTTATGAAATTATATGTAATCTTCCTCAGGCAGGTCAGTATCCCCTTCGTCCAGATGAGCGTGTTTTGTCATGCCGAGCTATTGATATGTGCTACTGTTTTACAGCACCGTTTAAGTATAGCTACTGTTTTCCTATCTTTTATGATTCAGGACAATGAATATGATTTCAGGGGAATTGCACAATATGGACTCATGTTGAGTCATCCCTATTGCCTTATGTGTTTGCTGCAAATGTGTCAGCATCAATTGCAAGATGAGGCAGCTAGCTAGCTATGGAGTTGCCAACATGCTCAAAGTGCTCGCAACATTGAGAAGAAACAAGCATGCCCAGGAAATTAATGCGTGCGCAGGGAGGCCCTTTGCTCAGAGAAGCATCGACCGATTTTCTTTATTTCCACACCTTCTCACAGCTTTGTATTGGTTATAGTATGGTGAATCATTGAGATGCATAGACATGCTGAACTTTTGTTCTTCTGAATGTTAGTTTAATGTGAGTGTTCAGCATCCAAGACGCATCCTCTAATTTGGTGGATGCACACCGAGAAAATAAATCTCCTTAATTTACTCCATAACCACCCTATTAAATAGGCCTAGTAACAAACCAGGCGCATGCAGTGGCCGGCGGGCACATGCATCCTGCATGCATGGCCAGTCAGCCAAGTCCATGTGCCAGCTCCAATGCAGCAACACAAAAGAAGAGAGCGGTTCTTGGGAAAAAGTGAGTAGTTAGTGCAGCAGGCCTTATAAACACGAAAAGCTCGCTCTCCGGCTTCCGTCTCCCCCCCAATTCCCCCCGCTCCCCAATCTTCCTCACTCGTCCAGAAAACCCCGGTCACCTTCTTCCTCACTCGTACAGAAAACGCCTGCTCCTCTTCTTCCACTCCTACAGAAATCCCAGCCCTCCTTCTTCCCCACTCGCACTGCCACTAGGCTCGTCTCTTGCTACTCTTCTCAAACCCGTGAGCTCGGCGCGACGCCCACAAGGAAAATGGTGTCGGCTGGCCCCAGCGCCAAGAAGATGAGGCTCCCGCCAGCGGCGACGCCGGTTGTAGATCCCACACCCGGTAGCGCGGGGAGAAGCGGCGAGCCCCCCCACCCGGATCCGAGGAACCGATAGAATCTCGGTGGACGCATCGATGATCTCCGGACGTCATCCTTGAGGAGATCATCTCGCTTCTCCCCACCAAGGATTGCTGCCGCACACAAGTCCTCTCAACTCGGTGGCGCCCTCTATGGCGCACCGCGCCCCTCAATCTCGACTGTCGTTAGATATCTGTCCTTCCTGAATTTGATCTCCTTAGAGCCATCATCTCTTCTCACCAGCAGGGCCCCGTTCAATGCCTCTGCATCCCGACACGCTACCTACTGTCCATACCCGGCAAGGTGGACGCTTGGCTGACATATCCTGAATTCGGAAAACTCCAGCAGTTTGAGTTGTACCATTACCACATAAGTTTCATACCACGAACACACCAAGAATTCGTGCCCACACCACCGTTGTCCATCTCGCGGTTTTCCTCCTCTCTCCACACTACCACCTTCGCCCGGTGCCATCTACCAGACGATCTGGTACAAATGCTTCGACTCCCACTACTAAAAATACTTTCGCTTGTGGTGGTTTATCTGTCGGAGGCCTCACTGCACAGCATCATCCACTCTAGTTGCCCTGCCCTGGAGCGCTTGCTGATTGTTTTAGGAATAGAAATCGGTATCAGTTGTCTCCAAATAAAGTCGCCTCACCTTAAAAGCATTGGAATTTGTTTTAAAGGACAACAGCTCATCATCGAAGATGCCCCTTCACTTGAAAGGTTGCTCCTTCATGATTGTTATACACCTTCAGAAATAACTGTCGTCTCTGCGCCCAAACTGGATACCTTGTGTGTAATTCATGACCCGCTTAATAATCACAAGGAGTTGGTGTTTGACTCCTCACTTTTTCTGGTACCGTATATTATCATCTACACATTTGTAATCATATGCTACATTTTCCATTTGTGCGCATAAGTTTTATATCATCTTGGAGTACACTTTGGGTACTAATATTATGTTATATGCTCAATGAAGAGTTCGTCCATTGATAGCCTATTGTCAGGACCGGATTTTCGGGATATTAATTTCCAGAAAATGGCCCTTGTGCTCATGAGTCCCAGGATTACTGTTAGCTGATGAGGCACCCACTTGATACAGAAATTCCAAGCAAAATACATAATATGTAGTACAAGACCATTCTGGCCTATGAGTACAACAAGTGGTTTCTAGTGGTTGATGGCGGAAGCGGTTTGTGGATCATCAGCGTCTATGGGACTCCATTTCCCACAGGAACAGCTGACCAGGTTAACTCCTATCTTCGCGAGGCTGCTTTCACCATTGCTTAGGTTCCAGGGCTATCATCGCAACGCTCCTCTCCATGCAAGAAATATGGCCAAGACAATAGCCAGGGACAAGCCAGTGAGTACTTTGAATGTACTCGCAAACATTATGGACAAGGATATAATATAACAAACGATAATCATGCTCTGAAATATTCTATGATCACATTGTCAGTCATAAAATAAAATCACTGATGCATGCAAGTAGGTTATTCATCTAAAACAGGAGTATGAAATCAGAGAATAAAAATAGAATGCACCGATCGGGTGTCTAAAGCGACGCCTCAAAAGGACAATAATATAAAGCATGCCTCAGTCGGGCGTCTGAGCGACACCACATAAAGGGCTTATAAGTGAAATAGGTAACAAGCATGCCACAGTCGGGCGTCTATGCGACACCACATAAAGGGCTTATAAAGTAAATAAATAGCAAGCATGCCACAGTCGGGCGTCTGAGCGACACCACATAAAGGGCTTATAAAGTAAATAAATAACAAGCATGCCACATATCAAGGCCCGAGCGACACCACATAAAGGGCTTATAAAGTAAATAGTCACAGTGAATACCCAGGAGGTAGAACCGTCCCAGGGATACTCAATAATTCAAGTAATATAATGGGTTAGTCCGTAATAATAATAATAATCACAATCATCATAATCAACACAAGTCACAAGTCATGATCCATGTTCTGGTTTAGCAGTTTCTCCTCCGAAGACCGACACTAAGACCGACACTTGACCCATCCCAGACTGTAGTCCTTAACCATGGACATGACTATTCGAATAGATTTAACCTCTACAGAGGGTGTACTCTTTCCCACGAGTAACGGATTCCTTTAGTCCATCGGAACTAATTCCATTTACGGTCTTTTAATTGAGAACACACCTGACCGCACACACCAGCTTAACTTACCGGTGTCTGGAGTCACCCACGACACTTGTTAAGAAAAACTCTAAGTGGGGAGGCTACAACCTCGCGTAGCATGGGATCAAATTTATATCGCGCGCTCTAAGGGGTGCCCCCCTCTCGGTCCCAACCGGAAACACCCATGCCCCCGGACCAGGTGGCATGCCTACCGGATGCAGCCGGTATCTTCCACCATGGCCTCTCTATACGGTGTGTGCTAGGAAGGGGTTGACAACTTACTGAACCGTACCCTACCTATGGCAGGGACACGTGGTAGTACGAAACAAGTATGGGGGTTACCGGAACAAGACTCGATCTATGGTCGACTTAGGAGGTTTAAGTATTCCCTGCATGATTAGCATAACAAAAATATATTTTCAACCAACAGACAGAATCACCACTCCTCATACCCCGTCATGCCATACCGGACACACTCGTCTCGACAAGGAACTAGGGATAAGCTCGGGTCTACCCAAGACAGAGACTTTCCCGGCTTCCTTCTGGTATGCATGAAAGGCATACGAGGGTGATTACTATCACGACGCATCAAATATCAGTAGCACGGAATCGCCAATATGCACTTATGAGTAGGTTCACATCATCACACAAAATATCGAAAACTCCTGAGACAAGGAGTGTTGTAACCGTATCAAACGACACACAAAAATATTATGCCAGAGTTCAGAATGCTTGCCTTCAAGTTGTGTAGAGGCAGGGTGCATCCTAAAACTTTTGAAAGTTTTCTTCTCCTCCAAAAATCCTATTTTGAAAATATTCAAATTAACACACAGTTTCAAAATGGTACAAAAAAGTTGTCTGAAATTTTTTCAAATAAATCTGAAAATAAACTAGACAATATTTGAGAGAGGTAGGAAAAAGAATCAACTCATTTGGAGTTATATTTAAAAAGTTAGAGCTAGTCAAAGTTTGGTCAAATTTCTATTTTTCAAATAAGACAGAAAAAAGAAAAACGCTTCGAAATGGGTACACGTCAAAGACGTACTCTGGGAAATACGCCTCCACTTACGCCAGCATGGACCGGCGCTGGTTTACTGACAGTGGGTCCAGGGGGCCCACTGGTCAGGTTTGACTAGTCATCCCCCGCCTTCCCTCTCCTTTGGCCGAACGGAGGCGGAGCTCCGGCGATCGACGCCGGCGAACAGCGGCTCCTCGCGGGGCTCTGAGGGCGGGGATGGATCCGCCACTCCAGGGCGGTCCTCCTGGTGGTCGAGAGGGTGGCGGGGACGAAGGGAGTCATCGGCGGCGAGCTTTACAGCGGACGACAGTTTCTGGAGGTTTGGGGGTTTGGGCTATGGTGCTTCCCGATCGACGCTGAGAGGGTGGGCGGATCCGCACGTTGAGGGGAGAAGGATGGAAGCACGGGAGGGGTTTGGGGGCCTCGGTCTTGGCCGGATTTCAGCGGAGTGTGGCGGCGGCCGGACCTGTCGGGGACGAGGAAGACGACCGTCATTCGCCGATTGCTGGCTACGGGGGGGCTCTAGAGGGGTGGTATGAGGTTGCTTGAGGGCCTGGACGAGCTCGGGGGCCCCTTAAATAGGCGAGCAATGGCGGTTCTGCGGCGGCCGGGGATAAGATCGTCGGCGACCGCTGTTCTGTAGCTAGGGGACGCGTGGCGACGGTTGGCGGGGTCTGGCAGGGCGAGGGGATAAGCGAGAACTACTCAGGGGCGAGCTGGCGAGCGCTAGTGGCTCGGGCGGCGCCGTCCATGGCAGATGCGTACTGTGGCCGCCGGCGTGCCGCCAAGAGGGCCCTGACGGCGGTGCTGTAGGGCGCTAGGGCGGCTTGGAGGGTTCTGGCGAGTGGTCGAGGGCGGGGCGGCTCTGCGGGCGAGCGAAGGCCAAGGCGCGGGTAGCGAACGCGGCGGCTCGGTTGCGCGCGCGCGTGCAAAAGATGCGCTCTCGGCGCGCCCAGAGCACGCACGCGACGTGCTCGACAAAATGCCAGGGTGACCTAGAGTGCTTGAGAGAGGCTGGCAAATAACAGAACTAGGTTAGAGTATGCAAGAAGGTTAGTGGACAAACTGGTTTGTCTAGAGGTGCAAGGTCACAGTGCAATGGCAAAAATCATGTCAAAACTGCCCATGCACTCAAGCTGTTTGACAAAATGCCAATGGCATCTAGGCAACTCTTGGGGTGGCCAAATATTCCAGATCAAAGTCTCTATGGATGATAAAGAGGGTGGTAACGTTAGTTGGTCACAATCAGAAACTTGTTAGTGCAAGTTTTTGAGAAAACCCATTCTGGACAGAAAGAAGAGGGCATAATTTCATGGACCAAAGATCTTCCAATGGGTCCAATCTCCTGGACTTAGGGGTTTTGCAGGGTGGTCTATGAGTAGGAAAAAAATCATGGGTAAAAGAGCAAGTTAAAATATGGTTGCAGTACAAATCACCAAGCTGGACCAGAATGAAGATGAGGTTGATTTACTCAAATTTTTCAAAGGACATAACTGGTTTTTGGCATAAAGTTGAATAATATACTCCTATTAACATCCCATAATTTTGGTGGAAGTTTTAAAGAAATATTTAAATAGGTTGTGGTGCAAAATTGCCCACTGGACCAGATTTGAAAACTTGGTGTAGAGCTCAAAATCTCCAATGAACAGAAGATATTTTTGCATAAAAGTGATTTAAAAACATCACATGACATCCCCAAATTTTGGTTGGATTTTTAAATAAATTTATCAAATGGTTGTAGTTCAAATAGAGCTCCAAAATTAATGAAAAATCACTTTAAGGAATAAAGCTGAGAGAGCAATAATTATGAACAATAAATCCACTGATAATATAAATGTTTTTCTTGAGAGGGTAAACAAGTCCAATAATATAACTGGAAAGTTTTCACTTGGGGGTAAAAACTCCATAAAAATAAAGAAAAGGATGGTTCAGAAACCAAAAGAAAATCCAGAAAATAAAGGTTTAAGTTCCCTGGCCAAATTTTAATTAATAAGACAAGGTTAAAATTTTGGGGTGTCACACCTATCAATGCTGCTGGATTCTATCAAGATCATATATATTAGAATGTATAGTTTTGATCTGGACATAATTATTGGCTTGCTGCGATGCTTTCGATCTCTGGAGAATTTATACATAGAGGTGATGATTTCATGCACATTGAAAGCCCGTATATATTGTACTAGAATTAACTGTTCAGCTGTCGTTCTTTCGACATACTCTTTTTTCAGACCTTAACTGTTTTCAATCTTCATGTCTACTTAGGCAGAACCACATGGAGAAAAACATATAACCAATCGGTGGCGTAATAAGCACAAGGATTTTCTCAGTTATCATGACATTCGTTTGAGGACAATAACGATGGGACGATATGAATCCAACCAGGAAAACAGAAGCTTTGTCACATTCTTCCTGTTGAATGCGAGGTTACTATTGTCCATGTGGCTTAATTTTTATAGCAAGAGATTTCTCACGGACGAACATGTTGAACAGCAAAAAAAGAAGTTTCAGGTGGACAAATGGGCTTCTAAACGTGCTCGGCTTCTATTTACAACAAGTTGTAGACATCCTGAAATAAATTTTCTTGCACAGGATGTTGATTTTATGGATCAGAACGACCCATTTGTTTGTGACTGCAAAAAAGAGTGGTCGGGTAAGATGTTACTGCCATGTTCAATCTGGGTTTTGTCTAAAAATTTGATGAACAATTAATCCTTGGGATTTTTGTACCATTTGTATGCTTGACTTGCATGTTGTTGCCCTCGTACTCCCCTCCACCTGCCACTACACTTCCGCATCTTCCATGGTTATTGTTCGTTCCCGTCCGAGGCCTTGCCATCGTTCTCCGCCTTGGTTCGCTCGCTGTGCCCGCCGCCGTCTGGAGTTGTCAACATGTTCGACAGCCAAGAGGAATCAGGAGATGACTGTATGTGGAGAGGCTGATAGTAGGGACCCACCAGGGTCATTGCATTTCGCAAGCAGGTGTCTCGTTATTACAAGCCAAAAAATACTTCCTCCTAATTGTTTGACAACTAGGTCCCACACCATTGTCAATGTAGTCAATAAACGAGAAAATTACACAATGAGCGGATAACACCAGGGACCCAGCAGCTCGCCCAGTTGTTTTTCAGTTTCAGAGACGGAGCTCAACTGCGCGTTGTGCGGGGGCTATGGCCCGTCTAGCCCACGGTTACGCTTTTATTAAGCACATGACGAGCCCAATTGATATATTTTTTCTTTCTGAAATTGGCTAGCCCAGTTCTTTTTTTTTTTTGGAGAATACCAAAACCGAGGCCTACTTGCTTTTCTCAGCCCTGTTGGGCTGCAAATCTTTCAAGACAAGGAGGGATGTAAGTAGTAAGAAATGGGCTTCCCCAGAAAACGGGCTATAAGTTGTAAGAAATGGGCTGTAAATTTTTAAACCAAAGCCAACCGGCAATTGCATCAAAATATCATTGTTTTAGGATTTCTCCACTCTCTACTCTTATAAAAACCGAAGCCAAATGGCAATTACATTAAAATATCATCTTTTCTCCCACAAGATAAACTGCTCATACAAATGCATCTTCATGTTCCGTGCAACGAACGGGCGTCTTGCTAGTTAAGATTCTAAATTTCATTCATTTTTTTGCGGAGAATAGTTTTTGAATTTTGTTTTGATATATTTTTTTGAGAATTATTTCTAACATGACTCGAAATTTTGTGATTAAAAGAGTTCGGACCCCACCAAAATATGCAAAATTTTGTTGAATTTTTTAGCAGTGCCCAGAATATATGGTCTGTAATGCTAATAAAAGGAATATGGGCTTGAAATATCCTTAAGAATTAGCAAATGGGCTGTAAATTATTGAAAATAATGTCTAATGGGTTGTATGCTGTTTTCCACAGATTTGGAGGCTGACTTCTGGGCCTACTAGGTTGACGATGACGATGTCCTAAATTTTTTTTGACGCGTACGCAAGGCTTTGTCAACTTAGTCAACACACATCAGTGACTGTTGGATGTCCATCCAACGGCTGCCGTGCTTCTTGAATCTCTGATCTTCCTGCTCCAGCCGCCCAAACCAGCGCTGGCGGGACTGCCTGCCCCCTCCTCCCATGGCTGGCTGTGCTGCCGCCAGGCCATCCCTCTAACCACCCACACATCCTGTTATTTTCCAGCGACGTCAGCCTCACCCCGCAGCCGACCAGTCAGCGCTCGTACTCCCCTCAGCATGGGCATCCGCTGCGGTGGCTTCGCCGGCTCCGGTGGGTTCTCTTCCTGGGCCTCGCCCTCGTCCACCGCGTGTGTGCTCTCGGCGCGGCGAGGACAACATGGTCAACAAACAACAGCCATCGGAAGAGGCTGGCAGTAGGGGTCCACACAGGCAAATGCCTCCTTATTACGTGCAAAATAATGATTCCTCCACCTGATAGCTGGGACCCACCGGAAGGGCCTCTGTATTTCACGAAAAAACATTCCCCCCGCTGTCAGCTCGGACCCACCGGAAATGCCTCCTTATTACGCACAAAAAATGAATACTCCCCCTGCTAGCTGGGACTCACCTTGGTGGGAGGCTGACTTGTGGGCCTACTAAGTTGACGGGGACGGAGGGCTTTGTCAACTTAGTCAATATGAACGATTCTAGCTCCAGTGACCGTACGATGTCCATCCAACGGCCGTAGTGCTTCTTCAACCTCTGGTCTTCGTGCTCCAGCCGCCCAAAGCAACGCCGGTCGTGCCGCATGCTCCTACCTCCCGTGGCCGGCTGTGATGCCGTGGAGGCCTCACCGCCCCCTACTACTCCCACCGATGGCCAGGCCATCCCTCTACTCACCCACACCCCCTGTTATTCTACAGCGACGGCAGCCTCACACCGCAGCCGAACCAGTGAACCCTCGTACTCCTCTTTGCATGGGCATCCACTACTGCGTCTTCCCTGGCTCCGCGTCGTCGCCTTCCTAGGCCTCGCCGTCGTCCACCGCCGTGGTGCTCTCGGCGCGGCGTGGTCAATGTGGTCAACGACCGACTTCCATCGGAAGAGTACTGTGCGTGGAGAGGCTGACAGCTGGATCCACGACGGTCGCAAGGAAGTGCCTCCTAATTACGTGCAAAATAATTATTCCTCCACCTGACAGCAGGGACCCACCGGACGGGCCACCGTATTTCGCGAAAAAACATTCCCCCCTGACTGCTGGGACCCACCAGCTACACCTTCGCACGCAAGGAAGTGCGTCCGAGCAAAAAAGAACGATCCACCCCCCTGACTGCTGGGACCCATCAGCTACATCTTCGCACGCAAGGAAGTGCGTCCGGGCAAAAAAAACGATTCGCCCCCCTGACTGCTAGGACCCACCTGGTCGAAGCGTACATAGCGTTGTCATTCTGGTCGCGAACATGTACGCACATATATACTGGTCGATGTAGAGGCGCACACGTGTCGTAGTAGAGGCCCGTACGTGTCGTAGTAGTGGCGCGCACGTAGCATGTACACGTACGTACACCGGCCAGTGTGCAAGAAAGAAAATACGGCCACGTATGTGTACATACGGGCGGGGTCTCGAACGCCTACTCGCGCATACGTACGGCCAAGGCTCGTGTACATGGCTGGGTCGGAACAGAGAAATAGCGTCGTCGTTGTGTTCATGGGGAGGCAACAGAATGTGTCGTGTTCATCGGGAGGCAACGGAACGCGTGGGAGCCAACCGGCTGGGTCAGAACGGAATGCGTGGCCGTGTTCATCGGGAGGGCTTGGACGGAACAGGCGATGGAAACGAGACCTGGCTTACCGCAGATCGGAGGAAACGGACCTCCTACGGTCGAAACGGGGGTCATGTTGATCGGGAGGGGTGTGGCGCATCGTAGAACGGAGGAAACGGACCTCCTACGGTCGAAAGCGGGGTCCTGTTGATCGGGAGGGTGTGGCGTACCGCAAAAGCGGAGAAGCGGACCTCCTACGGTCGGCGGGGTCTGTTGATCGGGAGGGTGTGGCGTGCCGCAAAGCGGATGAAACAGACTTGTGTTGGGCGCCACGGTCGAAACAGGGTCCTGTTCATCGGGAGGGTGTGGCGCATCGCAAAAGCGGACTCCGCAGATACTGTTCATCTCCACCGTCGACCTCCTCTAGCCTCCACAGGCTCTTGTTCATCCACCGTCGACCTCCTCCGGCCTCCACGAACCATTGTTCATCCACCGTCGACCTCCTCCAAAGATCCACTGCGACTATTCATCCACGGGCTCCTGTTCATCCAGCCTCCACCGCCGCTTACTCCATCGGCTATTGTTCAACCACCCTCCATGGGCACCCCTCCATCGTCTCTGTTCATCCAGTCCTCCACAAAGACGGGTCCTGTTCATCCAATCCCCGCAACACTCCTTTGTTCATCCAGAGAGGCAGCATCCATCGGCTTCGATTAGCGGTAGTAGCGAAGAATCGCTGATCGAGTTCGATTAACAGCCATCGATCAATCGCTCGCATGCGATTCTGGCGTAACTGCGGCAATCGCTCGGGTTCGATTAGAGCCCAATGCCTCGCTTCGGGTTCGATTAGAATAACGCCGCACACACGCGCGTACATGTACGAGAGAAACGCGCCTCGCTCGGCCCCCGACCTCCCACCGTAACCGGGAACTCCCCGAAATTTTCCTCGCCCTCGCTTCTACCACGGTTTTTTTCCGTCATGGACGGCCCAAAGAATGTCATGCAGCTGCGTCTCCGGCCCGCCCAGGACGAAAAGCCCATTTTCTGTCATGATTTTTTGTCATAGAAGTAGGAGCCCACCACATCTATGATGATACCGGATTTTGTCACAATTATCGTCATAGAAGTGTCATATGTATGACAAAAAAAATCGTTCGGCCCAAAATGTCACGGATGTGTCTTCTTTTGTAGTGATAGATCACCTTGGCTCAAAAAGGTCGAAGGAGTTTAGCCGAGCTTAATGCCAGAAATGCCTTCTACGGAGCCAACCACTGGCGTCCGAGCTTTATGCCGGACTGCTTCCGAGGTGACGCACCACCTTGGGCTTGGGCTGATTGTTTGCAGATTTAATTTCGAATTGTGCAATGTAATCTCTGCTGAGATGTATAGCCAGTAGCCCTCAAGGTGCGTGTTGGCCTAATATCCAGGATGCACCTGAAGGAAAAAAAAATCAAACCGCTGACCCTAGTAGCCCCTGAGACTCAGGTCGATTCATAAAATTAGCCTGAGGATCAATTCCCAGCTCAGCAGCATACTTAGGAACAGAAACGCAGTGTGCAAAGTCCTCGAGACTCAGGTTGGGTGCGGCCGACCAACCTGAGGATAATAATCTCCTTGAAAACTATATTGCACTTTAAATTTTCTGCATTGGATTGTCAATGCAGTAGCCCCCGAGACACTGGTCGGGTTGCATCACCAGATTAGGGGATCGATGTGCCCCTTTAATATTTATAAATAATGAGCCTGAAGCCAAGTAGCCCCCGAGCCTTAATGTGGGCACGGGTGGCCGAATTAAGGATCGATATCCGGAGTAAAATCACAAATTATGTGTAATGATTCTATGTATCCAAGTACTCTACATCATTAATGCTCGGATCCGCATTGTACAAAACTTTCTTGACCGACCATCGGCTTCAACCTCCTCGGCCAGTAGACGGGGAGTGTTTGTCCCACTTTATAAAGCCTTTACACGGGCAAAGATTTACAACAAACAAGGCAATCCGGCCACACGGTTTTATAAACAAAGGTACGCGGATAGATATGTTATATTACTGTTTAATGTGAGAAACATCTTCCAAAGAAAATAGTCCCGCTATCGGTTCCTTTCTTTGGGTTGTCATGCCAACCATGATCATGAAACCTCACCTCCGAGAAATGCAGGAGAAAAATATTGACGAGTTAGTTCGGGGAAAGTTCCCAAATTCTATGTTTATTTTGACTCCGTTGTGACCGTTTATCAGTTGAAAGTGGCCCATCGTCGGCTTCTACCCCTTTGTAGATACTACGCAGGGTGTTTCCGCAATAATAAGACAACCCTTAGCCAACGTCTCGGTGCCCGAAGGCGGTTGTGTTAGCGGAAACGAGGCAATCAAATATGCGGGCTTTATAACTTTCACTTAGTCATAGGAGCTTAAAGTTGGAAGGCCAATTACTAGCCCCCGGTTAGTGTTCGGCGACAGCCTAGGTCAAGCCGTAAACACTTCGGCCAATGTTATGAACGGCATGTCATTTAACAAAATCATCGGATCGCTGACCAGTTTACGCTTATTGTGACAGTCAGTTTTCGGCTTTCTCCACTGAGGTGCTTAACCATGCGAGCTGGAAGCACAATCGCAGTAGTTATCCTTTTGCACACCTAGCCGAACAAAGCGAAACGTAGGCGGCAAGCACAGGATCCGGGCAACCCAACTATCGACCGAAGACACAATTGAAAACCAATGCATAAATAGCAATATCCGAGAATGTTTTTGCCGAATCTCTAAAGGTGTCCGGCGTTGCACTGCGACACTTATGCTGGAAACACACAATTGTTTAAAAGTTCCACAGGCTTGGAAAGCCAAAAAACCTCAGGAAAAACTTGACGTCTGAACTAGATCAAGTGTTCGGTGCCAATCCAAAAAATCGGTCTTAGAGAAAAAAGGTGCTTATGTCATGCTTTAACATGATGCGTCCAATCTCAAGACTTCAAGCGGGCCAGCCTTTGGCTTCAACCTCCCTATCCCGAAGGCGGGGTGTTTCTCGTTAGGCCAGTTTAGCAAACTAAAACTCGAGCGGCTTGAGAAAGAAATTAGGCTACCCGGCTATTGACCACACACTCGTGTCAAAAAAGGAGTGATAGAAAAAGACTTTACAACGACCAAGAAGAAAAATATATTGTAAAACGGCTCATGCAAATTTAAGAGCCCCCAAGTGACTTAGGTAAAAGAATTTATGTATAATGATCATATGTACCGAAATACTTGTATCATATCTGTGTTCACCCAAACTTTAAACGCGTCTTAACCGACCGTCGGCTTCTCCCTCTTCGGTCAAGGACCGAAAAGTGTTATGTACTCCAGCTGTCGAGAATATCAACGGTGTTTCCGATAACCGGGCAATCAGGCCATAGGGCTGTAACAGACAAAGCGCGCTCAGGGAACTTATGCTATATTACTGACAAAGTGTAAGAAGCATCTTCAAAGAAAATAGTACCCCCACCGATACCTTTCTTCGGTGCTCATTGTTACTATGAGACTTGTGCAATATATTTTTTGTACTCATGAGTTCCGTTGTGAACCGACCATAATTGAAAACAATAAGAGCACTAGCTTTCGGCTTCACCTAGTCTGAGGTCCGGCTTGGATGACCCGATCGTGACAATTGCAGAGGTTCTCCCTTTACTCCCTAGCCGAACAATCGGGGACGTAGGGGTAAACACAGGAGCGAGGCAACCCAGCTTGCAAATCGCTTAAGTCAACATGGTGCATATTGTGGCGTAATACACAAACTAGGAACGAAGCCGTACAAGTATAATCATTTGCAAGAGGAAAGGCTTCATAAAGGAAGCCCCCAAGTAAACGGGGTATGTGAGTTTGTGTGTCTCAAACAAAGTTTTGACGAGGGTTTTTTTCACAAACAACTTTTTGGCAAAAAAGTATAATGCTTGGTCGAACCGAACAAAATTTTCATTAAAACAAATTGAGCATGAAAGCGACTTAGCTGGTTAGCGTGCTCGGTGTTGATGATGAGGTCCGGACTTTATGGCGGGACGAAGACATAGTCCTCGGCCTGGACGAGGTCCCAGCCCCCAAGCCGGTTGTGAAGTGTCCGAGAAAAGAGCTCGGCTTGACGAAGTGGCGACATAGCGCGGTTGATGTGTTGAGGGGCAGCCCCCGGTCCAGCCAAGCTGACAAAGCTGGTCGGCTGATGATGCTGGAGTCCCTGGAGCAGGTTTGATGAAGAGATGGCAAAGCCCCCGGTCCAGCCGAGGTGACGCGGTAGGTCGGTAAGGTGACGACGGAAACCCCACGTCGGCACGTCGGTACGCCGAAGTGACAGCGCTGCCCGATGATGCTGGAGTCCCTGGAGCAGGTTTGATGAAGAGATGGCAAAGCCCCCGGTCCAGCCGAGGTGACGCGGTAGGTCGGTAAGGTGACGACGGAAACCCCACGTCGGCACGTCGGTACGCCGAAGTGACAGCGCTGCCCGACCCGCATCATTTACCTGTGCACAAGAAGTAGTGCAAGCCGGAGATAATAGTAATAATAATAAAGAAAGAAATAAAAAATTATTGCACAATTAATAATTTATGCAAAGCAATAATAAAAGGAATATGGCCCATGCGCCGAACACCCGATGAGGTAGAGCTCTCTCGGCGATGCCGAAGTCACCGAGGCAACCGAACATGTAGGTATAGCAATTCGACCAACAAGGTGATCACGCGAGCCAATTTATGCTGATTGGGATGACGACGTAGGCTTGCCGAATTGACCGCGTGACGCAGTCGAAGCACAACTACCGAGTTACGGACACAATGTGTGAGGTACAGCGAGGACATATCGGATCACCCTGAAACGACGGCCTCAAAGTAGACCAGGCTGCAAAACCTGCAGTACAAAAAATCACCGACGAGCAGAAAAATACTCTTTGAAATATTATTAACATGTGCAACACGAATAATTAAAACAATTGCACCTGTCGACTTATCCGACGACGTCGAAACTTGCTAGCAGATGAGATGACGATGGACAAGAGACGTCCTGGCCGGAGTGCATCAGGCCGGACAATATATGGAACCGCCAATCCGAAAGCGGAGGTCGGTTTGATGAAGGGTCTCTGCAAAAAATAGTGCAGTACAAACCAACAGAAAACAATCTGTGTGTTGTAATTTTACGTGCTAAGCAATTAGCCAAGAAAAATGAAATCTGAAGGCGATGACCATAGCAGACCGAAGTAGAAAGAAAAGAAAACGATCTGGATCAGTAATCAGATCACTTTGGCCTTGATCTTTTCAGTAGGATTCACCAATACGTGAAATAGCAGTACCAGCAATTGAATTAAGATTAGTGGTACTTTTAGCCTATGCACTTATCGGCAAAAAGTAGTACTAGTAGAGGACAAGCTACAACCCAAGTACTAGATTTAAAAAAGGGGGAGAGAGAAAGGAGCCTCCCTGGTGCATGCAATCCTGCTCCCCGTGTGCTTGGGTGCCTAAAAAGGTGGCTTGGTCGGCCGACGTTGCTGCCAAAGGCCTCGGGATTTGTGTTGCCTCTAGTACTAATTGAGGTAGTACTTTAACACTAGTCCGGATAGTTAAATCATGGGGACGCATTAGGGTTGGACATCCGATTTGTTTACCAGTACGAATAAAGTCCTCCGCATGTGGAACCCTGACGTCGCCCGCCAAGGAGTGCAGATCATATAGATCATCCGTTTCCATGCATAAATCTATGAATACGACAATGTAAAATCAGAAAAGGTAATCCTTAAAGAAAGTAAGTGATGATGAATAGATCTAATCGGAAAGACATCACCTGATCATCCCATCGAACCGCAGCGATCACCCAGCAGGCTCTCAATGAAAGCACCAATGTCGGTTCAATATCCGGCGTATCTCATAGTAGGGGTCCTAAGCTATGCGTCTTGGAGCGATGGTAACATGGACACGGGGTTTTACCCAGCTTCGGGCTCTCTTGATGAGATAATACCCTACATGCTGCTTTTGATTGTATTCATATGGGTGTAGTAAAGAGTACATGTATCTACCACGAGATTGTAGTAATGATTATGAGATCGTCTATTGACTAGCATGGCCTCGGTTTATATAAGACACCGGAGGCCTAGGGTTTAGGAGAGTCCTTGTCTTGGGCGCCAAGTCTTGTGGAGTCTTCCTTGTATGCGGCAGGGGTTGTCTGAACTGGACCATGAGTATGCGGCCATGGGGTCCTCGGCCTAATCTAACTGATCGGGAGACGACATGGTGAGTATCCCCTAGTCCAGGACACCGTCAAAGGTCATCAACCCCTACCTCGCGGAAGTTCTGCAACATCCTCAAACCATTGAGATGCACGAGGGGGTGCTGCACATCCGCGATGTTGGGGGACCCAGGAGGACCGGAAGCGTGGAGACAAGACTCGAAGCAATGGAGCAGCAAGTTTTCTAGTGCCAAGGGATGGTGGAACGCGGACTCGACACCAACCACATGATGATCGCGGAGTTCACCAACAACCACAAGCTGGATGCCAAGAACATTGGGGAGGCCATCTTCAAGCTTCACGAAAAAATCGAGCACCTCCAAGCCCAGATCTATGACCTGCAAAACCAAAACTGTGAGTATGAATATAGATTCAAGAGGATGAGTTTGGCTGCAGATTTGAGGATTCCGGAGATTCGATCATCCTTCTATGATGGTGAGCCTATGCCTTGGAAGATGGACGACAAGCCTACATCATCAACAACTCCATCATCACCACCCCCGAGGAAAGAGATATAAGCGCATGGGTATGGGCACTCCCCTTGGCAACTGCCAAGCTTGGGGGAGGTGCCCCGGTATCGTATCACCATCACACTCCTATCTTTACCGTTTTCCTTAGTTCGATCCCTTTAGTAATATCTTGATCTAGTAGAATAAAGTTTTAGTATGATTTAGTTTTGAGTTTTGCTTGATGATCCTTCTATGTAATCGAGTCCATGAGCTTATATAATAAAAATTAGTGTTGAGTCAAGAGCTTGATTATCTTGCTATGATCTTGAGGGAATAAAAGAAAGAATAAAAAGAAATAAAGAGATCATATTGAACTTATGGAGAGTAATGACTTCACATATAAAGAGTATGATGAATAAAAGTTGTTGAGAGTTGACAAACATAGTTTTGGTCATCGTTGCAATTAATAGGAAGTAATAAAGAAAGATAGGTTTTCACATATAAATATACTATCTTGGACATCTTTTATGATTGTGAGCACTCATTAAGATATGACATGCTAAAAAGTTGATGTTGGACAAGGAAGACAACGTAATGAGTTATGTTCTCTTATATCCGAAATAAAGTATATTGTCATGGATCATCCAACATGTTCAGCTTGCCTTTCCTTCTCATGCTAGCCAAATCCTTTGCGCCAAGTAGAGATACTATGTGTGCTTCTGAATAACCTTAAACCAGTATTGCCATGAGAGTCCACCATACCTACCTATGGATTGAGTAAGATCCTTCAAGTAAGTTGTCATCGGTGCATGCAATAAAAATTGCTCTCTAAATATGTATGATCTTTTAGTGTGGAGAAAATAAGCTTTATACGATCTTGTGATATGGAAGCAATAAAAGCGACGGACTGCATAATAAAGGTCCATATCACAAGTGGCAATATAAAGTGACGTCCTTTTGCATTAAGATTTCGTGCATCCAACCATAAAAGCACATGACAACCTCTGCTTCCCTCTGCGAAGGGCCTATCTTTTACTTTTGTCTTATACCTTATATAAGAATCATGGTGATCTTTGTCGGTGTCAAAACCGGAGGATCTCGGGTAGGGGGTCCCGATCTGTGCGTCTAGGCTGATGATAACAGGAAGCAAGGGACACAGATGTTTACCCAGGTTCAGGCCCTCTCGATGGAGGTAAAACCCTACTTCCTGCTTGATTAATATTGAAGATATGGGTAGTACAAGAGTAGATCTACCACGAGATCGTAGAGGCTAAACCCTAGAAGCTAGCCTATGATGGTATGATTGTAATTGTGATCGGCCTTCTAAGGACCAACCTCTCCGGTTTATATAGGCACCGGAGAGGGCTAGGGTTTACATGGAGTCGGTTACAAGGAAGGAAATATAATATCCGGATCGCCAAGCATGCCTTCCACGCCAAGGAAAGTTCCATCCGGACACGGGACGAAGTCTTGAGTCTTGTATCTTCACGCTTCGATAGTCCGAATGTTGTATACAGTCCGGCTGTCCGGATACCCCCTAATCCAGGACTCCCTCAGTAGCCCCTGAACCAGGGTTCAATGACGATGAGTCCGGCGCGCAGTCTTGTCTTCGGCATTGCAGGGAGGGTTCCTCCTCCGAATACTCCAAAGTAGTTATCAAACACTTGAACTGTGTTCGGATCCACAAAATGATCATCACATGCCACCATAGAGAGAATGGTATTTCACAAATGCAATCTGCTGACAACTTTTTAGACAACGCGACGTGTCATTACGGTCGGGTCATTATTCGAACCGTTTTCCCACAACCAGCCACGGTGCATATTGCGAGGCGGTTTCTCTGACACGTATTGTCAAAGTAGAGATCGTGTCCCCTTATCACGGTATTCTCATCAATACGGGTAGGGGTAATCCCACCACATCATCAATTGTGGCGCTTGGGAAGAAAGCGATTCCCAACGGGCAAGTGGGGAGGCGCACCGCTTTCGTCGCCTCTATAAAGGGATAAGATTTCCCCATTTTTACCCACGCCTTCTTCCTCCTTTGCCCACTCTTGCCGCCTCGAGCTCCAGCGCCCAAGCCCAAGTCTTCTCCACACAGCTAAACATGTCCGGAGCAGGAGGCAAGTGGGTGGCTTCCACCGTCAAGGAGAAGCATATCGCAAATATTTGGGCGGCCGGATACTTGGCCGCAGACATAGCGCACCGGCTACCGGACGCTGGGCAGGTCATTCCGACCCGGGACCCCACGAGAGGTCGTGTTCGTCGCGCCCGCCGTCCGTGGACTGGGGTTTCACTCCACCCCTTCGTCCATGAGCTCATGTTCTACTACGGGCTAGATTTCCATGATCTAGCCCCGAATTTCGTCCTCAACATCTCGGTGTTCATCGTCGTATGCGAGGCTTTCATCCGCATCCGCCTCACTTCGGCCAGTGGCTGCAAATCTTCTGCGTGAAGCCGAAGATTGTACGCGGCCAGCAAGCAGAGTGCGGAGGGGCCATGGTGGGCAAGATGCCTAACGTTAGCTGGCTGGACGGCTCCTTTGCAGAGACCGTAAAAGGGTGGCAATCGGGGTGGTTCTACATCAGCGAGCCGCACGGCGCCAACTGGGCGGCGGACCCCTAGTTCCGATCCGGAGCCCCCATGCGGCTCACCTCCTGGGAAAGGAAGGGCCTGACTTGGGGCGAACCCACAGAGCTGACCGGACTCCAAACCTGCATCAAGAGCATGAAGGATAAGAACATTAAGCTTGTCAACGTGATCCAGGTCATGCTCCTTCGCCGGATCCTGCCGTGCCAAAGGTGGGCATTCAATCTGTGGGAGTTTGTCCCGGCCGAACACCAGACGCTTCAGAGGCTCTATGGCATGAAGCACAAAGACGCGTGGGAGGAGTTTTTTAAGGCCTCTGAAGTACCTCCTCCCACATCCGAGGACCGCGGACTTCATGCAGCGCGGCCCCCGCGTCTGGTGAGTTTTGGGACTACCATCGGGTTCGGTTTTCCCCAATACATTCCTGGGGGAGTCTTAAGTATTTGTGTATATTTGATCAGGATTATGTGGAGACAGCGGAGTAAATTGAATGTCCGGCTCCGCTGCCAGAAGGCCCAGCTGATTCCCTCCTGACGAAGATGCTAGTCCCGGCGCCCTACAAGGTGCCGGAGAAGAAGGCCGAAAAGAAGGCCCCGGGGACCAGGAAGGGTCTCTGGCGTAAGGTTGTGCCAGAAGCCTCGTTCAAAGACGATGAGGCGCTATCCTCCCCCGAAGAGGAGGAAGAAGAAGAAGAAGAAGCCTCCCCATCCGGAAAGGATGAGAGGCCTGAGGGGACGGGCCGTGGGGCCGGGAGAGGCCCTCGACGCAAGGCCGTCATACCCACGTCATCCTATGACGAAGAAACAGATTCCCCCCGCGGAGGCGGGGGGAAGCAAGAAGAAACTCTACCTCCCTGCACTGGGGTGGAGAAAAAGAGGAAAGCCGCCCCAGAGGGGGAGGCTGGGATGCCCAAGAAGGGAAAGACGTCCCTTCCGGACTACTCCACCACGGCCGCTCATAGCGAGGAAGGGTGGCTGCCCAGGGGGAAGCCCCTGGCGCGTTCATAAGTGTCCGAACTCTACCGTGATTTCACTTCATAGTTGTTTAATAACGCCGAACATATATGCAGTCCGGCCCGGGCTCATCCGGAGGTGCCGTCTTCGGATGGGTCTCTGAGCGCGTCAGAGATGAACTTCGCTCCGGCGGCCACCACTCCTCGGCTGCGGATGACACGGAGGTGTTGTCCGAAGGTTCCCGAAAGGAGGAGGTGACCTCGAGACGCCCCAAGGCGGAATTCCAAATGTCGGACATGCGGGGTTCAAGATCCCCGTGGATCGCGTCGATGAGAGCCGTAACAAGGCGGACTCTCAACCGAACACTTCTCCGGATCCTTCGACGGTTCCGGACTTAGGCGGGCAGCCCCTCGTTAGGGAGGGCGAGCCGTCCGTGCCGAGGACTTCCGTCGCGCCAGCGGCGCCAGACAGTCTGGTGGAAGCGCTTTGAGGCGCTTCCATATATGAAGAGCACCGTACTCTTATGAGTGCGGTGATTCAAAAGGTTATGTCCGCCAAAAGCGGACTAACCGAAGGCTGCACAAGCCTCCTGACGGGCTTCGAGGTAAGTAATAAGAATGTGTGAAATTACCACCCAATAAGTAGTAGCCCCTGATACTCTGTTTGGTGTTCGGAAAGAAAATCCAAATGGAGGGTCAATTATAATCCACAGGAGTCTAATAAGTGTGTATGTGACTAAGCAGGTCGTGCTGCTTGCCGCTGCTGCCCGCACAGCCGAGGTTGCCGAACTAAAGCGGGACTGGAGCGGTAGCGAGGAGAGCTCGACCTCACGAAGAGGCAGCTCGAAGAGAGCAAAGGTGGGTAATTCTCCGCTCTTATGTATGTAAAGATATATAAAATTGTTTAGTCTGACGGCAAAGCGTCATGACTGTGTGACAAGGTCCACCGCCGAAGTGGCGTCCCTGAAGAAAGCGCTATCTGAGGCCGAAGACAAGGCGGCCTTGGAATGCAGAGAGCGCGAGAAGCAAAGTTCTAGAGTGGGCGAGGTACAGCAAGAGCTCCAGGACCTCGGCAAGAAGTTGGAGTCCGTGGAGCATGATCTGAAGACGAAAGAGGTCGAGCTTGCGAAGGCCCTTGTGAATATGAAAGATGCCAAGGCCGAAGCCGAGAAAGCACAGCAGGAGATCCAGGAGGCCAAAAAGATAGAAGCGGGTAAGTAATTCTTTGTGCAAAGCAAACATTTGGAGGAGGTGTTTCTTTTACTTACTCGAATTCGGAGCTCTCGAGGGCATTCGCAGATCTGCCACGCAGCGTGTCGATGTCATGGAGTTCTACCGTGCCCAAGAGGGAGCTCAACGGAGAAGTTGTTCGGTCCCGGTAGATGTGGGTTGAACACCCAACGCCTCTGAAAGTGATCAGCTGAAGCAGTTGGTCGAACTCACAGTGGTCGGCGAAGTGGCTATGAAAGATTTCATAGTCCGGATGTGGCTGGTGAGCCCTGCCCACTAGCTACTTGGCTGATCAAGCGGGTGGTGAATGCCTGCCCGCGGCTTGAAGTAATCAAGCGATCCGTTTGCATCGAGGGTGCCCGCCGGGCCTTTGCTCGCGTGAAGGTGCATTGGGGCAAGCTGGATGCGGAGAAGCTGGTGAAGGACGGTCTGCCCGAGGGCAAGGAGCTTCGCCGTCCCGAGAAGTATTATGATGGCATTATGAAAGGCGCTCGTCTCGTGGCCGATGAGTGTTCCACGGACTATATCTTTGATTAAAATGTACCTCTGCCGCTGTTGTAATGTAAAGACGAAGTTGTTTGTGTTATGTAGCACTGTTTGATTTAAAATATTACCTTCTGTGCGGCTGTTTATATAATACTGAAAGTAGGCCAGTTGTCGGCTTCCGCCCCCACGCAACTAGTGTCGGGGTGTTCCTGGAAAAACCCGGATACTCTTTATCCAAATGTTTGGTCCCTTGAGGAGGTATCCGGCGCAGCGAACAAGGCAATTGGACTATTCGGCTTTATAACTTTCACTTAGCCATAGAAGTCTATAATTTTAAATTTTGGCGAAGCCCCTAGAATCCGGAAGGCCGAATTGGGGCGCTATATACACATAGATCGGACGAAGCCGATTTGTCGCCTAAAGCGGAAAATCTTTAAGGATTTTAAGACCTCTCGAACAGCGACCAGCTCTCGCCACATCATGCGGTCGGTTTGGTTTCTCTCTCGAGGTGCTCGTCCGGAAGAACCGAGACACAATCGCGATAGTTCTCCTGCGCTACCTTAGCCGATATAACGGAACGTAAGGTACCAAAAAAAGGGAGCCGGGCTAACCCAACTGTAGACCCAAGACATGATTGGAGCTGATGCATATAGTGCTATAAGTTCGGGTGCCGACTGTTTAAAGTGTTCGGACTTTAGTTGCCGAGAACGGGCACCATAGGAAGCCCTCGGCAAACGGACCGTACCAAAGTGTACGGATGCAATATCAAAGAAACATTTATAAGAAAAATGTTCAAATAACAATAATGAGCTGATGCTATATGTAATCTCCCATTGATGAAAATATGTTTAAGCGTATGTTTACAATGAATGCATTAAGCGGAGATAAATAGGACTATTTAGCATGTCCTATCCGGAGGCAGGCCGCGTATGGATATATAAAATAGGTATAACGATCGTAAATAGATTCCGCTTGGGTGTTTCCTTATGTGCGCGAAGCCTGTTGCCTCCTTGGTTTTCTCTCCTATGTAAGTCCGACAATCCGGCTCTTCTGAAGAGGCTGCTCTAAAGCACTGTCCAGAAAAAGAAGAAGGACAGGTTATGAAGGTATGTGGCGGTTATCCCGCATGATTGACTGGGTCGTTGTTGCTCCTCCGCCTATGCCCATGGTATCTTGAGTGTGTAATTGTGTACGCGTGGCACGAATGCTGCTTGGATGGGGCTTAAGCGGAGGCCACTGCTAGTCGCGCTCTTGGCGTGCCTGATGATCCTGCTGCGGGGTGTTCCGGACTCTCTTGACGGTGCCCGGATTGGTTTGTCGGAAGAGGCCGCATTGTACTTCCGCTGCGAGGGCTGCAGCATGTTCTTCTGATCGGAGAGAGCGGTCCGTATTTCCCTTCACTGTTATGACCCCGTGTGGTCCTGGCATCTTGAGTTTGAGGTATGCGTAGTGTGGTACCGCATTGAATCTAGCGAATGCGGTTCGCCCAAGCAGTGCATGGTAACCACTGCGGAAAGGGACGATATCGAAGATTAAATCTTCGCTTCGGAAGTTATCCGGAGATCCGAAGACCACTTCCAATGTTATAGATCCCGTGCAACGGGCCTCTACTCCGGGAATCACACCTTTAAAGGTGGTTTTGGTGGCCTTGATCCTTGAAGGATCAATGCCCATTTTGCGCACTGTATCCTGATAAAGCAGGTTCAGGCTGCTGCCACCGTCCATAAGGACGCGCGCAAGGTGGAATCATTCGATGATTGGGTCTAGGACCAATGCGGCCGAGCGGCGGTGACGGATGCTAGTAGGGTGATCCCTATGATCAAAGGTGATCGGACAAGCTGACCATGGGTTGAATTTAGGGGCGACTGGCTCCATCGCATAGACGTCCCGTAGTGCCCGCTTCCGTTCCCGCTTGGGGATGTGCGTGGCGTAGATCATGTTGACCGTTTTCACCTGGGGGAAAATTTCTTCTGTCCCCCCGTGTTCGGACGTCGGGGCTCCTCGTCATCGTTGTTGTGCAGCCCCTTGTCCTTGTCTTCAACGTTTATTTTGCCGGCCTGTTTGAATACCCAGCAATCTCTATTGGTGTGGTTGGCTGGCTTGTCTGGGGTGCCATGAATTTGGCACGAGCGCTCCAGTATGCGGTCCAGACTGGATGGTCCGTGATTATTCCTTTTGAACGGCTTCTTCCACTGACCGGGCTTGGATCCGCTGAATCCGGCGTTGACTGTCGTGTCTTCAGTGTTGTCGTCGTTGTTCCATCGCTTATGTCTATTACGTCGTGGCTTGCCATTATTGTCGCGGCCATCCGAAGTGCCAGTATGTGGCATAGTGCTACTGCGAGCCAACCAATTGTCCTCGCCCGTGCAAAAGCGGGTCATTAGTGTTGTGAGAGCTGCCATGGATTTGGGTTTTTCTTGGCCAAGGTGTCGAGCGAGCCACTTGTCATGGATATTATGCTTAAAAGCCGCAAGGGCTTCGGCGTCCGGATAGTCGACTATTTGGTTCTTTTTAGTTAGGAACCGAGTCCAGAATTTCCTGGCTGACTCTCAGGGATGTTGAGTAATGTGGCTCAAGTCATCGGCGTCGGTGGTCGCACATATGTGCCTGGAAGTTGTCGAGAATCGTCTTCGAGTTTTCCCAAGCGCCAATGGAATTTCTTTGGCAGGCTGTTTAGCGATGCCGAGCTGGTCCTTTGAGCTTAAGGGGAAGGTACTTGATGGCGTGTAGATCGTCTCCGCGGGCCATGTGAATGTGGAGAAGGAAATCTTCGATCCATACTGCGGGGGCCTGTTGTGCCATCGTATGATTCGATGTTTACGGGTTTGAACCCTTCTGGGAATTCATGATCCATTACTTCGTCAGTGAAGCAGAGGGCGTGCGCGGTGCCTCTGTGCCAGGCTATGTGGCTACGCAGGTCGAATTGCTCTGGGTGGCTATATTCGACCTGGCCGGACTTGTTGAAGGTGTATCCGGCATGACGGTCGTCGTCGCGTGCCGAGGCGCGCCCCCGCGATCCGTAGATCGATCTTGGCTGTCCTGTTTTGTTGCCCCGGGCCGTAGTATGTTGGCGTGGAGGTGTCGGCTGGTATGCGGACTGATATGTCATTTTATCCCGGCCACGAGGTGGCCGGTCAGCCGTATGGCGCTCGAGTCAGTATTCCTCGGCTGCCGGGACTTGATCCATCTATCGCGGAGCAGGTCTTGATCAGCTTGGAGTTCTTTGTTGCTTCTTTTCAGGCTCCTCGCGGTGGCTATAAGCCGCGCTTGAAGCGCCTCTGCTCACGAGATCCTCGAGCACGCCCGAACTTGTCGTCGCCGAGGCTAATCTCGTCTTCGGAGGGGGGCATGTAGCTGTCCTCCTCCGGGTATTCGTCCGTCGCCTATTCTTCTGGGCTGACCTGCTCATCCTCATGTTCGGACTGCTCGAAGGCGGGCTGATCTGGGTTGTATTCTTCTTCGGCACCATTCGGATTGTTTTCGTCTCCTGGGCCGGTATTGCCGTGGCGGGGCTTGGAGTGGCGCCGACGACGCCCACTCTTTGCTTTTTTCCCTGAGGTTTTATCCTCCGTTGCCTCATCGCCATTTGTTTCCTTCGGAGTGTCCACCATATATATAAATCATAAGAAGAGGTGGTTGTCCACCGCCCAGTGAGCTGTGGTTCCTGTTCTTCTCCTGCATCGTCGTCCATACCGTAGATATCTTCGGAGTCGAACTCCAGTACCTCGGTTAAATCATCAACCGTGGACATGAAGTGGTCGGTGGGTGGGCAACGAATTCCTTCATCGCCTGCCTCCCACTCGAGCCGGACATTGTTCGGCCCCGAGCCTCCTGACAAAGAGAGAGACTTTAATGAGTCCAGCATGTCGCCAAAGGGCGAGTGCTGGAAAATATCCGCATTGGTGAACTCCATTACCGGAGCCCAACCTGGCTCGACTGGCTCGGGAGTGCGCGGACTGGAACCCACGTACGGATACGAATCCAGGGGTCCGGAGTCACAGGTCACCACAGAGGTAAGACCCGTGTTCGGCTCCATCGCCGATGAGTGTGTGACCTGCGGGGCGGGGTCCATCCCTCCTTCCTTAGGCAACGCCGCCTGCACTGGATTTAGGTCCGGGGATACTACGGGGGTGATACACCGAGCTTCGTCCGACGGCAGGTCTAAGCCGTGCTCGTCGTGACTGTCCGGTGCTCCTGGCATAGGCCCAAACCCATCGAAGATCAAGTCTGCGCGGATGTCCACCGTGTAGTTCAGATTTCCGAACCTGATCTGGTGGCCAGGGGCGTAGCTGTCGATCTGCTCCAGATGGCCAAGCGATTTGGCACGCAGAGCGAAGCCGCCGAACACGGAGATCTGTCCGGGGAGAAAGGTCTCACCCGGGATCGTGTTGTTGACGATGACTGGAGGAGCCATCGAGCCCTGTAGCGACGACACAGAGGAACTCTCAATGAAGGCACCAATGTCGGTGTCAAAACCGGCGGAGATCGGTTACGGGGTCCCGATCTGTGCGTCTAGGCTGATGGTAACAGGAAGCAAGGGACACAGATGTTTACCCAGGTTCAGGCCCTCTCGATGGAGGTAAAATCCTACTTCCTGCTTGATTAATATTGAAGATATGGGTAGTACAAGAGTAGATCTACCACGAGATCGTAGAGGCTAAACCCTAGAAGCTAGCCTATGATGGTATGATTGTAATTGTGATCGGCCTTCTAAGGACCAACCTCTCCGGTTTATATAGGCACTGGAGAGGGCTAGGGTTTACATGGAGTCGGTTACAAGGAAGGAAATATAATATCCGGATCGCCAAGCTTGCCTTCCACGCCAAGGAAAGTTCCATCCGGACACGGGACGAAGTCTTGAGTCTTGTATCTTCACGCTTCGACAGTCCGAATGTTGTATACAGTCCGGCTGTCCGGATACCCCCTAATCCAGGACTCCCTCAATCTTCACCTTTCCTTTTTACATTTTATCCTTTGGCAAGAACATTGTGTTGGAAAGATCATATATATATATATATATATATATATATATATATATATATATATATATATATATATATATATATATATATATATATATATATATATATATATCAATTGGATGTAAGTTAGCATGAATTATTATTGTTGACATTACCCTTGAGGTAAAAGGTTGGGAGGCAACACTATAAGCCCCTATCTTTCTCTGTGTTCGATTAAAACTCCATAACCATAAGTATTGCGTGAGTGTTAGCAATTGTGAAAGACTAAATGATAGTTGAGTATGTGGACTTGCTGAAAAGCTCTTATAATGACTCTTTCCGATGGTATGATAAATTGCAATTACTTCAGTGGCCGAGATTATAGTTTGTTGGTTTTCAATGAAGTTTCTGATTCATACTTGACATTGTGAATAGATTATTACTTGAGCATAAGAAATCATATGACAATATCTATATATGTTAATGTTATAAGAATGATCATGATGCCCTCATGTCCGTATTTTATTTTATCGACACCTCTATCTCTAAACATGTCGACATTATTTTTCGTTATCGGCTTCTGCTTGAGGACAAGCATGGTCTAAGCTTGGGGGAGTTGATACGTCCATTTTGCATCATGCTTTTATATCGATATTTATTGCATTATGAGTTGTTATTACACGTTATGTCACAATACTTATGACTATTCTCTCTTATTTTACAAGGTTTACATGAAGAGGGGGAATGTCGGCAGCTGGAATTTTGGGCTGGAAAAGGAGCAAATATTAGAGACCTATTCTGCACAACTCCAAAAGTCCTGAAACTTCATGGAGGCATGTTTTGGAATTAATAAAAAATAATGGTGAAAGAATCCACCAGAGGGGGCCCACACCCTGGCCACGAGGGTGGGGGCGCGCCCTACCCCCCTGGGCGCGCCCCCTGAAGGAAATATGCCCTAGAGGCAATAAGAAAGTTATTATTTATTTCCTCATATCATGATAAATGTTTATTATTCATGCTAGAATTGTATTAACCGGAAACATAATACATGTGTGAATACATAGACAAACATAGTGTCACTAGTATGCCTCTACTTGACTAGCTCGTTAATCAAAGATGGTTAAGTTTCCTAACCATAGACATGAGTTGTCATTTGATTAATGGGATCACATCATTAGGAGAATGATGTGATTGACTTGACCCATTCCGTTAGCTTAGCACTTGATCGTTTAGTTTACTGCTATTGCTTTCTTCGTGACTTATACATGTTCCTATGACTATGAGATTATGCAACTCCCGATTACCGGAGGAACACTTTGTGTGCTACTAAACATCACAACGTAACTGGGTGATTATAAAGGTGCTCTACGGGTGTCTCCGATGGTACTTGTTGAGTTGGCATAGATCGAGATTAGGATTTGTCACTCCGATTGTCGGAGAGGTATCTCTAGGACCTCTCGGTAATGCACATCACAATAAGCCTTGCAAGCAATGTGACTAATGAGTTAGTTGCGGGATGATGCATTACGGAACGAGTAAAGAGACTTGCCGGTAACGATATTGAGCTAGGTATGAGGATACCGACGATCGAATCACAGGCAAGTAACATACCGATGACAAAGGGAACAACGTATGTTGTTATGCGGTTTGACCGATAAAGATCTTCGTAGAATATGTGGGAGCCAATATGAGCATCCAGGTTCCGCTATTGGTTATTGACCGGAGACGTGTCTCGATTATGTCTACATAGTTCTCGAACCCGTAGGGTCCGCACGCTTAAAGTTCGGTGACGATCGGTATTATGAGTTTTTGTGTTTTGATGTACCGAAGGTAGTTCGGAGTCCTGGATCTGATCACAGACATGACGAGGAGTCTTGAAATGGTCGAGACGTAAAGATCGATATATTGGACAACTATATCCGGATATTGGAAGTGTTTCGGGTGGTTTCAGAAAAAACCGGAGCGCCGGAGGGTTACCGGAACCCCCCGGGAGAAATAGTGGGCCTTATGGGCCTTAGTGGAGAGAGAGAGAGGGCTAGCCTAGGGCAGGCCGCGCTCCCCTCCCCCTCTGGTCCGAATTGGACTAGGAGAGGGGGGGCGGCGCCCCCTTTCCTTCTCCCTCTCCGCCTTCCTTTCCCCCTCCTAGTAGGAGTAGGAAAGAGGGGGATTCTACTCCTACTAGGAGGAGGATTCCTCCTCCTGGCGCGCCCTACAGGGTCGGCCGCCCCCCTTGCTCCTTTATATACAGGGGCAGGGGGGCACCCTAGGACACACAAGTTGATCTGTTGATCTCACCCAGTCATGTGCGGTGCCCCCTCCACCATATTCCACCTCGGTAATATCATAGCGGTGCTTAGGCGAAGCCCTGTGTCGGTAGCATCATCAACACTGTCATCACGCCGTTGTGCTGACGGAACTCTCCTGCAAAGCTCTGCTGGATCGGAGTTCGTGGGACGTCATCGAGCTGAACGTCTGCTGAACTCGGAGGTGCTGTACTTTCGGTACTTGGATCAGTCGGATCGTGAAGACGTACGAATACATCAACTGCGTTGTCATAACGCTTCTGCTTTCGGTCTACGAGGGTACATGGACAACACTCTCCCCTCTCGTTGCTATGCATCACCATTGTCGGTGTCAAAACCGGCGGATATCGGGTAGGGGGTCCCGATCTTTGCGTCTAGGCTGATGGTAACAGGAAGCAAGGGACACAGATGTTTATCCAGGTTCAGGCCCTCTCGATGGAGGTAAACCCTACTTCCTGCTTGATTAATATTGAAGATATGGGTAGTACAAGAGTAGATCTACCACGAGATCGTAGAGGCTAAACCCTAGAAGCTAGCCTATGATGGTATGATTGTAATTGTGATCGGCCTTCTAAGGACCAACCTCTCCAGTTTATATAGGCACCGGAGAGGGCTAGGGTTTACATGGAGTCGGTTACAAGGAAGGAAATATAATATCCGGATCACCAAGCTTGCCTTCCACGCCAAGGAAAGTCCTATCCGGACATGGGTCGAAGTCTTGAGTCTTGTATCTTCACGCTTCCATAGTCCAGATGTTGTATACAGTCCGGCTGTCTGGATACCCCCTAATCCAGGATTCCGTCAGTAGCCCCTGAACTAGGCTTCAATGATGATGAGTCCGTAGCAGATCTTGTCTTGACATTGCAGGCGGGTTCCATCTCCGAATACTCCAAAGTACTTGTTACAGCGAATAGTGTCGAAACTCCATCAATGTTGTACTCCTTGGCCGGTGCCTCAATAGTGACCATCTCCACGTGTCGGCGAATCGAGGAGCCGAGTGTTTTCGCATTTACCACCCTCAATCTTTTGGGATGACCGCCTATTTGAAGAGACGGGGATTCTCATATCCAAACCTCACTCCTCCCTCTCGATCAAGCATCCAACAGAGCGCTCTGGAAAAACCATTCCAACATGGCCGGTCGTCACAGCTCTTCTGCTCGCTCTCCTTGCCCCAAGCCGGGGGACTGGGAAGAGTGTTCTGTTCCCCATAGCCGTTTGATCAAGTTACAAATCCAAGGGTTTCTTCCACCAGCATTCAAGGTCCCGGTCCGAGCCGGAATAGCCACCTATAATGGCGGGGAGAAAGCGGAGAGATCTCCGAATCCGTCTCTAGAGGAGCGAATATGCCTCATCCCGCATCTACTAAGGGGCGTCGGGTTTCCTATCCACCCGTTCCTTCGCGGGCTCCTGGAGTTGTACGGCCTCCAGTTACACAATTTCACCCCTGCCTCTATACTACATATAGCAGGGTATGTTGCCCTTTGCGAGCAATTTTTAGGTTGCGAGCCTCACTTCGTGTTATGGAAGAAGCTGTTCCGCCTTGTCCCCCGCAACCAGGGAGAATCCCTGTGTCAGGTGGGCAGGGCCGAAGTATGGCGCATTGCCGAGACCGGATACCTATCCTGCACTCCCAAGATGGTACCAGAGGCGGCCTTGAGTGGTTCTACATTGGCAGCGTTCCCCTTCGGATCAAGTCGGACAGGTCTCCCCAGTTCGATGCGCCCGCCAAGGGCACGTCTAATTTGGCGCCCGAGGCCCCCAAGAGGAGGATACCGGAAATACATTACGATGAGCAGGATAAAGTTCTTGGCCAACTCCGGATGGCGATAGTCGAGGTTATGGCAATATGCATATCTGGGAGTGCAACAACTTCAATATCGGGGGAAGCCCATGTGGCACTTCAACGGGGAAGATGATGCCACCCGCTGTGGTCGTAAGGGTCCGGACTCCGCCACTGCTCTCGCAAGGATATTGTCCGATTTGTACAAAGGTGAAGAGGAGGAATTCCTTCACATCAAACAGCGACAGGGATTCTCCATGTACAACCCCCCAAACTGGGTTAAGTTGTTGTTCCTTTCCCTACGTCACTTATTGTGGCGTTCTTTGCTAAGATCATCTGCCTTGATATTCCCAAGAAGGAACTGAGGAGGCCATAGAAGGAATCTCCATCCCCTCCCCGCAACCGGAGGACCCTCGGAAGGGCCCTAGATCCAGGTCTCGAAGAAGATCTGGATATTACCGTGGAGCTCGTCAACGGGATATTTTATCAAGCGAGCTGTGATGGCGCCTCAATGGCTATTACTGCCGACTATCCCGGACCGCTTCCTACGTCGCGCGTAAGCCAAGTGAAAAAACCCTATCCTATGAAGAGGACTCCCTTCAGATGTCGTGCCTTACCCTTGAAGTGTCGTGTTTTTGCAGAGACGACGATCGGAGCATGGGGCCGAGCCCCTGGGGACTCGTCGGCCAAGGGCGTCCGGATGGGGCAGACTCAAGAGGAAGGCGGTAAGGGTCGACTCGCCGCTACAGAGGTAAGACAAAAACTTGTGCTGTGATTATGGTATTTTGAAGTATGACAGCACCCTTTGTGTTCTGGCAGGAAGAGGAGCAGCCGGACTATATCACAGGATCACCTAACCACGCCTCCACCGCCGGATTCGAGAACCAGCCGAGGCGGAGGCGGAGGCGGGCCGATGCCGCATAGTTCTCCAACAGAGAGTGCAGATATGCTCTCAGCCACGAATTCAAAGTAAAGCGCCATGAATCACAGGCGCCGACACGGGCGTGCCGGAACAACATCTTTTACGAAGAGGCATTTAATGCCTTCAATTAGGAGAGCGCATACATCCGAGCTACTCAAGGCGGGCTTGCTGAGCGGCGGACAAGATACCAAAGATATATGGGTAAGAAAATTTGATAAGCATGTGTAGCAGTAGCCCACGAGACTTGAAGCAGTTGGAACAACTGTTTTAACGATCAATTATGCACAGGTCCTTGTAGATAAGAATGAGCAATTGTCTCGGGAGCTGGAGTAATGCAAGGCGAGCCCGAGGGGCGCGATTGCCAAGTTAGAGGAACCCCAAAAGCCCTCATCTGGTAACAATTGTCACAATTGTATGAAGATGCACCAGTTAGTAAATGGCTAATATGACAAGTCTAACAGAAAATTCTGCAGACAATCCCGGGGTGAATCCGGAGGGCGTAAGAGAGGATGCATCGCATCTCAAAAGGCAGCTGGAGGCTGGCGAGCGCATTCTTACACGAGTTAGGCAGGAGAAGAACGATCTTCAAGATGCCAAAGTCCAGCTGGATGTGGATTTAAAAGATCTCCGCGCTCAGCTGGCGGACTCCGTGAAGGAGAACAAAAGGCTTCGACGTGGCATATACGGTAAGTGCCTAGACGAACTGTAGTATAGTTTGGCGAGGAAGTATATTGAAAGAATTCTGCTTGCAGGAATGTTAACGGGTCGCCTTGAGGAGGAAATGCCATCATCTGCAAGTGATTTACTGCAAGACCTTTCGCAACTGCACGTGCGAGCTCGGCAAGTGATCACTACTAGGAAAACGGTTTTTAACAACGGTATATGTGGTCGTTAAAGGTCGGATTGTGGTCGTTAAAGATCATTAACGACCACAATCTGCTGGTCGTAGTAGGCTCCGTCGTTAAAAGAATAACGACCCCACATCGTGGTCGTTATTCTTTTAACGACGGGATGGTGTGTCGTCGTCAAGCCCAAAGCAATAACAACCGCAATTGTATTATTAACGACCACTTTTGTCGTCGCTAATAATGTTATCACGCTTGTCAAAGTATCAGTACCAACCACTCTGTTCACACTTTGATATCCTTTTGAACCACATATATGTACTCCGTTCATCGATCACTTTATGCAACATCCAACATGTCAATATTAACATCCACATTGATATAAAAGCAAAATAATCTGAACTAAAAGGGTCATAGCCGCATTTATTAATAGAAATACCAATATTCTGACATACAATTCTGAAATTAAAATATCATTAAAAAAATTTGAGTTAAAAGCACTCCTTATATGACCAATGTACTTGATCATATCTATCTAGAAAACGTGACAACTAGAAAATATAATATTAATTAATCTTCAATCGAGGAGCACCACTCGTTGTTTGAATGGATATCTTCATCTGCGATTACAATGCCTCCTAATGCTTCTATATATTACGGTGCACCATCAGTCCTACAAAATGTTGAGTAGTTTATGAAACTCAGTCCATGTAAATAAATTGGCACAACGTATAATAACATATAAAATCAATGTATGAGAACTTACTTTATCATGTTGTCTTTCATGAGAACTATGATTTAGAGATTTACCAGACACAAGTCGCGTAATTTCTAACACTTCTTGCACCATATCATTGAACTTTCCTTCGAGTACTTGTTTCACTTGCTTAGAAGCTTGAAGTTTAGAAACCAATTCAGCCTTACTTAATGCTGGTTCTCGCGAATCTCTTGCTCTAATTCCTCCACCAAAGCCATCTACGCAATCACGTCCCTTAGATGAGTCACATTTCTACATAACTTCACCATTCGAAAGATCAGGATCCAATAGTAAGTTATTTGCATCAATTTCTACATGTCAGTAGGAATTGTACACTTGCTGCTCATTATGGAAGTTAATGCAATTAAATTAAGTCTTACATGTTTGGCGGAGGTTGTAGAATCAGCAAAGGCTGTACCATTCTTGTGTGTCTAGGAAAATAGTTTATCCATACTCGGTGGCTTGTTTTCCTTTCCTCCCTGCTCCAACATAGGCAAGTGGCTATTATTAGTTCTAACAAAATGGCAAGACAAGTCACACCGATCTTATATTATTGGAAATAATAAACAAGATAAGTTAAAAGTGTGTATCGTGCCCCATATTATCCATCTAAAGGGTTTACTGCCATATCGATAAAAAAATTGTACATAACGATATGGTCTATATGCAAACATAGGCTATGTATATGCACCAGAACAACAATAAGGCTCTAAGCACTAAATTTACCTATACATGAACCAATAAAGTAGGAACAAGATATGCAGACTTATGGTTAGTTCTTGTTTAGAAACTGCAGCAACTCCATCGCATCAGGACAAACACACACAGGATCAGAGCGACCTACCCCTAATGCATTAAGAAAACAAGTGGGCTTATTTAGTATAATGGTTTTGTAAAGACTCAAACATCTACATAATTATGTTTCCTTAAATAAAAAGTCTACAACATGTAGTCACAGTCACAACAATAATAGTATAGATAGAACATACCAAGATAAATTGTACTTTTGTGTTGTATTCACATTAATATAGCATCTCTTCAAGAGATCACAAAAACAAGGACGCGAATTTTCTTTTGGCCAAGGACCCTTGGTGTGCCCATTCTTTTATATATTTCTTTTTATTTTTCTCCACATTACAAATCTGACGCAGCCCCGGACTCAACACACCTAATACGAAGCATAGCATGACTGGATATGGACTAGTACTCGTACATGACCAACGCATCTACATGGACACAGCCACGAACCTGACAAGGTACAAATCCAAGTCGGATTACTACTACTTGACACACGACCACACTTGCCTAATTAAAGCATACTCCAAGGTAAACTCAAATTCACTTACCTAATCTAATTACACGGCAACGTTGATCGCTTCCTAATTAAAACAAACTTAAACACAACTTAGTACTACTAGCTCCTAGGCATGTTTGGATTACTCCTGCTAGATCGCAACCAACCACTACAATTGCGGTATGAGATATTTATTTTTGAGAAGAGATCACAGGAAATTGGTAACATGGAGAATCAGTGTCTGTTCAAGCACAGAAACTCCCGATGGTGAATCAGTGTTAACTCTATTCGAAATTGCAGAACTCAACAATTAGGGAACCTCTATTTCACCTCCTTCTCCTTGAATGCCTGGCCAACCTCTCTATTTCACCTTGCAAATTCTTATAAGCTACAGGAAAAGGGAGGTCGAAAGAGTGATGTTGGGGGAAGGAAGAGAAGGGGATTGAGCACCTTGAGTGATGGCCGTGGTGGTAGCAGGCTGGGGGCGGAAGGGGAGTGGGAGATATCGGTGGACAGGAAGCCTGACTCGTTAGTGTTGTTGTTGCCCGCCGCCGCGCTGGTCTTGCAGATATCGGTGGTCGCCGCCGCCTGAGCGTACGGTCGTCAGTCGGCGGTGGGAAACGAGGACCTCGGCTGCTCCACTGCCGGCAGACGCAGCACGTGACCCTATATCCACGTCACTCTTCCGCTGCTGCGCTTCTTCTAGGCCGATGCTCCATGGCTGGCTTCGATCCGTCGGATGGGTTGCGCCGCCATGGTCCACATGGATGTGTTGGGGAGGCTCAGTTTGTTTAGGAAACCTAGATCGATTAGAGGGATATTTATCCTTAATTAATCAAGGAGGACCATTAGCTAACGTAACTTCACGATGGGTCGTTCCCCGGGCCAAAGTTGGACGTGGGACTCGCTATGGTTGCAGTAATGACCAAGTATTGTTTACGCCTCGTCGTTAATGCTGCAATTTCTAGTGGTGGATGCAGGGTGTTGCTCAGGCTTTGTGGCAATCAAGCTTGCTGCCGAATGGCATGGGGGAGCTTGTGGATATGCTTCAAGGAGCACGGCGGCGCTTCCGACTGTGGAAGGTGTCTGCTTGCCGGCAAGGCGCAAGAGAAGCCTGGGCTATGGTGAAGACGCGCTACACCAAGCTGGACCCGAACCATATGGCCGAAGTAGGACCGGCGGGGCCCGATGGGCAAGAAATTCCCGTGAGTCTGGTATATGACCAGGTAGCGTTAGCCGCTAAGTATTCTCAACGGGATTGTAAGCTAGATAGCTTGTTGGACGGTATATAGGAGGAATATAGTCAGTCCAAGTGACTGTGTAATTTTAATGGACATAATTAGCCCCTAGCCGGATTAAAATCATTTGTCATGGCGGACCTTTTCGCTTCAGCCCCCGGATCCTATAGTCCGGGGTGTGTCCGAATACCCACTCAATTATACAAAACCTGGGTATGCGTGGACACCAGGCGTAGGGGTCATAAGTGCTTGAACAGACAAGTACCCAACTAGTTATGTTATATTACATGGATAGTAAGAAACATCTTCCAGGGAGAATAGTTCCGTTAGGGGTTCCTTTCCCTGGGTAAGCATGCGACAATGCACATGTCCGGACTGCGAACTATTGCGCAGGATACAAAACTTCTGGGGATTTGCGTTATAATAAACGAATACATCTTTTGTTCACCGACCGAATATTCTCTTAAGGAAGCTAGCTTTCGGCTTCACCCAGTCTGAGGTACACATCCTAATTAACAGGAACGTAGGGCATAAACACAAGAGCCAGGCAACCCATCTTGGCAACATCTTAAGTCATATTGATGCATATAATGGTGAAGAAAAGGCACATATGGAAAAAGAATGCATATGTGATGGGCAGAAAGCCATGTGAATAATTATTCTTAGCTTCCGTATAGGAAGCCCCCAGGTATTGCTTACACACTTAGTGCGGCCGGAGTGATCCGGAAATCTGCACTGTATTGAATACTTTGTGTGAAGAGAGAAAAAGGTCGAGAAAGGAAAAAGGGAGGGAGCATAATTAAAAAGGAGGGGTTGGGAGACGAACATTGAGTTCGGCGTTAGGCGTAGAACCTCCGGAGTCTGGCCGAGTTCCATGGGTTCGGCTCGAGTCTGCTATCAGATGCATTACGTAAGAGGTACGCTCCTCCAGTGAGAACTTTGTCAATGACGAAGGGACCCTCCCACTTGGGTTTGAGCTTGTCCTTCTTCTTCTCTGGTAGGCATAGAACGAGCTCGCCAATGTTGTAAGCTTTGGCCCGCACTTCTCTGCTTTGACATCGTCGAGCCTGCTGCTGATAGAATGCGGAGCAGGCTTTTGCGATGTTGCGCTCCTCCTCCAGGGCGTCCAAGTTATCCTGCCGATCTAACTCGGCTTCCTTCTCTTCGTACATGCGTACGTGTGGCGAATCATGTATTATGTCGCAAGGTAATAATGCTTCCGCGCCGTACACCATAAAAAATGGTGTATATCCGGTGGTGCGATTTGGCGTGGTCCGCAGCCCCCAGAGTATGGAGTCGAGCTCCTCGACCCAGTGCGTATCCGGCTCTGTCAAGGATTGCACTAGTCTGGGTTTGATGCCGCTCATGATGAGACCATTTGCCCGCTCTACCTGGCCGTTTGTTTGGGGATGGTAGACGGAAGCGTAATCGAGCTTAATGCCCATTTTGCGCGCAAGTTTTCACTTCGTCGGCTGTGAAATTTGAGCCATTATCGATGATGACGCTGTGAGGACACCATATCGATTATGCGACCCGGATATGAAGTCTATTACTGGTCCGGATTCAGCCATTTTGACTGGTTTAGCTTCTATCCATTTGGTGAATTTGTCCACCATGACCAATAAGTTTTTTTTCTTATGGCTTCCCCCTTTAAGAGGTCCGACCATATCCAGCCCCCAGACCGCAAAGGGCCAAGTTATGGGGATTGTTTGGAGAGCGGTAGGGGGCATATGACTCTGATTGGCAAAGAGATGGCAACCAACGCAATGTTGGACAAGGTCTTGTGCGTCTGCTCGGGCCGTCGGCCAATAGAAACCTGTACGGAAGGCCTTGCTGACTAATGCTCGAGCCGCGGCGTGGTGCCCGCCCAGGCCGGCATGGATTTCAGCCAAGAGTTGTCGCCCTTCCTCTTCGGAGATGCATCTTTGGAGTACTCCGGTAGCGCTTTTCTTGTAGAGTTCCCCTACGTAGACTTTGTAAGCTTTGGAGCGTCGGACGATGCAGCGTGCTTCATTTGGTCCTCGGGGAGCTCCTGCCTATTTAGGTAGGCCAAGAAAGGCTCGGTCCACGGGGCGATTACAACCATGATTTCATGGGCCGATGGCATTATTTCAGTGGTAGAACCTCCGACTATATCTGATGGTTCGGAATCTGGGGGTGTATTCGGATCCGTGCTAGTATTGCCAGACTCCCCTTCCCATACTACGGATGGCTTGAACAGCCGTTCCAAGAATATGTTAGGTGGGACAGGGTCGCGTTTAGCGCCGATGCAAGCGAGGACATCCGCCGCTTGATTGTTTTCTCGAGCCACATGGTGGAATTCGAGCCCCTCGAAGCGAGCTGACATTTTGAGGACGGCATTACGGTAGGCCGCCATTTTCGGGTCCTTGGCATCAAAATCTCCATTTATTTGTGATATTGCGAGGCTTGAATCCCCGCGCACTTCTAGGCGTTGAATGCCCATAGAGACTGTCATCCGAAGACCGTGCAACAGAGCCTCGTATTCGGCTGCATTGTTGGAGTCTGTGTATAATATTTGGAGGAAGTATTGGACCGTGTCTCCGGTGGGAGACGTCAGGACTACACCTGCTCCCAATCTGGCCAACATTTTAGAGCCGTCGAAGTGCATGATCCAGTTTGAGTATGCGCCATACTCTTTATGGGAGTTCGGCTTCTGTCCATTCGGCGACGAAGTCAGCCAATACTTGCGACTTGATGGCCCGCCGAGGTTTGTATGTTATGTCGAACGGAAGGATCTCAATGGCCCATTTAGCAATCCGGCCCGTGGCATCGCGGTTATTTATTATGTCATTGAGTGGTACTTCGGAGGCCACCCTAATCGAACACTCTTGAAAGTAGTGTCGTAGCTTCTGGGATGCCATGAACACCGCGTATGCTATTTTTTGATAGTGTGGGTATCGGGATTTGCATGGGGTTAAGACCGTGGACACATAGTAAACCGGCTTCTGGAGCGGGTATTTGTATCCGTCAGCCTCTCATTCAACGACGAGCACTGCGCTTACAACTTGATGCGTTGCAGCTATGTACAGCAGCATAGGTTCGTCGGTACTCGGTATTGTTAGTCTTTGGATTCTGGCCAATAAGGTTTTATTTCATCCAGTCCGCCACGGCTGCATCAATCCACACGAAGTGTTCGGCATACCAAGAAGGCGGTAAAGAGGTAATTCCTTTTCTCCTAACCTAGAGATAAAGCGGCTGAGAGCAGCCACGCATCCGGATAGTTTTTGGATGTGCTTGAGGTCTGTTGGTATAGCCAACTGTGACAGAGCTCGGATCTTTGCCGGATTTGCTTCAATTCCTCTATTGGAAACAATGAAGCCGAGTAGCTTCCCCGAGGGGAAGACAAAAACGCATTTTTCCGGGTTCAGCTTGATGTCGTATGTCCGGAGATTGTCGAATGTAAGCCTCAAGTCATCTATTATGGTTTCGGTGTGTCTTGTTTTTACGACCATGTCATCCACGTATGCCTCAACTGTTTTGCCGATTTGCTTTTCCAGGCATGTTTGAATCATGCGTTGGTAGGTTGCACCGGCGTTCTTGAGCCCGAAAGGCATAGTGTTGAAGCAGAAAGGGCCATATGGCGTTATGAAAGCTGTTGCAGCTTGGTCGACTCTGCCATCTTTATTTCTTTGGTATCCGAGTATCGTCGAGAAACACAATGAGTCGTGTCTCTGCTGTGGCATCAATGATTTGATCGATGCGAGGGAGGGAAAAGGGATCCTTGGGGCAAGCCTTGTTGAGGTCTTTAAAGTCGACACATAGGCGCCAGGATTTGTCCTTCTTTGGTACCATTACCAGGTTTGCCAGCCAATCCGGATGCTTGATATCTCTGATGAATCCGGCCTTGAGTAGTTTGGCTAGCTCTTCCCCCATGGCCTGTCGTTTGGGCTCTGAAAACCCTCATACAGTTTGCTTGACTGGTTTGTATCCTTTTAGTATATTGAGGTTGTGTTCGGCCAATCTGCGTGGGATGCCTGGCATGTCCGATGGGTGCCAGGCGAAGATGTCCCAATTCTCGCGTAAGAAGTCTCGCAGTGCGGCGTCCATCGCGGGGCTCAGCTGTGTCCCGACGGAAGCTGTCTTCGTGGGGTCTGTTGTATGGACTTGGAATTTGACTATCTCGTCCGCGGGTTTAAACGAGGTGGACTTGGGTCGCTTGTCGAATATCACGTCGTCCCTGTCCATGGTGGCCCTTGATGTTGTTAATTCTTGGTGCTAGGGCCTCGAGATAATGCCTCCAGGGCTAGTGCTGCGGTTTTGTTTTCGGCGCGAAGTGCGACGTCCGGATCACTTGCTAGAGTGATGATTCCATTGGGCCCGGGCATTTTAAGCTTCATGTACCCGTAATGGGGTATAGCTTGAAAGCTTGCAAACGCGTCCCGCCCTAAAAGGGCGTGGTACCCGCTGCTAAAAGGGGCCACTTGGAATGCGATTTCTTCGGACCTATAATTCTCCGGGGTGCCGAACACCACGTCAAGTGTGATTTTTCCCGCACACTGTGCTTCCCGACTAGGGATAATTCCCCTGAAGGTTGTGCCGCTTTGTTCAATGCGGCCTTTGTCGATTTCCATCTTGCTGAGTGTCTCTTCATAGATCAGATTTAATCTGCTTCCGCCATCCATGAGCACTTTAGTGAGCCGAAAGCCGTCCACAATTGGGCTAAGAACCAGAGGCGGCGGTGCGGACGATCCGGGATTGAGGTTAAATCACTGGCATTAAAAGTTATAGCACCGCTGCGTTCGAGGGGTTTATTTTGGCCATATGGCAAATTTCCGTGGAGCTTCGATGAGCTCGCTTGCGCCTACTATTTGAGGCAAAAGTCTCGAAGACTGTTAGTACCGTATTGTGCTCGTTGGTGGGATGTTGTTCTGTAAGAAGATCCTCGCCACTTTTCGCAACCTGCCGGAGTATCCAGCATGCCCTAAGGCTATGAATTAGTGCTATGTCCGGAATGCTCTGGAGTTTACATGGCCCATTGAGCCATTTTTCCAATACGGTTCCCCGCCCTGGGGTGGGCTTTGGTTTCTTGGGGATTGGATCGGACGACGTCCGAGAGTTCGCCCGTTTAGTTCGGACAAAGGTTTTGGTGGATGCTTGATTATCCCAAAATTTAGTTTGAGTTTTCCAGACGCTTTCCATCGCACAGTATTTCTGTACTATGATTGCTAAGTCCGCAAAGCATACTACGTCAAGGCGACTTATAGCATTAAGTATTCCTTTGTCCGTGCAATTTTTGCGGAAGAGCGAGACTACGTCCTCCTCGTGGCAGTCCTCGACTTTGTTTAGCGCAAGGAGGAATCTGGCCCAATAATGAGGTATTGTCTCCTTGGGCCCTTGCCTGATATGGGAGAGACGATTTAAGTCCGCGTGGGTGGTTATAGTTGAATCCGGATTCTGATCCGATCTAGCACCCCGGGGCATGGAAGCTTCCGAGTTCAACAGCTCGAGATTCGGGGTGCTGCCCAATTTTTTCGGCCCCGTGCCCGGTTCTAAGTCCGAGAATAGGGTCATATCATCCCCCGGGCGGGTGTCCGACTTCGGGAGCTTGGCGATCCAGATATAATTCATCCTCAAAATAGAGGGATACTCCTTATGTGGTTCCTCCGATACCGCTATCTCGTGGGTGGCCGGCGGGGATTTAGTGTCCCTTTGGTTGGGTTTAAGCCCGATCCGGTCATAGTCCGTTGCGACTCCCAAAGCGGCGATGCAATCCAAGAGCTCATTAAGAGAAGAGAACTCTATCGGATCCATCTATTCGGCGAGTTCCGAATTGATGTGAAGTTTATGCGTGATGACCCGAGAGGCCATCGTCGGCGTGATAGCCGATGGGGCGGCCATGACGAAGCCGCCTAGTCGGAGAGTTTGGCCTACAGCCAGAGCTCCCCCTGCGGTAATGTTGTCCCTGACAATGAGACGAGCCATCAAACCTTGCAGCGACGACACAGAGGAACTCTCAATGAAAGCACCAATGTCGGTGTCAAAACCGGCGGATCTTGGGTAGGGAGTCCCGATCTGTGCGTCTAGGCTGATGGTAACAGGAAGCAAGGGGCACAGATGTTTACCCAGGTTCAGGCCCTCTCGATGGAGGTAAAACCCTACTTCCTGCTTGATTAATATTGAAGATATGGGTAGTACAAGAGTAGATCTACCACGAGATAGTAGAGGTAAACCCTAGAAGCTAGCCTATGATGGTATGATTGTAATTGTGATCGGCCTTCTAAGGACCAACCTCTCCGGTTTATATAGGCACCAGAGAGGGCTAGGGTTTACATGGAGTCGGTTACAAGGAAGGAAATATAATATCCGGATCGCAAAGCTTGCCTTCCATGCCAAGGAAAGTCCTATCCGGACACGGGTCGAAGTCTTGAGTCTTGTATCTTCACGCTTCCATAGTCCAGACGTTGTATACAGTCCGGTTGTCCGGATACCCCCTAATCCAAGACTCCCTCAACCATGATCTTGTGTGTGCGTCGGAATTTTTTAAAAATTACTACCTTCCCCAACAGTGGCGTCCAAGCCAGGTTTATGCGTAGATGTTATATGCACGAGTAGAACACAAGTGAGTTGTGGACGATACAAGTCATACTTCTTACCAGCATGTCATACTTTGGTTCGGCGGTATTGTTGGATGAAGCGGCCCGGACCGACATTATGCGTACGCTTACGCGAGACTGGTTCTACCAACGTGCTTTGCACACAGGTGGCCGGCGGGTGTCTGTTTCTCCAACTTTAGTTGAACCGAGTGTGGCTACGTCCGGTCCTTGTGAAGGTTAAAACAACACTAACTTGACGAAATATCGTTGTGGTTTTGATGCGTAGGTAAGAACGGTTCTTGCTAAGCCCGCAGCAGCCACGTAAAACTTGCAACAACAAAGTAGAGGACGTCTAACTTGTTTTTGCAGGGCATGCTGTGATGTGATATGGTCAAGACATGATGCTAAATTTTATTGTACGAGATGATCATGTTTATTAAGCGAGTTATCTGCAACTGGCAGGAGCCATATGGTTGTCGCTTTATTGTATGCAATGCAATCGCCCTGTAATTGCTTTACTTTATCACTAAGCGGTAGCGATAGTCGTAGAAGCAATAGTTGGCGAGACGACAACGATGCTACGATGGAGATCAAGTTATCGCGCCGGTGACGCTGGTGATCATGACGGTGCTTCGGAGATGGAGATCAAAGGCACAAGATGATGATGGCCATATCATATCACTTATATTGATTGCATGTGATGTTTATCTTTTATGCATCTTATTTTGCTTAGATCGACGGTAGCATTATAAGATGACCTCTTACTAAATTTCAAGGTATAAGTGTTCTCCCTGAGTATGCACCGCTGCTACAGTTCTTCGTGTTGAGACCCCACGTGATGATCGGGTGTGATAAGCTCTACGTTCACATACAGTGGGTGCAAGCCAGTTTTGCACACGCAGAATACTCGGGTTAAACTTGACGAGCCTAGCATATGCAGATATGGCCTCGGAACACTGGAGACCGAAAGGTCGAGCGTGAATCATATAGTAGATATGATCAACATAGTGATGTTCACCATTCAAAACTACTCCATATCACGTGATGATCGGACATGGTTTAGTTGATATGGATCACGTGATCACTTAGATGATTAGAGGGATGTCTATCTAAGTGGGAGTTCTTAAGTAATTTGATTAATTTAAGTTTAATTTATCATGAACTTAGTCCTGGTAGTATTAGCATATCTATGTTGTAGATCAATAGCTCGCGTTTAGCTCCCCTGTTTTATTTTTGATATGTTCCTAGAGAAAACTAAAGTTGAAAGATGTTAGTAGCAATGATGCGGATTGGATCCGTGATCTGAGGATTATATGCATTGCTGCGCAGAAGAATTATGTCCTTGATGCACCGCTAGGTGACAGACCGATTGCAGGAGCAGATGCAGACGTTATGAACGTTTGGCAAGCTCGATAGGATGACTACTTGACAGTTTAAGCTCGATAGGCTTATAACCGGGACTTAAAAAGTTGTTTTGAATGCCACAGAGCATATGAGATGTTCCAAGAGTTGAAATTGGTATTTCATACTCATGCCCATGTCAAGAGGTATGAGACCTCTGACAGTACTTTGCCTATAAGATGGAGGAGAATAGCTCAACCAGTGAGCATGTGCTCAGATTGTCTGAGTACTACAACTACTTGAATCAAGTGGGAGTTAATCTTCCAGAGAAAATAGTAATTGACAAAGTTCTCTAGTCCCTATCACCAAGTTAATAGAACTTCGTGATGAACTATAATATGCAAGGGAGGACGAAAGTAATTCCCGAGCTCTTCACGATGCTGAAATCGGCGAAGGTAGAAATCAAGAAAGCAAGACCACTAGTTTCAAGGAAAAGGGCAAAGGAAATAAGGGGAACTTCAAGAAGAACGGCAAGCAAGTTGCTGCTTAAGTGAAGAAGCCCAAGTTTGGACCTAAACCTGAGACTGAGTGCTTATACTGCAAAAGGACTGGTCACTGCAAGCGGAACTACCCAAGTATTTGGCGGATAAGAAGGATGGCAAAATGAACAAAGGTATATTTGATATACATGGTATTGATGTGTACTTTACTAGTGTTTATAGCAACCCCGTGGTATTTGATACTAGTTCAGTTGCTAAAAGTAGTAACTCAAAACGGGAGTTGCAGAATGAACAGAAACTAGTTAAGGGTGAAGTGACGATGTGTGTTGGAAGCAGTTCCAAGATTGATATGATCATCGTCGCACACTCCCTATACTTTCGGGATTAGTGTTGAACCTAAATAAGTGTTATTTGGTGTTTGCGTTGAGCATGAATATGATTTGATCATGTTTTATTGCAATACGGTTATTCATTTAAGTTAGAGAATAATTGTTGTTTTGTTTACATGAATAAAACCTTCTATGGTCATACACCCAATGAAAATGGTTTGTTGGATCTCGATCGTAGTGATACACATATTCATAATATTGAAACCAAAAGATACAAAGTTAATAATGATAGTGCAACTTATTTTTGGCACTGCCGTTTAGGTCATATTGGTGTAAAGCGCATGAAGAAACTCCATGCTGATGGACTTTTGGAATCACTTGATTATGAATCACTTGATGCTTGCGAACCATGCCTCATGGGCAAGATGACTAAGACTCCATTCTCCAGAACAATGGAGCAAGAAACTGACTTATTGGAAATAATACATAGTGATGTATGCGGCCCGATGAGTGTTAAGGCTCACGGCAAGTATCGTATTTTCTGACCTTCACGGATGATTTGAGCAGATATGGGTATATCTACTTGATGAAACACAAGTCTGAAACATTTGAAAAGTTCAAAGAATTTCAGAGTGAAGTGGAGAATCATCGTAACAAGAAAATAAAAGCTTCTACGATATGATCGCAGAGGTAAAATATTTGAGTTGCGAGTTTGGCCTTCAGTTAAAACAATGTGAAATAGTTTCACTACTCACGCCACCTGGAACACCACAGTATAATGGTGTGTCCGAACGTCGTAACCATGCTTTATTAGATATAGTGAGATCTATGATGTCTCTTACCGATGAGGGAGTCCTGGACTAAGGGGTCCTCGGGCGTCCGGCCTGTTATCCATTGGGCCGGACTGATAGGCTGTGAAGACATGAAGGTCGAAGACTGTACCCGTGGAAGGATTGGACTCTACTTGGCATGGAAGGCAAGCTTGGTGACAAATTATGAAGATTCCTTTCTATGTAACCGACTCCATGTCACCCTAGATCTCTCCAGTGTCTATATAAACCGGAGAGCGTAGTCCGAATAGGCGGATACACATTACCATAGTCATACAGGCCAGACTTATAGGGTTTAGCCATTACGATCTCGTGGTAGATCAACTCTTGTAATACTCATATTCATCAAGATCAATCAAGAAGTAAGTAGGGTATTACCCCATAGAGAGGGCCCGAACCTGGGTAAACATCGTGTCCCCCGTCTCCTGTTACCATCGATCCTAGACGCACAGTTTGGGACCCCCTACCCGAGATCCGCCAGTTTTGACACCGACATTGGTGCTTTCATTGAGAGTTCCACTGTGTCGTCGCCAAGAGGGTTGATGGCTCGCCCTGTTATCAGGGATAATATCATCTCCGGAGGAGCCCTAGCCCCAGGCCAAACCCTCCGGTTGGGCGGCATCGTCATGACCGCCAGTTCAGCCCTGAAGCCGACGATGACCTCTCAAGTCATCGAAAATCGCCTCCTTGTTGATCCCGAATAATCTTCCCGGATGGATCCGATGGAGTTGTCGTCGTTGAACGAACTCCTGGATCGCATGGCCGTCTTGGGGGTCGCTACAGACTACGATCGGGTTGGGCTTAAACCCGACCAGAGAGAAATTAAAACTCCACCGATCACCCACCAGATAGCGGTAGTCGAGGAGCGAGGCAACTCTTCCGCTAAATTGAAGACAAACTATGTTCGGATCTCCGATCTTGAAGAGCCGGATATTCTCTGGCAGAAAAACATGTCTCATCCTCCGAACATAGAGTCGGAAGACGAGCCTAAAAAATCAGTCGATATCCCGGAGCCCGAACTGTCAGATTCGGTAGATCTTCAAACTCCGGATCCAAAATCGGGTCAGGGTTCGGATTTAAAACCACCCACCCACCCGGACACAGATGCTCTCATGAGCATAAAAAAACAGTCTCAGGAAATGGTCCAGCACTTCTGGGCCAGATCCATCCTTGTCAAAGACAAGGTAAAAGATTGCCGTGACGAGGACGCAATATCAGCGTTCTACAACAATTGCACGGACGAAGGAATCCTCAACGCCATCAACCGCCGTCGCATACTGAAATTCACTGACTTAGCAACCATCGTGCAAAAGTACAGCACGATGGAGAGCGCTTGGAAAATTCAGGCAGCTAGTTGGGAGCCATCGGTCCCAACTCAACTTCAGGCGAAGAGGGCGCACCCCTGTGGAACGCCCAATCCAACAGACAAGAAACATAAAACCGCTATGCGGAAGGACACCGTCCTGGAGGGGTGGCTCGATGGCCCATGCAAAATACATACAACACCAGATACCGTAGCAACCCACAGCCTTAGAGCATGTTGGATACTACAGCAGGTAGCCAAGAGCGGCGAGGACATCCCTATCAAGGATGCCCCAAAACAACATCCCCCAGAAGACGACGACACAAGAGTGTTGACGGTCTTTGAGACATTCGCTTCCAACAACAAGCGCAAAAGGGCACTTCGTGACCTCGCCGAAGTCTGCCAAATCGCTCCAATAAACCCTTGGAACGACACGGCTATAACATTCAAAGCTGGTGACAAACCGAAGTACAGAACAGTCCGAGTGCCTGCCGCGTTAGTCCTCAGTCCCATCGTGGACGGGTTTAGACTTACCAAAGTCCTCATGGATGGCGGCACCAGTCTAAACCTCATTTATGAGGACACACTCCACAAAATGGAAATAGACAGGTGCCGCATCAAGCAAAGTAGCACAACCTTCTGAGGCATCATTCCCAGTCAGGAGGCGCGGTGCGCGGGCAAAATCACACTTGACATGGTATTCGGCACGCCAGAGAATTATCGATCCGAAGAAATCACTTTCCAAGTGGCCCCTTTCAGCAGCGGATACCATGCCCTGTTGGGGCGGGATGCTTTTACACGCTTCCAAGCTATACCTCATTACGGGTATATGAAGCTCAAAATTTCCGGACCAAACAGTATAATCACTCTCGTCAGTGATCCGGAGATAGCACTCCGCGCTAAAAACAAAACCGCATCCCTGGCCCTTGAGGCGCTATCCGAAGCCCTCGCGGCCGAAGAATTAACTGCACTACGCTCCACGGTGGACAGGGATGACGTGATCCTTGACAAATGCCCCAAATCCACCTCCTTCAAACCAGCAGAAGAAATAGTCAAATTCCAGGTCCACCCAACGTACCCCAAGAAGACAGCATCTATCGGAGCGCAACAGAACCCAACAGTTGACGCCACACTACGAGAATTCCTGCACGATAACTGGAACATATTTTCCTGGCACCCTTCAGATATGCCAGGGATCCCACGCAAGCTGGCCGAACATAGTCTCAATATATTAAAGGGATTCAAATCCGTCAAGCAAACACTGCGGCGTTTTTCCGAACCCAAGCGACAAGCCATGGGGGAGGAGCTGGCCAAGCTTATCGAAGCCGGATTCATTAGAGAAATTGAACATCCGGATTGGCTGGCAAACCTGGTAATGGCACCAAAGAAGGACAAATACTGGCGCCTATGTGTCGATTTCAAAGACCTCAACGAGGCTTGCCCTAAGGTTCCCTTCCCCCTCCCCCACATTGATCAGATCATCGACGCCACCGCAGGACACGATTCACTGTGTTTCCTTGATGCATATTCCGGATACCATCAAATCAAAATGAAGGAGTCCGACCAAGCTGCAACAGCATTTATTACCCCATACGGGCCATTCTGCTTCAACACCATGCCCTTCGGGCTCAAGAACGCCGGCGCCACGTACCAACGCATGACTCAAACATGCCTCGAGAAGCAAACCGGCAAGACAGTTGAAGCTTACGTGGACGACATTGTCATCAAAACTAGACACGTCGAAACCCTAATAGACGATTTACGTCTCACATTCGACAACCTCTGCGCGTACGACATTAAGCTCAATCCGAAAAAGTGTGTGTTCGGCGTCCCCGCCGGAAAACTGCTGGGCTTCATCGTTTCCAACAGAGGAATTGAAGCAAATCCAGCCAAAATCCGAGCTCTGTCACAATTGGCTACGCCAACCGAACTTAAATAGGTCCAAAAACTCGCTGGGTGCATGGCAGCTTTAAGCCATTTTATCTCCAGGTTGGGGAAAAGGCGCTGCCACTTTATCGCCTTGTACGACGCACCGATAACTTCGAGTGGACAGACGCGGCGACGGACGGACTGGAAGAAATCAAAGCCCTTATGGCAAGCAACCCAATCCTGGCCGCGCCAAACGTCGGCGAACCAATGCTCCTATATATATCGGCAACACACCAGGTGGTGAGCGTTGTACTCGTCGTTGAGCGAGAACAGGACGGACACAAATTCCCGCTCCAGAAGTCGGTATACTACGTATCCACCGTCCTCACACCATGCAAATCCCGGTACCCTCACTATCAAAAGATAGCATATGCAGTCTTCATGGAATCTCGAAAGTTACGACACTACTTTCAGGAGTGTTCAATCACGGTGGCTTTTGAAGTCCCCCTCAATGATATAATAAACAACTGAGACACCACGGGCCGGATTGCCAAATGGGCCATTGAGCTCCTTCCATTCGACATCACGTACAAACCACGTTGAGCTATTAAATCCCAAGTACTGGCTAACTTCGTCATCGAATGGACAGAGGCCGAACTCCCTAAAGAGTACGGCGCGTATTCCAACCGGGTTATGATTGATGGCTCCAAAATGTTGGTGGGGCTAGGAGCAGGCGGCGTATTAACGTCCCCCACGGGAGATATTGTCCAGTACGTACTCCAAATATTATACACAGACTCCAACAACGCAGCCGAATACGAGGCCCTATTACATGGCCTTCGGATGGCCGTATCAATGGGCATACAACGCCTAGAGGTGCGCGGGGACTCAAACCTTGCAATATCCCAAATTAATGGAGACTTTGATGCCAAAGATCCAAAGATGGCAGCTTATCGCAACGTCGTCTTAAAGATGTCGGCTCGATTCGAGGGGCTCGAATTTTATCACGTCGCCCGCGAAAGTAATCAGACGGCAGACGTCCTTGCTCGCATCGGTGCTAAGCGCAACCCTGTCCCACCTAACATCTTCCTGGAAAGGCTCTTTAAGCCATCCGTGGTGTGGCAAGGGGGAGACAGCAACGACAATCCCGCTCCAAACACAAACATAGATGGCGAACACACTGATATCATCGTAGGCTCAGCCACCGAAATAACACCATCGGCCCACCTCATCATGGCAGTCATCGCCCCGTGGACCGAACCATTCTTGGCCTACCTTAATAGGAAGGAGCTCCCAGAAGATCAGAACGAGGCTCGCCGCATTGTCCGGCGTTCGAAGGCCTATAAAGTTCACGAAGGAGAGCTCTAGAATAAAAGTACTACTGGAGTCCTTCAAAGGTGTATCTCCGAGGAGGAGATGCGGCAACTTTTGGCAGAAATTCACGCCGGTCTTGGTGGACACCACGCCGCAGCCCGGGCACTTGTCAGCAAGGCCTTCCGTACAGGATTTTATTGGCCTACGGCCCGAGCAGACGCACAAGACCTCGTCCAGCGTTGTGTTGGATGCCAACTCTTCGCCAACCAAAGCCATATGCCCCCAACCGCCCTACAAACAATCTCCATTACATGGCCCTTTGCGGTCTGAGGCTTGGACATGGTTGGACCCCTTAAAGGGGGAAGCCATAATAAAAAATATCTGCTAGTCATGGTGGATAAATTCACCAAGTGGATAGAGGCTAGACCAGTTAAAACGGCCGAGTCCGGACCGGTGATTGCATTTATATCCGATGTGGTGCACCGTTATGGTGTCCCGCACAACATCATCACCGACAATGGTTCCAATTTCACAGCTGATGAGGTAAAAACCTGGTGCACCAATCTGGGCATCAAGCTCGATTACGCCTTTGTCTATCACCCGCAAACAAACGGTCAAGATGAACGAGCCAATGGTCTCATTATGAGCGGCATCAAATCCAGGCTAGTGCGGTCTTTGAAAGAATCAGACAAGCACTGGGTTGAGGAGCTTGACTTCGTACTCTGAGGGGCTGCGGACCACGCCCAACCGTACTACCAGATACACACCTTTTTTCATGGTGTATGGTGCAGAGGTTGTGTTGCCCTGCGATATTATACATGACTCACCTCGAGTGCGTATGTACGAAGAGAAAGAGGCCGAGTTGGATCGGCAGGACAGCCTAGATGCCCTGGAGGAGGAGCACGACATCGCCAAAGCCCGTTCAGCATTTTATCAACAGCAGGCTCGAAGATATCAAAGCAGAGAAGTACAGGCCAAGACTTACAACGTTGGCGAACTCAAGGACAAACTCAAGCCCAAATGGGAGGGTCCCTTCATAATCGACGAAGTTCTTACCGGTGGAGCGTACCATCTTCGTGATGCATCAGACAATCGCCTAGAACCGAACCCCTGGAGCGCGGCCAGACTTTGAAGGTTTTATGCCTAGCGTCGAATTCTTTGTTCGTCCCCTTCTCCCCTATAGTTTCCATTACTTTTTCTCTCTTTTCCACCTTTATTTTTTGGCCTTAAAGCTCTCATACGGCTTGACCGAACACTGCTGACTTACACATCTTTACATATGTACGTCCATTATACCTGGGGGCTTCTTTAACAGAAGCTTGTTAATATTATTTTCCGAGCGTCAAGCTCATCACACATACACGTTTTCCGGTATGTCTTTTCTTCCCCATTATATGCATCGATATGACTTAAGTTTTGGCCAAGCTGGGTTGCCTGGCTCCTATGCTTACCCCTATGTTCCCGATTGTTCAGCTAGGTGGTAAAGGGAGCACCTCTGCAATTGTTACTATCGGGTCATCCGGATGTGTACCTCAGACAGGGTGAAGCCGAAAGCTAGCTTTCTTAAGGGAATATTCGGTCGGTGGATGAAAAATGTTTTTTGCACTCACTCTATTGTGAACCCCCATAAGCTATATACACTGTAATTCTCCCGTCATAATTCGGACATGTACATTAAATGCATGCACACCCAGGGAAAGGAACCCTTAACGGAACTATTCTCTCTGGAAGATGTTTCTTACAATCTGAATGTAATATAACATAGCTAGTCGGATACAACTTGTCTGTTCAAGCAACTATGACCCCTACGCCTAGTTTTCCATGCATACCCCGGTCTATTCGGCCGCGAGGGATTCGGAAACACTCTGCACCATCGAGTCCGGAGGTTGAAGCGAAAAGGTCTGCCATGACAAATGCTATACAATTCAGCTAGAATTACATAGGGTAAGGAAAGTACATCAGTCACTTGGACTCAAACACTTTCTCCTCTATACCGTCCAACAGGCGGTCTAACTTACAATCCTGTTGGGAATATTTGGCGGCCACCTCTACTTGGTCATATACTAAACTAACGGGAATTTCTTCCCCATTCGACCCTAGTGGTCCGACCCGAGCCATGTGATTAGGATCAAGCTTGGTATACCGAAGTTTTCACCATGGCCCAAGCCTCTCGCGCACCCTCTCGGCAGGCCGATATCTTCCATAATCGGATATGCCGCCGCGCTCCTTTGAACAGCTCTACGGGCTCCTCCATATTTCCTGGAGAGGAGGCGGGCGGCCATAGGGCCTTGGCAACACTCCGCATCGCCAGCCGAGCCTGTTCGTGCACTCGCGATAGGCCCTGCAGCAGATCACTTGATGATCTGGACACCTCCTCTTTAGGACGGCCCGTCAATATACCTGCAAATCATAACTATATCAGTTCCGTCTATCTTCGAACTACTTTAAAATAGTTCAGACACATACTGAATATGCCGCCCCGCAGTTTCTTGTTCTCCTTCACGGAATCGGCTAGCTGGGCCCATACATCCTTCATCTCTTCGCCTCGCTAGGTCTTGGCATCCTGAAGCTTGTTTTTCTCTATTATGGCCTGAGTCAGTAAACGCCGCTTGCGGCATGCATCTTTTTTGCTCTTTGCTCTCCTTCCAGAGCAGCAGTCAACTTCTCTTCAAGTTGATCTGGCGATCCTATTATAAGATCAAACAACAATATTAGCACAGCTAGTATATAGTTATTATTCCTCAATAGAGGGGAATACTACCAAGTGACGCCTTCTTGGACTTTTTCAGTTCGTCGGTAGCAGCATTTAGCTGCGTCCGACATTGCTCCAGCTCTTGGGTTAGCATGTCGTTCTTCTTTGTAAGAACCTGGTCATACAACGGTCCTTAAATCAGTTGTACCAACTGCTTTCAGTCCCGGGGGCTACTGGCACATGGCTATCCTATTCAGACAAAGAAAACTTACCCGCACATCTGTTAAATGCTGCTTTGTGGCTCTACTAAGCCCGTTTCGAGTAGCTCGGATGTATGCATCAGCAGAGCTGAAGGCATTGAATGCCTCTTCCGAGAACTCAGGGTCTCGTAAAATAGCCCTGCAGCACCGATGATTCATGGCGCTCTCCACTTCCGAGTTGGTAACAGACATATTCTCCGAACCCTCAGCCGAAGGACATTCCGGCACTGTTCCCATATCGGCTCATGTCTCTCCGACTGGGTCTAAATCCCGGGCGTTGGGAGTACGGCTGGCTGGACCCTCGGACATAGTCCGGTGAATCTTTTTCCTAGCACCAAACAAGCGTACAAGTTACAGTTGGATGTGAATACTAAAGTATACCTTCAAACTCGCACCTCTTTGACGAGGGACTGGTCGTGACTTCACCGACCTTCCTTTTAGAGGCCTTGCTCGGCGCTGGAGCCGCTCTCTTTGGAGCTTCCCTCGGAGTAGCATGGCGTGTTGAACGCCTCCCCTGTGGAGCACGAGGCAGTGTGATGGGTGAGGCGGTGCGAGGAAGCTCTTTCGAGTGAGAGATTTTCTTGATGACTTACGTGGGAAGCAGGAAGAAGACCAGGGTAATCGGCGATAATGGCCACTTCCGTGCCATCGTGGCTCACCTGGTAAAACGTCCCTCCTGCAAGTACCACGTATATATCCGGGTCCTCTTCAAACCCAGGATCCAGCTCCCGTTTGTGGTTCTCAGGCTGTGGGGCAGGGCTGTAAAACCCCTTGGTGATTTTTTGCCAATGCTGTTATAAGCAGATCAGATATTTGCCAAAGGAATCCAGCAAAGGAAGGAATGAAACAGAGGGATGGAAGCTTACCCAACTGGGAGGATCGTATATAGAATACCCATCTCTGCGCTTAATGCGAAGAAATTCCTCTTCGTCCCCTTTAAACAGCTCGGCCAATATCTTGGCCATAGCGGCGGGAGTGTTCGGACCTTTCCGACCACAGCGGGAGGCGTCATCCTCTCCATTGTAGTGCCACATTGGCAGCCCTCTGTATTGTAGCGGCTGAACCCCTCGCACTATGGAGGTCACTGAGGGAGTCCTAGATTAGGGGGTGTCCGGATAGCCGAACTATTGCCGTTGGCCGGACTCCTGGACTATGAAGATACAAGATTGAAGACTTCGTCCCGTGTCCGGATGGGACTTTCCTTGGCGTGGAAGGCAAGCTTGGCGATACGGATATGTAGATCTCCTACCATTGTAACCGACTCTGTGTAACCCTAACCCTATCCGGTGTCTATATAAACCGGAGGGTTTTAGTCCGTGAGGATGAACAACAATCATACCATAGGCTAGCTTCTAGGGTTTAGCCTCTACGATCTCGTAGTAGATCCACTCTTGTACTACCCATATCATCAATATTAATCAAGCGGGAGTAGGGTTTTACCTCCATCGAGAGGGCTCGAACCTGGGTAAAAACATCGTGTCCCTTGTCTCATGTTACCATCCGCCTAGACGCACAGTTGGGACCCCTACCCGAGATCCGCGGTTTTGACACCGACATTGGTGCTTTCATTGAGAGTTCCTGCGTCGTCATCTTTAGGCCCGATGGCTCCTTCGATCATCAACAACGACGCGGTCCAGGGTGAGACTTTTCTCCCCGGACAGATCTTCGTATTCGGCGGCTTTGCACTACGGGCCAATTCACTTAGCCATCTGGAGCAGATCGAAAGCTACTCCCCTGGCCATCAGGTCAGATTTGGGAGTTTGAACTACACGGTCGACATCCGCGGAGACTTGATCTTCGACGGATTCGAGCCACAGCCAAGCGTGCCGCACTGCCTCAATGGGCACGATCTAGCTCTGCCGCCGAACAATGTCCTGGAGGCTGCACCAGCGTCCGCCCGACCCTTAGCTCGGAGCCGACTCCGCCGATCGAGGACGAGTGGTTGGACATCGCCTCGGGGGCTATGATCTCTACGGCGATTGAGCCGAACTCCATCCCTGTCCTTTGCGAAGACCGTGACTCCAAGGTGTTGGACTCTTCTCCGGACTCTGAACCCTCTGCGCCCCTGCCAATCGAATCCAATTGGGCGCCGGTTATGGAGTTCACTGCCACGGACATCTTTCATTTTCGCCCTTTGGCGACATCCTGAATTCACTAAAGTCTCTCTCTTTATCCGGAGAGCCTGGCGGACTACGGTCGGGGAAGGTTGGGACAGCAGACGATGAAGAAATTCAACGCCCACCCACCACGCACTTTGTAGCCACTTGTCGATGATTTAACCGACATGCTCGACTTGACTCAAGACATCGACGGTATGGGCGGCGATGCCGAGGCGACCAAGAACCAGCGCCTACAGGGCTTTGGAAGGCCACCTCGTCATATGACATATACATGGTGGACATCCCAAAAGATGGGAACGGCGATGGAACAGCGGAGGATGACCCCTCCAAGAAACAGTCCAAGCGCCGGCGTCAGCGGCGCCGCTCTAAATCCCGCCACAGCAAAAACGGTGATTCCGGCACGGGAGATAATAACACCCCGGACGGGTCGAAGACAACCCCCTCCGGCAGGATTCAGCACGGAGGAGGAGAAGCCAGCCCTCATGATAGAGTGGCGCATGGGGAGGTGGAGGACGATAATTATATGCCTCCCCTCGAAGATGAGGCAAGCCTCGACGACGACGAATTTGTCGTGCCTGAGGATCCCGCCGAACAGGAGCATTTCAAACGCATGCTTATGGCCATGACAAGCAGCCTCAAGAAAAAGCAGCAGCAACTTAGAGCTGACCAAGACTTGCTAGCTGACAGATGGACTGAAGTCCTTGCAGCCGAAGATTATGAACTCGAACGCCCCTCTAAGAGATACCCAAAACGCGGGCTGCTACCCCAATTAGAGGAAGCAGCACCCAAACCTACATCACCAGCGCATGATGCGGCCGACCGGCCACCCCGTGGCCGCGACAGAGAGGCCTCTAGACCCTCCATTCAAGCCGCACCCCGGCGCCGCTCAACCAAGGCACGGGGAAACGCGCCAGACCTGCGAGACATATTGGAGGACAAGCCAAGGCAAACAAGATCGATCTACGAATCGCGTGGGCGCCCCACGACACGTGATGATAACCGTCACGCCGGATACAGCAACTCCGGTCGGGCCGAACACAGTAGACAAAGCTCATTTGAGCTGCATCGTGATATAGCCCAATACAGAGGTGCCGCACACCCACTATGCTTCACAGAAGAAGTGATGGATCATCAAATCCCCGAGGGTTTTAAACCCGTAAACATCGAATCATATGATGGCACAACAGATCCTGCGGTTTGGATCGAGGACTACCTCCTCGATATCCACATGGCCCGCGGTGATGATCTACACGCCATCAAATACCTCCCACTCAAGCTTAAAGGACCAGCTCGGCATTGGCTTAACAGCTTGCGGCGAGAATCAATTGGTTGTTGGGAGGACACGAAGCCGCATTCCTTGATAACTTCCAGGGCACATATGTGCGACCACCAGACGCCGATGAACTCAGCCACATAATTCAGCAGCCAGAAGAATCGGCCAGACAATTCTGGACACGGTTCCTAACCAAGAAAAATCAAATCATTGACTATCCGGATGCAGAGGCCCTTGCAGCCTTCAAACATAACATCCGCGACGAGTGGCTTGCCCGGCACCTAGGACAGGAAAAGCCGAAATCCATGGCAGACCTCACAACGCTCATGACCCACTTTTGCGCGGGAGAGGACAGCTGGCTAGCTCGTAGTAACAACTTGACCAAAAACCCTGGTAGTTCGGATACCAAGGACAGCAATGGCAGGTCGCGTCGCAACAAGAACAACCGCCGCATTAACAGCGATAATGATGAAGATACGGCAGTCAATGCCGGATTCGGAGGCTCTAAACCCGGTCAGCGGAAAAAGCCGTTCAAAAGAAATACTCAGGGCCCGTCCAATCTGGACCGAATACTCGATCGCTCGTGCCAAATACATGGCACCCCCGAAAAACCAGCCAACCACACCAACAGGGATTGTTGGGTCTTCAAACAGGCAGGCAAGTTAAATGCTGAACTCAATGACAAGGGGCTGCATAGCGATGACGAGGAGGAGCCACGGCCGCCGAACAATAGAGGACAGAAGGGTTTCCCCCCACAAGTGCGGACGGTGAACACGATATACGCAACCCATATACCCAAAAGGGAGCGGAAGCGTGCGCTAAGGGACGTATATGCGATGGAGCCAGTCGCCCCAAAGTTCAACCCATGGTCCTCCTGCCCGATCACCTTTGATCGAAGGGACCATCCCACTAGCATCCGCCACGGCGGATTCGCCGCATTGGTTCTTGACCCAATCATTGATGGATTTCACCTCACTAGAGTCCTGATGGACGGCAGTAGCAGCCTGAACCTGCTCTATCAGGATACAGTGTGCAAAATGGGCATAGACCCCTCAAGGATTAAACCCACAAAGACGACCTTTAAAGGCGTCATACCGGGTGTAGAGGCCAATTGTACAGGCTCAGTTACACTTGAAGTGGTCTTCGGATCCCCGGATAACTTCGAAGCGAAGAGTTAATCTTCGACATAGTCCCGTTCCGCAGCGGCTATCACGCACTGCTTGGACGAACCGCATTTGCAAAGTTCAATGCGGTGCCGCACTACGCATGCCTCAAGCTCAAGATGCCAGGCCCTCGAGGAGTAATCACGGTCAATGGAAACACCGAACACTCTCTCCGGACGGAGGAGCATACGGCGGCCCTCGCGGCGGAGGTGCAATGCAGCCTCTCACAGCAATTCTCGAGTCCGGCCGCTAAACGTCTGGACACTGTCAAGCGCGCCCGGAGTAACCTACAACAAGACCGCTGGCACGATCCAAGCATCGCAGAGTAATCCGACCCCAACCCCAGCCCTCGCGAAATTGCGAAGCGATTACGCTGCGTACATAACTACGCCTGGAGATACCATGGGCATAAGGAGGGCACTACACGGCACGCCCAGTGCGGCTCAACCGCACCGGGGCCCCGATTGTGTCATTCTTTTTCTTTCTTCTTTTCTTTTACTTTCAGGACTCTGTTTCGCAGAAGCCCTGTCCGGCACTAGAATTGCCGAACTCACGATGCAACAGTCAGGGAAGCAGAAAGCTACGTCGAGTGTCAAGGTGGTCTCTACTACGAGCATTATACCTGTTTTACATACCATTCCGCAGCTTACCCCTGGAGGGGGACATGTTAAATAGTCCCATCCCTTGCTTATCGCACTATTTGTATCATTCTGCTTTCATTGCAGTACCTTTTTGAATAAACAATACATAGCTTTTGCCTATTATTGCACTCTTTTCTTTATCTATATATATGTTCATTCATGACATGTTGCACCCGTACATTTTGGTACGGCCAATACACCAGGGGCTTAAGTACCCCAAAAATATCGTGTGATAAGTCCGAACACTTTCACAAGTGCGGCACCCCGAACTTATAGCATTATATGCATCGGCTCAATCATGTCTTGGGTCAATAGTTGGGTTTGCCGGCCCCATGTTCTGGTACCTTACGTTCCGCTATATCGGCTAAGGTAGCTGGGAGAACCACTGCGATTGTGCCCCGGTTGAGCTGGGTTGAGCACCTCAAGGAGAAAGCTAAACTGACCGTCATGATAGGGCGAGAGCCGATCGCTCTTCGAGAGGTTTTTCTGGGTCCCTAAAGACTTATGCCGCTTAGAGCGAGGAGTCGGCATTGTCCGCCAAGGCATGGATAGCGCCCAACTCGGTCTTCCGAATAGTAGGGGCTTCACGAAATTTAAAATTATAGAATTCTATGGCTAAGTGGGAGTGTTCAAGCACTATAAGTCCGGTTGCCTTGTTCGTTGCATTGAGCGCCCCCTCAAGGACCCAAGAATGGGAACAAGAGCGCCAAGTTTATCCCGAACACCCCAAAGACTCGTGGCATGGGGCTGAAGCCAACGACTTGCCATCTCTCAAATTTGATAAACGGCCGCATGAAGGTAATATTATAAATTCACAAGCGTTGCTTAGCGATATGAACATGTTTTCAGCGATGGGATAACAAATGCGAGTCTATTGAAAATTACATCTTTGGAGCATTCACCGCTATAAGGCGGGCACCCTTCATGACGCCTCATAGTACATTTCGGGCTTGCGATGCTCCTTGCCCTTGGTGGCCCGTCCGTCACAAGCTTCTCAAGATCCAGCTTGCCCGGTGCACTTTAGCACGGGCAAGGCCCGACGGGCACCTTCAATGACGAGCGCTTGATGACTTCAATCCATGGACAAAGGCCCACCAGCCCGCAGACTAGCCTCAAGTAGCTCCTGTGCATGGCTTCCAATGGCCACACCAACTATGAGGCCCTTCATGGCCTGTTCGGCGACCTTGTGGAGCTCGACCAGCTGCTTCACTAGTCGCTCGGGGCACCGGATGTCCGCCTCAAAGATCTCGAGACCAGAACACCTTTTTCGTCGAGCTCCCTCCTTGGCGCAGAGAACGCGGCAAGATCGTATACACACGGGGCAGATCTGCGAATGCTCCCGGAGAGCCCGATTCAGGTAAGTAGTAGGTAATTCACTTTCACATGCTTGCTTTGCATAAAGAATGCCTTACCCGTCGTTATCTTCTTTAATGATTCAATTTCTTGGAAGGCTTTTTGGGCTTCGGCCTTAGCGGCTTTGGCACTCTCAATAGCCGAGGCGAGCTCGGACTCTCGAGTCTTCGAGTCACGCTCCAAACTCTTGTGTTTTTCCACGAGAGCCTGGAGCTCTTGCCGCACCTCCGCCACCCGCGCCTCCTGCTTCTCTCGCTCGGTGCGCTCCGCGGCCGCTTTGCTTTCGGCCGCGGACACCGCTTCCTTCAGGGTCGCCACCTCGTTCGTGGCCCCTACAATACCCATGTTCATCCTGTCATTTTTGCAACCACATCCTTTCTATAAGGTACTTCTTTAATAAGGTATTACTTACCTTCCTTGTCCTCGAGCTGCTTCTTGGCAAGGCCGAGCTCGTGCTCGGACCGCCGAGGCTCGCTTCAATGCATTGACCTCCGCATCATCAAGGGCAGAGGTCGCAAGCGCAGCCTACATTCCCATATTGACATACTTATGATAGACTCATGCGTATATCTTTTAGATCCTCATCCGCTTTTCTTTCCGAACATCGAACTAAGCATCAGGGCTACTGTCTATGCGGTAATATTTTTACATATTCTAAACTTACCTCAAAGCCCGTTAGAAGGCTGGTACAGCTTCACCAGCCCGCTTGGCGGACTGAACTTTCGGATCACCACACTCATAACAAGGCGGTGCTCCTCGTCGATGGAGGCGCGTTAAGCGCCTCCAGCAAGCTATCCGGTGCCTCCGGATGGACGGAGGTCACCGGCGTCGCAGTCTAGCCCTTCTTACGAACGGGACGCTTGCCGGACTTCGAACCATCGGAAGGTTCGATGCGAGAGTCCGCACAGGGCCGGACTTAGAGCCCTCTGGGGTCTCGCCCCCTTGGCGCCCAGAGTCCGGGAGGTCGCCTTGAGGCGCCTCCAGGACCACCACCTCCTGGCTAGGCCCCTTTTGGGACTCCACTGCGGTGTCGTCGGCGACACGAGGAGAGGAGGTGGTCGGAAGTGAAGTGCTATTCACATCCGACGAATTCAGGGAGCCGCTCGACGAAGCGGCGAGCTCGTCCTTGGGCGGGTTGCATGGTTATATTCGGCGTTAGAAGACACTATGCAACAAATAAAAAGTCATGAGCTATTCTGGAGTCCGGACACTTACGATCTTGCCAGGGGCTTGGCCCTTGTTGGCCACTCCTCCTCGCCATTGTCGGCGTTGGTGGAGAAGTCCGGAGGAAGGGTCCTTCCTTTCTTGGACCCTCCGGCCTCCCTAGTTGGGGTGGCCTTCCTTTTCTTCTCTCCCTCGCTGGGGGAGAGGCTTTTTCCTCCTCCTCTTCCTCAGAGGAGGATTCCGCCTAAGAGTTGTCGGACGATGAGTCCGATAGCACCTGGCGCCGGGAGCTCCTTCGAGTTCCCGTGGCCTTCTTCTCCGGCACCACGCGAGGTACCGGAGCCAGCAGCCCCGTCAATCGGGCGTCCGCTGGGCCTTCTGGCAAAGGGGCCGGACAGTTAATCTGTCCGGACGTCTTCAGCCAGTCCTGTCAAAGGTTAGGGAGTTTTAGATCCCGCATAGAGTCCAACTATGAAAAAAGAGTCCCATAAAGGGTAAAATAACTTACCTCGCTGGCTTGACGCTGTGAGCTGAATCCGCGATCTTCGGTAGCGGATGTGGGAGCCTCGGCGCCCTTGAACAGCACCTTCCAGGCATCTTTGTACGTAGTGTCAAAGAGCCTTTTCATAGTTGGGTGCTGTGCCGGATCGAACTCCCACAATTTGAAGGCCCGTTGTTGGCATGGGAGAATCCGGCGGATGAGCATCACCTGGATTACGTTGACAAGCCTGAGATTCTTGTCCACCAGGTTTCGGACTCAGGTTTGGAGTCTGGATAGCTCGTCCGAATCACCCCACGACAGGCCCGTCTCTTTCCATGATGTGAGCCATGTGGGGAAACCAGATCGGAATTCGGGGGCCGCCGCCCATTGAGAGTCGCGCGGCTCGGTGATGTAGAACCACCCCGATTGCCACCCCTTTATGGTCTCCACAAAGGAGCCCTCGAGCCATAGGACTTTGGCCATCTTGCCAACATGGCACCTCCGCACTCCGCTTGGCGGCCGCCCACTACCTTCGGCTTGACATTGAAGATCTTCAGCCATAAGTCGAAGTGGGGCTGGATGTAGAGGAAGGCCTCGCACACGATGATGAACGCCGAGATGTTGAGGATGAAATTCGGGGCCAGATCGTGGAAGTCCAGGCCGTAGTAGAACATGAGCCCCCGGACAAATGGATGAAGTGGAAAACCTAGTCCACGGAGGAAGTGGGTGAGAAACACCACCCTCTCATGGGACCTGGAGGTTGGAATGAGCTTCCCCTTGTCGGGGAGCCGGTGCGCGATGTCGCTGGACAAGTATCCGGCCTTTCGCAGCTTTTTGATGTGCCCCTCCGTGACGGAGGAGGCCATCCACTTGCCTCCCGCTCCGGACATAGTTGGAGAAGGTTGAGGTGGGATGTGCGGACTTGGGCGCTGGAGCTCGAGTGCGCAGAAATGGCTGAGCAAAGGAGGAAGAAGGCGTAGGTGAAAAGGTGGATCCTTATCCCCTTATATGGACGGACGAAGCTATGCATCCCCCACCAGCCTGGTAAAACTCGCTTATCTCCCAAGCGCCGTAATCAATGGCGCGGTTGGGTTACCCACGTCCGTATTGATGAGAATCCCGGAATAAGGGGGCACGATCTCGCTTTGATAAGACGTGCTAAGGAAACCGCCGCTAAATGCGCTGAGGTGGAACAGTAAAAACGATTCATATAAAGGCCTGGCCGTGGCGTGATGTCATGCCGCGGAATATGTCAGCAGATCTGTGCAAAGGTTATTCTCTCTACGGTAGTATGTGGAACTTGTTTTGCAGAGCTGGACACTATCCTTGTGTTCAAAATCTTCTATAAAGTATTCGGAGGAGGAACCCGCCTTGCAATGACGAAGACAATATGCGCGCCGGACTCGTCGTCATTGAAGCCTGGTTCAGGGGCTGCTGAGGTAGTCCTGGATTAGGGGGTGTCCGGATAGCCGAACTATCGCCGTTGGCCGGACTCCTGGACTATGAAGATACAAGATTGAAGACTTCGTCCCGTGTCCGGATGGGACTTTCCTTGGCATGGAAGGCAAGCTTGGCGATACGGATATGTAGATCTCCTACCATTTTAACCGACTCTGTGTAACCCTAACCCTATCCGGTGTCTATATAAACCGGAGGGTTTTAGTCCGTAAGACGAACAACAATCATACCATAGGCTAGCTTCTAGGGTTTAGCCTCTCTGATCTCGTGGTAGATCCACTCTTGTACTACCCATATCATCAATATTAATCAAGCAGGAGTACGGTTTTACCTCCATCGAGAGGGCCCGAACCTGGGTAAAAACATCGTGTCCCTTGTCTCCTGTTACCATCCGCCTAGACGCATAGTTCGGGACCCCCTACCCGAGATCCGCCGATTTTGACACCGACAGTCACCATTACCTCGATTATTGTGAGTCCGGACTGAGCGAGCATCTTTATCTTGCCCATGAGCTGATGAACTTCCGCGCTGTCATCCTCTTCGCGACTCCGGGGATGTCAACCGTGGCGTTTCTTCAGTGGAACGCTCGCAAACTTGGGAAGACCCTTTCAAACTATATCCGGTATCGGCAATACGCCACACTTCGGCTCCACCCACTTCAAATATTGACCCCTCATGATTACACGGGACAAGGCAAAACAACTTCCTCCACAGCTCAAAATGGGCCTCGACACCCAGAAATAATTCACATAAAGCGACATAACCCGCAATGTGCAGAATGGAGGCAGGGGTGAAATTGTGCAGTTGGAGGCCATAATATTCCAGAAGCCCTCGGAGGAATGGATGGATTGGAAATCCGACGCCTCTTAGCAGGAAGGGGACGAAACACACCCGCTCTCCCCCAGATGGGTTGGGGAAACCCTCTGCCTGAGTCTCGCCATTAAAAGAGGCCAGTCCTACTCGAACAGGGACCAGATCTGCGGGAGGAAGAAATCCCTGTGTTTGCAACTTCGTCAGTTGGTTGTGGGACACCGAGCACTTCGCCCACTCGCCTTTCTCTGGGCCGGGACGGGAGGAGGAGCTAGGAATGCTAGCCATGTTGGAATGGTTTCTCCCAGCAGTCTCCGGGGATTTTCTCGATGTAGCATCGAATGGATCTAAGATCCAATCTCTTTAAAAAGGCACCCGACCCTGCATGGACGGGGAGTTATTTGCAAAGACACCCTGACCTTCCGCATTCACTCGACACGTGGAAGACGAAGTTATTAACGCATAGAAGCCGAGGGAAGCGGCATTGAATCAACAGCCGAACATATCGCTTGGAAGTCATCGGAGGAGGAACCCGCCTTGCAATGCCGAAGACAATATGAATGTCGAACACTTTGTTATTGAAGACTGGTTCGGGGGCTACTGAGGGAGTCTTGGGCTAAGGGGTCCTTGGGCGTCCGGCTTGTTATCCATTGGGCCAGACTGATAGGCTGTGAAGACATGAAGGCCGAAGACTGTACCCGTGGAAGGATTGGACTCTACTTGGCGTGGAAGGCAAGCTTGGCGACCAATTATGAAGTTTCCTTTCTATGTAACCGACTCCATGTAACCCTAGATCTCTCCGGTGTCTATATAAACCGGAGGGCGTAGTCCGGATAGGCGGATACACATTACCATAGTCATACAGGCTAGACTTCTAGGGTTTAGCCATTACGATCTCGTGGTATATCAACTCTTGTAATACTCATATTCATCAAGATCAATCAAGCAGGAAGTACAGTATTACCTCCATAGAGAGGGCCCAAACCTGGGTAAACATCGTGTCCCCCGTCTCCTGTTACCATCGATCCTAGACGCACAGTTTGGGGCCCCCTACCCGAGATCCGCCAGTTTTGACACTGACAACCGATCTACAACTATCGTTTTGTGGTTACGCATTAGAGACAGCTACATTCACGTTAAATAGGGCACCATTAAAATCCGATGAGATGACACCGTATGAACTGTGGTTTGGCAAGAAACATAAGCTGTCATTTCTTAAAGTTTGGGGCTATGATGCTTATGTGAAAAAGTTTCAACCTGATAAAGCTTGAACCCAAATCGGAGAAGTGCATCTTCATAGGATATCCAAAATGTTGGGTACACCTTCTATCACAGATCTGAAGGCAAGATCTTTGTTGCTGAGAATGGATCCTTTCTAGAGAAGGAGTTTCTCTCGAAAGAAGTGAGTGGGAGGAAAGTAGAACTTGATGAGGTAACTGTACCTGCTCCCTTATTGTAAAGTAGTTCATCACAGAAATCTGTTCCTGTGACTCCTACACCAATTAGTTGTTGGAAATATGCCCTAGAGGCAATAATAAAAGGATTATTATTATATTTCCTTGTTCATGATAATTGTCTTTTATTCATGCTATAATTGTATTATCCGGAAATCGTAATACACGTGTGAATACATAGACTACAACATGTCCCTAGTGAGCCTCTAGTTGACTAGCTCGTTGATCAATAGATAGTCATGGTTTCCTGACTATGGACATTGGATGTCATTGATAACGGGATCACATCATTAGGAGAATGATGTGATGGACAAGACCCAATCCTAAGCATAGCACAAGATTGTGTAGTTCGTTTGCTAGAGCTTTTCCAATGTCAAGTATCCTTTCCTTAGATCATGATATCGTGTAACTCCCGGATACCGTAGGAGTGCTTTGGGTGTACCAAACGTCACAACGTAAATGGGTGACTATAAAGGTATACTACGGGTATCTCCGAAAGTGTCATTGGGTTGACACGGATCGAGATCGATTTGTCACTCCGTATGACGGAGAGGTATCTCTGGGCCCACTCGGTAATGCATCATCATAATGAGCTCAAAGTGACCAAGTGTTTGGTCACGGGATCATGCATTACGGTACGAGTAAAGTGACTTGCCGGTAATGAGATTGAACGAGGTATTGGGATACCGACGATTGAATCTCGGGCAAGTAACGTACCGATTGACAAAGGGAATTGTATACGGGGTTGCTTGAATCCTCGATATCGTGGTTCATCCGATGAGATCATCGTGGAACATGTGGGAGCCAACATGGGTATCCAGATCCCGCTGTTGGTTATTGGCCGGAGAGCTGTCTCGGTCATGTTCAGATGATCCCGAACCCGTAGGGTCTACACACTTAAGGTTCGGTGACGCTAGGGTTATTAGGAAGACTTGTATGTGATTACCGAATGTTGTTCGGAGTCCCGGATAAGATTCCGGACGTCACGAGGACTTCCAGAATGGTCCGGAGGTGAAGATTTATACATGGGAAGTTGTCATACGGTCACCGGAAAGTTTCGGAGGCATATCGGTATTGTACCGGGGCCACCGGAGGGGTTCCGGGGGTCCACCGGGAGGGGCCACCTCTTCCGGAGGACCTTATGGGCTGTATGGAGAAGGGAACCATCCCAAGTGGGCTGGGGCGCCACAACCCCCTAGGGCCCATGCGCCTAGGGTTTGGGGGAAACCCTAGAGGGGCGCCTTGCTTGGGGGCAAGCCCTCCCTGCCCCCCCAATAGATCTCATCTAGAGGGGCCGCCCTTCCCCTTCCCCTATAAATAGAGGGGCGAGGGGAGGGCTGCACACAACATCCAAGGCGCAGCCCCTCCCCTCCCCAACACATCTCCTCCTTCGCGTGAGCTTGGCGAAGCCTTGCCGGAGAACTGCCACTCCATCACCACCACGCTGTCGTGCTGCTGTTGGAGCCTTCTTCCTCAACCTCTCCCTCCTCCTTTCTGGATCAAGGTCCGGGAGACGTCATCCGCTCCATACGTGTGTTGTACGTGGAGGTGTTGTCCGTTCGACACTTGGTCATCGGTGATTTGGATCACGACAAGTACGACTCCCTCAACCCTGTTCTCTTGAACGCTTCCGCTCACGATCTACAAAGGTAGAGATGAACTCATAGATGGATCTTGGTGAAACCGTAGGAAAATTTTTATTTTCTGCAACGTTCCCCAACAGTGGTATCAGAGCTAGGTCTATGCGTAGTTCTCTTTGCACGAGTAGAACACAATTTGTTGTGGGCGTAGATGTTGTCAACTTTCTTGCCACTACTAGTCTTATTTTGCTTCAGCGGTATTGTGGGATGAAGTGGCCCGGACCGACCTTACACGTACGCTTACGTGAGACAGGTTCCACCGACTGACATGCACTAGTTGCATAAGGTGGCTAGCGGGTGTCTGTCTCTCCCACTTTAGTTGGAGCGGATTCGATGAAAAGGGTCCTTATGAAGGGTAAATAGAAGTTGACAAATCACGTTGTGGCTTTTTCGTAGGTAAGAAAACGTTCTTGCTAGAACCCTATTGCAGCCACGTAAAAGATGCAACAACAATTAGAGGACGTCTAACTTGTTTTTGCAGCAATTGCCTTGTGATGTGATATGGCCAAAAGTTGTGATGAATGATGAATGATATATTGTGATGTATGAGATCATGTTCTTGTAATAGGAATCACGACTTGCATGTCGATGAGTATGACAACCGGCAGGATCCATAGGAGTTGTCTTAATTATTGTATGACCTACGTGTCATTGATTCAACGCCATGTAATTACTTTACTTTATTGCTAAACCGTTAGCTATAGTAGTAGAAGTAATAGTAGGCGAGCAACTTCATGGAGACACGATGATGGAGATCATGATGATGGAGATCATGGTGTCATGCCGGTGACAAGATGATCATGGAACCCCAAGATGGAGATCAAAGGAGCTATATGATATTGGCCATATCATGTCACTACTATTTAATTGCATGTGATGTTTATTATGTTTATGCATCTTTTTACTTAGAACGACGGTAGTAAATAAGATGATCCCTCATAATAATTTCAAGAAAGTGTTCCCCTAACTATGCGCCGTTGCTAAAGTTAAATCGTTTCAAGCACCACGTGATGATCGGGTGTGATAGATTCCTACGTTCACATACAACGGGTGTAAGACAGTTTTACACATGCAAAACACTTATGTTAACTTGACGAGCCTAGCATGTACAAACATGGCCTCGGAACACAGAGACCGAAAGGTCGAACATGAGTCGTATGGAAGACACGATTAACATGGAGATGTTCACCGACGATGACTAGTCCGTCTCACGTGATGATCGGACACGGCCTAGTCGACTCGGATCATGTAACACTTAGATGACTAGAGGGATGTCAAATCTGAGTGGGAGTTCGTTAAATAATTTGATTAGATGAACTTAATTATCATGAACTTAGTCTAAAATCTTTGCAAATATGTCTTGTAGATCAAACGGCCAATGCTCAAGTCAACATGAACTTCAACGCGTTCCTAGAGAAAACCAAGGTGAAAGATGATGGCAGCAACTATACGGACTGGGTCCGGAACCTGAGGATCATCCTCATAGCTGCCAAGAAAGCATATGTCCTAGAAGGACCGCTAGGTGAAGCACCCATCGAGAGAACCAAGGCGTTATGAACGCTTGGCGTCACGTCTTGATGATTACTCCCTCGTTCAGTGCGGCATGCTTTACAGACTTAGAACCGGGCTCCAAAAGCGTTTTGAGCAACACGGAGCATATGAGATGTTCGAGGAGCTGAAAATGGTTTTCCAAGCTCACGCCCGGTCGAGAGATATGAAGTCTCCGACAAGTTCTATAGTTGTAAGATGGAGGAAAATAGTTACTGTCGGTGAGCACATACTCAAAATGCAGGTTGCAAAACCGCTTTGTCCTAGTTGAATATTAACCTCCGGACGAGGCGGTCATTGACAGAATCCTTGATCGCTCCCACCGAGCTACAAGAGCTTTGTGATGAACTACAATATGCGGGGATGGTGAAAACTATTCCTGAAGTATTTTCAATGCTGAAGTCAGCAGAGGTAGAAATCAAAAAGGAACATCAAGTGTTGATGGTCAATAAAACCACCAAGTTCAAGAAGGGCAAGGGTAAGAAGAACTTCAAGAAGGACGGCAAAGATGTTGCCGCGCCCGGTAAGCCAGTTGCCGGGAAGAAGTCAAAGAATGGACCCAAGCACGAGACCGAGTGCTTTTATTGCAAAGGAAGGGTCATCGAAGCGAACTGCCCCTAATACTTAGCGGACAAGAAGGCCGGCAACACTAAAGGTATATGTGATATACATGTAATTGATGTGTACCTTACCAAGACTCGTAGTAACTCCCGGTATTTGATACCGTGTCGTTGCTCATATTTGTAACTCACAGCAAGAGCTGCGGAATAAGCGGAGACTGGTGAAGGACGAGGTGACGATGCGCGTCGGGAATGGTTCCAAGGTCAATGTGATCGTCGTCGGCACGCTACCTCTACATTTACCTACGGGGTTAGTTTTAAACCTCAATAATTGTTATTTAGTGCCAAGTTTGAGCATGAACATTGTATCTGTATCTCATTTAATATGAGATGGCTACTCATTTAAATCCGAGAATAATGGTTGTTCTATTTATATGAGAGATATGTTTTATGGTCATGCCCCGTTGGTCAATGGTTTATTCTTAATGAATCTCGAACGTGATGTTACACATATTCATAGTGTGAATACCAAAAGATGTAAAGTTGATAATGATAGTCCCACATACTTGTGGCACTGCCGCCTTGGTCACATTGGTGTCAAGCGCATGAAGAAGCTCCATGCTGATGGACTTTTAGAGTCTCTCGATTATGAATCATTTGACACATACGAACCATGCCTCATGGGCAAAATGACCAAGACTCCGTTCTCCGGAACAATGGAGCGAGCAACCAACTTATTGGAAATCATACATACTGATGTGTGCGGTCCAATGAGCGTTGAGGCTCGCGGAGGATATCGTTATGTTCTCACTCTCACTGATGACTTAAGTAGATATGGGTATGTCTACTTGATGAAACATAAGTCTGAGACCTTTGAAAAGTTCAAGGAATTTCAGAATGAAGTAGAGAATCAACGTGACCGAAAGATAAAATTCTTACGATTAGATCGTGGAGGAGAATATTTAAGTCACGAATTTGGTACGCACTTAATAAAATGTGGAATCATTTCACAACTCACGCTGCCTGGAAAACCTCAGCGTAATGGTGTGTCCGAACGTCTTAATCGCACTCTATTGGACATGGTGCGATCTATGATGTCTCTTACCGATTTACTGCTATCGTTTTGGGGATACGCTCTAGAGACAGCTACATTCACTTTAAATAGGGCACCGTCTAAATCACACCGTATGAATTATGGTTTGGGAAGAAACCTAAGCTGTCATTTCTAAAAGTTTGGAGATGCGATGCTTATGTCAAGAAACTTCAACCTGAAAAGCTCGAACCCAAGTCGGAAAAATGCGTCTTCATAGGATACCCTAAGGAAACCATTGGGTATACCTTCTACCTTAGATCCGAAGGCAAGATCTTTGTTGCCAAGAAAGGATCCTTTCTGGAAAAAGAGTTTCTCTCGAAAGGAGTAAGTGGGAGGAAAATAGAACTCGATGAAGTACTACCTCTTGAACCGGAAAGTAGTGCAGCTCAGGAAAATGTTCCTGTGATGCCTACACCGAATGGAGGGAAAATTAATGATGATGATCAAGGTACTTCAGATCAAGTTGCTACTGAACTTCGTAGGTCCACAAGGACATGTTCCACACCGAATGGTATGGCAACCCTGTCCCGGAAATCATGTTGTTAGACAACGGTGAACCTTCGAACTATGAAGAAGCTATGGCGGGCCCAGATTCCAACAAATGGCTTGAATCCATGCAATCCGAGATAGGATCCATGTATGAAAACAAAGTATGGACTTTGACAGACTTGCCCGATGATCGGCGAGCGATAGAAAACAAATGGATCTTTAAGAAGAAGACGGACGCGGATGGTAAGGTTACCATCTATAAAACTCGACTTGTCGCTAAGGGTTATCGGCAAGTTCAAGGGGTTGACTACGATGAGACTTTCTCTCCCGTAGCGAAGCTGAAGTCCGTCCGAATCATGTTAGCAATTGCCGCATACTATGATTATGAGATATGGCAAATGGACGTCAAAACGGCATTCCTTAACGGTTATCTTAAGGAAGAACTGTATATGATGCAGCCGGAAGGTTTTGTCGACCCTAAGAATGCTAACAAGGTATGCAAGCTCCAGCGATCCATTTATGGGTTGGTGCAAGCATCTCGAGTTGGAACATTCGCTTTGATGAGATGATCAAAGCGTTTAGTTTATGAGACTTATGGAGAAGCCTGCGTTTACAAGAAAGTGAGTGGGAGCTCTGAGCATTTCTCATATTATATGTAGATGACATACTTTTGATGGGAAATGATATAGAACTTTTGGACAGCATTAAGGCCTACTTGAATAAGAGTTTTTCAATGAAGGACCTTGGAGAAGCTGCTTATATATTAGGCATCAAGATCCATAGAGATAGATCGAGACGCCTCATAGGTCTTTCACAAAGCACATACCTTGATAAGATATTGAAGAAGTTCAATATGGATCAGTCTAAGAAGGGGTTCTTGCCTGTGCTGCAAGGTGTGTAATTGAGCTCGGCTCAATGTCCGACCACGGCAGAAGATATATAAGAGATGAGTGTCATCCCCTATGCCTCAGCCATAGGGTCTATTATGTATGCCATCTTGTATACCGACTGATGTAAACCTTGCCGTAAGTTTGGTAGGAAGGTACCAATGTAATCCCGCAAGGAACTTTGGACAGCGGTCAAGAATATCCTGAAGTACCGAAAAGGACTAAGGACATGTTTCTCGTTTATGGAGGTGACGAAGAGCTCGTCGTAAGTAAAGGGTTACATCGACGATAGCTTCGACACAGATCCGATGACTCTAAGTCACAAACCGGATATGTGTATATGTTGAATGGTGGAGCGAGAGAAGTGGTGCTGCTGCAAGCGAAGCGTCGTGGCGGGATCTACATGTGAAGCGGGGTACATGGCAGCCTCGGAGGCAGCGATGAAGCAATTTGGGTGAAGGAGTTCATCACCGACCTAGGAGTCATACCCAATGCGTCGGGCCGATCAAACTCTTCGTGACAACTTTGGAGCTATTGCACTTGCCAAGGAGCCAGGTTTCACAATAAGACCAGCACATCAAGCGTCGCTTCAACTCCATTCGTGAAAATGTTCAAGATGGAGACATAGAAATTTGCAAAGTGCATACGGATCTGAATGTCGCAGATCCGTTGACTAAACCTCTTCATGAGCAAAACATGATCAACACCGTAACTCTATGGGTGTTTGATTCATCACAATGTAACTAGATTATTGACTCTAGTGCAAGTGGGAGACTGTTGAAATATGCCCTAGAAGCAATAATAAAAGGATTATTATTATATTTCCTTGTTCATGATAATTGTATTTTATTCATGCTATAATTGTATTATCCGGAAATCGTAATACACGTGTGAATACATAGACTACAACATGTCCCTAGTGAGCCTCTAGTTGACTAGCTCGTTGCTCAATAGATAGTCATGGTTTCCTGACTATGGACATTGGATGTCATTGATAATGGGATCACATCATTAGGAGAATGATGTGATGGACAAGACCCAATCCTAAGCATAGCACAAGATCGTGTAGTTCGTTTGCTAGAGCTTTTCCAATGTCAAGTATCCTTTCCTTAGACCATGAGATCATGTAACTCCGGATACCGTAGGAGTGCTTTGGGTGTACCAAACGTCACAACGAATCGGGTGACTATAAAGGTATACTACGGGTATCTCCGAAAGTTTCATTGGGTTGACACGGATCGAGCGGGATTTGTCACTCCGTATGACGGAGAGGTATCTCTGGGCCCACTCGGTAATGCATCATCATAATGAGCTCAAAGTGACCAAGTGTTTGGTCACGGATCATGCATTACTGATGCGAGTAAAGTGACTTGCGGTAACGAGATTGAGCGAGGTATTGGGATACCCACGATCGAATCTCGGGCAAGTAACATACCGATTGACAAAGGGAATTGTATACGGGGTTGCTTGAATCCTCGACATCGTGGTTCATCCAATGAGATCATCATGGAACATGTGGGAGCCAACATGGGTATCCAGATCCCGCTGTTGGTTATTGGCCGGAGAGCTATCTCGGTCATGTCTGCATGATTCCCGAACCCGTAGGGTCTACACACTTAAGGTTCGGTGACGCTAGGGTTATTAGGAAGACTTGTATGTGATTACCGAATGTTGTTCGGAGTCCCAGATAATATCCCGGACATCACGAGGAGTTCCGGAATGGTCCGGAGGTGAAGATTTATATATGGGAAGTTGTCATACGTTCACCGGAAAGTTTCGGAGGCATATCGGTATTGTACTGGGGCCACCGGAGGGGTTCCGGGGGTCCACCGGGAGGGGCCACCTCTTCCGGAGGACCTTATGCGCTGTATGGAGAAGGGAACCAGCCCAAGTGGGCTGGGGCGCCACAACCCCCTAGGGCCCATGCGCCTAGGGTTTGGGGGAAACCCTAGAGGGGGTGCCCCCTTGCTTGGGGGGCAAGCCCCCCTCCCCTTGCCCCCCCCCCTCTAGATCTCATCTACAGGGGGCTGGCCCCCTTCCCCCTTCCCCTATAAATAGAGGGCGAGGGAGGCTGCACACAACATCCAAGGCGCAGCCCTCCCTCCCAACACCTCCTCCTCCGCGTGAGCTTGGCGAAGCCCTGCCGGAGAACTGCCACTCCATCACCACCACGCCGTCGTGCTGCTGTTGGAGCCTTCTTCCTCAATCTCTCCCTCCTCCTTGCTGGATCAAGGTCCGGGAGACATCATCCGCTCCGTACGTGTGTTGAATGCGGCGGTGTTGTCCGTTCGACACTTGGTCATCGGTGATTTGGATCACGACGAGTACGACTCCCTCAACCCCGTTCTCTTGAACGCTTCCGCTCGCGATCTACAAAGGTATGTAGATGCACTCCTATCACTCGTTGCTAGATGAACTCATAGATGGATCTTGGTGAAACCGTAGGAAAAATTTTATTTTCTGCAACGTTCCCCAACATTAGTGAGGAAGATAATGATGATGATCATGTAACTTCAGATCAAGTTACACCGAACCTCGTAGGTAAACCAGAGTGAGATCTGCACCAGAATGGTACAGTAATCCTATTCTGGAGGTCATGTTACTTGACCATGACGAACCTACGAACTATGAGGAAGCAATGATGAGCCCAGATTCCGCGAAATGGCTTGAGGCCATGAAATCTGAGATGGGATCCATGTATGAGAACAAAGTGTGGACTTTGGTTGACTTGCCCAATGATCGGCAAGCCATCGAGAATAAATGGATCTTCAAGAAGAAGACGGACGCTGATAGTAGTGTTACTATCCACAAAGCTCGAATTGTCAAAAAAAAATGTTTCGACAAGTTCAAGGTGTTGACTACGATGAGATTTTCTCACTTGTATCGATGCTTAAAAGTTTGTCCGAATCAAGTTAGCAATTGCCGTATTTTATGAAATTTGGAAAATGGATGTCAAACCTGCATTCCTTAATGGATTTCTTAAAGAAGAATTGTATATGATGCAACCAGAAGGTTTTGTCGATCCTAAAGGTGCTAACAAAATGTGCGAGCTCCAGCGATCCATCTATGGACTGGTGCAAGCATTTCGGAGTTGGAATATACGCTTTGATGAGTTGATCAAAGCATATGGTTTTATACAGACTTGCGGTGAAGCCTGTATTTACAAGAAAGTGAGTGGGAGCACTACAGCATTTCTGATAAATATATGTGAATGACATATTGTCGATCGGAAATAATATAGAATTTACTGGAAAGCATAAAGGAGTATTTGGAAGGAGTTTTTCAATGAAAGACCTCGGTGAAGCTGCTTACATATTGAGCATCAAGATCTATAGAGATAGATGAAGACGCTTGATAAGTTTTTTCAATGAGTACATACCTTGACAAGATTTTGAAGTGGTTCAAAATGGAACAGTCAAAGAAAGAGTTCTTGCCTGTGTTACAAGGTGTGAAATTGAGTAAGACTCAAAGTCCGACCACGGCAGAAGATTGAAATAGAATGAAAGTCATTCCCTATGCCTCAGCCATAGTTTCTATGAAGTATGCCATGTTGTGTACCAGATCTATTGTATATCCTACACTGATTTTGGAAAGGGAGTACAATAGTGATCTAGGAGTAGATCACTGAATAGTGGTCAAAATTATCCGTAGTGGAATAAGGATATGTTTCTCAATTATGGAGGTGAAAAAGATTCGTCGTAAAGGGTTACGTCGATGCAAGTTTTGACACTGATCCAGATGACTCTAAGTCTCAATCTATATACATATTGAAAGTGGGAGAAATTAGCTAAAGTAGCTCTGTGCAGAGCATTGTAGACATAGAAATTTGCAAAATACATACGGATCTGAATTTGGCAGACCTGTTGACTAAACTTATCTCACAAGCAAACATGATCACGCCTTAGTACTCTTTGGGTGTTAATCACATGGCGATGTGAACTAGATTACTGACTCTAGTAAACCCTTTGAGTGTTGGCCACATGGCGATGTGAACTATGGATATTAATAACATAGTGATGTGAACTATTGGTGTTAAATCACATGGCGATGTGATCTAGATTATTGACTCTAGTGCAAGTGGGAGACTGAAGGAAATATGCCCTAGAGGCAATAATGAAGTTATTATTTATTTCCTCATATCATGATAAATGTTTATTATTCATGCTAGAATTGTATTAACCAGAAACATAATACATGTGTGAATACATAGACAAACATAGTGTCACTAGTATGCCCCTACTTGACTAGCTCGTTAATCAAAGATGGTTAAGTTTCCTAACCATAGACATGAGTTGTCATTTGATTAACGGGATCACATCATTAGGAGAATGATGTGATTGACTTGACCCATTCCGTTAGCTTAGCACTTGATCGTTTAGTTTACTGCTATTGCTTTCTTCATGACTTATACATGTTCCTATGACTATGAGATTATGCAACTCCGACACGGAGGAACACTTTGTGTGCTACCAAACGTCACAACGTAATCGGGTGATTATAAAGGTGCTCTCTGGTGTCTCCGATGGTACTTGTTGAGTTGGCATAGATCGAGATTAGGATTGTCACTTCGATTGTCGGAGAGGTATCTCTGGGCCCTCTCGGTAATGCACATCACAATAAGCCTTGCAAGCAATGTGACTAATGAGTTTGATGCGGGATGATGCATTATGAAACGAGTAAAGAGACTTGTCGGTAACGAGATTGAGCTAGGTATGAGGATACCGACGGTCGAATCTCGGGCAAGTAACATACCAATGACAAAGGGAACAACGTATGTTGTTATGCGGTTTGACTGACAAAGATCTTTGTAGAATATGTGGGAGCCAATATGAGCATCCAGGTTCCGCTATTGGTTATTGACCGGAGACGTGTCCCGGTCATGTCTACATAGTTCTCGAACCCGTAGGGTCCGCACGCTTAAAGTTCGGTGACGATCGGTATTATGAGTTTTTGTGTTTTGATGTACCGAAGGTAGTTCAGAGTCCCGGATATGATCACAAACATGACGAGGAGTCTCGAAATGGTCGAGACATAAAGATCGATATATTGGATGACTATATTCGAACACCGGAAGTGTTCCGGGTGGTTTTGAAGAAATAGTGGACCTTATGGGCCTTAGTGGAGAGAGAGAGGGCTGGCCTAGGGCAGGCCGCGCCCCTTGACGGTGTCCTGGACTAGGGGGTACTCACCACGTCGTCTCCCGATCAATTGGATTGGGCCGAGGACCCCCATGGTCGTATACTCATGGGCCAGTCTGGACAGCTGCCGCATACAAGGAAGATTCCACAAGACTTGGCGATCAAGACAAGGACTCCTCCCCACCGGCGTATTCGGCTAGGACTCTTGTTATCCTAGGCCTCTGGTGCACTATATAAACCGAGGCTGGGCTAGTCGATAGAGAGACAACAATCATACCATAGGCTAGCTTCTAGGGTTTAGCCTCTACGATCTCGTGGTAGATCAACTCTTGTACTACCCATATCTTCAATATTAATCAAGCAGGAAGTAGGGTTTTACCTCCATCGAGAGGGCCCGAACCTGGGTAAACATTGTGTCCCTTGTTTCCTGTTACCATCAGCCTAAGACGCACAGATCGGGACCCCCTACCCGAGATCCGCCGGTTTTGACACCGACACCCCTCTCCCTCTGGTCCGAATTGGACTAGGAGAGGGGGGGCGGCGCCTGATACGTCTCCAACGTATCTATAATTTATGAAGTATTCATGCTATTATATTATCTGTTTTGGATGTTTATGGGCTTTATTAAACACTTTTATGTTACTTCTGGGACTAACCTATTAACTCAGAGCCTAGTGCCAGTTTCTGTTTTTTCCCTTGTTTCAGTGTTTCGCCAGAAAAGGAATGTCAAACGGAGTCCAAACGGAATGAAACCTTCGAGAGAGTTATTTTTGGAACGGAAGCAATCCAGGGGACTTGGAGTGTACGTAAGGGAAGCAACGAGGAAGCCACGAGGTAGGGAGGCATGCCCTACCCCCTGGGCGCGCCCCCCACCCTCATGGGCCCCTCGTGGCTCCCCTGACCGACTTCTTTCGCCTATATATGTCCATATACCCTAAAAACATTGATGAGCAGAATAGATCGGGAGTTCCGCTGCCGCAAGCCTCCAGAGACACGAAAAACCAATCGGGACCCTGTTCTGGCACCCTGCCGGAGGGGGGATCCCTCACCGGTGTCCATCTTCATCATCCCGGCGCTTCCATGACGAGGAGGGAGTAGTTCACCCTCGGGGTTGAGGGTATGTACCAGTAGCTATGTGTTTGATCTCTCTCTCTCTCTCTCTCTCTCTCATGTTCTTGATTCGGCACGATCTTGATGCATCACGAGCTTTGCTATTATAGTTGGATCCTACGATGTTTCTCCCCCTCTACTCTCTTGTAATGGATTGAGTTTTCCCTTTGAAGTTATCTTATCGGATTGAGTCTTTAAGGATTTGAGAACACTTGATGTATGTCTTGCCGTGCTTATCTGTGGTGACAATGGGATATCACGTGATTCACTTGATGTATGTTTTGGTGATCAACTTGCGGGTTCCGCCCATGAACCTATGCATAGGGGTTGGCACACGTTTTCTTCTTGACTCTCCGGTAGAAACTTTGGGGCACTCTTTGAAGTACTTTGTGTTGGTTGAGTAGATGAATCTGAGATTGTGTGATGCATATCGTATAATCATACCCACGGATACTTGAGGTGACATTGGAGTATCTAGGTGACATTAGGGTTTTGGTTGATTTGTGTCTTAAGGTGTTATTCTAGTACGAACTCTATGATAGATTGAATGGAAAGAATAGCTTCGTGTTATTTTACTACGAACTCTTGAATAGATTGATCAGAAAGAATAACTTTGAGGTGGTTTTGTACCCTACCGTAATCTCTTCGTTTGTTCTCTGCTATTAGTGACTTTGGAGTGACTCTTTGTTGCATGTTGAGGGAAAGTTATATGATCCAATTATGTTATCATTGTTGAGAGAACTTGCACTAGTGAAAGTATGAACCCTAGGCCTTGTTTCCTAGCATTGCAATATCGTTTACGCTCACTTTTACCGCTTGTTACCTTGCTGTTTTTATTTTTTCAGATTACAAATACTCATATCTATCATCCATATTGCACTAGTATCACCATCTCTTCGCCGAACTAGTGCACCTATACAATTTACCATTGTATCGGGTGTGTTGGGGGCACAAGAGACTCTTTGTTATTTGGTTGCAGGGTTGTTTGAGAGAGACCATCTTCATCCTATGCCTCCCACGGATTGATAAACCTTAGGTCATCCACTTGAGGGAAATTTGCTACTGTCCTACAAACTTCTGCACTTGGAGGTCGAACAACGTCTACAAGAAGAAGGTTGTGTAGTAGACATCAAGCTCTTTTCTGGCGCCATTGCCGGGGAGGTGAGTGCTTGAAGGTATATCTTTAGATCTTGCGATCTTGCAATCGAATCTTTTAGTTTCTTGTTTTATCACTAGTTTAGTCTATAAAAGAAAATTACAAAAAAATGGAATTGAGGGTGCCTCATACGCTTCATCTTTTTAATGTCTTCCATGAAAATAAGGATTTCAATAATTGTGCTCAATTGCTAGAGGAAGAATGCATTAAAATGTTTGGTACTAAATCTTTGAATGATGAAAATGATTGCAATGTTGTTAGTATGAATTATTTGAATACCCAGATGCTAATGATATGCAAAGCCACAAGCTTGGGGATGCTATGTTTGATGAAGATGATATGTTTAGTCCCCCAAGTTTTGATGAGCAAATTTATTATGATGAAAGCATGTCTCCTATTTATGATGATTATTGTGATGACACGTATGCTATAAAGAATAAATATAACCATGAAACTTGTCATCATGATTTCAATTTTCAATTGGATTATGCTTCACATGATAGTTATTTTGTTGAGTTTGCTCCCACTATTCCGAATGAGAAGAATTTTGCTTATGTGGAGAGTAGTAAAAATTCTATACTTGTAGATCATGAAAAGAATGCTTTAGGTGCTGGTTATATTGTTAAATGCATTCATGATGCCACTGAAAGTTATTATGAGGGAGGAACATATGCTTGTAGGAATTGCAACAATATCAAGTTTCCTCTCTATGTGCTTAAAATCTTAAAGCTATACTTGTTTTGCTTTCCTATGCTAGTTGATTTTTGTTCCCATAAGTTGGTTCCTCACAAAATCCCTATGCATAGGAAGTGGGTTAGACTTAAATGTGCTAGTCATATGCTTCATGATGCTCCCGTTATGTTTCAATTCTTATCTTTTATGTGAGCATCATTGTCACCATCATGCCTAGCTAGAAAGGGAATAAATAAAGCGCTTGTTGGGAGACAACCCAATATTTACCCTTACTGTTTTTGTAACATCCCAAATTTTCAATTTGGAATGTTATACATTAGGTCATCATGCATATCATATTTTCTCGCATTTTTCCGATCCTCGAAAATTTCGCGCAACTCAAGGACCCTCGGAGAGAGTTGGAAGTTTCATTATTTTCATATTTGGGATTTCCCAAATTTTGAAAATAGGATCATTTGGATTTATTTAAATTATCTTCATAAAGTTTTTCCTATAAAAATATCTCGAGAGGAATAATATGACTTTCCCAACATTTTTGGAAAATGAAGATTTTATAAATAAATCAAATTTGGTTTTGGAAGATTTATTTTGCTTAGGCAAAATGAGCATTTTAAAATTTTATGCATGTTTGCCGTTTTTAAAGTTCATTTTGTTCGACTCATTTTAGGAGTCGGGAAAATTAGTTTTATTTAAATCGGAGTTCATTTGGTATTTTTTAATTAGTTTGGTTAAAAAAACCCGTCACTTCTGGGCCAAGGCCCAGCCTGCCCAGCCAGCCAGGCCCGGCCCGCCTCCCGCCTCCTCTCCTCTCCAAGACAGAGCCCCCCGCCCGACGCCTCCGCCGCCGCCCGAGTCGGCTCGCCCAGACCCCGCTGCCCCCTCCCCAAGCCACCCGCCCCCCCCCCTCTAAAATCACGCCGCCTCCCCTCCCCCCCAGCCGCCGCCACCCCTCCGCCGCCGCCGCCTTGCCGGCGGCCGCCGCCGCCAGCGTCGCCTCTCGCCGCCCGATCGCCGACCCGCCGCCCCTCCCCCGCCGGAGCCTCCGGACCTCAAGGCGAGCCACCGGAGGTAGCCGCCCCGCTCCGTTCCGATCCGGTTTTCCCCTAAAAACCGATCCGGTTTATTTATTTTTTAGATATTCGATTTTTTTTAAACCCTAGATGGTTTTTATTTTTCGGTTTTCTTATTTAACGAACGTTCACCGAACCGTTCGTTTCAATGAACGTGTTCGTTGGATTAGTTCTGTTTACGAACGTCCGTTATTTAATCCGTTCGTCGTTTTTCCTTTAATCGGGATTAATCCGTTATTTTTCTGATTCGATTTCCGATCCGATTTTCAAATCTGTTTTATTTCTTGCTCGTTTATCGGAATCAGGTGATTCAAGCGCCTGGAGTTTCGTAACGAAACCGCCGTTCCGACTACCCTACTTTCATAGAGTTTTGCTACTGTGAAATTTTGACCTAGTTTCAGATTGCTAAACCGAGTCGTTCTCTCTCGAGTTTCGACTTTTGATGCTTTATTTGATTCGATTCACTTGCAACTAGGGTTCTTAAGTTGAACTTTCTGGTTAGATCTTCTATTCGAGATTTCCCCGTGCATTAGATGAGTACTTATTGTATGCTTGTTGTTTGTCTGCGTTAGATCACCCGGAGTGCGCCGCTTGTTACTTCGAATCTCTAGGTCTCGCGGATCATCAGCAAGGCAAGTAACACTTTGATCATACCTTTTCTACTACCCAGTTTTATTGCATTAGATCAAACCCTCAACCACTTGCATGTTTAGGATCAAATTAAATTGTGGGATGGGAAGTAGATTGAGGTAGTACCTATTACCTGTTTTACTTATGAAACCTTGGGAGTTACTTCTACGTTTGCTTATTATGCCATGCTATGCTAGTAGACATGGATTGGGTGAGTGAATATCCATGACAGATGTGAGATTGTAATTAATGGTTTATCTAAGGTGGCAACCTAAACACACATCTGGGTGGATTGAGGCACTGGTTTCCATCAGACTTGCTCTGTATTTCTTGGACCGCCACCCGTGCTCTAAGGGATCATAAGATTATTCAAACTGGAAACTTCCGTGTGCAGCCACAAGCCAATTATGGGCTCTGGCGTAGTTGACTAAGTTGTGCGAACTCTTACGGGTAGGCTAGCTGATGTAGGGGATGTAGGTTGGTACGGTCTACCCACATGTAAGGTGCTAGCGCTTCGAAAGACTATGTCTCGGTCATCCGTTTCTCAAACACCATGTAGTCACGAGAACCAAGCGGAGGCGATCGAGTCTTGTGGGGAAAAGTCGCAAACCTCTGCAGAGTGTATAAACTAATCATGATTAGCCGTGTCCCGGTTATGGACAATTTGAGTATCCGTAATTGGATATCATGTGAATCTCAACATGTTACTTCTAATAAATGTATTGGGTTTTGATGAGTACTTTTAATTGGGATTGAGGATCTTGTCAACCATTCTCGATGTTTAACAACCACCATGATAGTTAAATAAAGTTATTCCTTTGATGTAGGGAAAAATTGGCTTTTGCAAAATCTGTAACCATAGAGCCTTACCACCAGCCATATATGCATGTAGTATAGGCTTATTTCCTTCATTGCTTTTATGTGTTACATTGCCAAGATATTCCATGTCTGACCCGTTTCTGGCTGCAACTTTCACGTTGCGAGACTTTTCGCAACGACAGTAAGGTGTTAGGTCGTGGTTCTATACTCGATGATGCCGTTGGAGTTGATGGACTCGCTTATCTTCCAAGCCTTCCGCTGTTATCATTAGGTGGCCTTAAGCCATATTATTGTAATAAGTTCCCTTGTGGACAACGATGTAATAAGTGTGTGATTGCTACTCTGCAATAAATCCTTCAAATCTTGTGTGGTGTCGGCATTCTTGATCCAGGATGACATCGAGCACGAGATCGGATCCATTCGGTCTGGTCGCTCTGAGAGAATGGTATCGAGCACACACCGATCGTAGGACACGACCACTAAGTTAAAGCCATAGATCACTACTCTCTTCCCATTTTCTAAACTCCTCATCTTTTCTACTCTTTAGGATGACGGACGCGAAGATCAAGTACACCCAACCGGATGAAGGCACACCTTTTGGATTTCACTTGAAGGAAGTTACCAAGTACCGAACATTGGACTACCAAGCTTCACGGGACTTTCAACGCCACTGCACTCAAGAGGAGCGCTGGAAGATTCACGCTCACGTTCGAGAAAGGACATTCGTCCCAATCACCAAGCCTATAGATAGTGTTTTGATTGCACCAACTTGGAGTGCAGGAAAGAGCATGGCAGCTCACATTACCATGGGACGCATTGGAGAAGTTTATCAAGAAGACCTCAAGGATACCATCTACCAGATTTGCGGACGCCGAGATGACAAGCGGGACGTCGTCGGCACCAAGAAGGATAGGTCCATTGCAGCTTTCATCCAGGAGTTAAACCAGCACATTCGACGCCAGGAGAACCAAATGTGCAATGACATGTTGGAGTTGCAGAAGACGAAGGAAAGGATCATCGAACTGGAAGGAGAACTAAAGACTACACGCAAGGACTACATGGACGAGATCGTAGCTCTGGCAAGACACAATAACGATCTTAAGTACGAGATCGAAGAACTCAAGAAGAAGTTGGCGCTCAGGAATGAAGACCAGTATGTCGGTTGCCCAAGCGACTACATTAACATCGACGACACCGATTCGGATCCAAGTGAACCCGACTTTGAAGACGAAGTTGGAGCAGACATCATGGAGTCTTCCACCGGTTCAAATTAGTAGAAGTCCCCCACATATTAGTAGAATTTCCCTCCATGTAAACATTATAGTACAGCACTTTTGCGATAGTTAGATCGTTGTAAGCCCTTGTTTGATTGAATGAAGTGATTTTGTGTGCATTTGCTCATGTGCATTTGGGTAGTGATTCCTTAGACCTCATTCTATTCTACATTTCTCTTCTTTTCTAAACCCATCGATGCCTCCAGACGCGACCCGGATTCGTTTTCCATGAGAGATCACCCAACTGATCCAGCAGCAGAATACCCTGATTCAAACATTGGTGCAGAACAACAACAACAACAACAACAACCCACCGCCACCACCACCACCTGCGGATCATCTGACTCGTTTCCTTAGACTGAATCCGCCGGTATATTCTAGTAGCACCGAGCCGATTGTAGCATATGACTGGCTCCGCAAGATAGGAAGGGAGCTGACCACTGCAGGATGCACAGATGGTGAAAGAGTGAAGTTTGCAGCACACCAGCTTGAAGGACCCGCAGCAGCATGGTGGGAGAATTTCACAGCTACTTACCCGTGAGACACCGCCACATGGGACCAGTTTGACAAGCTTTTCAGACTTGCCCATGTTTCAGCAGGAGCCATGGCCATGAAGAAGCGTGAGTTTCGCAACTTACGCCAAGGAGGAAGGACTGTTGGCAAGATGTGGATGATTTTAGCAAATTAGCACGTTATGCCCCGGATGACGTTACTACGGATGCAGCTAAGCAGGAGAAGTTTCTAGAAGGACTGAATGATGAGTTCAACATGCCGTTGATGGTGGCAAGTTTCAACAACTACCAGGAGTTAGTAGACCGAGCTCTCATGGTTGAAGGAAAGCAGACAGAATTGAGAACTGCAAGCGGAAGTATGGACAAGGGAAGTATAACTCGATCCCAGCGAAGCCTCGTTATACCCCTAAATCAGGAATTCAGTTTCAGCATACCCATGGAGGAGGTAATTCAGACAACCACAATGGCACCAAGAATGGGAGCGGGAATGAAGGAAGCAATGGACAGAACCGCACCAACCCGTCAACACCATCCAAGGTAGACTGAGTCACATTACTTGCTTTAAGTGCCGCAAGACTGGGCACTATGCAAATGACTGCCTGAGAAGGCCGTAATGGAAATGGCAATGGAAGCTCGAAAGAAGCCCAACCCTTTCAACAGGGGATGTGAACCACATTGATGTGGAGGAGGTTGAAGACCAGCCCGATGCGAGAATCGGTAAGTTTTGGTTAAGTCATTTACTGCAGTTGTTCTTTTCGATCTTGGTGCATCGCATTCATACATATCAAGGGATTTGTGGATAAGTACAAATTACCGACCCAAGCCCTTAGGTCACCCATGCTAGTAACCTCACCCGGAGCAGAATACATGGCTAGTAAATGGTGTGATCGACTGCCACTAAGGATTGGACACTATGCTTTCCCTCAAACCTAATAGTTACGAATCCCAAGGATTGGATGTGATATTAGGAATGGATTGGTTATCAAAGTATGGAGGAAACATAGATTGTACCACAAGGTCAATTTTGCTCACCACACCAGAAGGAAGAAGGATTAAGTATGTATCACGGCACGAGCCGAGGAGAGCACAAGTTAATTGCTTATCAGGAGTGGTACAGGAAGAAGTACCAGTGGTAAAGGATTATCCTGATGTATTTCCGGAAGAATTGCCAGGAATGCCACCGGATAGAGACATTGAGTTTTTGATCGAGTTGTTGCCAGGAACAGGCCCGATATCGAAGCGACCGTACAGGATGCCCGCAAAGGATTTGGCGGAAATCAAGAAACAGATTAAGGAACTATTGGATAAAGGTTTTATTCGCCCAAGTTCTTCACCTTGGGGATCACCCGTTTTGTTAGTGGAGAAGAAGGATGGATCGTTGAGAATGGTTGTTGATTACCGTGGATTGAATGAAGTAACAATCAAGAACAAGTACCCACTACCTATGATAAATGAGCTGTTTGATCGCTTGCAAGGAGCCAAAGTGTTTTCTAAGATCGACTTGCGATCAGGGTACCATCAGTTGAAGATTCGGGAGCAAGACATACCCAAGACCGCATTTACCACGAGATATGGACTGTATGAGTATACCGTTATGTCATTTGGACTGACTAACGCACCAGCCTATTTCATGAACCACGATGAACAAAGTGTTATGGAGTTTTTGGATAAGTTCGTCGTGGTGTTCATTGATGACATTTTGATTTTCTCAAAGAATGAAGAGGAACACAAGGAACATTTGCGATTGGTTTTGGAGAAACCGAGGAACACCGGTTGTATGCCAAGTTCAGCAAATGTGAGTTTTGGCTAAAGGAAGTTGGATTTCTCGGACATGTTATATCCGGAGAAGGGATAGCAGTTGACCCCACAAAAGTTGAGACCGTAACCAAATGGGAAGCACCAACGACAGTTGGAGAGATTCGAGTTTCCTTGGACTCGCAGGATACTACGAAGATTCATTGAGAATTTCTCAAGAATTGCAAAGCCTATGACAGAATTGTTGAAGAAGGAAAACAAATTCATATGGGTGAGGACTGCGAGGCAAGTTTTCAGGAGTTGAAGAAAAGATTGGTTACCTCACCAGTTTTGATATTGCGGATCGGACTAAGGATTATGAGGTGTATTGCACGCTTCACGTCGAGGACTTGGAGCCGTACTTATGCAGGAAGGAAGAGTTGTTTCAGTATGCTTCACGACAACTTAAGCCCCATGAGTTGAATTATGCCACTCATGATTTGGAGTTAGCAGCCGTTGCACGCCTTAAAGACATGGAGACATTTTCTCATTGGAAATCATTGTGAAGTATACACGGATCACAAGAGTTTGAAGTACATCTTCACACGTAAGAATTGAATCTCAGACAAAGGAGATGGTTAGAACTAATCAAGGATTATGATATGAGATTGCATTATCACCCCGGAAAGGCTAATGTCGTAGCAGACGCATTGAGCCGTAAGAGCCACGTCAATACCCTAATGATGGGAGGAATACCCAATGAGTTAGCCGAGGACCTTCGAGAACTATGTTTGGAAATAGTTCCGAGAGGCTATGTAGCAGCATTGGAGATTCAGTCGACACTGATGGACAAAATCAGAGAAACCCAAAAGGCAGATAAGGAAGTTGCCTCTATAAAGGAAAAAATGAGCAAAGGAAAAGCTAAAGGATTTCGTGAGGATGAACACGATACCCTATGGTTTGAAGACCGTGTTTATGTGCCCAATGACCCAGAGATCAGGAAGTTGATTTTGCAAGAAGCCCATGATTCACCCTATTCGATTCACCCAGGAAATACCAAGATGTATTTGGATTTGAAGAATACTTTCTGGTGGACCGGAATGAAGAAGGATATTGCGGAGTATGTAGCAGTTTGCGGCGTATGTCGAAAGTAAAGGCGAGCATCGAAGCCAGCAGGATTGTTACAACCATTGCCGATACCGAATGGAAGTGGGATAAACTAGGCATGGATTTCATCACAGGTTTGCCAAAGACTCGTTCAGGATATGACTCGATTTGGGTCATAGTCGACCGTTTGACCAAGGTAGCTCATTTCATTCCAGTCAAGACTACCTATAGCAGTGCTAAGTTGGCAAAGATAAACATGACCAGAATTGTGTGTTTACACGGAGTTTCGAGGAGCATTGTATCAGACAGAGGAACCCAATTTACCTCAAAATTTTGGAACCAGTTGCACGAAACTTTGGGAATCAGACTAGAATTGAAGACAGCTTTCCACCCACAGACCGATGGGATGACCGAGAGAGTCAATCAGATTTTGGAGGACATCTTTGAGAGCTTGTGCACTAGATTATGGATCTAGCTGGGATGATAATTTGCCGTATGCAAAATTTTCCTACAACAACAGTTACCAAACCAGCTTGAAGATGGCACCTTTCGAGGCTTTGTATGGAAGAAGGTGCAGGACACCGTTGTCATGGGGGAAACGGAGATCGTCGATTGTTTGGACCAGATTTGATTAAGGAGTGCGAACAGAAAGTTAAGTTAATTCGAGACAGGCTCAAGGTAGCCCAGTCGCACGGAAGAGCTATGCCGATTCAAAGCGCAAAGCAATTGAGTATGAAGTTGGAGCAGAGTATATCTCGAGTATCCCCGCCGAGGAGTTAAGCGTTTTGGAGTTAAAGGAAGTTAGCACCCGTTTCGTTGGACCATATAAGATTTTGCAACGCATGGGAGAAGTTGCGTATAAGTTGGAATTGCCAGAAGGACTGTCAGGAGTTCATGATGTATTCCATGTTTCTCAGTTGAAGAAATGTCACCCCGAGATAGCAAAGGTACCGTTAAGAGATACAGTACCACTGGAAGCAATTCAGTTGAAGGATGACTTGACATACGAGGAAAAAACCGGTTAAGATTCTCGATTATGCCAGCAGAGTTACCCGCAGCAAGGTTATCAAGTTTTGCAAAGTGCAGTGGAGCCACCACACTGAGGATGAAGCCACCAGGAAAGAGAGGAAGTTTTTGTAGGACCACCTCACCTATTTTCTAGTTAACCCGAATCTCGAGGGAGATTCATCTTAAAGGTAGGTTTGTAACATCCCAAATTTTCAATTTGGAATGTTATACATTAGGTCATCATGCATATCATATTTTCTCGCATTTTTCCGATCCTCGAAAATTTCGCGCAACTCAAGGACCCTCGGGAGAGAGTTGGAAGTTTCATTATTTTCATATTTGGGATTTCCCAAATTTTGAAAATAGGATCATTTGGATTTATTTAAATTATCTTCATAAAGTTTTTCCTATAAAAATATCTCGAGAGGGAATAATATGACTTTCCCAACATTTTTGGAAAAATGAAGATTTTATAAATAAATCAAATTTGGTTTTGGAAGATTTATTTTGCTTAGGCAAAAATGAGCATTTTAAAACTTTTATGCATGTTTGCCGTTTTTAAAGTTCATTTTGTTCGACTCATTTTTAGGAGTCGGGGAAAATTGGTTTTATTTAAATCTGAGTTCATTTGGTATTTTTTTTTAATTCGTTTGGTTAAAAAAACCCGTCCTTCACCCCCACAGGCCAAGGCCCAGCCCTGCCCAGCCAGGCCCGGCCCGGCGCCCGCCTCCTCTCCTCCTCCTCGCCACAGAGGCCCCGCCCGCCGCCGCCCTCCCGCCGCCCGAGTCCGGCTCCGCCCGGGACCCGCTGCCCCTTCCCAAGCCACCGTGCCCCCCCCCCTCTTAATCGCCGCCGCCCCCCCTCTCTCCTCACCCCCGAGCCGCCACCCCTCCGCTTGAGCGCCGCCTTGCCAGGCCGCCGCCCGCCCGGCGTCGCCTCTCGCCGCCCGATCGCCGACCCGCCCCCTCCCGCCGCCGGAGCCCCTGGGACCTCGCCGGCGAGAGCCACCGGAGGTAGCCGCCCCGCTCCGTTCCGATCCGGTTTTCCCCTAAAAACCGATCTGGTTTATTATTTTTTTAGATATTTGGTTTTTTTTAAACCCTAGATGGTTTTTATTTTTCGGTTTTCTTATTAAACGAACGTTCACCGAACCGTTCGTTTCAATGAACGTGTTCGTTGGATTAGTTCTGTTAACGAACGTCCGTTATTTAATCCGTTCGTCGTTTTTCCTTTAATCGGGATTAATCCGTTATTTTTCTGATTCGATTTCCGATCCGATTTTCAAATCTGTTTTATTTCTTGCTCGTTTATCGGAATCAGGTGATTCAAGCGCCTGGAGTTTCGTAACGAAACCGCCGTTCCGACTACCCTACTTTCACAGAGTTTTGCTACTGTGAAATTTTGACCTAGTTTCAGATTGCTAAACCGAGTCGTTCTCTCTCGAGTTTCGACTTTCGATGCTTTATTTGATTCGATTCACTTGCAACCAGGGTTCTTAAGTTGAACTTTCTGGTTAGATCTTCTATTCGAGATTTCCCCGTGCATTAGATGAGTACTTATTGTATGCTTGTTGTTTGTCTGCGTTAGATCACCCTGAGTGCGCCTCTTGTTACTTCGAATCTCTAGGTCTCGCGGATCATCAGCAAGGCAAGTAACACTTTGATCATACCTTTTCTACTACCCAGTTTTATTGCATTAGATCAAACCCTCAACCACTTGCATGTTTAGGATCAAATTAAATTGTGGGATGGGAAGTAGATTGAGGTAGTACCTATTACTGTTTTACTTATGAAACCTTGGGAGTTACTTCTCGTTTGCTTATTATGCCATGCTATGCTAGTAGGCGTGGATTGGGTGAGTGAATATCCATGACAGATGTGAGATTGTAATTAATGGTTTATCTAAGGTGGCAACCTAAACACACATCTGGGTGGATTGAGGCACTGGTTTCCATCAGACTTGCCTGTATTTCTTCGGACCGCCACCCAGGCTCTAAGGGATCATAAGATTATTCAAACTGGAAACTTCCGTGTGCAGCCACAAGCCAATTATGGGCTCTGGCGTAGTTGACTAAGTTGTGCGAACTCTTACGGGTAGGCTAGCTGATGTAGGGGATGTAGGTTGGTACGGTCTACCCACATGTAAGGTGCTAGCGCTTCTGAAAGACTATGTCTCGGTCATCCGTTTCTCAAACACCATGTAGTGCGAGAACCAAGCGGAGGCGATCGAGTCTTGTGGGGAAAAGTGCGCAAACCTCTGCAGAGTGTATAAACTAATCATGATTAGCCGTGTCCCCGGTTATGGACAATTTGAGTATCTGGTAATTGGATATCATGTGAATCTCAACATGTTACTTCTAATAAATGTATTGGGTTTTGATGAGTACTTTTAATTGGGATTGAGGATGCTGTCAACCATTCTCGATGTTTAACAACCACCATGATAGTTAAATAAAGTTATTCCTTTGATGTAGGGAAAAATTGGCTTTTCGCAAAAACTGTAACCATAGAGCCTTACCACCAGCCATATATGCATGTAGTATAGGCTTATTTCCTTCATTGCTTTTATGTGTTACATTGCCAGCATATTCCATGTGCTGACCCGTTTTCGGGCTGCAACTTTCACGTTGCAGACTTTTCAGACGATGAGTAAGGTGTTAGGTCGTGGTTCTATACTCAGTGATGCCGTTGGAGTTGATGGACTCGCTTATCTTCCAAGCCTTCCGCTGTTATCATTAGGTGGCCTTAAGCCATATTATTGTAATAAGTTCCCTTGTGGACAACGATGTAATAAGTGTGTGATTGCTACTCTGCAATAAATCCTTGAAATCTTGTGTGGTGTCAACATTCTCGATCCGAGGATGACATCGAGCACGAGACTGGATCCATTCGGGTCTGGTCGCTACAGTTTTTGTGTGTTCACATGATTAGGATACTGTAGTAATCATGTTTTATAGCTTTTGTTTCAATAAAGTGCAAAGTAAGACCTTTAGGATAACCTACGGTGATAGTTATTTAATCTTGCTGTAAAAAATAGAAACTTTGAGCGCACGAGATTAGTTTTCATAAATCACAGAAACGTGCTTTGCAATTGATTATTTTTGCAGTAGATTAATGAAAAAATTATCTAGGACTTCCTAATTTGGTAGAATTTTTGGAGTTCCAGAAGTATCGTTTGATCTGATTATTACACTATTTCTGTTTTTGACAGATTCTGTTTTCATTGTGTTGTTTGCTTATTTTGATGAATCTATGAGTAGTATCGGAGGGTATGAACCATAGAGAAGTTTGAATACAGTATATATTACACCATTATGAATTTATAATGAGTTCACAACAGTACCAAAAGTGGTGGTTTATTTTCTTATATTAACGGAGCTTACGAGTTTTCTGTTAAGTTTTGTGTTGTGAAGTTTCAAGTTTTGGGTGAAGTTTCGATGGAATATGGAATAAGGAGTGTCAAGAGCCTAAGCTTGGGGATGCCCAAGGCACCCCAAGGTAATATTCAAGGACAACCAAGAGCCTAAGCTTGGGGATGCCCCGGAAGGCATCCCCTCTTTCGTCTTCGTTCATCGGTAACTTTACTTGGAGCTATATTTTTATTCACCACATGTTATGTGTTTTGCTTGGAGCGTCATTTTCCTTTGTTGGTATTTTCTTGCTTTCATTTAGAATAGTTATTTGCATCTCTATTTTCAATAAAATTGTCAAGGATAGCCTTTGCCATGCTTATTTTGCAAGTATACATGTTGCTGTTTCCAAACAGAAAGTTTACCGCTGTTGCAAAAATTCCCTAGAAAAGTAAGAATGTGATAAAACGTTGAAACCTTTTGCATAATAAGCTCTGATAAATTTACTACAGTGGTAATTTTAGTTCATAATTTTTTGAGTTAGGGAAGTATTGATACTCTTGCATTTTTGATAGACTGTACTGCTTTGACAGATTGCTGTTATGTTTGCATTGTTTGCATATGTTTGCTTCTTTGATTTTCCTATTTGAGGATAGGAATATTAAATATGCAAAGGCATTTAGTATGCAATGTTGAATAATAATTTTAGTGATTTGTTACAGTAGAGAATGATAAGGTTATCGCATTGTTTTATACTAACTTATCTCACAAGTTCTTGTTGAGTTTTGTGTGGATGAAGTTTTTGAGATTTAGGGAAACTGTGATATAAAAAGGAATTAAGGAGACAAAAAAGCTCAAGCTTGGGGATTCCCAAGGCATCCCAATATAATATTTCAAGAAGTCACAAGAATATAAGCTTGGGGATGCCACGGTAGGCATCCCACCTTTCTTCTTTGACAATTATCAGTTAGTATCGGTTGAACCTAAGTTTTTGCTTCTTCACTTGATGAGTGCTATCCTTGAAATGTAGTTTTGTTTTGTTTTGTTTGTTGTTTGAATAATATATCAAGATCTGAAATTCTTAAATGTTTGAGAGTCTTCACATAGTTACATAATTATTTAACTACTCATTGATCTTCACTTATATCTTTTTGGAGTAGTTTGTCATTTACTCGTGTGCTTCACTTATATCCTATGAGTAAATAGTTGAATGAGTTGAATATCATAAATCTGAAATTATATATGTTTCATATGCTTATCCCATGGGGAGTAATGACTTCACATATAAGAAGTACAGGTGGTAAATTTATTGAAGGTTAGCAAACATTGTATTGGTCACTTGAACAATTCATGAAAGAATATCGAAGGAAGAGAGATTTCACATATAATATACTATCCTGGACATCTTTTGTAATTGTGAGCACTCATTAAAATATGACATGCTAAAAGGTTGATGTTGGACAAGGAAGACAACGTAATGGGTTATGTTTTCTTATATCTAAAATAAAGTATATTGTCATGGATCGCCCAACATGTTGAGCTTGCCTTTCCCCCTCATGCTAGCCAAATTCTTCGCACCAAGTAGAGATACTACTTGTGCTTCCAAACATCCCTTAAACTAGTATTGCCATGAGAGTCCACCATACCTACCTATGGATTGAGTAAGATCCTTCAAGTAAGTTGTCATCGGTGCATGCAATAAAAATTGCTCTCTAAATATGTATGATCTTTTAGTGTGGAGAAAATAAGCTTTATACGATCTTGTGATATGGAAGCAATAAAAGCGACGGACTGCATAATAAAGGTCCCTATCACAAGTGGCAATATAAAGTGACGTTCCCTTGCATTAAGATTTTGTGCATCCAACTATAAAAGCGCATGACAACCTCTGCTTCCCTCTGCGAAGGGCCTATCTTTTATTCTTACCTTATGCAAGAGTCATGGTGATCTTCACCTTTCCTTTTATATTTCATCCTTTGGCAAGCACATTGTGTTGGAAAGATTTGATATATATATATATATATATATATATATATATATATATATATATATATATATATATATATATATATATATATATATATATATATATATCCAATTGGATGTAAGGCATCATGAACTATTATTGTTGACATTACCCTTGAGGTAAAAGGTTGAGAGGCGAATCTATAAGCCCCTATCTTTCTCTGTGTCTGATTAAAACTTTGAACCCATAAATATTGCGTGAGTGTTAGCAATTGTGAAAGACTAAATGATAGTTGAGTATGTGGAGTTTGCTAAATCAAAGCTCTGACATAGACTCTTCCTGAAAATAAGATGAATTGTAATTGTTTGATGACTGATAACATGATTTGTTAGTTTTCAAGAAAGTTTATGATCTATACTTTAACTTGTGAATAGCTTGTTACTTGATCATGAGAAGCTTTATGAGATGAGCTACTGTTATGATATATAATGATGCTAGAAAAGGTGATTGAAATTATCATTGATCAAACTTGTACACCTGCTAGCATTCACACATCATAAATTATTTCTTTTATCATTTACATACTCGAGGACGAGCAGGAATTAAGCTTGGGGATGCTGATACGTCTCCAACGTATCTATAATTTATGAAGTATTCATGCTATTATATTATCTGTTTTGGATGTTTATGGGCTTTATTAAACACTTTTACATTACTTTTGGGACTAACCTATTAACCTAGAGCCCAGTGCCAGTTTCTGTTTTTTCCCTTGTTTCAGTGTTTCGTAGAAAAGGAATATCAAACGGAGTCCAAACGGAATGAAACCTTCGGGAGAGTTATTTTTGGAACTGAAGCAATCCAGGGGACTTGGAGTGTACGTAAGGGAAGCAACAAGGAAGCCACGAGGTAGGGAGGCGCGCCCTACCCCCTGGGCGCGCCTCCCACCCTCGTGGGCCCCTCGTGGCTCCCCTGACCGACTTCTTTCGCCTATATATCTCCATATACCCTAAAAACATCGAGGAGCAGAATAGATCGGGAGTTCCGCCGCCGCAAGCCTCCAGAGCCACGAAAAAACAATCGGGACCCTATTCCGGCACCCTGCCGGAGGGGAGATCTCTCACCGGTGGCCATCTTCATCATCCTGGGGCTTCCATGACGAGGAGGGAGTAGTTCACCCTCGGGGCTAAGGGTATGTACCAGTAGCTATGTGTTTGATCTCTCTCTCTCTCTCTCTCTCTCTCTCTCTCTCGTGTTCTTGATTCGGCACCATCTTGATGTATCGCGAGCTTTGCTATTATACTTGGATCCTATGATGTTTCTCCCCCTCTACTCTCTTGTAATGGATTGAGTTTTCCCTTTAAAGTTATCTTATCTGATTGAGTCTTTAAGGATTTGAGAACACTTGATGTATGTCTTGCCGTGCTTATCTGTGGTGACAATGGGATATCACGTGATTCACTTGATGTATGTTTTGGTGATCAATTTACGGGTTCCGCCCATGAACCTATGCATAGGGGTTGGCACACGTTTTCGTCTTGACTCTCCGGTAGAAACTTTGGGGCACTCTTTGAAGTACTTTGTGTTGGTTGAATAGATGAATCTGAGATTGTGTGATGCATATCGTATAATCATACCCACGGATACTTGAGGTGACATTGGAGTATCTAGCTGACATTAGGGTTTTGGTTGATTTGTGTCTTAAGGTGTTATTCTAGTACGAACTCTATGACACATTGAACGGAAAGAATAGCTTCATGTTATTTTACTACGGACTCTTGAATAGATTGATCAGAAAGAATAACTTTGAGGTGGTTTCGTACCCTACCATAATCTCTTCGTTTGTTCTCCGCTATTAGTGACTTTGGAGTGACTCTTTGTTGCATGTTGAGGGATAGTTATATGATCCAATTATGTTATTATTGTTGAGAGAACTTGCACTAGTGAAAGTATGAACCCTAGGCCTTGTTTCCTAGCATTGCAATATCGTTTACGCTCACTTTTACCACTTGTTACCTTGCTGTTTTTATATTTTCAGATTACAAATACTCATATCTATCATCCATATTGCACTTGTATCACCATCTCTTCGCCGAACTAGTGCACCTATACAATTTACCATTGTATCGAGTGTGTTAGGGACACAAGAGACTCTTTGTTATTTGGTTGCAGGGTTGTTTGAGAGAGACCATCTTCATCCTACGCCTCCCACGGATTGATAAACCTTAGGTCATCCACTTGAGGGAAATTTGCTACTGTCCTACAAACCTCTGCACTTGGAGGCCCAACAACATCTACAAGAAGAAGGTTGTGTAGTAGACATCAGCGCCCCCCTTTCCTTCTCCCTCTCCCCCTTCCTTTCCCCCTCCTAGTAGGAGTAGGAAAGAGGGGAGTCCTACTCCTACTAGGAGGAGGACTCCTCCTCCTGGCGCGCCCTACAGGGCCGGCCGCCCCCCCTGTCGGTGTCAAAACCGGCGGATCTCGGGAAGGGGATCCCGAACTGTGCATCTAAGGTGGATGGTAACAGGAGGCGGGGGACACAATGTTTACCCAGGTTCGGGCCCTCTCAATGGAGGTAAAACCCTACTTCGTGCTTGATTAATATTGATGATATGAGTAGTACAAGAGTAGATCTACCACAAGATCGTAGAGGCTAAACCCTAGAAGCTAGCCTATGATGATTATGATTGTTGTATATCTGATCTATCGACTAGCCTGGCCCTGGTTTATATAATGCACCAGAGGCCCAGGATAACAAGAGTCCTAGCCGAATATGCCGGTGGGGGAGGAGTCCTTGTATTGATCACCAAGTCTTGTGGAATCTTCCTTGTATGCGGCAGCTGTCCAGACTGGCCCATGAGTATACGGCCATGGGGTTCCTCGGCCCAATCTAACAGATCGGGAGATGACGTGGTGAGTACCCCCTAGTCCAGGACACCGTCAGTAGCCCCCTGAACCGGTCTTCAAGTTAGGGACGCTCCTCGATTCTTCCAAACTGTTCTTCATCTTCGGTCGTCGGTCTTGAAAACTGGTTCAACAAATCTTCTCATCTTCGATCTTGCTGATCGCCGAAGTGCATCTGACGAGTTTACACGCGGGCATCCGAGGAGCCCCTTTAAGTTTCCGGCCTTTATCAATGCCTTTATTATTTTTATGCCACACCTCGGGTTTGAAGTTGTTCCCGGGCGGCAGTGTCCTCTTGCGTCCAAGCCCCAATGCTGACTGTATTCGAGGTATATTTTGCAGCCGAGCACCAACGTCGGGCTGTATCTGAGCCCCAACGCCGGACTATATCCAAGCTCCAACGCTGGAATGTATTCGAGGTGTCATAGACCACCCCGGTTCAAAGAAAAGTTGAAGGAGTTAAACCGAGCTTAATGCCGAAAATGCACTCTATGGAGCCAGCCAGTCAAATCCGAGCTTTATGTCGGACTACCTCCAAGGTGGTGCACCACCTCAGGCTTGGGCTGATTGTTAACGGGTTTTATTTCCGATGCGTGTAAATGTTTTAGCTGTCAACATGTATAACTAGTAGCCCTCAAGGTGTGTGTCGGTCTAAAACCTGAGATGCACTTGAAGGAAAACATGAAACCACTGATCCTGGTAGCCCCTGAGACTCAGGTCGATGCGCGAAATCGGCCTGAGGATCAACTCCTAGCTCGGTAGCACACATAGGAATAGAAACGCAATGTAATATATTAGAGATAATAGTGATCGGCGAACGGGCCCTTGAGAGAGGGTCTTGAAAATTTGTCGTAATATATTTAGCTTGATGCCGGACAGGTCCAAATGGTACCTATTGTTATCCGAAGACACGTTTGTCCATAGTTCGGTCAAGCCGAACACTTGGCAGTTGAAATTTTCTGCATTGAAATAGGCAATGCAGTAGCCCCCGAGACACTGGTCAGGTGGCAACACAAGATCAGGGGATCGATGTGCCCCTTTAATATTTATAAATAATGAGCGCAAAGCCCAGTAGCCCCCGAGCCTTAATGTGGGCACGGGTGGCCGAATTAAGGATCGATATCCAGAGTAAAATCACAGATTATGTGTAATGATTCTATGTATCCAAGTACTTTACATCATTATTTTGACTCCATTGTGACCGTTTATCAGTTGAAAGTGGCCCATCGTCAGCTTCTACCCCTTGGTAGATACTACGTAGGGTGTTTCCGCGATAACAAAGCAACCCTTAGCCGACGCGTCTCGGTGCGAAAGGCGGTTGTGTTAGCAGAAACGAGGCAATCAGATATGCGGGCTTTAAAACTTTCGCTTAGTCATAGGAGCTTTATACTGGGGAAGCTAGCTACGAGCCCCCGGTTAGTGTTCGGCGACAGCCGAGGTCAAGCCGTAAACTCTTCGGCATGAACGGCCCGTCATTTAGCATAGTCATCGGATCGCTGACCAGTTTACGCCTATTGTGACAGTCATCTTTCCGCTTTCTCCACCGAGGTGCTTGACCATGCGGCTGGAAGCACAATCGCGATGGTTCTCCTTTGCACACCTAGCGAACAAAGCGGGGCGTAGGAGGCAAGCACAGGAGCCGGGCAACCCAACTATTGACCGAAGACACAATTGAAACCGATGCATATATAGCAATATCCGAATGTTTTGCGAATCCTCGAAGGTGTCCGGCGTTGCACTGCGAGACTAATGCTGGAAACGCAAATAGTTTAAAAGTGCCATAGGCTCGAAAAGCCAAAAAACGTATTCAAAAGTTTAATGTCTGAACTAGATCAAGTGTTTGGTGCCAATCCGAAAATTGGACTTTTTTAAAAAAAAAGGTGCTTCTGTCATGCTTTAACATGACACATCCTATCTCAAGATTCCAAGCGGGTCAGCCTATGGCCTCAACCTCCTTATCCCCAAGGCGGAGTGCTTCTCCGAGGCTAGTTTAGCAAACTGCACTCGAGCAGATTTAGGGAGAAGCAAGGCTATCCGGCTATTGACCACACACTTGCATCGAGAAAGGAGTGATAGAAAAAAGACTTTGCAACGACCAAGAAGAAAAACAGCTCATACTAACTTAAGAGCCCCCACGTGACTTGGGTAAAAGAATTTTATGTATAATGACTGTATGTACCGAAGTACTAATATCATATCTTTGTTCACCCGAACTTTAAACGCGTCTTAACCGACCGTCGGCTTCTACCTCTTGGTCAAGGACGAAAAGTGTTATGTACTCCATTGTCGAGAATATCAGCGGTGTTTCCGATAACGAGCAATCAGGCCATAAGGCTGTAAGAGACAAAAGCGCTCAGGAACTTATGCTATATTACTAACAAAGTGTAAGAAGCATCTTCGAAGAAAATAGTACCCCCACCGATACCTTTCTTCGGTGCTCATTGTTACTATGAGACTTGTGCAATAGATTTTTTGTACTCATCAGTTCCGTTGTGTGCCGATGATGACCCGAAAGTATACGGGATAGTTGTAGCCTCTTTCGATAAGTAAGAGTGTCGAACCCAACGAGGAGCTAAAGGTAGAACAAATACTCTCTCAAGTCCTATCGGCCACTGATACAACTCTACGCACACTTGACGTTCGATTTACCTAGAACAAGTACGAAACTGGAAGTACTTTGTAGCTGTTGTTGGAAAGGTTTGCAAGAAAATAAAGAACACGTAAATATAAACTAGGGGCTGTTTAGATAAAGAAGCAATAAAGTAAATATAGCGAATGTGGAAAAGTGGTGGTAGGAGTTGAGGAATTGTCCCTAAGCAACTGACTATGTTACTAGACTGATAATCACTATTGCAATTCTATTTGAGGGAGAGGCATAAGCTAACATATCATCCCTTACTTGGAATTCTATGCACTTATGATTGGAACTCTAGCAAGCATCCGCAACTACAAAAGATTCATTAAGGTAAAACCCAACCATAGCATTAAAGCATCAAGTCCCCTTTTATCCCATACGCAAACAACCTACTTACTCGGGTTTGTGTTTCAGTCACTCACGCAACCCACCATAAGCAAATCATAAACATATTGCAAACCCTACAGCGGGAATCCCTCACGCTTGCGCGACACGGAGGGCACAATAGGACATCACCAATGATAAAACATGCAACTCAAACCAATCATAGCAATTCATCAATCACCGATAGGACAACGAAAATCTACTCAGACATCATAGGATGGCAACACATCATTGGAAAATAATATGAAGCATAAAGCACCATGTTCAAGTAGAGGGTACAGCGGGTTGCGGGAGAGTGGACCGCTGAATATAGAAGGGCGAAGGTGATGGAGATGTCGGTGAAGATGACGGCGGTGTTAGTGAAGATCGCGGTGATGATGATCGCCCCCGGCGGCATTCCGGCGCCACCGGAAGCAAGGGGGAGAGAGGCCCCCTTCTTCTTCTTCTTCTTCTTCTTCTTCTTCCTTGACCTCCTCCCTAGATGGGAGAAGGGTTTCCCCTCTGGTCATTGTCCCATGGCTTGGGAGGGCGAGAGCCCCCGAGATTGGATCTATCTCTCTTTTTGCGTTACATCCGTGCTCTGTTTCACCGTTTCGTATATATACGGAGACCCGTAACTCCGATTTGCCTGAAACCTTCACCCAGATTTTTCTCGTAAAATTAGCTTTCTTGTGGCAAAAGAAGAGCATCAACCGCCTTACGGGTGGCCCACGAGAGTGGGGGCCGCGCCCCCCTGGAGGGGTGGTGGGCCCCTATCTCGAGGCCACCTCGGGCATCGTCTCGCGTTGATTCTTCCTCCCAAAAATCACAAATATTCCAAAATAATTCTCCGTCCGTTTTTATCCCGTTTGGATTCCGTTTGATATTGGGTTTCTGCGAAACATTAAACATGCAACAAACAGGAACTGGCACTGGGCACTGGATCAATATGTTAGTCCCAAAAATAGTATAAAAAGTTGCCAAAAGTATATAAAAGTTGTAGAATATTAGCATGGAACAATCAAAAATTATAGATATGACGGAGACGTATCAGCATCCCCAAGCTTAATTCCTGCTCGTCCACGAGTAGGTAAATGATAAAAAAGATAATTTTTGATGTGGAATGCTACCTAGCATAATCTTGATCATATGTCTAATCATGGCATGAATATTAAGACATGAGTGATTCAAAGCAATAGTCTATCGTTTGACATAAAAACAATAATACTTCAAGCATACCAACCAAGCAATTATATCTTATTAAAATAACATAGCCAAAGAAAGCTCATCCCTGAAAAATCATATAGTCTTGCTATGCTCCATCTTCACCACACAAAATATTCACATCATGCACAACCCCGATGACAAGCCAAGCGATTGTTTCATACTTTTGACGTTTCTCAAACCTTTTCAACTTTCACGCAATACATGAGCGTGAGCCATGGATATAGCACTATAGGTGGAATAAAATATGATGATGGAGGTTATGTGCAGAAGACAAAAAAGGAGAAAGTCTCACATCGACGCGGCTAATCAACGGGCTATGGAGATGCCCATCAATTGATGTCAATGCGTGGAGTAGGGATTGCCGTGCAACGGATGCACTAGAGTTATAAGTGTATGAAAGCTCAAACTGAAACTAAGTGGGTGTGCATCCAACTTGCTTGCTCATGAAGACCTAGGGCATTTGAGGAAGCCCATCGTTGGAATATACAAGCCAAGTTCTATAATGAAAATTCCCACTAGTATAAGAAAGTGACAACATAGGAGACAATCTATATGAAGAACATGGTGCTACTTTGAAGCACAAGTGTGGAAAAAGAGATAGTAACATTGCCCCTTTTTATTTTTTTATTTTTTTTGCGGGCTTCTTTGGCCCCATTTTTTATTTAGGCTTCTTTGGCCTCTCTTTTTTTTTGTTTTTTTGATGGGGCAATGCTCTAATAATGATGATCATCACACTTTTATTTACTTACAACTCGATATTACAACTCGATACTAGAACAAAGATATGACTCTATATGAATGCCTCCGGCGGTGTACCGGGATGTGCAATGATCTAGCGTAACGATGACATCAAAAAACGGACAAGCCATGAAAACATCATGCTAGGTATCGTACGATCATGCAAAGCAATATGACGATAAATGCTCAAGTCATGTATATGATGATGATCAAAGTTGCATGGCAATATATCTCGGAATGGCTATGGAAATGCCATAATAGGTAGGTATGGTGGCTGTTTTGAGGAAGATATAATGAGGCTTATGTGTGATAGAGTGTATCGTATCACGGGGTTTGGATGCACCGGCGAAGTTTGCACCAACTCTCGAGGTGAGAAAGGGCAATGCACGGTACCGAAGAGGCTAGCAATGATGGAAGGGTGAGAGTGCGTATGATCCATCGACTCAACATTAGTCATAAAGAACTCACATACTTATTGCAAAAATCTATTATTCATCGAAACAAAGTACTACGTGCATGCTCCTAGGGGGATAGATTGGTAGGAAAAGACCATCGCTCGTCCCCGACCGCCACTCATAAGGAAGACAATCAATAAACACCTCATGCTCCGACTTCGTTACATAACGGTTCACCATACGTGCATGCTACGGGACTTGCAAACCTCAACACAAGTATTTCTCAATTTCACAATTACTCAACTAGCACGACTCTAATATCACCACCTTTATATCGCAAAACTATTGCAAGGAATCAAACATATCATATTCAATGATCTACAAGTTTTATGTAGGATTTTATGACTAACCATGTGAATGACTAATTCATGTCATCTCTCTAAATAGATATAAGTGAAGCAAGAGAGTTTAATTATTTCTACAAAAGATATGCCCACGCTCTAACAAATATAAGTGAAGCAAAAGAGCATTCTACAAATGGCGGTTGTCTATGTAAAGAGAAACAGGCAATCCAAACTTCAAATGATATAAGTGAAGCACATGAAGCATTCTATAAAGCCACACTCAAAAGATTTAAGTGAAGTGCAATGAGCATTCTATAAATCAACCAAGGACTATCTCATACCAGCATGGTGCATAAAATAAAAATGAAAACTAAATGCAAAAGACGCTCCAAGACTTGCACATAATGGATGAACGAAACGAATTCGAAAACATACTGATGCTTGTTGAAGAAAGAGGGGATGCCTTCCGGGGCATCCCCAAGCTTAGACGCTTGAGTCTCCTTGAATATTTACTTGGGGTGCCTCGGGCATCCCAAAGCTTGAGCTCTTGCCTCTCTTCCTTTTCCTCATATCGAGACATCCTCGATTAGACACTACATCCACACAGAACTTCAATAGAAAACTCGGTAAGATCCGTTAGTATAATAAATCAAATCACCACTCTAAGTACTGTATCAAACCAATTCATATTTTGTTTTTGCATTGTGTCTACTGTAATATAACTTTTTCATGGCGTAATCCACTGATATAAATTGATAGTTTCATCAAAACAAGCAAACTATGCATCAAAAACAGAATCTGTCTAAAACAGAACAGTCTGTAACAATCTGAACATCCACCATACTTATGATACTTGAAAAATTCTGCCAAAATTACGAAAAATAAAAAATTTGTACATCAAGACAGTTCAGAAAGAATCAGAACCATTTGACGTTCCAGTCAAAATTTAAAAATCGCGCACTACAGCCAAAGTTTTTGTCCTGCACCGTACAAACCAACAAGTATTGTAAACATCCTAAAGGCAAACCTTGGCACATTATTTTTATAATACAATGGAATTGTACAAGGGGATAAATATGTGTGTTGAAAAGTTTCTGTAATCAAGATTCACAAAGTTGCCGTGAGCATGAACAAAGTTCAAGGAGCTCTCCCACTTCAACAATGCTTGTCTTTCTCACTTTCGCTTTCCTTTTTGAAAAAGTTTTGGGTTCCCCTCTTTATTTTTGTTGTTTTTTCAACTATATAAAAGCACTAAACAGAAATAAATGACTCTCTAAAACTTCCGGGTTGTCTCTCTGGCAGCGCTTTCTTTAAAGCCATTAAGCTAGGCATTTAATACTCAAGTAATGAATCCACCTGGATCCCAAGGTATATCAAAGCCAATTTTAATTAACAATGATTTGTAATTTAGTAGTGAGCACAAAGTAACATATATCATGCAACAACAAAGTCTAACTCTCTTCCTATGCATCGGCATGTCATAAAAGAACAATTCATGCACATATAGTAAAGGCCAATGCATAGTATAAGCAGTTTCTTGCAATTTCATAGTATGGGAAACATAGAGAGGTGGAGACATAGTTCCTCTCTCATAATAATTGCAAGTAGGAGCAGCAAGCACATGCATATTACATTAATCAAAATCATCATATGCAATGGTAAAAGGCAAACCCATCAATATAATCCTTACTAAGCACAAATTTCTCCGATATAGTGTAGTCGGGAGAATTCAAAAAGATAATAGGACTATCATGCGTGGGTGCAATAGCAAAATTTTCATGTTTAACATAAGGAACTATAGCAAGTTCATCTCCATAAGCATAATTCATATTGGCATCTTGGCCACAAGCATAGCAAGCATCATCAAAAAGGAATATTTCAAGAGAATCAACGGGATCATAGCAATCATCCTTCGGTAAGCACGAAGGGTAATTAAATAATGTATGAGTTGGAGGGTTACTCTCATTAGAAGGTGGGCACGGGTAGCTAATCCGCTCTTCCTCCTTTTGTTCTTCGCTCCCCTCATCATCTTTTTCATCCAATGAGCTCACTGTTTCATCAATTTCTTCTTCCATAGCTTCCTGCAAAATATTAATCTCTTCTTGGACAGCGGAGACTTCCTTCATAAAAGCATTAATATAGTAATTGTATTCATAATTTTCATAGCAATATCTAAGTATAGCAAGATTTTCAGGCCTACAAACTGCATCATCAAAATCATCAAACGCTTTAAACATAGATTCAATCTCATAAGCACCCATAAAAGCAACAAATTCTTCTATTTGTTCCACATCATAGTAATCATATCTACCATTAGCATAAGAAGCCAAGGTTTCATTATCATTGAATTTGCATGAAAAGGGAAGGTGTGGATCCTCCACCCTAGAGCAACAAGTATAATCATGCATCACACATAGTTGACGAGCATACCAACGCAAAATATTGATGATATGGGTAGTACAAGAGTGGATCTACCACGAGATCAGAGAGGCTAAACCCTAGAAGCTAGCCTATGGTATGATTGTTGTCCGTCCTCACGGACTAAAACCTCCGGTTTATATAGACACCGGATAGGGTTAGGGTTACACAGAGTCGGTTACAATGGTAGGAGATCTACATATCCGTATCGCCAAGCTTGCCTTCCACGCCAAGGAAAGTCCCATCCGGACACGGGACGAAGTCTTCAATCTTGTATCTTCATAGTCCAGGAGTCCGGCCAACGGTGATAGTTCGGCTATCCGGACACCCCCTAATCCAGGACTCCCTCAGTGGGCACGGGTAGCTAATCCGCTCTTCCTCCTTTTGTTCTTCGCTCTCCTCATCATCTTTTTCATCCAATGAGCTCACAGTTTTATCAGTTTCTTCTTCCATAGCTTCCTGCAAAATATTAGTCTCTTCTTGGACAGCGTTGACTTTCTTCATAAAAGCATTAATATAGTAATTGTATTCATAATGTTCATAGCAATATCCAAGTATAGCAAGATTTTTAGGCCTATAAACATCATCATCTAAAGCTTCATATTTTTCAAACAAAGATTCAATTTCATAAGCAGCCTTAAAAGCAACAAATTCTTCTATTTGTTCCACATCATAGTAATCATATATACCATTAGCATAAGAAGCTAAGGTTTCATTATCATTAAATTTGCATGAAAAGGGAAGGTGTGGAGCCTTCATCCTAGAGAAACAAGTAATATCATATCTCAAGCATAGATCCCAGGCATACCAATGCAACATAATAAATTGGTCCCATAATAGTTTCCCTTTTTGTGTCGAGCGATAATCCCTAAAGTATTCACGTTGATCCAACGTGTCTCCCATTATAAAGTTGAATGGGGTTTTCTCAGGATTATCAAAGTAGTACATAATATCTTTCGCATAATGAGAATCGAGGGTTTTAGGAGTTACCCCATCCTCATGAGTAGCAAGTACAACTAATTTTTTTGGTATTTTTTGTTCCGTATCCATAATTAAAGATAGAGAACAACTAAGAACAGCAAATAAAAATTACTTAGTGATAAAGCAAACAAGCACACACGAGAATATTCACCCCACGCTATGACTCCCCGGCAACGGCGCCAGAAAAAGGTCTTGATGACCCGCAAGTATACGGGATAGTTGTAGCCTCTTTCGATAAGTAAGAGTGTCGAACCCAACGAGGAGCTAAAGGTAGAACAAATACTCTCTCAAGTCCTATCGGCCCTTCGATACGACTCTCATGCGCTTGATGTTCGCTTTACCTAGAACAAGTATGAAACTAGAAGTACTTTGTAGGTGTTGTTGGAAAGGTTTGCAAGAAAATAAAGAACGCGTAAATATAAACTAGGGGCTGTTTAGATAAAGAAGCAATAAAGTAAATATAGCGAGTGTGGAAAAGTGGTGGTAGGAGTTGTGGAATTGTACCTAAGCAACTGACTATGTTACTAGACCGATAATCACTATTGCAATTCTATTTGAGGGAGAGGCATAAGCTAACATATCATCCCTTACTTGGAATTCTATGCACTTATGATTGGAACTCTAGCAAGCATCCGCAACTAATAAAGATTCATTAAGGTAAAACCCAACCATAGCATTAAAGCATCAAGTCCCCTTTTATCCCATACGCAAACAACCTACTTACTCGGGTTTGTGTTTCAGTCACTCACGCAACCCACCATAAGCAAATCATAAACATATTGCAAACCCTACAGCGGGAATCCCTCACGCTTTGCCGACACGGAGGGCACAATAGGACAGCACCAATAATAAAACATGCAACTCAAACCAATCATAGCAATTCATCAATCACCGATAGGACAACGAAAATCTACTCAGACATCATAGGATGGCAACACATCATTGGAAAATAATATGAAGCATAAAGCACCATGTTCAAGTAGAGGTACAGCGGGTTGCGGGAGAGTGGACCGCTGAATATAGAAGGGGAAGGTGATGGAGATGTCGGTGAAGATGACGGCGGTGTTAGTGAAGATCGCGGTGATGATGATCGCCCGTGCATTCCGGCGCCACCGGAAGCAAGGGGAGAGAGGCCCCCTTCTTCTTCTTCTTCTTCTTCCTTGACCTCCTCCCTAGATGGGAGAAGGGTTTCCCCTCTGGTCCTTGGCTCCCATGGCTTGGGAGGGCGAGAGCCCCTCCGAGATTGGATCTATCTCTCTGTTTCTGCGTTACATCCGGGCTCTGTTTCACCGCTTGTATATATGGAGATCCGTAACTCCGATTGGCCTGAAACCTTCGCCCAGATTTTTCTCGTAAAATTAGCTTTCTTGCAGCAAAAGAAGAGCATCAACTGCCTTACGGGTGGCCCATGAGAGTGGGGGCCGCGCCCCCTTGGAGGGGTGGTGGGCCCCTATCTCGTGGCCACCTCGGGCATCGTCTCACGTTGATTCTTCCTCCCAAAAATCACAAATATTCCAAAATAATTCTCCGTCCATTTTTATCCCGTTTGGATTCCGTTTGATATTGGGTTTTCTGAAACATAAAACATGCAACAAGCAGAACTGCCTTGAGCCTTTGGATCAATATGTTAGTCCCAAAAAATAGTATAAAAAGTTGCCAAAAGTATATAAAAGTTGTAGAATATTGGCATGGAACAATAAAAAATTATAGATACGATGGAGACGTATCAGCCGACCATAATTGGAAACAGTAAGAGCGCTAGATTTTGGCTTCACGCAGTCTGAGGTCCGGCTCGGATGAACCGATCGTGACAATCGCAGAGGTGCTCCCTTTACTCCCTAGCCGAACAATCGGGAACGTAGGGGTACACACAGGAGCAAGGCAACCCAGCTTGCAAATCGCTTAAGTCAACATGGTGCATATTGTGGCGTAATACACGAACAAGGAACGAAGTCGTACAAGTATAATCATATGCAAGAGGAAAAGCTTCACAAAGGAAGCCCCAAGTAAACAGGGTGTTTGAATATGTGTGTCACAAACAAAGTTTTGACAAGGAACTTTGTCACAAACAACTTTGTGCCAAAAAGTATAATGCTTGGTCAAACCGAACAAAATTTAAAAACTGAAAGTTTTTTAGCATGCAAGCAACTTAGCTGGTTAATGTGTTCGGTGTTGATGACGTGATTCGGGCTTGTGGCGGGACGAAGACGCCCATTGAACCGACAAGGTTCGCAGTCCTCGGCATGGCCGAGGTCCCAGCCCCCAGGTCCGAGGTGTCCGAGCAAGGAGTTCGGCACTCCAGAGTAGTGACCGCGTAACGCGGTCAAAATCGATTACCTGGTTTATTTGTTGTAGCAATTCGAAGAAAGGTGATCCCCAAAATTGGGACTCGATCCGCACACCCATTGTCTGATGGGCGATAAAGCGGCGGCACGGCGATGCTGGCAAAGGTTGGCTCGCCGAGGCAAAGCCCTCGGTCCAGCTAACGTGACGGAGCTGGTCGGCTAGTGACGCCGAAGTCTCCGGAGTATAGGTTGATGAAGAGATGGCGAAGCCCCCGGTCCCGAGGTGTCGAAGCCTCGATGTCAGCCGATGAGTTGAAGTAGGTCGGCGTGATGGACACCGGCTTGAAGGAGCAATAGTGCGGCCCTGCCGATGCAGGTCGTGACGTGGTCAATGCCGGCTTGATGAAGTGACCGTGCGGTGATGCGGTGTGCCGCTCCGTGTAATCTGTGGGGCGGCGATGTTGGTGATGATTTATCCTTTGCGATGCCGAAATCTTGTTTGGCTTGCCGAGATGATGATCCGAAAAAGTTGAGCTCGGCTCAACAAAGTGACTACGTGTCTAGCGCAGGTCGGCAGCCGTGGAGCAATATTGCCGGACTGGTTTGACACCAGCATGATGTTGAAGATCATGTTCAAAAAATCTTAAAGTTAGCGGGATGTGTTCGGGAACAAAACACAATACCCCATACAAAACTTCCTTCAAAAAGGATGTCCGAAGTCCCGTTCATAAAAAAAAAAACGAACTCGGGTTGGATTCGTTCTCGCGCGGAAAACAGATCCGAAAAGTGATGCACTAATCGGAAGGTCCCCGGAGTTCGGACGGTCGGATCGAGATGAAATTTTGAGAGGTGGTAGATGTAGGAATTCCGCAGCCGATCAACGGTTGGATCTTCCAAAAGACGTCTGAGCTAGAAGCTGGACACCACGCCCTAAACTCGTCCAGATTCCCGTCCAGATTTGACAGGGCTCTGGTATATCGCGGATTGCCAGAGATTCCTACATCGGAACTCGATGAACTTTTCCAGGGTTGTTGTAGACTCAGTTCCGCACAGTTGCACCGAAGCAATCGTTAACACGACACTTGAGGAGGCGGTGGCGGCGGACACAAGTTCGCTGTCCAGAAAAACAGCACGGTCGCCCGAGGGCAATGTTGACGTTGAGCCCCCGGGCTCCCTGGATTATTCCTCCATGATGTTGATAGAGATCGGAGCTGATGTTGATGAAGGCCCTTATCCTAACATGACGATCGGAGGTAGGGCGCAGTCCTTGGTCAAACCAAGGTGACCAGTCGAGCTGGTGACGAAGATGCCGAAGTCGCAGTTGATCTGCAGGTGAGCCATCGACTTTCTGCCGAACACACAGCGGAACTCTCAATGAAAGCACCAATGTCGGTGTCAAAACCAGCGGATCTTGGGTAGGGGGTCCCGAACTGTGCGTCTAAGGTGGATGGTAACAGGAGGCGGGGGACACAATGTTTACCCAGGTTCGGGCCCTCACGATGGAGGTAAAACCCTACTTCCTGCTTGATTAATATTGATGATATGAGTAGTACAAGAGTAGATCTACCACGAGATCGTAGAGGCTAAACCCTAGAAGCGAGCCTACGATGATTATGCTTGTTGTATATCTGATCTATCGACTAGCCTGGCCCTGGTTCATATAATGCACCAGAGGGCCAGGATAACAAGAGTCCTAGCCGAATACGCCTGTGGGGGAGGAGTCCTTGTCTTGATCACCAAGTCTTGTGGAATCTTCCTTGTATGCGGCAGTTGTCCGTACTGGCCCATGAGTATACGGCCATGGGGGTTCTTGCTACGTCTTGAGCTTGCGTTGGTTTTCCCCGAAGAGGAGAGGATGATGCAGCAGAGTAGCGTAAGTATTTCCTCCAGTTTTTGAGAACCAAGGTATCAATCCAGTAGGAGGCCGCGCGCAAGTCCCTCGTACCTACACAAAGCAAATACCTCCTCGCAACCAACGTGAATAGGGGTTGTCAATGTTGGAAATATGCCCTAGAGGCAATAATAAAAGGATTATTATTATATTTCCTTGTTCATGATAATTGTCTTTTATTCATGCTATAATTGTATTATCCGGAAATCGTAATACACGTGTGAATACATAGAACACAATACGTCCCTAGTAAGCCTCTAGTTGACTAGCTCGTTGGTCAACAGATAGTCATGGTTTCCTGACTATGGATATTAGATGTCGTTGACAACGGGATCACATCATTAGGAGAATGATGTGATGGACAAGACCCAATCCTAAGCATAGCACAAGATCGTGTAGTTCGTTTTGCTAGAGCTTTTCCAATGTCAAGTATCTTTTCCTTAGACCATGAGATGTGTAACTCCCGGATACCGTAGGAGTGCTTTGGGTGTACCAAAGCGTCACTGGCGAATCGGGTGACTATAAAGGTACACTACGGTATCTCCGAAAGTGTCATTGGGTTGACACGGATCGAGGCTGGATTTGTCACTCCGTATTACGGAGAGGTATCACTGGGCCCACTCGGTAGTGCATCATCATAATGAGCTCAAAGTGACCAAGTGTCCGGTCACGGGATCATGCATTACAGTGCGAGTAAAGTGACTTGCGGTAACGAGATTGAGCGAGGTATTGGGATACCAACGATCGAATCTCGGGCAAGTAACATACCGTCGACAAAGGGAATAGTATACGGGATTGATTGAATCCTCGACATCGTGGTTCATCCGATGACATCATCGAGGAGCATGTGGGAGCCAACATGGGTATCCAGATCCGCTATTGGTTATTGACCGAGAGTCGTCTCGGTCATGTATCGCATGTCTCCGAACCCGTAGGGTCTACACATAAGGTTCGGTGGCGCTAGGGTTATTAGGAAGACTTGTATGTGATTACGAATGTTCTTGAGTCCGGATGAGATCCCGGACTTCACGAGGAGTTCGGAATGGTCCGGAGGTAAAGATTTATATATGGGAAGTTGTCAAGCGGACACCGGAAAGTTTCGGGTCATATCGGTATTGTCTGGGGCCACCGGAGAGGTTCCGGGTCCACCAAGAGGGGCCATCCTCTCGGAGGGCCTCATGGGCCACAAGGCAGGGAACCAGCCTGGAGGGCTTGCGCCCCCCTTGGGTCCATGCGCCTAGGGTTGGGGGAACCCTAGTGGGGCGCCCCTTTGCTTGGGGGAAAGCCCTCCCGGCCGTCGCCCCCTCTAGATCTCATCTAGAGGGGCCGCCCCTGCCCCTTCCCTATAAATAGAGGGGTGAGGGAGGCTGCAACACACTTCAAGGCGCAACCCTCCCTCCCGAACACCTCTCCTCCTCCGTTGAGTGCTTGGCGAAGCCTGCCGAATCTTGCCTCTCCACCATCATCACGTCGTCGTCTGTTGCCATGGAGCCTTCTTCCTCAACCTCTCCTTCCCCCTTGCTGGATCAAGAAGGAGGAGATGTCGTCCGTTCCGTACGTGTGTTGAACGCGGAGGTGCTGTCCGTTCGGCACTTGGTCATCGGTGATCTGAATCACGGCGAGTACGACTCCATCATCACCGTTCCCTTGAACGCTTCTGCACGCGATCTACAAGTGGTATGTAGATGCAATCTCTCTCCCATGATTCGTTTCTTAGATGAACTCATAGATGGATCTTGGTGAAACCGTAGGAAAAATTTTAATTTTCTGCAACGTTCCCCAACAGTGGTATCAGAGCTAGGTCTATGCGTAGTTCTCTATTGCACGAGTAGAACACAATTTTGTTGTGGGCGTAGATCTTGTCAACTTGCTTGCCGCTACTAGTCTTTTCTTGCTTCAGCGGTATTGTGGGATGAAGCGGCCCGGACCGACCTTACACGTGCGCTTACGTGAGACAGGTTCCACCGACTGACATGCACTAGTTGCATAAGGTGGCTAGCGGGTGTCTGTCTCTCCTACTTTAGTTGGAGCGGATTAGATGAAAAGGGTCCTTATGAAGGGTAAATAGAAGTTGACAAAATCACGTTGTGGTTATTCGTAGGTAAGAAAACGTTCTTGCTAGAACCCAATTGCAGCCACGTAAAAGATGCAACAACAATTAGAGGACGTCTAACTTGTTTTTGCAGCAATTGTCATGTGATGTGATATGGCCGAAGTTGTGATGAATGATGAATGATATATTGTGATGTATGAGATCATGTTCTTGTAATAGGAATCACGACTTGCATGTCGATGAATATGACAACGGCAGGAGCCATAGGAGTTGTCTTATTTTTGTATGACCTGCGTGTCATTGAAGAGCGCCATGTAAATTACTTTACTTTATTGCTAAGCGCGTTAGCCATAGAAGTAGAAGTAGTCGTTGGCGTGACAACTTCATGAAGACACGATGATGGAGATCATGATGATGGAGATCATGGTGTCATGCGGTGACAAGATGATCATGGAGCCCGAAGATGGAGATCGAAGGAGCTATATGATATTGGCCATATCATGTCACTACTTTATATAATTGCATGTGATGTTTATTATGTTTTATGCATCTTGTTTACTTAGAACGACGGTAGTAAATAAGATGATCCTTAGAATAATTTCAAGAAAGTGTTCCCCTAACGTGCACCGTTGCTAAAGTTAAATCGTTTCAAGCACCACGTGATGATCGGGTGTGATAGATCCTTACGTTCACATACAACGGGTGTAAGACAGTTTTACACATGCATAAACACTTAGGATTAACTTGACGAGCCTAGCATGTACAGACATGGCCTCGGAACACAAGAGACCGAAAGGTCGAACATGAGTCGTATGGAAGATACGATCAACATGGAGATGTTCACCGACGATGACTAGTCCGTCTCACGTGATGATCGGACACGGCCTAGTTGACTCGGATCATGTAACACTTAGATGACTAGAGGGATGTCAAATCTGAGTGGGAGTTCATTAAATAATTTGATTAGATGAACTTAATTATCATGAACTTAGTCTAAAGTCTTTGCAAAATATGTCTTGTAGATCAAATGGCCAACGCTCATGTCACCATGAACTTCAACGCGTTCCTAGAGAAAACCAAGCTGAAAGACGATGGCAGCAATTATTTGGACTGGGTCCGGAACCTGAGGATCATCCTCATAGCAGCCAAGAAACAATATGTCCTAGAAGCACCGCTAGGTGAAGCACCCTTCCCAGAGAACCAAGACATTATGAATGCCTGGCAGTCTCGTGCTAATGATTACTCCCTCGTTCAGTGCGGCATGCTTTACAGCTTAGAACCGGGGCTCCAAAAGCGTTTTGAGCAACACAGAGCATATGAGATGTTCGAGGAGCTGAAAATGGTTTTCCAAGCTCATGCCCGGGTCGAGAGATATGAAGTCTCCGACAAGTTCTATAGTTGTAAAATGGAGGAAAACAGTTCATCGGTGAGCACATACTCAAAATGTGCAGGTTGCACAACCGCTTTGTCCAGCTGGACATTAACCTCCCGGACGAGGCGGTCATTGACAGAATCCTTGATCCTCCCACCAAGCTACAAGAGCTTTGTGATGAACTACAATATGCAAGGGATGGTGAAGACCATTCTGAAGTATTCTCAATTTGAAGTCGCAGAGGTTGAAATCAAGAAAGAACATCAAGTGTTGATGGTCAATAAAACCACCAAGTTCAAGAAGGGCAAGGGTAAGAAGAACTTCAAGAAGGACGGCAAAGATGTTGCCGCGCCCGGTAAGCAAGTTGCCGGGAAGAAGTCAAAGAATGGACCCAAGCCTGAGACAGAGTGCTTTTATTGCAAAGGGAAGGGCCACTGGAAGCGGAACTGCCCCAAATACTTAGCGGACAAGAAGGCCGGCAACACTAAAGGTATATTCGATATACATGTAATTGATGTGTACCTTACAAGTACTCGTAGTAACTCCTGGGTATTTGATACCGGTGCTGTTGCTCATATTTGTAACTCACAGCAGGAGCTGCGGAATAAACGGAGACTGGCGAAGGACGAGGTGACGATGCGCGTCGAGAATGGTTCCAAGGTCGATGTGATCGCCGTCGACACGCTACCTCTACATTTACCTACGGGATTAGTTTTAAACCTCAATAATTGTTATTTAGTGCCAAGTTTGAGCATGAACATTGTATCAGGATCTCGTTTAATGCGAGATGGCTACTCATTTAAATCCGAGAATAATGGTTGTTTTATTTATATGAGAGATATGTTTTATGGTCATGCTCCGATGGTCAATGGTTTATTCTTAATGAATCTCGAGCGTAATGTTACACATATTCATAGTGTGAATACCAAAAGATGTAAAGTTGATAACGATAGTCCCACATACTTGTGGCACTGCCGCCTTGGTCACATTGGTGTCAAGCGCATGAAGAAGCTCCATTCTGATGGACTTTTAGAGTCTCTCGATTATGAATCATTTGACACATGTGAACCATGCCTCATGGGCAAAATGACCAAGACTCCGTTCTTCGGAACAATGGAGCGAGCAACCAACTTATTGGAAATCATACATACCAATGTGTGTGGTCCAATGAGCGTTGAGGCTCGCAGAGGATATCGTTATGTTCTCACTCTCACAGACGAATTAAGTACATATGGGTATGTCTACTTGATGAAACACAAGTCTGAGACCTTTGAAAAGTTCAAGGAATTTCAGAATGAGGTAGAGAATCAACGTGACCGAAAAATAAAGTTCTTACGATCAGATCGTGGAGGAGAATATTTAAGTCACGAATTTGGTACACACTTAAGGAAATGTGGAATCGTTTCACAACTCACGCCGCTGGAACACCTCAACAGAACGGTGTGTCCGAGCGTCGTAATCGCACTCTATTGGATATGGTGCGATCTATGATGTCTCTTACCGATTTACCGCTATCATTTTGGGGATCGCTCTAGAGACAGCTACATTGACTTTAAATAGGGCACCGTCTAAATCCGTTGAGGCGACCATTGTATGAATTATGGTTTGGGAAGAAACCTAAGCTATCGTTTCTAAAAGTTTGGGGATGCGATGCTTATGTCAAGAAACTTCAACCTGAAAAGCTCGAACCCAAGTCGGAAAATCGTCTTCATAGGATACCCTAAGGAAACCATTGGGTATACCTTCTACCTTAGATCCGAAGGCAAGATCTTTGTTGCCAAGAACAGATCCTTTCTGGAAAAAGAGTTTCTCTCGAAAGGAGTAAGTGGGAGGAAAGTAGAACTCGATGAAGTACTACCTCTTGAATCGGAAAGTAGTGCAGCTCAGGAAAATGTTCATGTGGTGCCTACACCTACTAGAGAGGAAATTAATGATGATGATCAAGGTACTTCGGATCAAGTTGCTACTGAACTTCGTAGGTCCACAAGGACACGTTCCACACCAGAGTGGTATGGCAACCCTGTCCTGGAAATCATGTTGTTAGACAACGGTTATAACGCCCCCGATGCGGCTATATCTCCCACGTGTCGAGGCACGACTTAGAGGCATAACCGCATTGAAAGCAATGTCGCAAGTGAGGTAATCTTCACACAACCCATATAATAAATAAGGGAAAGAGATAATAGTTGGCTTACAGTCGCCACTTCACACAGTACATAAATAAACATCCATCATTCAGAGTACACTCAAGGTCCGACTACGGAACCAAAAATAAAAGAAGATACCCCAAATGCTACACAGATCCCCGATCGTCCCAACTGGGCACCACTACTGATCATCAGGAAAAGACACATAGTAACGACCACGTTCCTCATCGAACTCCCACTTGAGCTCGGTTGAATCACCTGCACTGGCCTCATCGGAACCTGCAACTGTGTTTGGAAGTATCTGTGAGTCACGGGGACTCAGCAATCTCACACCCGCGAGATCAAGACTATTTAAGCTTATAGGAAGGACTGAGTAGTAAAGTGGAGCTGCAGCAAGCGACTAGCATATATGGTGGCTACATCGCAAAAGAGAGCGAGAAGAGGAGCAAAGCACGGTCGTGAAACTAGTAGCGATCAAGAAGTGATCCTGAACTACTTACGTCAGACATAACTCCAACACCGTGTTCACTTCCGGACTCCGAGAAGAGACCATCACGTTACACACGCGTTGATGTGTATTTTAATTGAGGTCAACTTTGGGTTTTCTACAACCGGACATTAACAAACTCCCATCTGCCTCATAACCGCGGGCACGGCTTTCGAAAGATATTACCCTGCAGGGGTGTCCCAACTTAGCCCATTATAAGCTCTCACGGTCAACGAAGGATATTCCTTCTATCGGGAAGACCCGATCAATCTCGGAATCCCGGACTACAAGACATTTCGACAGCAATAAAACAAGACCAGCAAAGCCGCCCGATTGTGCCGACAAATCCCGATAGGAGCTGCACATATCTCGTTCTCAGGGCACATCCGGATGAGACATCCTACGAGTAAAACCAAGCCTCGAGTTTCCCGTGGTGGCCCATGATCTACTCGTTTGGGCCAGCACTCGAAGGAGCACCGTCCGGGGTTAAAATAAAGATGACCCTCGGGCTCGCGAAAACCCGGGGGAAAAAGGCTTAGGTGGCAAATGGTAAAACCAAAGTTGGGCCTTCTTGGACGAGTCTTATTCAAAGCGAATCGTCAAGGGGTCCCATAAATCACCCAACCGTGTAAGGAACGCGAAATCAAGGAACATAACACCGGTATGACGGAAACTAGGGTGGCAAGAGTGGAACAAAACACCAGGCATAAGGCCGAGCCTTCCACCCTTTACCAAGTATATAGATGTATTAATAATAGCAGATATAGATATTGTGATATCCCCAACAAGTAAACATGTTCCAACAAGGAACAACATCTCCATGTTCCAACAAAGAACAAACTTCAGCTTCACCTGCAACTAGCAACGCTATAAGAGGGGCTGAGCAAAGCGGTAACATAGCCAATCAACGGTTTGCTAGGAAAGGAGGGTTAGGGGCTGTCATGGCAATATGGGTGGCATGATATAGCAAGTGGTAGGCATCGCAGCATAGGCATAGCAAAAGAGCGAGCAACTAGCATGGCAAAGATAGAAGTGATTTCGAGGGTATGGTCATCTTGCCTGCAATGTTCTCAGAGTTGTCGAAAGCTTGATCCTCGCAAGCGTTCTCAACAGGTTCCTCGTTCACGTACTCGTCTCCCGACTCTACCCAAAGCAACAACACAAACAAAGGAACCACAATAAATCACGGTGCAATGCACAATCAACATGATGCAAAACATGACATGATATGCGGGATGCGATATGCAATGCTTATGTGCGCTCCGGAAGGTAAATGATGAACCAGGCATCAACTTGACAAACCAAGTATGCCACTGGAAAGATGAGATGATTTCGGTTGAAATCGATATGCACGGTTTGGAAATGACAAGCAAAACAAGAATGGCACAAATCTGCCATTAACAGCATGATGCCACTTAGCAAGCAACAATTAATTAAGCTACTGCACCCAAACGTATCAACAAAGTATATGGCAGTTATCTACACACGATGCTCGACAAAAGATGAGCACTGAGCTACAGCTAGTTCACATCATAACAGGATCAAACAAGCATGGCAAAAGTGCACAAAATATCAGGCTGGACATGGCAAAAACAGCAACAGGTTGCAATGTTCAGAGCAGCAAAACTCCATGCTACAGGACCTTAAAATAGCAAAACATGGCATGGCATGAATCTACTCAAAGCCTAGAACAAAAGTCCCTTACTGACCATAAGCCAAAAAGGACTAGAAAATATAGTAACACCCATGTCAAAATTGAAAGTTTCGTTAACAGATTCAGCAACATGACATGTCAAAAACTGATAACGAGTAGGCATGTTTACAAGCTCAATGCACTCACTAAAGAGCCTTAAATGATAAACTAAGCATACATACATCAAGAAGACATGGCATAGAATACATACATGGCAAGAACAATACCATAGCATAAATGGATCAACCACAACAAGCTTGGCAAAATTGAATAACACGTAAACAATCTGCCAGGAAACATTTGATAGCAAAAGTAGAGCTCGATTGACTCAAGCTATGGCACTCCATAATTGCAAACAAAGGCATGGATGGATAGAGCAAGACATGTTTTACAAAACACCCTTACTGAAGTATCTCAAAATATGCATAGATCTCTCGGTATCATCAAGTTAACATGGCATCAAAATCAGCTAAAACAGGGCTGAAATCAGCAACATCAGGACACCTACTTTGCATGCTTGTGCTAGTCACCACATAGATCACAAAAATACATGGCATACACCCCTGGAAAGATAGCATGGCATATTTCAAAACACATGTAGGACTCAAATTCATAGGGTGCACACATTAATCATGGCAAAAATAACAAAAGTGCAAGTTCTGATAAAAATCAGAAACTAACATCACATAGCACTCTTCTAACAGCATTTCGGGCATCAAGATGAGCTCAAATGAAAATGATGCAATGAGACGAAATGATCTACTCTTCGAGACGAACATTTTGACATATTATACGTGCAAAACGGAGCTACGATGACAGAGATATACCACTACGAAAATGCAACAAAAATCATGGATATGAAAAGACTTAGAGAAAGTGAGGGGGGAGAGAGGTCAACGCGCGGGAACCGAGGCCGGATCGGGCTCCCGACCCGATCGGGACGCGCGCGGCGGCGGAGAGGTTCGCCGGAGTCCCGGGCGAGGAGGAGGAGGTGGTGGGGCTCCGTGGGCGGTGGCCGGCGAGGAAGGAGCGCGGCCGGGGAAGCGAGGCTTACGGCGGCCTCGGTGGTGGGCGCCGGATCGGTGCGGGGCGAAGGGCGCGGGCGGCGCTGGCGAAGAGGCGCGGCTGGCGTGGCGGGCGGCGGCGGCGGCGGGGCGGCCGAGGCGGGCGCGAGGGCGGCCGAGGCGCGGTGGCAAGGCTGGGCATGGGCGGGCTCCCTTGGGCCGGGCGGGCGGGCGGCGCGGGCGGCGGCGCGGACAGGTGGCGGCCTGCCACTGGCTGCGGGCGGGCGGCGATGTGTCCGCGCCGGCGGATACGTCCGCGCGTGCGGAGGAAAATTAGGGTTTCGGGGAAGGATGATCCGGATTTGGGGGGTTTGCTTAAATAGGCATAGAGGGAGCTAGGAGAGTCCAAATGAGGTGTAGTTTTACCACACGATCGTGATCGAACGACGGAGAGCATGGAAGTGACTTAGATGGGTTATTGGGCTGTTTTGGAGGGTGTTGGGCTGCAACTTAAAAGAGGCCTTTGCGAGAGTGCGGTTAACCGTTGGAGTACCAAACGAGCTCCAAATGACCGAAACTTGACCGGTGGTCTACGGGTGGTATACCAAGGCCACTAGACAAACCCCGTCCATTTCGAGAAGGTTTATTACCCGCATACGGAAAAACGTAAAAGGACCGGGGAGATAGGAGTGCCGGATTGCAAAACGGACAACGGAAAAATGCTCGAATCATGAGGCGAACACGTATGCAAATGCGATGCACATGATGGCATGATATAAAATGCATGACATGGACAAAATGCAAAAGAAGAAAAACCCAACCACGGAGGAATATCATATAACAATGCCGAAAATGGCAAGAGTTGGAGTTACAAATATGGAAAGTTACTCCGGTGTTACAACGGTGAACCTTGAACTATGAAGAAGCGATGGCGGGCCCAGATTCCAACAAATGGCTTGAAGCCATGCAATCCGAGATAGGATCCATGTATGAAAACAAAGTATGGACTTTGACAGACTTGCCGATGATCGGCGAGCGATAGAAAACAAATGGATCTTTAAGAAGAAGACGGACGCGGATGGTAATGTCACCATCTATAAAGCTCGACTTGTCGCTAAGGGTTATCGGCAAGTTCAAGGGATTGACTACGATGAGACTTTCTCTCCCGTAGCGAAGCTTAAGTCCGTCCGAATCATGTTAGCAATTGCCGATACTATGATTATGAGATATGGCAGATGGACGTCAAAACGGCATTCCTTAACGGTTATCTTAAGGAAGAGCTGTATATGATGCAGCCGTAAGGTTTTGTCGATCCTAAGAATGCTAACAAAGTATGCAAGCTCCAATGATCCATTTATGGGCTGGTGCAAGCATCTCGAGTTGGAACATTCGCTTTGATGAGATGATCAAAGCGTTTGGGTTTATCTGAGACTTATGGAGAAGCCTCGTTTACAAGAAAGTGAGTGGGAGCTCTGTAGCATTTCTCATATTATATGTAGATGACATACTTTTGATGGGAAATGATATAGAACTCTTGGGCAGCGTTAAGGCCTACTTGAATAAAAGTTTTTCAATGAAGGACCTTGGAGAAGCTGCTTACATATTAGGCATCAAGATCTATAGGGATAGATCGAGACACCTCATAGGTCTTTCACAAAGCACATACCTTGATAAGATTTCAAGAAGTTCAAAATGGATCAGTCCAAGAAAGGGTTCTTGCCTCTTTGCAAGGTGTGAGATTGAGCTCGGCTCAATGCCCGACCACGGCAAAAGATAAAGAAGAGATGAGTGTCATCCCTATGCATCAGCCATAGGTTCTATTATGTATGCTATGTTGTGTACTGGACTGATGTAAACCTTGCCGTAAGTTTGGTAGGAAGGTACCAAAGTAATCCCGCAAGGAACACCGGACAGCGGTCAAGAATATCCTGAAGTACCGAAAAGGACGAAGGGCATGTTTCGTTTATGGAGGTGACGAAGAGCTCGTCAGAAGGGTTACGCCGACGCTTAGCTTCGACACATATCTGGATGACTCTAAGTCACAAACCGGATACTTGTATATGTTGAATGGTGGAGCGATGGTGGTGCAGCTGCAAGCAGCAGCGTCGTGGCGGGATCTACATGTGAAGCGGAGTACATGGCAGCCTCGGAGGCAGCGCATGAAGCAATTTGGGTGGAGGAGTTCATCACCGACCTAGGAGTCATACCCAATGCGTCGGGCCGATCAAACTCTTCTCGGACAACATGGAGCTATTGCCCTTGCCAAGGAGCCTGTGTTTCACAAGAAGACAAGGCACATCAAGCGCCGCTCAACTCCACCCGTGAAAATGTTCAAGATGGAGACATAGAAATTTGCAAAGTGCATACGGATCTGAATGTCGCAGATTCGCTGACTAAACCTCTTCATGGGCAAAACATAATCAACACCGAACTCTATGGGTGTTCGATTCATCACAATGTAACTAGATTATTGACTCTAGTGCAAGTGGGAGACTGTTGGAAATATGCCCTAGAGGCAATAATAAAAGGATTATTATTATATTTCCTTGTTCATGATAATTGTCTTTTATTCATGCTATAATTGTATTATCCGGAAATCGTAATACACGTGTGAATACATAGAACACAATACGTCCCTGGTAAGCCTCTAGTTGACTAGCTCGTTGGTCAACAGATAGTCATGGTTTCCTGACTATGGATATTAGATGTCGTTGACAACGGGATCACATCATTAGGAGAATGATGTGATGGACAAGACCCAATACTAAGCATAGCACAAGATCGTGTAGTTCGTTTTGCTAGAGCTTTTCTAATGTCAAGTATCTTTTCCTTAGACCATGAGATCATGTAACTCCCGGATACCGTAGGAGTGCTTTGGGTGTACCAAACGTCACAACGAATCGGGTGACTATAAAGGTACACTACAGGTATCTCCGAAAGTGTCATTGGGTTGACACGGATCGAGATGGGATTTGTCACTCCGTATTACGGAGATGTATCACTGGGCCCACTCGGTAGTGCATCATCGTAATGAGCTCAAAGTGACCAAGTGTCCGGTCACGGATCATGCATTACGGATGCGAGTAAAGTGACTTGCGATGAACGAGATTGAACGAGGTATTGGGATACCAACGATCGAATCTCGGGCAAGTAACATACCGTCTGACAAAGGGAATAGTATACGGGATTGATTGAATCCTCGACATCGTGCTTCATCCGATGACATCATCGAGGAGCATGTGGGAGCCAACATGGGTATCCAGATCCCGCTGTTGGTTATTGACCGGAGAGTCGTCTCGGTCATGTCTGCATGTCTCCCAAACCCGTAGGGTCTACACACTTAAGGTTCGGTGACGCTAGGGTTATTAGGAAGACTTGTATGTGATTACCGAATGTTCTTCGGAGTCCCGGATGAGATCCCGGACGTCACGAGGAGTTCTGGAATGGTCCGGAGGTAAAGATATATATATGAGAAGTTGTCAAACGGACACCGGAAAGTTTCGGGGTCATATCGGTATTGTACCGGGGCCACCGGAGAGGTTCCGGGGGTCCACCGGGAGGGGCCACCCCTCTCGGAGGTCCTCATGGGCCACAAGGGGCAGGGAACCAGCCCCTGGAGGGCTGGGCGCCCCCCCTTGGGCCCATGCGCCTAGGGTTGGGGGGGAACCCTAGTGGGCGCGCCTTTGCTTGGGGGCAAGCCCCCTCCTGGCTGCCGCCCCCTCTAGATCTCATCTAGAGGGGCCGCCCCTGCCCCTTCCCCTATAAATAGAGGGGTGAGGGAGGCTGCAACACACTTCAAGGCGCAGCCCTCCCTCCCAACACCTCTCCTCCTCCGCTGAGTGCTTGGCGAAGCCCTGCCGAGATCTTGCCTCTCCACCATCATCACGCCGTCGTGCTGCTGCTGGAGCCTTCTTCCTCAACCTATCCTTCCCCCTTGCTGGATCAAGAAGGAGGAGACGTCGTCCGTTCCGTATGTGTGTTGAACGCGGAGGTGCTGTCCGTTCGGCACTTGGTCATCGGTGATCTGAATCACGGCGAGTACGACTCCATCATCACCGTTCCCTTGAACGCTTCTGCACGCGATCTACAAGTGGTATGTAGATGCAATCTCTCTCCCATGACTCGTTGCTTAGATGAACTCATAGATGGATCTTGGTGAAACCGTAGGAAAAATTTTAATTTTCTGCAACGTTCCCCAACAGTCAATCCCTTCACGGTCACTTACGAGAGTGAGATCTGATAGAGATGATAGATAATATTTTTGGTATTTTTGGTATAAAGATGCAAGGTAAAATAAAAGGCAAAGTAAAAAAGCAAAACAATAATAAAGCGTAGGAAGATTAATATGATGAGAATAGACCCGGGGGCCATAGATTTCACTAGTGGCTTCTCTTAAGAGCATAAGTATTTTACGATGGGTGAACGAATTACTGTTGAGCAATTGAGAAAATTGAGCATAGTTATGAGAGTATCTAGGTATGATCATGTATATAGGCATCACATCCGAGACAAGTAGACCAACTCCTGCCTGCATCTACTACTATTACTCCACTCATCGACCGCTATCCAGCATGCATATAGAGTATTAAGTTAATGAAAACACAGTAACGCCTTATGCAAGATGACATGATGTAGAGGAATAAATTCATGCAATATGATAAATACCCCATCTTGTTATCCTCGATGGCAGCAATACAATACGTGCCTTGCTGCCCCTACTGTCATTGGGAAAGGACACCGCAAGATTGAACCCAAAGCTAAGCACTTCTCCCATTGCAAGAACTACCAATCTAGTTGGCCAAACCAAACGGATAATTCGAAGAGACTTGCAAAGATAACCAATCATACGTAAAAGAATTCAGAGAAGATTCAAATATTGCTCATAGATAATCTTGATCATAAACCCACAATTCATCGATCTCAACAAACACACCGCAAAAATAAGATTACATCGAATAGATCTCCACGAGAGAGGGGGAGAACATTGTATTGAGATCCAAAAAGAGAGAAGAAGCCATCTAGCTACTAACTATGGACTCGAAGGTCTGAAGTAAACTACTCACACTTCATCGGAGAGGCTATGATGATGATGTAGAAGCCCTCCGTGGTGGATTCCCCTTCCGGCGGAGCTCCGGAACAGGCCCCAAGATGGGATCTCGTGGATCTGAGAAAGTTGCGGCGGTGGAATTAGGTTTTGGCTCCGTGATTCGATCTGTTGAAGTGCGAGGTATATATAGGAGGAAGGAGTACGTCGGTGGAGCTTCGGGGGGCCCACGAGGAAGGCGGGCGCGCCCTAGGGGGGCGCGCCCTCCACCCTCGTGGCCGCCTCCCTCCTTTCTTGACCGAGGTCCAAGTCTCCTGGATCTTATCTGATGAGAAAATCACGTTCCCGAAGGTTTCATTCCGTTTGGACTTCGTTTGATATTCTGTTTCTTCGAAATACTGAAATAGGCAAAAAACAGCAATTCTGGGCTGGGCCTCCGGTTAATAGGTTAGTCCCAAAAGTAATATAAAAGTGGAAAATAAAGCCCAATATAGTCCAAAACAATAGATAATATAGCATGGAGCAATCAAAAATTATAGATACGTTGGAGACGTATCAGGCATCCCCAAGATTAATTCCTGCTCGTCCTCGAGTAGGTAAATGATAAATTTGATGCGGGGTGCTACTTGGCATAATTTCAATGTAATTCTTCTTAATTGTGGTATGAATATTCAGATCCGAAAGATTCAAGACAAAAGTTCATATTGACATAAAAATAATAATACTTCAAGCATACTAACAAAGCAATTATGTCTTCTCAAAATAACATGGCCAAAGAAAGTTATCCCTACAAAATCATATAGTTTGGCTATGGTCTATCTTCACCACACAAAATATTTAAATCATGCACAACCCTGATGACAAGCCAGGCAATTGTTTCATACTTTTGACATTCTCAAAACTTTTTCAATCTTCACGCAATACGTGAGCGTGAGCCATGGGTATAGCATTATATGTGGAATATAATGGTGGTTGTGGAGAAGACAAAAAGAGGGAAGATAGTCTCACATCAACTAGGCGTATCAACGGGCTATGGAGATGCCCATCAATAGATATCAATGTGAGTGAGCAGGGATTGCCATGCAACGGATGCACTAGAGCTATAAGTATATGAAAGCTCAACAAATGAAACTAAGTGGGTGTGCATCCAACTCGCTTACTCACGAAGACCTAGGGCAATTTGAGGAAGCCCGTCATTGGAATATACAAGCCAAGTTCTATAATGAAAAATTCCCACTAGTATATGAAAGTGACAAAATGAGAGACTCTCTATTATAAAGATCATGGTGCTAGTTTGAAGCACAAGTGTGGTAAAAGGATAGTAACATTGTCCCTTCTCTCTTTTTCTCTCATTTTTTTATTTGGGCCTTTTCTCCCTTTTTTTATGGCCTATTTTTTTTATTTCTCGTCCGGAGTCTCATCCCGACTTATGGGGGAATCATAGTCTCCATCATCCTTTCCTCACTTGGGACAATGCTCTAAAAATAATGATCATCACACTTTTATTTTTCTTACAACTCAAGAATTACAACTCTATACTTAGAACAAAATATGACTCTATATGAATGCCTCCGGCGGTGTACCGGGATATGCAATGATTCATAAGTGACATGTATGAAAGAATTATGAACGGTGGCTTTGCCACAAATACAATGTCAACTAAATGATCATGCTAAGCAATATGACAATGGTGGAGCGTGTCATAATAAACGGAACGATGGAAAGTTGCATGGCAATATATCTCGGAATGGCTATGGAAATGCCATGATAGGTAGGTATGGTGGCTGTTTTGAGAAAGGTTTATGGTGGATGTATGATACCGGCGAAAAGTGAGCGGTATTAGAGAGGCTAGCAATGGTGGAAGGGTGAGAAAAATGCGTATAATTCATAGACTCAACATTAGTCATAAAGAACTCATATACTTATTGCAAAAATCTACAAGTTATCAAAGCAAAGTATTACGCGCATGCTCCTAGGGGGATAGATTGGTAGGAAAAGACCATCGCTCATCCCCGACCGCCACTCATAAGGAAGACAATCAATAAATAAATCATGCTCCGACTTCATCACATAACGGTTCACCATACGTGCATGCTACGGGAATCACAAACTTTAACACAAGTATTTCTAAAATTCACAACTACTCAACTAGCATGACTCTAATATTACCACCTTCATATCTCAAAACAATTATCAAGCATCAAACTTTTCTCAGTATTCAACACACTCAAAAGAAAGTTTTACAAATCTTGAATACCAAGCATATTATTATTTTAAGCAAATTACCATGCTATTTAAGACTCTCAAAATAATCTAAGTGAAGCATGAGAGATCAATAGTTTCTTTAAAACAAATCCACCACCGTGCTCTAAAAGATATAAGTGAAGTACTAGAGCAAAACTATAAAGCTCAAAAGATATAAGTGAAGTACTAGAGCAAAACTATAAAGCTCAAAAGATATAAGTGAAGCACATAGAGTATTCTAACAAATTCCAATTCATGTATGGATCTCTCAAAAGGTGTGTACAGAAAGGATGATTGTGGTAAACTAAAAAGCAAAGACGCAAATAATACAAGACGCTCCAAGGAAAACACATATCATGTAGTGAATAAAAATATAGCTCTAAGTAAAGTTACCGATGGAAGTGGACGAAAGAGGGGATGCCTTCCGGGGCATCCCCAAGCTTTGACTTTTTGGTGTCCTTGGATTATCTTGGGGGTGCCATGGGCATCCCCAAGCTTAGGCTCTTTCCACTTCTTGTTCCATAATCCATCAAAAGATTTCACCCAAACTTGAAAACTTCACAACACAAAACTCAACAAAAAACTCGTAAGCTCCGTTAGCGAAAGAAAACAAAAGACCACTTCAAGGTACTGTAATGAACTCATTCTTTATTTGTTTTGGTGTTAAACCTACTGTATTCCAACTTCTCTATGGATTATAAACTATTTTACTAGCCATAGATTCATCAAATAAGCAAACAACACATGAAAAACAGAATCTGTCAAAAACATAACAGTCTGTAGTAATCTGTAACTAACCCAAACCTCTGGAACTCCAAACATTCAGCCAAAATAGGAAGACCTAGGAAATTTGTTTATTGATCAGAAGCAATTGGAATCACTATTTTATCACGTTCTGATGATTTTTAACAATTGTTTTCGTGAACCGAAAGTTTCTGGAAATTACAGCAAGATCAAATAACTATTATCCAAGAAGATCCTATAGGTTTAACTTGGCACAAACACTAATTAAAACATAAAACCACATCTACACAGAATGTAGATGAATTATTTATTCCTAAACAGAAACAAAAACAAAAAATACTAAAATAAAATTGGGTTGCCTCCCAACAAGCGCTATCGTTTAACGCCCCTAGCTAGGCATAAAAGCAAGGATAGATCTAGGTATTGCCGTCTTTGGTGGGAAATTCTTCAACGAGGCATCTACCTTCCATAGAATTTTATTTCTTTCTAGTAATTATCAAATTTTTAGGCAAAAGATCCAAAAATTCATTCGTAGCAAATGGTTCCTTAATGATAGCAAAAAGATTGGGATGAATACTTATAGATTTAAGATCCGCGGTTTCCTTACTAGAGGATTCACCCTTATTCTTAGGAACATACATGAGCTTAGCAATTTTAGTAGGTGGACTTGGAGTATTTTTTACAGAAGAAAAAACAGTTCCCAAGTTGGTAATGATACCCTCAAGTTTATCAATTCTAGAGGAATCTTGATTTATTTTCTCATTAACTACGGGCTCCTTCTCCTTAATATTTTTCAAAGTTACTCCTACCTTAGATCCATATTGGGTAATTTGATTGTGGATCTTTTTATCTAGATTTTCAATTAACTCAACGGTAGCAACTTTATTTTCAATAATTTCAAGTCTTTGCATTACATGCTCCAAAGTTAACATAGTTCCATTAATCAAAAGAGGTGGTGAGCCAAATAAATCTATCATAGCATTATAAGAATCAAAAGTATGGCTACCCAAAAAATTCCCTCCGGTAATGGTATCGAGGATATACCTATACCAAGGATAAGCACCTACATAAAAATTGCGGAGAAGAACTGAGGTAGATTGCTTCCTTGTAGATCTATTTTGAGCATTGCAAATTCTATACCAAGCGTCTTTTAGATTTTCTCCCTCCATTTGCTTAAAATTTAGAACTTCATTCTCGGGAGACAACGGAGAAGATATAAGACTAGCCATAACGACAAGCAAACGAGAAAAAGGCAAATGGAAAAGAGAGGGCGAATAAAACGGCAAGGGTGAAGTGGGGGAGAGGAAAACGAGAGGCAAATGGAAAATAATGTAATGTGAGGGATAAGGGATTGTGATGGGTACTTGGTATGTCGACTTTTGCATAGACTCCCCGGCAACGGCGCAGAAATCCTTCATGCTACGTCTTGAGCTTGCGTTGGTTTTGCCCGAAGCGGAGAGGATGATGCAGCAGAGTAGTGTAAGTATTTCCCTCAGTTTTTGAGAACCAAGGTATCAATCCAGTAGGAGGTCACGCGCAAGTCCCTCGTACCTACACAAAGCAAATAACTCCTCGCAACCAACGCGAATAGGGGTTGTCAATCCCTTCACGGTCACTTACGAGAGTGAGATCTGATAGAGATGATAGATAATATTTTTGGTATTTCTGGTATAAAGATGCAAGGTAAAATAAAAGGCAAAGTAAAAAAGCAAAAGAATAATAAAGCGTAGGAAGATTAATATGCTGAGAATAGACCCAGGGGCCACAGATTTCACTAGTGGCTTCTCTCAAGAGCATAAGTATTTTACGGTGGGTGAACGAATTACTGTTGAGCAATTGACAAAATTGAGCATAGTTATGAGAGTATCTAGGTATGATCATGTATATAGGCATCACGTCCAAGACAAGTAGACCGACTCCTGCCCGCATCTACTACTATTACTCCGCTCATCAACCGCTATCCAGCATGCATCTAGAGTATTAAGTTAATGAAAATAGAGTAATGCCTTAAGCAAGATGACATGATGTAGAGGAATAAATTCATGCAATATGATAAATACCCCATCTTGTTATCCTCGATGGCAACAATACAATACGTGCCTTGCTGCCCCTCATCATTGGGAAAGGACACGCAAGATTGAACCCAAAGCTAAGCACTTCTCCCATTGCAAGAACTGCCAATCTAGTTGGCCAAACCAAACGGATAATTCGAAGAGACTTGTAAAGATAACCAATTATACATAAAAGAATTCAGAGAAGATTCAAATATTTCTCATAGATAATCTTGATCATAAACCCACAATTCATCGGTCTCAACAAACACACCGCAAAAATAAGATTACATCGAATAGATCTCCACGAGAGAGGGGGAGAACATTGTATTGAGATCCAAAAAGAGAGAAGAAGCCATCTAGCTACTAACTATGGACCCGAAGGTCTGAAGTAAACTACTCACACTTCATCGGAGAGGCTATGATAATGATGTAGAAGCCCTCCGTGGTGGATTCCCCTTCCGGCGGAGCTCCGGAACAGGCCCCAAGATGGGATCTCGTGGATACAGAAAGTTGCGGTGGTGGAATTAGGTTTTTGGCTCCGTATCTAATCTGTTGGGGGTACGTAGGTATATATAGGAGGAAGGAGTACGTCGGTGGAGCTTCGGGGGGCCCACGAGGCGGGGGGCGCCCTCCACCCTCGTGGCCGCCTCCCTCCTTTCTTGACCGAGGGTCCAAGTCTCCTGGATCTTATCTGATGAGAAAATCACGTTCCCGAAGGTTTCATTCCGTTTGGACTTCGTTTGATATTCCCTTTCTTCGAAATACTGAAATAGGCAAAAAACAGCAATTCTGGGCTGGGCCTCCGGTTAATAGGTTAGTCCCAAAAGTAATATAAAAGTGGAAAATAAAGCCCAATATAGTCCAAAACAATAGATAATATAGCATGGAGCAATCAAAAATTATAGATACGTTGGAGACGTATCAGTCCTCGGCCCAATCTAACAGATCGGGAGATGACGTGGTGAGTACCCCCCTAGTCCAGGACACCGTCACCCCCCCCCCCTTGCTCCTTTATATACGGGTGCAGGGGGCACCCTAGGACACACAAGTTGATCTGTTGATCTCTCCCAGCCGTGTGCGGTGCCCCCCTCCACCATATTCCACCTCGGTAATATCGTAGTGGTGCTTAGGCGAAGCCCTGCGTCGGTAGCATCATCAACACCGTCATCACGCCGTCGTGCTGACGGAACTCTCCCGCAAAGCTCTGCTGGATCAGAGTTCGTGGGACGTCATCGAGATGAACGTGTGCTGAACTCGGAGGTGCCGTACGTTCGGTACTTGGATCGGTCGGATCGTGAAGATGTACGACTACATCAAACGCGTTGTCATAACGCTTCCGCTTTCGGTCTACGAGGGTACGTGGACAACACTCTCCCCTCTCGTTGCAATGCATCACCATGATCTTGTGTGTGCATAGGATTTTTTTTGAAATTATTACGTTCCCAAACACCCCCTGCCTCGTGGCCCCCCTGGCAGGCCTCCGGTGCCCATCTTCTGCTATACGAAGTCTTTTACCCTGGAAAAAATCATAAGCAAGCTTTCGGGAAGAAACACCGCCACCACGAGGCGGAACCTTGGCGGAACCAATCTAGGGCTCGGTGGAGCTGTTCTGCAGGAAACATCCTCTCGGGAGGGAAATCATCGCCATCGTCATCACCAACGATCCTCTCATCGGGACAGGTCAATCTCCATCAACATCTTCACCAACACCATCTCCTCTAAAACCCTAGTTCATCTCTTGTATCCAATCTTTGTCCCAAAGCCTCGATTGGTACACATGGGTTGCTAGTAGTGTTGATTACTCCTTGTAGTTGATGCTAGTTGGTTTACTTGGTGGAAGATCATATGTTCAGATCCTTTATGCATATCAATACCCTCGATTATGAACATGAATATGATTTGTGAGTAATTCGTTTGTTCACGAGGACATGGGAGAAGTCTTGCTATAAGTAGTCATGTGAATTTGGTATTAGATTCGATATTTTGATGAGATGTATGTTGTCTCTCCTCTAGTGGTGTTATGTGGCGTCGACTACATGACACTTCACCATTGTTTGGGCCTAGAGGAAGGCATTGGGAAGTAATAAGTAGATGATGGGTTGCTAGGCGATGAAGCTTAAACCCTAATTTATGAGTTGCTTCGTAAGGGGCTGATTTGGATCCATATGTTTCATGCTATGGTTAGGTTTACCTTAATACTTCTTTTGTAGTTGTGGATGCTTGCAATAGGGGTTAATCATAAGTGGAATACTTGTCCAAGAAAGGGCAGCACCCAAGCACTGGTCCACCCACATACCAAATTATCAAAGTAACGAACGCGAATCATATGCGCGTGATGAAAACTAGCTTGACGATAATTCCCATGTGTCCTCGCGAGCGTTTTCCTTCATATAAGAATTTGTCCAGGCTTGTCCTTTGCTACAAAAAGGATTGGGCCAGCTTGCTGCACCTTATTTACTTTCATTACTTGTTACCCGTTACAAATTACCTTATCACAAAACTATCTGTTACCGACAATTTCAGTGCTTGCAGAGAATACCTTACTGAAAACCGCTTGTCATTTCCTTCTGCTCCTCGTTGGGTTCGACACTCTTACTTATCGAAAGGACTACGATAGATCCCCTACACGTGTGGGTCATCACGGCCTCACCTTGACCACATACATTTTTTCGGGCCGCATTTCTTATTATTCATCAACGATTTTTTTGATACACTGAAGTACATTCACCAATTCTTGACTAGAATAGTAAGACCAAAGATAATAAGAATCATAAGTAGAAATTTTAAAATATATCCAACTTCCGTAACTACTCACATAAGTTGGATTAGTATCTTCTCAATGTCTTCATTGTTGATCTGCGGATTCTCGATCTTACATACTTCTTTCTTCTTCAATTCTAAAGAGGTAGATGTTGCTTCGCATCTAATCTCATCTCTAGTCTTTATTCTAGCAACGAGTGCACGAACATATATCAAATTTCGTTCTATCAATAGATTGATGTATTCTTCTTCCCGATACCAAAACTTGCATCCTTCATACACACAAAAATTGAGTATATAAATAAAGATCAATCGAAAATGTGCCGAATCTGGGAGCACAACCGAAGCAAAACAAGCACATTACCCCATCGTTTTTGCACTTGACGAACACCCATTCAGGATGTTTCAGCGTTGTAGACACGTGGCACGTGACCTTTCATGGGCAGTCATCGCACTTTATGAGCGGCGACGGTGCACAAACGAGCCTTTGTGCCACTGATGACCCACAAGTATAGGGGATCTATCATAGTCCTTTCGATAAGTAAGACTTTCGAACCCAACAAGGAGCAGAAGGAAATGACAAGTGGTTTTCAACAAGGTATTCTCTGCAAGCACTGAAATTATCGGTAATAGATAGTTTTGTGATAAGACAAATCATAACGAGTAACAAGTAATGAAAGTAAACAAGGTGCAACAAGGTGGCCCAATCCTTTTTGTAGCAAAGGACAAGCCTGGACGAACTCTTATATAATGCAAAGCGCTCCCGAGGACACATGGGAATTGTCGTCAAGTTAGTTTTCATCATGCTCATATGATTCGCGTTCGTTACTTTAATAATTTGATATGTGGGTGGACCGGTGCTTGGGTGCTGCCCTTACTTGGACAAGCCTCCCACTTATGATTAACCCCTCTCGCAAGCATCCGCAACTACGAAAGTAGAAAGAATTTAAGGTAAACCTAACCATATCATGAAACATATGGATCCAAATCAGCCCCTTACGAAGCAACGCATAAACTAGGGTTTAAGCTTCTGTCACTCTAGCAACCCATCATCTACTTATTACTTCCCAATGCCTTCCCCTAGCCCCAAATAATGGTGAAGTATCATGTAGTCGACGCTCACATAACACCACTAGAGGAAAGACACTATCGAACGAATATCAAATTCACATGATTACTTATAACAAGACTTCTCCCATGTCCCCAGGAACAAACGTAACTACTCACAAAGCATATTTGTAATCATAATCAGAGGAGTATTAATTATCATTAAGGATCTGAACATATGATCTTCAACCGAATAAACCAACTAGCATCAACTACAAGGAGTAATCAACACTGCTAGCAACTCACAGGTACCAATCTGAGGTTTTGGGACCAAGATCGAATACAAGATATGAACTACGGTTTGAGAGGAGATGGTGCTAGTGAAGATGTTGATGGAGATTGACCCTCCCTCGATGAGAGGATCGATGGTGATGGCGATGGCGATGGTTTCCCCCTCCCGGAGGGATGTTTCCCCAGCAGAACAGCTCCGCCGGAGCCCTAGATTGGTTCTGCCCAGGTTCCGCCTCGAGACGGCAGCACTTCATCCCGAAAGCTTCCTTCTGATTTTTTATGGTGAAAGACACCATATAGCCAAAGATGGGCACCGGAGGCCTGCCAGGGGGCCCACAAGGTCGGGGGGCGCGCCTCCCACCATTGTGGCTGGCTGGTGGCCCCCCTCTGGTACTTTCTTCGCCCAATATTTTTTATATATTTCAAAAGCATGCTCCGTGAAGTTTCAGGACTTTTGGAGTTGTGCAGAATAGGTCTCTAATATTTGCTCCTTTTTCAGTCCAGAATTTCAACTGTCGGTATTCTCCCTCTTCATGTAAATATTGTAAAATAAGAAAGAATAGACATAAGTATTGTGATATAATGTGTAATAACAACTCATAATGCAATAAATATCAACATAAAAGCATGATGCAAAATGGACGTATCAGCCACCACCGAGCCCGGACGACAGTCGGGCGTGTCTTTGTTCAGTGAACCGCCGACGGGATAGATTTGAGCGGCTAGAGGCGGAATCAATACTTGCATGCGGCCTGGGGGCGTTGCCGGGGCTGTGCGGTCTCGGAGAGAAGAGGATCGTCGACGTGGCGATGAGCGGAGAGAAGAGGAGATGCGAGGTGGCGGTGGGTTTGGCCGGCGTCACCTACCTGCTTAAATAGCCGATGCAGGTGTATCGACGCCGCTTTAATGCGGCACACTGACCGAAGTAGGCTTCTCGGTTGCCGCGTTCGCATTGAAGCGATACCGGCACCAATGCCGTCAAGTCACATCCACTATGGAGCGGCACACCGGCATAAATGTGCGACGACCGTTCAAAAACAGGACACACATCAAGGATTTTGGGTGGGACCGAGCAGTCGAACGCGTGCATGGCGAAGGTCCGGACGTCCGCAAACCTCCTCCGATTCGGTGTCGGCTTGTGAGAATTCGGACACCCCTTCACGCACGTTTGCGAGACGACGTTGGATAGCAAAAGAGAATGTCCGAACAGATCGATCCCGACGTTCGCTGGCAATTTGAGAAGGTATATATAGGTTTGGAGATGCGGTGCCATTGTTTGCAAAAAGCGTTGGGGTTGGGTATCCATAAAAGGTTAATTTTATCTGTTTTGCCAAAACAATAAAATCCATTGCACTGACAATACGGGCAAACCCTGACCCTCCTTCTGCCATTTCCATCTGTGTCTTTCTCTGCAAAGTGGGTCCGGCGCTCTGTTTTCACTGCCAGTGAGCCAGTCCGTAAAAGTCTCATCCATTGACCGGCGCCTTGTGTTGAGTGTTGACCAGTCAGATCGACTGCCCCCTCCCTCCCTCTCTTCGTTTTTACCCCGTCGTCGTCTTCCCCCCATTCTCTCTTATCCCCACCGCCGTTCTCCTCCCGCTTTGTCGCCTCCCGCTTCCCCCGTCCCCGACGACGACCGCCCGAGCGGAGGGGAGGGAGAGGCACCATCTCCCGAAGCTCATGGCGTCCCGACGTGTTCGCCTCCTCTGATCGACCGCCCCCTCTTATTCCCTCTTGCTCGGCACAAACGCGCACGCGGAGGTGGGTAGGTGGGCCGCGGGGCTGGCACGGGCGGAGCCGGAGGCAGATCTGTAGGGTGGGAAAGGGAGGCGAGGGCGGGCCGGGATGAGGGGGGAGGCCAACGGAGGGGACCGGCGGCCGCGGGACGAGGAGGGGGAGGAGGAGGAGGAGCCGCCTCAGCAGCAGGAGGAGGAGAGGGCGGCGAGGCCGTCTTCTGAGCAGCAGCAGCATCAGCCGGCTGCGGCGGGGGCGACGACGACGACGACGACGACGAGGAGCGTGGGGTACGTGGGGAAGCACCGCCTCTCCGCCGCCATCCAGCGCCTCGACCAGGAGCTCCAGTCACTCCAGGTACTCCCGACTCCGCCTCTCCGCATCCCCCTCTCCCCCGTCCATCCGCCTTCTCCAGCCGATGCATCGATCCATACCTTTATCACGTAGTACATGCCAAATCCACAACCTCGCTCTGTCTGTCTTGTGCTATTTCGCACAACAACTCGGCAGCTTAAAAAGCGCGATCTAGATCTTGCAGAACCCGGTTGTAGGATCCGCAAACCTTTGGTAGTTGCCATAGGTAGGGTTGTTCGAGTATGTGACACCAAATAAGGAAAAGAATGTCCCTTTATCTCAGGTATTTTTTCTGAATGTTCCTGATCTCTTTCTAATTCAAGGCCTCTTCTAATCGGTGGTAGAGTAAGTCAAGGTCCGTGCCACTGTTAGGCAACACGCCTGCACCTGTAATAGTACTACCTTGTTTCCAGGGCATCTACAATGCCTTTTTTGTATGCCTACTGTCCGTGAATCTGGATGTCCACCAATCACCAATGCCACCCATCCTAAGCCACACATGACATAGCTTGTACACTGCATTGGCAAGAACAGAAGTAGCAGAGATGGGCTGTCCTTGGTGAATGTTTGTTAACTATGTGTAGCACCGTGCATGTCCTATGTACCCTGATCTGTCGGGGGTTGACAGTTTGTGCTGTGTGCACGGAATAGGATTCTTCATAATTATCTAAAGTACTTCCTCCATCCCATAATATAAGGGCGTTTTTGACACGTACTCCCTCCGTCCCATAAATGTTTATGTCCTTAGTAACTGTGTAGTGTGTAGTACCAAAGGAGCTTTTTATAGATATTACATATTTTGCCTCCATTTCAGTATTATTTTCCCTAAATGACCTTCTTTGGACTGGATTACCCTACTGGCACCTCCAAACACTTACTTGCACTTCTGCCGCCAGAGATATGACGCCGTTTATATTGGCATTTTTATGGGGGAGTGGCGCCATTTTAATTGGTGTTTCTAGGTCGCGCCATTTTTGGTGGCATATAAGGTCGGATGCCGTTATCTAGGTGCCGTCGGATCGGATGCGGCCGGCACTGCGGTATCTTATATTAATATATATACAGAGTGTGTGATAGAAGCTGGTGCTAGCCTAGATAGTTGGCTGCTCCGCAAACTGTACGCTGGTCATGGGTTAGAATTCTCACTTCTGCCTTTTTCCTCCCCTAGTTTCTTTGATGTGTCACTGCTCAAGTAGCAAGCAAGTTTCTCCTTCGCGTAGTTTTTATTTTCTGAGCCACAGGGCACAAGGCCCTTGTTCCGCATTTTGCATGAAACAGCATAACAGTGTACAACACCTTGCCACAAAATTAAACATTGCTAATGCAGCACCTGAATTAATTCATCCAAAAGATTCAACAGTCACAGGTGTAAACATGTCCTTTGTACCCCGATCTGTCAGGAGCTGACAGTTTGTGCTATGTGCACATAATAGGATTCTGCATAATTATCTAAAGTAATTCATACATGTCTTTGGCCTTAGTAACTGAGTAGTGTGTGGTACCAAAGGAGCCTTTTATAGATATGGCATCATTTGCCTCCATTTCGGTATTTTTTTTCCTAAATGGCCTTCGTTTAGACTTAACTACCCTACTGGCCCCTCCAAACACTTATTTGCACTTCTGCCTCCAGAGATATGACGCCATTTATATTGGCAATTTTAGGGGGAGTGGCACCCGGTGTTTCTAGGTTACACCATCTTTGATGGCGTATAAGGTCAGACGCCGTTGGATCGGTGGGGCTGACGCTGCGGTATTGTATATTAATAGAGATACTCAATGTGTGATAGAAGCTGGTGCTACCCTAGATGGTTGGCTGCTCCGTTTTATTTCATGTGTCAGCTTGGAGCAACCAGCATGTCTCGTTAATTTCCATCAACACATAGAGGAGGCGATACTTCAGCTCAAGTAGCAAGCTGTTTTCCCTTATTGTAGTTTTTTTTTTCTGAGCCACAGGGCACAAGGCCCTCGTTCCATTGCATTGTGCATGAAACATCATACAGTGTACAGCACCTTACTACAAAATTAAACACTGCTGATGCAGAACCTGAAATTAATTCTATGATTCTATCCAAAACATTCAACAGCCGCAGAGGTATAAACATGACCGCCCTGTAAGATTCATTACGCTCTAATTTATTCGTCCGGTCATCATGCCATAAATGAGCATACGTACAAGGCACAGACACGCAAACTGGAGTCGTCCATTGATGGGCTTGATTACGTGCACACCAAAAGGGACCCAACAAAATCAACTGGAGAGAGAGGTACATTACAGATTACACACAGATGTTCATGATGAAATGGAGAAAAGTACATTGGTAGCATTGATTAATGATGCAGATGTTTCTCCCTGGTTCCCACCATCTACGCGGCTAAAGCAGAGTATCATCACACTTGGAGGACAAATTTGGCCACAAGCATGTCCCTAACCTGAAACCCGCTCACGAAATCATGCCTTCTAAATATCTACATGCTGGACATGCTTAAGATCAATGGAGAAAAACACTGCATCAAGAGAACATTTTCTTTTCTCGTTCAAGAGATAACGATCGATGTGATCTGAGCACACCTTGTATTTCCTAGCTCGAAATAAAATTAGTGAAGGAAAGATGAGGAGTGCACTTCTAGTAGTAGGAACAAACACAAAGCTGCAACAGTTTTTCTCTTCTTATAGAATTTATTTATTAACTTAAAACACAAAGAAAATCGGAAAAAGGAAAAGAAGAAACCTAGCCAGGAAAACACAAAGCAGCAGCCGTTTTTCTCTTCTTTAGAATTTATTTATTACTACCTTCAAACACAAATCGGAAAATAAGAAGCCTAGCCAGGAAGAAAATAAGAAAACCGGAACAGGGAATATAAAGATGCTTTGCCAGGATTCAAACCCATGACCGGTGGATAGCTAAAACGGCAAACCATCCACGCTAGCGGTGTCTTGTCTCGTGTGTCACGGTGATGTACATATCTTGGCCTGCATGATGGCGTCTGAGTTCTGACCATATACTCTTACCGAGGCTGGTATGACTTAGAAACACCAATCAAAATGCCACCCCCACCCCCCCCCCCCAAAAAAGGCCAATATAAATGGCGCCATGTCCCTGAGGGCTAGAACTGTGAAATGAGTGTTTGGAGGGGCCAGCAGGGTAATAAAGTCTAAACGAACGTCATTTAGAAAGAAAAACAATTCTCCTTTTCACACTTTGTCCTGTCGAAGCATGCATATGCAAGCTGGATGGAGGGTTATCTGGAAATTGTCCGTGATGCTTTTCCAAGGAAGTTGCTACTGCAACGTATAAATGTGGAAGTGTTTGCTATGATTGTCCACATTGTCCCTGTCTTTCAGTTTCTATCTCTGGCAGTGAGAATCTTTTTCATTCCGTTACCTCGTATCTACTCTCGTTTACCATGAATAGATAACAGAATTTTTCCAGAACGAACTCTAACCTCTAAATTCTTTTCCTCTCTTTACTGGAACTGTCATCAAAACAAATGAATTTTAGTATTTATAGAATTATTTACATCATGAATTTGATTTAAGGATATGAGGGGATACACTGAGGGGTTTACATTACTTTGATACGGAGGTAATACTAGATAGAGCATTCAGTAGTAGCAAAAAAAAAAAGGTTGAGCATTCAGGTAGATATAAAATGCCTGTGCAAAGAAATTATGATTTCTCTCTTCCATGCTGGATTCTTCAAGGAGTTATGGCAGGCTGTGATCTTTACTCTGTCATACCAATGATTGGCTATAGAAACAGCTCATTTACAAAGATTTTCAGTTAAGTCCTGAAATTGGTCATAATAATGATTTGTACCAATGTCCACCAGATTATGATCAGACCGATCTGGTCTGTTTTTCACAATCATGTTTCTTCACAGTGTACTAATAGAAAACAAAGGAGGTTTGAAGATTTAGAAGTCGCCCTTTCTATTTGTAGCCATGTTTATTTTAGATGTTAAGCTAAAAGTTCTAACAAAGTAACTATGATAACTGATCCAGCATCCTTTGGGGAAAAAGTTCCATTATGAATTTGACCATTAGCATGCTACGCTACAGGTTGAAATTAATTATCTCTAATGTATATATATTGTGTTTTGTGTATTTGACGCAGGATGAATTGAATGAGCTTGAAACCATGGAACCTGCATCTGCGGCATGCCGGGAGTAAGTAATTTCGAGTATATCGCATATGTTTCCCCGCGCTCTTGCATTCTAGTTTGTGATTGTTTTTCCTCTTGAGTAAGCCAGGGTGATCACAAGTACTGAAGGAAAACCTGACCCGCTTCTTCCAATGTAAGTGCCACCGCATCTTATTCTTGCTAGTACCTCACCCTAGGAAATCTGATCGTATGAGCACACCCGCAAAGTGTAACACCGCCGCGTTTTTGCAGCACAAGTAGCCCGGAGAACTCTTCGTGGGACAGGTGGTTCCAGCGCGTGCGAAGCTCTCGCAGCAACAAATGGTGGCAATCCAAAGGCTCTGATTTTGCCTAGCTTTCGCCCGAAGCGAAGCTGAGACAAGCTGTGTGCAGATTGAATCGCCCCCGACCCGTATGGTCCATTGATGGATGGCTTGGCAACAGAATACAACCCAGTTTTCCTGAGAATTGTTGTGTATGTAATCCCTAACAAAAACATGAATGTATCCTCATTAGTCCTGATGACTGCTGTTCAGAAAATAGTCCTGTAATTCATGTTCGATTCTTGTGGTCTTGGAGCAAAATGGTCCTGTACTTTTGGGCAAGTTTGTTGACCTTTGGAGCAAAATTTCTCATGTGCATCTAATTTTGTCGAAATCTGCTCAAGCACCGCATTTCGTGCGATTTGGCTAGTTGTGTTTATTTACTTTGATTGATGAATAATACTTCTAAACATGGTTGTGTAAAATATTGGGTCCACCATCTCTCACTCTCGTGTGGGAACCGGTTGTAAGAGCACACCTGAAGCATCTCTCGCTGACATGTGGGACCAGCACGCAGGAGTCTACTTGGATCATGTACTCGCAGCAGCAGCAGCACAAGTAGTCTCTACCCTCTCCCCCTCTCCAGTGAGCGGAGCGCCATCATCCATCCACATCCACTTCGATTCTCCGCTTCTCTCAACCCGCCATGGCCTCCTCCGTTGCCTTCACCCCCGCCGTCGCCATCGGCCCCAATGTGCAGCACTCTCGGAGGACCTCTTCGCTGCGGCCCGTCCCGAGAGCCAGGCCCAGGGCCGCGAGGGCCAGCGCCGAGCGGGACGGCGCCGCGGCGGCCGTCCAGGCGCGGTCGGGGAGGTCCATCGAGGAGTGCGAGGCGGACGCCGTCGCCGGGAAGTTCCCCGCCGCGCCGCCGCCGACCAGGCCGCAGGCGCCCAGCGGCACCCCGGAGATCAGGCCCCTCGTACGTGACGACATCCCCCTCTCATCCCGCCACCTGACCAACGAGTTCCAAGTCTCAATCGCTGTGCTGAATTGAGGCCTTGTGGGTGTTTGTTTGGTGCGCGCACAGGACATGGCGAAGCGCCCTCGCCGGAACCGGAGGTCGCCCGCGCTCCGCGCAGCGTTCCAGGAGACCAGCATTACCCCCGCGAACCTCGTCCTCCCTCTGTTCATCCACGAAGGTTGGTGATTGGGATACTGGAACATTGTTGATGCAAGCACATAACTGAGATTGGTGTGTGCAATTTGGTTGATTGGTAGTTTGGTACTGACGTGCAGGTGAAGAAGACACTCCCATTGGAGCTATGCCTGGGTGCTTCAGGCTTGGATGGAGGCACGGGCTTCTGGAAGAGGTACCGTATGCAGTTTACATGATTCGGTGCCATTGGAGCTATGCCTGAATTATGATACATTAGGTGATTTTCTTGAGTAAGGACAGTGCTGTCCATATAACTTCAATATCACCATACTAGAAACAGTGCATGCATATCCATATTACGAGTTTACGAAGACAGTTAATAATGCGCTGGAAAATTAGCAACTATTTTCACATCTTCTTGTTCTAGTCTTAGTTAGCCACATCTATCTTCAGGCAAATTTGTGACCGAAGAAAACAGTTTTGTTGAGGTGCTATTTTTAACAGGTCTACAAGTCACGCGATGTTGGTGTTAACAGCTTTGTGCTATTCCCAAAGGTTCCTGATGGATTAAAGGTGTTGCCAGAAACATAAGCGTTTTTTTCCGCCCAATTGAGTTGCATTGGCCATATTGAATAACATGGGCCTTCTTTGTCAATCAGACACAAACGGGGGATGAGGCATACAACGATAATGGTTTAGTGCCCCGAACAATCCGTCTGCTCAAGGATAAGTATCCTGACATTGTGAGTCATGTTTTTCATTTGATTAATCATTGTTGCATTACATCATTTATGCCAAATGCTAACATGTCTGATTCCCATTGTACTGCTCGTTTAGGTTATCTACACTGATGTTGCTTTGGATCCGTATTCTTCTGATGGTCATGATGGCATTGTGAGGGAAGATGGTCAGAATTTGTTCCTTACATATTTTCTCCCAGAGAGATAATATGTGAAGTTTACTTCCATCCATTGCTTCAGAGTGATATCCTGAGAACTTTATTTGGGATATGCTAAACATCTAATCATATTAATGCAACGCTCATGGCTTAATACTGTTACTGCTGTAGTGTCATGCTGATTGAAAAAAACTTAATTATCAAGTTCTATTAGGACCAATAAATTTTACCTGATTTATAAGAATGGTGAGAAAAAACAGTGTTGTATAGGCTTTGCAGGCATGAGTCCCATAGACCATGCTTGAGTTTCACTATTAAAGTATCCCTATTCACTCTGGGTGGAGCCCTTTTTTTTGGATTATGTTGGATGATTTTATTGGAGATGGCAGTTTTAAATTTTTACATCGTAGTTTGTGCGATTGATATTGGTTCATGTTTTCTGAATCAAGCAGCTTTGGTGGAGTTTATGTGCCTGATAAATGAGTTTGATCAACGTTCAATTGGCCTGATGCTGTTTGTATAAAAATGAAAGATAGTACATAGATATGTTACTTCTAACCTTGTACGTTTAAAGAAAAAAAAAGTTGTTGGTTTCACCCTTTTACTTATGAGATGAGGACTTTAAATTCCATGGCTAATATATTTGCACGTCGAGTCACTTGGATGTGTATTGTATTTTAGTATTTCGTACCAAGTACAAACAAATGTATGTTGGCAGAAATGATGTTCTTTTTTCTCGTTAAATGGTATCTATTGATAGCCATGGTTCCGCCTAATTGTTGGCCTTTTATCCCATTGCAGGAGTCATCATGAACGATGAAACAGTTCATCAGCTGTGCAAGCAGGCAGTTTCCCAGGTCCCCTATCTGGAATCTACCTTGGAGTCATCCTTTATTATATCTTTAAAACGTACTTATAGGAAATGTTGCTGTTGCTAAATAGGCTCGAGCTGGTGCTGATGTTGTCAGTCCTAGTGACATGATGGATGGTCGTGTTGGTGCAATTCGGGCTGCATTAGATGCAGAGGGTTTCCATGATGTCTCCATCATGTCCTACACTGCAAAGTACACACCTTCCTGAAATGGAACCTATTTTCATCTTATTATCTGATAATTTCCTTCTCTCCTGCATTGTAAATTGCAAGTGGGATGGCATGTATGATGAACGTGATACGTGATTGCAGGTATGCTAGTTCGTTTTATGGTCCATTCCGTGAAGCTTTGGATTCAAATCCACGATTTGGTGACAAGAAGACGTATGTACCTAACAGCAAAACTAGTAGTTTCATCCAGTGTACAGTTAAAAATCTTTGTGTCTAAGTGCCCTAGTGCACACTCTTGATTCTTAAGTTATCAGATGAACCCAGCCAATTACAGAGAAGCCCTTATAGAAACCGCAGCAGACGAAGCAGAAGGAGCAGATATTCTTCTGGTAATTCTGTTACTGTGTATACAGAGTGCTCGATCATCAGAGTCTTTGTTTGCTTCCTTTCTTGTGTAGCGTACTAAAAGCTATGTTATCATTCGTCAGGTTAAACCTGGGTTACCATACCTGGATATTATCCGACTTCTACGGGATAATTCAGCCTTGCCGATTGCTGCATACCAGGTTAATTTGCAAGCTCTCAAATGATTTCAAAAGGATTATTGCTTGCCTGTTCCCTTGACTCTGTTCGTACTAGACCGGGTGTATTGTGGTGATTATTTTGAGTACTATATCTAGAAATCTGCCTTGATTTCTCGTTGGCACCTTTTTGAACACAACTGATGCATTCCAAGATAACTCTGATTCTAACATCTTTTCCCTTGGCCATGACCCTCCTTTTTCTTTTTGGATTGACTTAAACTTAATTCTTCTACAAGCTTTTTACCTGCAACTGTATCTTCGATATTTCACCTGAAAGCAGAAATTATTTTGTTAGTGTCAAGTACAATGTTGTCGATGAGGCCATTTTCAGGGTGACATGTACTGCATAGTACCACCTATATTTGTCTTGTTGTTCTCTCTTTACCCAGAAGGAGATTTAGCTTGATGTCTAACAAAAGCACTGGCGGCCAAATGATCTTTCGCAATAAGCAAAGCAGGCATTTTCGACATCGTTTTCTCAGAAATAGCATCTGGCCTTCCCTTGAACCCTGTCCCTGTCTATAACACCACCCTGAAACTGATCTCCAATATCGATGCTCTGGAGAATCCCCTTGAATCTGTTTTGCACGTCCTCCTATGCGTATCGCCTGCTTGTAATCTGTCAAACAGATCAATGCCACTTATTTGGACGCATTGTTTGTAACCGTGTCAAGGTTGCTGTGTTCAGGTGTCGGGCGAGTACTCGATGATCAAGGCCGGGGGCGTGCTGAAGATGGTGGACGAGGAGAAGGTGATGATGGAGTCGCTGCTGTGCCTCCGGCGCGCCGGCGCCGACATCATCCTCACCTACTTCGCCCGCCAGGCCGCCAACGTCCTCTGCGGGGCCAAGCGGCCGTAGCTGATCACGGAAGTCGATTTCTTGTAGTAGTTGTACCATGGCGGGCCATGGCGTTTCACTGCGTTGCAGAGCTAGAGGCTTCTCCAGGTACGTGGTGCGGCACGGCCATGCTCTCCCGTAGATAGAGGTTTGTTACTACTACTTGCTTCGGTTTGGTGTAATTAACGAGGCTTTGTCCTGAGTAAATTATTTTTAACTGATCTTTAGAGAGCTATTAAATTAATTACGGAACTGATTTTTTTAGAACTGGTGAGAGGTTTGCAATGAGGAGACGCTCCTTCATGATCTCTGACAGGTGGGCCCGCCAGGCGTGCCTGCGTGGGTTGCGCCGCCGGGCTGCACGCACGGGTCAGCTTGACGTTCCGGTGACATCACCGGGTTTTTTTGAATTGCACGCGACGCGACCTGGTGGGGCACCGTCCCTCTGCTCTGCTCCCACCGAGTGCTCTGCTTCCGTAATTTCTCCGGGGTTTCAGTGGTTCACACACGAATTCTTCACACGCACGCAGAACCCCTGCACCTGCACACACAATAGCAAGCACCAGCACATCCAGGGCCGGACAGCATCTGCACACTCCTGCGCCACCACCGCTCATGTATTATTGCATCATGACATTTCACATTTCACACCGTCTCTTTTTTAAAACCATTTCACACTGCCTGTTAGCAGGAGTACTACTGCACTATATTTCCCTCGCAGAAAAGAAAAGATAAATCTTAGGTCTCCTCCTCGCTTCTTGTTTGACTATTTTCCTGCCACGTGTTTGGTTTACCGAACACACATGCCGATGCCGCACACTCGTTTTTCTTGCCACCATTTTGCTTCATCAAAGCGCCGCGGGTGCCCGGCACACTTGTTCGGAAGTTAAGATGGTCGTCGGTAGGGGCCGGGATCACCAGATGAGATCATGAGAGCAAGGCGGGTCAAGAGGCAGACCCAGTTGACCCAAGGCCCCAAACAAATACTGGCTCACTGGTCAGTGGTCACTGCTTGCTTTCTTCTTCTTTACTATACTACGCGTAGCATTTAGCAAATGGCACCGTACATGGCCAAATGTGTAATTTGCTCCGGTCTGACAGGTTCTTTTGTTTTCATCCATCTAACTACACGTCTTCTTTCCGAATCTCATCTGAAAACACTTGATTACTCCCTGTTTACAACAGGTCCGTAGTTATTTTTTCTTGGATCTGCCGCCGCCCCACGAGGATGCCCAGCAGGCCAGCACCCACCAGCCACTTCCTCGCCATTCACAGCGAGCGCTCGCTCGCTCGCTCAGTCCCCCTGTCTGCCTCCTCCCTCGCCGGTGTGGATCCCATGGGTCGATCGGCACCGACAACGACACGACACGACTTGCCCCTACCCCGGCTGCTTTGCCCTTGGCGCCTTGCCAATGGCCAATGCCGTCTACCCATGCGTGATGGCCGGCCCGGTGCCCTGCCGGGCCCTCCATGATCGGAACGCCCATGCATGCATGTACGCACGTCGTCCTCGTCCTCTTCCTCCTCCCCCACGGCAAGTACAACAACAAGGTGGTGGATGCGCTGGCGGGCGGACGCACGGAATGGATGTCTGATTTATTGCAGCATCGCGCAGCTAGCTGGCGTGCGCCGGGAAAATGCCATGGCCTTTTCATGTGCAGTTCTGAGTTCTGGGGGAGGGAGGGACCAACCCCGTGTGCGCCCCGCACCTGCGCCTGCTCCCTCGAAACGCCGCACTTTGATCTTGATCCGATTCCTCTTTTCGCCCGGGGAGCATTTCGATCCGAAAGAACGAGGAGAAGGAGCAAATTGACGCCCAACATTCTCCGTCTCGTTTTCATTGCTGCTTTTTTGGCCGCTGCATTTCTGCGCCTCCTCTACCAGTAATCAACCCATGTTCAGTTCAGAGTAACGATAGATCATGTGTGTATCAATGGCCCGGTTTGGATCATGAAGTTAGAGCTAGTTTGGGTTAGTTGGGGGCTCAAATAAACCAAAAGTATCCAAACAGGGAGGGTTAGAGTGGGTTAGTTCTATCTAACTAAACTTTCCCGGTGAAGAGGTGCTTATTTAGGTTAGAGTGGGTTAGAAAATAACTCTAACTCTAACTGCGTTGGAGTATTCAAACAGGGCCAATAAGATCGAGATGTTTTAGAAGTTGCCACTCATTATCATGGTGTAGGCTCAGAGATTACACATCCAAATTAATTTAATAAATCCGGGCAGAAAGAATACATAAGGGGCCTCTTTAACTCCATCCAATCTCTGTAGATCGTGGATCAAATACTCGCAACAAATTAAGAAGAAAGAAGAAGAAGAGATGCAAAAAAAAAATCCAAGGTGGAAAAAATACTACGGGTAATGGCAGAGCGCGAGATGAGGTATTATACTGGCGGCGATGGGTGTGTTGGCGGCTGCTCCGGCGATGGATCAGGAGGAATTAGTTGTACGGCTTCATTGGCGGTGGCGGCGACCCGTATGCCATGCCGTACACCGGCGGGAACGGCAGATTCGCGCCGGACGGCGTCGGCGTTGGGTGGCCGGTGCTGCCGCCCTGGGACGGCGGCGCGCAGTGCTCGGGGGACGACGGCGTTGTTGTTCCTGACGACGGCGAGGACGGGGTGCCTGGGTGCGTCTGTGATGGAGGCGTGGTGGATGGGGTCCCCGACGAGTGGGGAGGCAGCGCGTACCCGGGGTACTCTGTTGGCGGCGACGGCGTGTGTTGGCCCGACGGTGGTTGGTGGCTGCCGGAGGAAGGTGGCGTCGAGCCGGAGGGCGTCGTGGGGCCGTACGAGCCCGGGGGCGGCGCGTACCGCCCGTCTGGCTTGTCGGCCGAGGTTGGGGGAGGCGGCGCGTGGCCTCCTACTGGCGTCGGGGTGCCTGACGAAGGAGACGGGTACGAGGGGGTCCCAGGCGTGCTCTGCGGCGGCGAGTGGGATGACGGGGTGCTGGAGCTGGACGGCGGCGTCGGGTACGACGGCGTGGTCGAGCCCTGCGGTGGCGACGGGGTGGTGGATCCCTGGGGCGGCGAGTGGTACGACGGCGTACTGGAGCTCGACGGAGGCGTCGGGTACGACGGCGTGGTCGAGCCTGGTGGCGATGGCGTGGTGGATCCCTGAGGCGGCGAGTGGTACGACGGGGTGCTGGAGCTGGACGGTGGCGTCGGGTACGACGGCGTGGTCGAGCCGGGTGGCGATGGCGTGGTGGATCCCTGGGGTGGCGAGTGGTACGACGGGGTGCTGGAGCTCGACGGTGGCGACGGGTAGGACGGGGTGGTGGATCCCTGATGCGGCGAGGGGTATGCCGGCGTGCCGGAGCCCTTGGGAGGCGAGTGGGACGACGGAGTGGTCGTGCTTGACGGCGGCGACGGGTAGGACGGGCTGGAAGGTTTGCCACCACCGGGCGTGGGAGTGTACGCCGGGAACTGGCATTGCGCCTTGCTGCAGTCGAACGGATGGGTGGCCGCGGCGGCGCACTGCGCCGCCGGCCGCTGTGCCGGCGCGCCGGGGATGCAGTTCCACGCGCCGTCGGCGATGGCCTGCGCGCAGCCGGGGCGCGAGGTGATGAAGTTGTCGGCGTAGGAGAAGTTCTTCAGCCCGGCGAGGCCGCAGACGGCGGCCGGCACGGCGCCCTCGAAGAGGTTCCCGGCGACGTCGAGCTCCTCGACGGCCGCCATCCCGCCAATGGCCGCGGGGAGCTTCCCCTGGAGCCGGTTGCCGCTGACATCGAACACCGTCACCTTCTTGAGCAGGCCGACCTGCGGCGGGACGCAGCCGGTGAGCAGGTCGTCAATGAGCACGATCTCGTTGAGCGTGTCGGCCATCCTCCCGATGGAGGGCGGGATGCAGCCGCCGAGCCGGTTGTGCGCGAGCACGACGACGGAGGCCGGCGAGTTGCCGAGGTTGGCGGGGATGGGGTGGCGGAGGCGGTTGGAGTTGAGGAAGATGGCGTCGAGCGGGCGGTCGAAGAGCGCCGGCGGGATGGCGCCCTCGAAGTCGTTGAAGCGGAGGTCGAGGTACTTGAGGGACGGCAGCGCGAGCACCACCTCCGGGAAGGCGCCGACGAAGCGGTTGTTGCTGAGGTCGAGCTCGTGGAGCAGGCGCAGGCGGCGGAAGGTGTCGGGCACCACCCCGCAGAAGCGGTTGGAGTTGAGGTGGAGCAGCGCCAGGTCCGGGAGGCCGAGCGGGAGGGAGGCGGGGATGTAGCCGGCGATGTCGGCGTGGTTGAGGTCGATCCCGGCGACGGTGACGGCGCCGTAGGCGGACGGGGCGGGGGCGCAGTAGACGCCGTTGTAGCGGCAGACGTCCGGGCCCTGCCAGTTGGCGGTGAAGTTGGCCGGGTCGGAGAAGATGGCCGTCTGCTTCCAGGCCTGGAGCGCCGCGTAGGCCGCCCGCAGGCGCGGGTTCGGGAACGGCCAGCCCGCCGGCGCGTCGAAGCGGGTGGCGAGGGACGCCGCGTACTGCTCCGGCACGTTGCCCTCCTGCTGCGCGGTGACCGCGGTGACAAGCAGGAGCGCGAGCAGCGGCGGCATGCCGCGCCGGATCATTGCTGCGGGCGTGTCCGAGCTGTGATCTGAGAGGAATGGAATGTAGGTGGATGCAAGCAAGGGAGGAGTGCGAGGGAGGGAGGAAGGAGGTGAGCTGAGCTGAGGCCTGAGAGAGAGAGGTCGGGATCACGGAGAGATCAAGTGGGGAGCGTGGTGATGAGGTGTGAGGGCAGTGGCATTCAGGGCGGGTCACATGGGACGGGCGGGAGGGAGGGGTCACATGGGCGGGGGAGCTGAGCTGCTACGAACGAGAGAGCAGCACCATGATGCTGCGACGACGCGGCTCGTGGACGATGCGATGGCCAAGTTCGTATTCATAATGCCACTGATTTTTCGCTGGACAATTCGACCTATATTCATTTTGAAGGCATTTCACATGCGACTCGATGAGCCATGTTGGCTCCAAGAACGAATCGTCCCAACGAACGAATAAATTCCAGCGTTTCAAACGGGGTTTGTCAGCCATTAATTTAGCTCGGTCACCAGTGATCACACCACATGCATTACTAGTACTACTAATTTAGCTCAATAGACCTACTACAGTGCTTCCACCTGCATTCCACGGCCGGCCACCAACATGCAGCGGTGGTACCACTTAAGCAAAATAGCAAATGACAATCGATCAACAATCATGCACATGCCAAAGCACGTACGCTCTCATACATACATGCTCTGGCGACACCGGTCCTGTTCCTAGACCAAAATTTGATTGATTGCTAGCCACCTAAGCAACACATGCATGCATGCATGCATGCAACTCTTAAAGCGCAGATCTCCTACCCTATGGAGCCTCTCCCTCTCCTACCCTATGGAGCATCAACAAAAAGACTTGCGTCGTCCAAATTTTCTCATCAGCGAGTCCAACCCAGCGAGCGAGCAGCCACCGACCACACCGTTGGCCTCTTCTCACCTACCGTTTCAAACCAAACAGTCCTGGGGTACCGCCGGTGGCAACTAATTTTGCAATGCAACAGCCAACGGGAGGCGATTAAATTAGGTTAGCAAGGGCCAGATCCAGGCTAACGTGGTCGTCAGACTAGTATAATGCGTCCGCCACTAATCAACAGCGCCTCGTGATGCGCTCCGTACCGATCACCTCGTGGGCTCACGGGGCAGAGCTTCAAGCATTTGTTCACTGATCAGCTTGGTTCACCGGCTAGGGGCTTCAAACTTTTGAATTAGTCCACTACATGCATTCTCGGATGGGATGAACACATGCGTGCGTGTCCCACGCGGATCGTTGCAGGCAGAGGTGTCAGTTGTTTACTCGCCATCAACTGGCTGCTTCCAAGCCGTTGGATGAGGCATTATTGTACGTACGTGGTATGTATGCGATTCAAACAAGAGCTTCGTTAACTGATAACAGGATTACAGTGGCTTGTCCAGTACGTACATGTACACCAGGTTGTTTATCTCCGGATCTGATTCCCAAGAAAACTTGGCAACTTTGTGAATACCCGGTGGGTCTCGGCTTCCAACGGAGCTGAATTGAAAAACAATATTTTGAAATTGCAAAAAAAACGAGACAGAAATGCCGAGAACTTTTTGGAATCATACATTATCCGGTGCTAGTAAAAGTTTCACAAAGGAATACCTTGGACCGACTCCCGGGCCAAGAAAATAAAACCGCGAGTTCAAAAGGTGTGAATAGTAACTTCCACGTAGTGTCGATTTTTTTTTCCGCCCACAATACCATGAAAGTTATTCATTCAAGAAACTTTCCACACTGAGTCTAACGCCTGGTCATGTTTGATTCCAAACGTATCCCAAATGACAATGCTCACATGTGTGGCACAAAGCAATTAAGCCCGCATGATTTTTCATTCCAACTTTAGTTGTGAAGCATGGTAACTTTCTGTTTGGATGGCAAGTTTCGGACAAAGGAAGTTTCTTGTTAGGGAAACTTTTCATGATGATTTTTCATGGCAACTTTTATTGTGAAATCATACATGTTTGGATGGCAAGTTGTGAAGCATGGTGACTTTCTGTTTGGACGCGCGCGATGGCATGCCGATTGAACCCATCCGGACAAAGAAAGCATTTGCTGCTCAGTGCGGGGTTCTTGTTAGGGACAAGATCCCGATCAGCATCCACCAATGGTTAAAGCCGATTACAGAAGACCCTGAGGTGTCTTATGTCTCCGATATGTAGAAAGAAGATCTTTGGACCGCGCTGAAGGCAAATTTCACCCTACCGCCAGAGGAGGATTCAGAGAAGCCAGTTAAAGAGCAATTGATCAAGTCTCATGCTCTTAAGAAGATGGCAGAACTATTCAGGAGGTGGAAAAATGAGCTGAAAAGATTTGCCGACAAAGAAGAGACACCAGAATTCATCGGCCGGTATGAGAAGATCAGAGATCACTGGCCCGCATTTGTGGTCGACAAGACATCGGACAAGAGTAATAAGATGCTAGTGACAAACAAGAAGAATGCTGCGAAGAAGAAGATTCACAATCGCATGGGGTCAGGTGGCTACCTCAAAGCCCGGCCGTTGTGGGCCAAGGCTGAGAATGACCTGCTTGATAAAGGGGTCGAACCAGAGACATTCAGGTGGCCAGACCGTTGCCGGACTTGGTTCTTCGGGCCGGCGGAACCTTGGACCCTGTATCAGGGAAGTGCGTTTGGACGGACGAGCAACTGAGAATACCAGTCACGAGGATTCAGGAGTATATCGAGGCAGCCCAGCAAGGGACGTTCGTTCCAGACAGAGAGAACGACGAGCTCACAATGGCCCTCGGGAATCCTGAGCACCCTGGACGGACACGAGGCACGCCAAGCTCCGTTCCGTGGAAGGTTGGGTTTCCGAACGCAGGCGGTTACAAATGCCAGGAGAGGAGGAAGAAAGTGGAGCATACCCAACTGCAGGCGCTGCACGCAAGGGTACTAGCGATAGAGGAACGAGAAGCAAATCGCAGCAAGCGACCTGCCGAAGCTTCCCCCGAAGCTTGTTGGAAATATGCCCTAGAGGCAATAATAAATTAGTTATTATTATATTTCCTTGTTCATGATAATCGTTTATTATCCATGCTATAATTGTATTGATAGGAAACTCAGATACATGTGTGGGTACATAGACAACACCATGTCCCTAGTAAGCCTCTAGTTGACTAGCTCGTTGATCAATAGATGGTTACGGTTTCCTGACCATGGACATTGGATGTCGTTGATAACGTGATCACATCATTAGGAGAATGATGTGATGGACAAGACCCAATACTAAGCCTAGCACAAAGATCGTAGTTCGTATGCTAAAGCTTTTCTAAATGTCAAGTATCTTTTCCTTAGACCATGAGATTGTGCAACTCCCGGATACCGTAGGAATGCTTTGGGTGTACCAAACGCCACAACGAATCTGGGTGACTATAAAGGTGCACTACAGGTATCTCCGAAAGTGTCATTGGGTTGGCACGAATCGAGGCCGGATTTGTCACTCCGTGTAAACGGAGAGGTATCTCTGGGCCCACTCGGTAGGACATCATCATAATGTGCACAATGTGACCAAGGGGTTGATCACAGGATGATGTGTTACGGAACGAGTAAAGAGACTTGCCGGTAACGAGATTGAACAAGGTATCGGTATACCGACGATCGAATCTCGGGCAAGTACAATACCGCTAGACAAAGGGAATTGTATACGGGATCGATTGAGTCCTTGACATCGTGGTTCATCCGATGAGATCATCGTGGAATATGTGGGAGCCAACATGGGTATCCAGATCGCGCTGTTGGTTATTGACCGGAGAACGTCTCGGTCATGTCTGCATGGTTCCCGAACCCGTAGGGTCTACACATAAGGTTCGATGGCGCTAGGGTTATAAAGGAAGTTTGTATGTGGTTACCGAATGTTGTTGAGTCCCGGATGAGATCCCGGACATCACGAGGAGTTCGGAATGGTCCGGAGGTAAAGATTTATATATGGAAAGTTGTTGTTCGGGTTAGGAAAAATTCGGGTTTTTTCGGTATTGTACCGGGAAGCTTCCAGAAGGTTCCGGAGGATTCCGGAGGGGTCCGGAGGTCCGGAAACTGTTCCACCACGTCCGATACAGTAGCATGGGCTGTAGGGGGGGCGCCCTAGCCTTAATGGGCCAGGGGCACCAGCCCCCAAAGGCCCATGCGCATGGGAGGAAAACCCTAAAGGGAGGCCTCCACTTGACTTGGGAGGCACTCCTTCCCCCTTGGCCGCCCCCCTTGGATGGGATCTAGGGCTGGCCGCACCCCTTTGGGGTGGGAAACCCTAAAGGGGGCGCAGCCCCCTTCCCCCCTATATATACTTGAGGTTTTGGGGCTGCCTGTTGGGGAACGTAGTAATTTCAAAAAATTTCCTACGATCACGCAAGACCATGGTGATGGCATAGCAACGAGAGGGGAGAGTGTTCGTCCATGTACCCTCGTAGACCGAAAGCGGAAGCGTTATAACAACGCGGTTGATGTAGTCGTACGTCTTCACGATCCGACCGATCCAAGCACCGAACGTCGGCACCTCCGAGTTACGCACACGTTCACTCGATGGCGATCCCGGACTCGATCCAAAGAAAGTGTCGGGATGAGTTCCGTCAAGACGACGGCGTGGTGGCGATGATGATGCTCCACCGACGCGGGGCTTCGCCTAAGCTCATGACGATATGACTTCTCCGGCGAGGGCTTCGCCTAAGCTCATGACGATATGACCGAAGTGGAATATGGTGGAAGGGGCACCGCACACGGCTAAGGAAAGATCCGTAGATCAACTTGTGTGTCATGGGGTGCCCCTGCCCCGTATATAAAGGAGCCAAGGGGAGGTGGCGGCCCAAGGGGGGCGCGCAAGGAGGAGTCCTACTCCCACCGGAGTAGGACTCCCCTGTCCTAGTTGGAGTAGGATTGGGGAGGGAAGAGGGAAGGCGCCGCCTCTCCTTGTCCTATTCGGACTAGAGGGGGGAGGGGGGCGCGCAGCCCACCTTGGCCGGCCCTTCCTCTTCTCTCCTATGGCCCATGAAGGCCCATATACCCCCCGGGGGGTTCCGGTAACCCCCCGGTGTTCCGGTAACTTCCTGTTTTCACTCGGAACCCTTCCGAAGTCCAAACATAGGCTTCCAATATATCAATCTTTATGTCTCGAGCATTTGAGACTCCTCGTCATGTCCGTGATCACATCCGGGACTCGAACAAACTTCGTGCATCAATACTTATAAACTCATAATGAACTGTCATCGAAGCGTTAAGCGTGCGGACCCTACGGGTTCGAGAACTATGTAGACATGACCTAGAACCATTCTCGGTCAATAACCAATAGCGGAACCTGGATGCCCATATTGGTTCCTACATATTCTCGAAGATCTTTATCGGTCAAACCGCATAACGACATACGTTGTTCCTTTGTCATCGGTATGTTACTTACCCGAGATTCGATCGTCGGTATCCAATACCTAGTTCAATCTCGTTACGGCAAGTCTCTTTACTCGTTCCGTAATACATCATCTCATAACTAACTCATTAGTTACAATGCTTGCAAGGCTTAGGTGATGAGTATTACCGAGAAGGCCCAGAGATACCTCTCCGACAATCGGAATGACAAAACCTAATCTCGAAATCGCCAACCCAACAAGTACCTTTGGAGACACCTGTAGTACTCCTTTATAATCACCCGATTCACGTTGTGACGTTTGGTAGTACCAAAGTGTTCCTCCGATGGCGGAGTTGCATAATCTCATAGTTATAGGAACATGTATGGGTCATGAAGAAAGCATTAACATACTAAGCGATCAAGTGTTAAGCTAACGGAATGGGTCATGTCAATCAGATCATTCAACTAATGATGTGACCTTGTTAATCAAATAACAACTCCTTGTTCATGGTTAGGAAACATAACCATCTTTGATTAACAAGCTAGTCAAGTAGAGGCATACTAGTGACATACTGTTTGTCTATATATTCACACATGTATTATGTTTCCAGTTAATACAATTCTAGCATGAATAATAAACATTTATCATGATATAAGGAAATAAATAATAACTTTATTATTGCCTCTAGGGCATATTTCCTTCACTGCCAACACATGAGTTTTCTTCCCCTCTTGGTGCAGCCCTGCCTCTCCTCCTCCTCCTCTCCCTTGGTGCTTGGCGAAGCCCTGCGGGATTGCCACGCTCCTCCACCACCACCACCCATTGTGTTGCTGCTGGATGGAGTCTTCCTCAACCTCTCCCTCTCTCCTTGCTGGATCAAGGCATGGGAGACGTCACCGGGCTGTACGTGTGTTGAACGCGGAGGTGCCGTCCGTTCGGCACTAGGATCTCCGGTGATTTGAATCACGATGAGTACGACTCCATCAACCCCGTTCACATGAACGCTTCCGCTTAGCGATCTACAAGGGTATGTAGATGCACTCTCCTTCCCCTCATTGCTGGTTTCTCCTTAGATAGATCTTGGTGACACGAGGAAAATTTTGAATTTCTGCTCGTTCCCCAACAAATGGCATCATGAGCTAGGTCTATTGCGTAGATTCTTTGCAGAGTAGAACACAAAGTAGTTGTGGGCGTTGATGTTGTTCAATATGCTTACCGTTACTAGTCCAATCTTGTTTCGATGGTATTGTGGGATGAAGCGGCCCGGACCGACCTTACGTACTCTTCGTGAGACAGAGTTCCACCACGACATGCACTTGGTGCATAAGGTGGCTAGCGGGTGCCGTCTCTCCCACTTTAGTCGGAACGGATTCGATGAAAAGGGTCCTTATGAAGGGTAAATAGCAATTGGCATATCATGTTGTGGTTTTGCGTAGGTAAGAAACGTTCTTGCTAGAAACCCATAGCAGCCACGTAAAACATGCAAACAACAATTAGAGGACGTCTAACTTGTTTTTGCAGGGTATGCTATGTGATGTGATATGGCCAAGAAGAATGTGATGAATGATATGTGATGTATGAGATTGATCATGTTCTTGTAATAGGATTCACGACTTGCATGTCAATGAGTATGACAACCGGCAGGAGCCATAGGAGTTGTCTTTATTTATTGTATGACCTGCGTGTCATTAAACAATGCCATGTAATTACTTTACTTTATTGCTAACCGGTAGCCATAGTAGTAGAAGTAATAATTGGCGAGACAATTTCATGAAGACATGATGATGGAGATCATGATGATGGAGATCATGGTGTCATGCCGGTGACGATGATGATCATGGAGCCCCGAAGATGGAGATCAATGGAGCTATATGATATTGGCCATATCATGTCACTACTATATAATTGCATGTGATGTTTATTATGTTTATGCATCTTGTTTACTTAGAACGACGGTAGTAAATAAGATGATCCTTACAACAATTTCAAGAAGTGTTCTCCCTAACGTGCACCGCTGCTAAAGTTCGTCGCTTCTAAGCACCACGTGATGATCGGGTGTGATGGATTCTTACGTTCACATACGACGGGTGTAAGACAGATTTACACACGCGAAACACTTAGGGTTAACCAGCGAGCCTAGCATGTACAGACATGGCCTCGGAACACAGAGACCGAAAGGTCGAGCATGAGTCGTATAGTAGATACGATCAACATGAAGATGTTCACCGATGATGACTAGTCCGTCTCACGTGATGATCGGACACGGCCTAATTGACTCGGATCATGTAATCACTTAGATGACTGGAGGGATGTCTATTTGAGTGGGAGTTCATGAGATGAACTTAATTATCCTGAACATAGTCAAAAACCCCTTGCAAATTATGTCATAGCTCACGCTTTAGTTCTACTGTTTAGATATGTTCCTAGAGAAAATATAGTTGAAAGTTGAAAGTAGCAATTATGCGGACAGTAGAAAGCTTATGTCCTTAATGCACCGCTCAGTGTGCTGAACCCCAAACGTCGTTTGTTGATGTTGCGAACATCGGACATACACGTTTTGATAACTACGTGATAGTTCAGTTAAACGGTTTAGAGTTGAGGCACGAAAGACGTTTTCCAAATGTTGCGGAACATATGAGATGTTTCGAGGGCTGAAATTAGGATTTCAGGCTCGTGCCCACGTCAAGAGGTATGAGACCTCCGACGATTTTCTTAGCCTACAAACTAAGGGAGAAAAGCTCAATCGTTGAGCTGGTGCTCAGACTGTCTGAGTACAACAATCACTTGAATCGAGTGGGAGTTGATCTTCCAGATGAGATGGTGATGTTTCTCCAAAGTCATTGCCACCAAGCTGCTAGAGCTTCGTGATGAACTATAACATGTCAGGGATAGATATGATGATCCTTGAAGTGTTCGCGATGTTTGACACCGCGAAAGTAGAAGTCAAGTAGGAGCATCAATTGTTGATGGTTGGTAAAACCACTAGTTTCAAGAAGGGCAAGGGCAACAAGGGATACTTCATGAAACGGCAAAACAGTTGCTGCTCTAGTGAAGAAGCCCAAGGTTGAACCCAAACCCGAGACTAAGTGCTTCTGTAATGAGAGGAACGGACACAGAAGCGGAACCACCCTAGATACTTGGTAGATGAGAAGGCTGGCAAGGTCGATAGAAGTATATTGGATATACATTAAGTTATTGTGTACTTTACTAGTACTCCTAGTAGCACCAGGGTATTAGATACCGGTTCGGTTGCTAAGTGTTAGTAACTCGAAATAAAAGGCTACGGAATAAACGGAGACTAGCTAAAGGTGAGCTGACGATATGTGTTGTTTCCAAGTTTGATGTGATCAAACATCGCACGCTCCCTCTACCATCAAGATTAGTATTAAACCAGAATAATTGTCATTTGGTGTTTGCGTTGAGCATAGACATGATTGGATTATGTCTATCGCAATACGGTTATTCATTTAAGGAGAATAATGGTTACTCTATTTATTTGAATAATACCTTCAATGGTCTTGCACCTAAAGGAATGGTTTATTGAATCTCGATCGTAGTGATACACATTTCCATGCCAAAAGATATAAGATAGTAATGATAGTACCACTTACTTGTGGCACTCGCCATGTAAGTCATATTGGTGTAAAAGCATGAAGAAGCTCCATGTTGATGGATCTTTGGGCTCACTCGTTTTGAAAAGTTTGAGACATGCTGAACCATGTCTATTGGTGTATACACATGAAGAAACTCCATGCAGATGGATCGTTTGGACTCACTTGATTTTGAATCACTTGAGATATGCAAATCATACCACATGGGCAAGATGACCTGAAAAGCCTCGGTTTGAGAAGATGGAACAAGATAGCAACTTGTTGGAAGTAACACATTTTGATGTGTGCAGTCCAATGAGTCTTGAGGCATCTGATGAATATCGTTATGTTCTTACTTCACGGATGATTTAAGTAGATACTGAGTGTACTTACTTGATGAAACACAAGTCTGAATTATTGAATGGTTCAACTAATTTCAGAGTGAAGTTTAAGATCTTCGTGACAAGAGGATAGAATGTCTATGATATGATCATAGAGATGAATATCTGAGTTACGAGTTTTGGCACACAATTAAGACATTGTGCAAATTGTTTCACAATTAATACCGCCTGGAACACCATAGTGTGATGGTGTGTCCGAACGTCATAGTTGCACTCTATTGGATATGGTGCGTACCATGATATCTCTTATCGAATTACCACTATCGTTCATGGGTTAGGCATTAGAGACAACCGCACTCACTTTAATAGGGCACCACGTAATTCCATTGAGACGACACCGTTTGAACTATGGTTTGGAGAAACCTAAGTTGTCGTTTCTTTAAAGTTTGGGTATGCGACGCTTATGTGAAAAAGTTTCAGGTTGATAAGCTCGAACCCAAAGCGGATAAAATGCATCTTCATAGGACACCCAAAACAGTTGGGTATACCTCCAGTCTCAGTTCCGAAAGCAAAAAGGATTGTTTCTAGAATTAGGTCATTTCCCGAGGAAAAAGTTCCTCTCGAAAGGATTGAGTGGGAGGATGGTGGAGACTTGATGAGGTTATTGAACCGTCACTTCAACTAGTGTGTAGCAGGGCACATGAAGTAGTTCCTGTGGCGCCTACACCAATTGAAGTAGAAGCTTATGATAGTGATCATGAAGTTTTGGATCAAGTCACTACCGACATCGAGGGTGACAAGGATGCGTACTACTTGAGTGGTACAAGTAATCCTGTCTTGAAGGTCATGTTGCTAGACAACAATGAACCTACGAGCTATGGAGAAGTGATGGTGGGCCCAAATTCCGACAAATGGTTAGGAGCCATGAAATCCGAGATAGGATCCATGTATCAGAACAAAGCATGGACTTTGGTGGACTTGCCCAATGATCGGCAAGCCATTGAGATAAATGGATCTTTAAGAAGAAGACGGACGTGGACGGTAATGTCACCGTCTATGAAGCTCGACTTGTGGCGAAGAGTTTTTCACAAGTTCAAGGAGTTGACTACGATGAGATTTTCTCATCCGTAGCGATGCTTAAGTCCGTCGGAATCATGTTAGCATTAGCTGCATTTATGAAATTTGGCAGATGGATGTCAAAATGAGTTTCCTTACCAGTTTTCGTAAGGAAAGGTTGTATGTGATGCAATCAGAAAGTTTTGTCGATCCTAAGGATGCTAAAAGGTATCTGGTTCCAATGATCCTTTCTAAGGACCGGAGTAAGCATCTCGGAGTTGGAATGTGCGCTTTGATGTGATGATCAAAGATTTTGGGTTTATACAAAGTTTATGAGAAACTTGTATTTCCAAAGAAGTGAGTGGGAGCACTATAGAATTTCGATGAGTATATGTTGTTGACATATTGTTGATCGAAATGATGTAGAATTCTGGAAAGCATATGGGTTATTTGAAAAGTGTTTTCAAGTAAAAACCTGGATTAAGCTACTTAAACATTGAGCATCAAGATCTGTGAGGATAGATCAAAACCGCTTAATGGTACTTTCAAATGAGCATATACCTTGACATGATCTTGAAGGTGTTCAAGATGGATCACCAAAGAAGGAGTTCTTGCACGAGATGTAAGGTATGAAGTTAAGACTTAAAGCTCGACCACGGCAGAAGCAGAGAGAAAGGACGAAGGTCGTCCCTATGCCTTAGACGTAGGCTCTAAAGTATGCTATCTTGTGTACCGCACGGAAGTGTGCCTTGCCATGAGTCACTAAGGGTACAAGAATGATCCAGAATGGATCATTGGACAGTGATCAAAATTGTCCTTGTAGTAAATAAGGACATGTTTCTCGATTATGGAGGTGATAAAGAGTTCGGCGTAAAGGGTTACGTCGATGCAAGCTTTAACACCTATCCGAGTGACTCTGAGTAGCAAACCGGATACGTATAGTGGAGCAACCATTTGGAATAGCTTCAAGTGGAGCGTGGAAGCAAAATTTACAATATGACATAGAGAATTGCGAAGTACATACGGATCTGAATGTTACAGACCCGTTGACTAAAACCTCTCTCACAAGCAAAACATTATCAAACCTCAGAACTCATTGAGTCTTAATCACATGATGATGTGAACTAGTTTAATGACACTAGTAAACTCTTTGGATGTTGGTCACATGGTGATGTGACCTGTCAGTGTTAATCACATGACGATGTGGACTAGATTATTGACTCTAGTGCAAGTGGGAGACTGTTGGAAATATGCCCTAGAGGCAATAATAAATTAGTTATTATTATATTTCCTTGTTCATGATAATCGTTTATTATCCATGCTATAATTGTATTGATAGGAAACTCAGATACATGTGTGGGTACATAGACAACACCATGTCCCTAGTAAGCCTCTAGTTGACTAGCTCGTTGATCAATAGATGGTTACGGTTTCGACCATGGACATTGGATGTCGTTGATAACGTGATCACATCATTAGGAGAATGATGTGATGGACAAGACCCAATACTAAGCCTAGCACAAAGATCGTAGTTAGTATGCTAAAGCTTTTCTAAATGTCAAGTATCTTTTCCTTAGACCATGAGATTGTGCAACTCCGGATACCGTAGGAATGCTTTGGGTGTACCAAGCGTCACAACGAATCGGGTGACTATAAAGGTGCACTAGGTATCTCCGAAAGTGTCATTGGGTTGGCACGAATCGAGGCTGGATTTGTCACTCCGTAAGCGGAGAGGTATCTCTGGGCCCACTCGGTAGGACATCATCATAATGTGCAAAATGTGACCAAGGGGTTGATCACGGGATGATGTGTTACGGAACGAGTAAAGAGACTTGCCGGTAACGAGATTGAACAAGGTATCGGTATACCGACGATCGAATCTCGGGCAAGTACAATACCGCTAGACAAAGGGAATTGTATACGGGATCGATTGAGTCCTTGACATCGTGGTTCATCCGATGAGATCATCGTGGAATATGTGGGAGCCAACATGGGTATCCAGATCCCGCTGTTGGTTATTGACCGGAGAACGTCTCGGTCATGTCTGCATGGTTCCCGAACCCGTAGGGTCTACACACTTAAGGTTCGATGACGCTAGGGTTATAAAGGAAGTTTGTATGTGGTTACCGAATGTTGTTAGGAGTCCCGGATGAGATCCCGGACGTCACGAGGAGTTCCGGAATGGTCCGGAGGTAAAGATTTATATATGGAAAGTTAAAGTTCGGATTTTTTCGGTATTGTACCGGGAAGCTTCCAGAAGGTTCCGGAGGATTCCGGAGGGGTCCGGAGGTCCGGAAACTGTTCCACCACGTCCGTCTGATAGCATGGGCTGTAGGGGGCGCCCTAGCCTTAATGGGCCGGGGCACCAGCCCCCAAAGGCCCATGCGCATGGGAGGAAAACCCTAAAGGGAGGCCTCCACTTGACTTGGGAGGCACTCCTTCCCTTGGCCGCCCCCTTGGATGGGATCTAGGGCTGGCCGCACCCCTTTGGGGTGGAAAACCCTAAAGGGGGCGCAGCCCCCTTCCCCCCTATATATACTTGAGGTTTTGGGGCTGCCAACACATGAGTTTTCTTCCCCTCTTGGTGCAGCCCTGCCTCTCCTCCTCCTCCTCTCCCTTGGTGCTTGGCGAAGCCTCTGGGATTGCCGCTCCTCCACCACCACCACGCCATTGTGTTGCTGCTGGATGGAGTCTTCCTCAACCTCTCCCTCTCTCCTTGCTGGATCAAGGCATGGGAGACGTCACCGGGCTGTACGTGTGTTGAACGCGGAGGTGCCGTCCGTTCGGCACTAGGATCTCCGGTGATTTGAATCACGACGAGTACGACTCCATCAACCCCGTTCACATGAACGCTTCCGCTTAGCGATCTACAAGGGTATGTAGATGCACTCTCCTTCCCCTCATTGCTGGTTTCTCCTTAGATAGATCTTGGTGACACGTAGGAAAATTTTGAATTTCTGCTACGTTCCCCAACAAAGCTACCCCGCCATCTCAGCGGAGAAGCAGCGTGGCTTCCACCGAGCAGCTTCAGCAGGAGCCTGTCTTCATGGCTCCTGCTAGCTACCCTGTGGATCCTATCACGGAGTCTCAACATTGCCACTTTATGACACAATGGATGACATTCAAAGTCAAGGCGGCTGTTGGCTCTGTTTTACCTACTGAACCTGGCGCAACCTACCACTGCCGGCCGATTCCAGAAGGATATGCTAGGGTGATGGTGGATCAAATAATGGACGGATTTGAGGACCTCCAGCTTGACCACCCTACGGGTGAAGGGGAGACTCGGCTGGGTTCTTCTCTGAAGACTCCATGCCTATGGCGGAAGGAGCTCATCAACCTGCCGAACTGGACGCCTCCGCCTCCGCCTCCTCCGGCGAGTGATCAGGGCACTCGGCCTCCTTCTCCGGCACGTGGCGGCACTCCGCCTCCTTCTCGGCCTGCGCCGGCGCGCCCGAGCAGCCAGCCTCCTCCTTCGCCGCCTCGCCAGCAAGGGCGAAAGAGACCCGCCGCCGCTCCGGTTGCTCCGGAGCGTCGTAGTCCTTCTCCTCCGCCTCGTAAGCAAGCACGAAAGAAGACAGCCGTAGCCACTCCGTCTGCTCCGGCGTCTAGCAGTACAGCCAGAGGCGGGAGGCAATACAGATTCGGTCCTTCTCTGAAGACTCCAGAGAAGTTACCATACGAGAGGACCGTGGAGGAAAACGCGAATATCGTGCGGACTGAAGTGACGAAATTCTTTGAAGGGGTGAAAGCAAAGAAACATCCACCTCCGGAGGAGAAGATAGATCCGGTGAAAGCGAAGCGCACTCTGGATGCCCTGAAGAAACCACCATAGTCTCCGCCGAAAGCCAACTATGACCGCATTATTGAAAAGTCATTTCTCGAAGCGAAGCGGTCGGGAAGTACTAGAAGTGATGAAAGGTTAAAAGAACGACGAGCAGCTGGGAAAAAAATTGCCCAGCTCGGCGAACAAGCGGACCAATCGTGCCCCCCGCTCAAGGTGTCTAGCGACATCTTCGCTAATGATCCGAGGATGGTGCCCGGTTATAGCAATCTTGGAGATTACCTACCCGACGATGTACATTATGATTTCTTGGAGGTGGACGAACACAGATACGAGTACGGGAAGCCTCTCGTCAAAGATGAAAAATCACTAACAACGATGATGCGAAGATTCCATGATTGGTACATGAAAACTTGCAGAGAGTCTGGGGGGACGAATACTTTGACACTGTTCGTTAAAGAGGAGCATGACTCATTGGAATTGATCTGTTGCATGTTTCATTTGAGGAGTTCTTCCAGTTTTTCAATCAAATGGCCCTCGATAAATTAATGGTCACTTGCTACTGTCTATGAGTAGTACTATTTCTGTCATTAAGTCTCTATATATAGGTCAGCTCTTTTATTGCATGTATTTATAATTATCCTCACTATATTATATATGCAGATTGAAGATCGCCGAATTGAAGAAAAGAAAAATCGGTGATATTGGGTTCATTAACACAAATCTCATAGATGCAAATGAGGTTAAATTTCATGCCAAAGATACGCTAACTTGCTACGATCATTGGAAATAAATGAAAACAAAGATATAATACTCTTTCCTTACAACTTCAAGTGAGTGTTACTGTCTTATGCATATTCGATTTCCCTTATTAGTCCAGGTTATAGTAATGTAATTGATGAGTTATGCATGCGTGCGTAGGTTCCACTATATTCTTCTAGAGATTAAGCTTGAGCAGGGACCAGTAACCGTCTTAGACTCGAGACGAAAAGATCCTAAGGAGTATGCAGACATGACTGAAATGCTTGAGAAGTAAGTTAAATCGATCATTATCGCACCATATCAGCAACTTTGTTCAGTTCCTGATATCAAGTAATTGTTTTCTTTGTCTGGCGAGGTTTGGACAAAATTCACCAAAAAATCTTCGGGACTGCCGAAGAAGCTGCAATTTAGACACCCGAAAGTAAGTACTACTAGCATGTTCCGCACATCTCCTAGTGATTCAAGCGCTAGTTTCATCAATACAATTTATAGCATGCTTGCTTATCAGTTTGATTGACCTTTTTTTCTTGTAAAGTGGTTGTGGCAGGAAGCCGGGAATAATTACTGTGGATACTACGTTTGCGAGTCCATCCGCCACACGACCTATGAGCGGGGCTACTCTGAGGAACAATATGAAGTGCGTAAGCAATAATATTCATAATTTTATTTTATTATCATCATTTGTGTTGAGTTTCATTTATTCATATATATATGTATTGACCCCCTTCTTCAAATTAGATCTTTCGGATGCGGGATGAACTCGTACCACCAGATCGTATGCGAGCAATTCAAGAGGAATTGGCGGCATTCTTCCTTGACCACGTGATCGCTAAAGACGGAGAATACCATGTGGACCCTGAGTTCATATATAATTAGGAGATTATATTGTACTCCCTCCGTCCGAAAATACTTGTCATCAAAATGAAAAAAAAAGATGTATCTAAAACTAAAATATGTCTAGATGCATCTCCTTTTATTCATTTTGATGACAAATATTTCCGGACTGAGGGAGTAAGAGATAATTATATTGTATATATGTAGCCAGTAGCGTCAGATAGATATACGTACTTGTTGTTCGACCAATCTCTCGGAGAAGGAGAGGTGGTCGATATCACTTCTCTTTGTATGCATATGTTCATGACGATCTTCTGTTTCCTTCATTTGCTTACTAGCTAGCGTGTCGAGTCCTCTCTATACATATATATAATACGTAGCGTAGGTCGACCAAGCACGGAGATAAGAGAGGACACTTCTCTCTATTAATTAGCTAGATAACACAATATATGAAACACCTAAATTAACCCCCCTAAACCCCTAAACCACCCCCTTTCAAAAAAAAAACCTCAACTCCTGTCAGCTGCTGACGCGTGGATGCCTATTGGTCCCGGTTTATGCCACCAACCGGGACCAAAGGGCCTCCTGCCTAGGCTCGCCGCACGGGCCACGTGGAGGCCCATCTGTCCTGTTTCATGTAAAAACCGGGACCAAAGGGCCTCCTGCCTAGGCTCGCCGCACGGGCCACGTGGAGGCCCATCTGTCCTGGTTCATGTAAAAACCGGGACTAAAGGACCAGGGCATTAGTAACAACACTTTCCTTTAGTCCCGGTTCAACAACCGGGACAAAAGACCCTTAAGAACCGGGACAAATGGCCATTTTTCTACTAGTGAATGACTTAGGGTTGTCAGTTGGCCCCTTAAATGGGCTCGTGACTGTTTTGGTGACCTTGTTGATGATCTACTCGTTGTATACAGATGTTGAAAAGTGACGATCTAGCTTGCAACAATAACATCTTCATTGAAAGTGGGGGGCAGCTGTACAGGGAGACTTAAGTGTGGTGGTGCTCTTTAACACAGGGTCTCGAGCTCCAGAGTGAGAACTTTAGGTCTGACCTGCATTGGTTGCACCTGGCAATGGTGATGTTTCACACCATTTCCTTCATGAAGGCATTGTCTGGAATTTTTTTGGATATTTCTTTAGGGGTGAAATGCAAAGATCTAACCTCCATGGGTGGATCTGGCGACAACGGCGCTCGAGCGTCGTGTCCTTCTCGAAGGCGTCGTTCTTGAAGCACTTTGCCCAAAGTCTGGGTGCTGTCATCGCTGGCGGTTGATGTTGATGGTTGTTAGTGTTGGCTGGATTTTCGGAGGTCGGATTTTTCTTTTGTTTGCATGTGGGTTAATGTTGATTGTGTGTATTCTAGTTATGCTGAGACCGAGCGTGTGCTTATAATGCTTTTGTTCTCTTGATGCGACGGTATGAGTCAATAAAAGCACCATTTATCGAAAGAAAAAAGGTTGGCAGCTTCGCCATAGTTTGTGAGTGGTTTGCATATTTGGTAGGGCCGTCCTTTACAGTGCGCGCTTGACCGTTTTCAATCTTGCGAAACTTTGCTTCGCTGTCGAAACAGACGTCAACTGTATTGGAAGGCGGTGTTGAATCAGAGATCCGTCCATGCAGCTGCACAGTGAGATCATGCAGCGGGAGCGGAGAGCCCTCTGCATTTTCGGCGCCCCATTCAATGATAGTTCATGATCTCTCGAGAATATTGAACCAAGAGAAAATTAAAATACTTTCTGGTATAAGTACAGTACGTAGTAGCAGTGGTCGATGGCGTTCCAGCCAGGACATGTGGATCGAGACATGCATGCAGTACGTGCATGTGAGAAAACGCGTTGCTCTCCGCTTTCTCTCATCCTTTAATTCCGGCCACCTAGCTGCAGGAGTGCATGCACGCATATCCATTGATATATTTGTCCAAACACACGACGTAAAGGCTCCCCGGTGTATGTATAGCTAGCTGTGCCATCGTAAAATTATGTTCACTGTATACAGCACGATACAGGAAATGTCGATGGAGACGCTGTGCCCTTCTTTGGTTCCATGCATTGGGGGGATTCAGTTTCATTTCCCTTGCACTTTTGGTCGTCGTTCACTTCTATGTGGAGCCTTTATAAGATGTTCTTGAAAAAAATTTACGGGAAAAAAGGGCCAGCAAAAAGACAGGAAAAAAGAGTAGAAAATTATAAGGAAAAAAGGGCCGAAGCCTTTTGCAAACTTGTATGGTACAGGTAACAGGTGTGTGTGTGTGTGGAAACACATGACGCTTACACTGGTTGCGGCACTCGATTGACGATAGCTAACTAGTGCTGGACAGCGGGCATGCATGTTGGATCGATCGATCGATCGAGCGTAGCAGGCAAGTAAGTCGGTCGGTCGCGCAGCAGCAGCACATGCATGTATTTCCATATGTGCACAGTTGGCATGCATCGCCGAAAGATCGATCGAGAAAGCATGCTCCAGTACGGGTGAGAACTGTGCTAACTGCTGGCCAGCGTTTGGCCGGTTGAATGTATGCTTGCTCTACACTGCTGCGGAACAAACAATCTGAGATCCATCGCCGGTAATTATCCGATCAGTACGATTGATTGTTCGTGCTCAGGCTACATACCTAGCTAGACAGCGCCAGTAAGAGCAACTTCAACGCGACAACCCATTTTGTTCCGCGTGTTCGTGGGTTGGCGAGCCGTGGCGATCGAAACGGACGCGCGTCCGCTTTTCGTCCGCCTGCCGACCCATTCCCGGCCTCATTTTAAGCATCATTTGTGTCGGCGCGAACACAAAACCGACGCACACGGCGCCTGCCTACTCCTCCCCTGGCCCGCAAGTCGGTGGCACATTGGCCATCCTCTCTCATTCCAACAGAAAACTATCACTCGCCGTCCATTTTTCGGTGCCTCTGCTAGCTGCCGGTGCTGCAACATCCCCCAACCCCTCCTCCAACGCCGCCACCTCCCACGTCACCGTCACCGCCGTCTCGTCGCCGGGGATCCGAAAGCTTCTACCCCCACCTTCCCGACATAACCGCGACCAGGAAGCCGCCCCGCCAGCTCCTTCGTCCTGACACCGACACACTCGTCGGACGCCGCCAGGGCAGCCAGCTGGTCCGAGGGCGACACGACTCCCTTCGCCGGCCAGCTCCTTCGTCGACGCCCGTAAGCTGTTCGATAGTTTGCCAAGGTACAAAATGGACTCTGCCGACGAGTTCTTTTTCCAGAATTTCCTTTGCGACTCCGACAATTCCACGTCCGATGACGAGGAGATCTTGGCTGCCGTGTTGGTCCATCACCACCCAATAGCCAGCGGCCGTTGTTCCGTGGTTCCATTCCGGGGCACCTTCCGGCGTTGAACCGCAATCGAAAGAGCAGGCATTTCCTTCTTTGGAAGGACTACTTTGACACAACGAACCTGTTGTTCAAACATCAGAAATACCAGCGCCGTCCGTATGAGTAGGCATCATTTCAGCCGTATTAGAGAGGGGGTGGTCGGCTACGATGACTATTTTGAGTGCAAATAGGATGCCCTTAGAAATATTGGCTTCTCCTCTTATCAGAAATGCACGACAGCCGTCCGGATGCTTGCATATGGAGTGCCCGGTGATCTCATTGACGAGTACGTCCGTATGAGTGAGTCTACATGCCTAGACTCCATGTACAAGTTCTACAAGGCTGTGATTGTTGTGTTTGGCCCTGAGTACTTGAGAGAGCCGACTCCTCAAGATACAACCCACTTGTTGATGATGAATGCCAGCAGGGGCTTCCCAGGGATGCTTGGCAGCATAGACTGCATGCACTGTGAGTGGACAACTGCCCTTCTGCTTGCAAGGGCATTATGAGGGTCATGTCAGGGCTTGCACTGTCATACTTGAGGCCGTGACATGACAAGATCTCTGGATCTGGCACTCTTTCTTCGGCATGGCCGGATCACACAATGATATCAACGTGCTTCAACGCTCGCCAGTGTTTGCAAGGCTTGCCGAAGGCAACAACCCACCGGTGAATGTTACCATCAACGGTCATAACTACAACAAAGGATACTACCAAGGTGACGATATCTATCCTCAATGGACCACTAATGTGAAGACAATTCCCAACCCTGTCGGAGAGAAGAGGAAAAGATCCGCCGAAGAGCAAGAAAGTTCTAGGAAGGATGTCGAGCGTGCCTTTGGTGCTTTACAATCTCGATGGGGCATCGTTCGGTATCCTGTTAAGACTTGGAGCACGAAGAAGCCGTGGGAGGTGATGACTGCTTGTGTAATCATGCATAATATGATCGTAGAAGATGAGCGTCCAGAACGTATCTACGATCAAAGGTTTCAGTTTCAGGATGTGAATGTTGTGCCTGAGCATGAAGGAGCGGCAACATTTGAATAATTCATCCAATTTCATTATGAAATGCGTGATTGGGAAACTCACATGCAACTGCAAAATGATTTAATCGAGTATATGTGGACTCATGTTGGCAACCAGTACATGTATTCTTTTTATTTGGCTTGTAAAACTATGTAAGAATAATTTAATTTATATTCGGGCTTGTAAAACTATGTTTTATATTTAGTTGTGAAAATTATGCTTCCTCGTGAGTATTTGCTTGTGAAACATGCAAAGTGTTCATTTAAGGATACATCTATGGCAAAAATGGGTCGGCACGTTGAGCGAATGCCGACCCATATCAAAAGGAAGATGGACACCGAGCGGGTGACCGACTCAAACGGACTCTAATGAATGAACCGATGCATGTTTTGATCTCAGATGATGATCAGGCATTCTGGCCCGTCGATATAGATTGCGCCATAGGATAGGATCGTCGATGGATGAGATGAGACGGACCTCGTACGGTGCAACACGGAGGACACAAGCACAGGGCACAAGTGTCCTCGGCGGATTGGCACCGTCACCCAATCACGCGTGTAGTACGTAACGTACGTGTACACGCGCAGTACGCAAGCAACCAGCTCTGGAAATGCCTGTGATGTTCTGACGCCATCCATCCACATCGTGCCCCTCTGCTGTGATGCCACGTATGATAGATTGATCGTAGCAGACGTACTGCTCGGGACGGGAGGAAGAGTGAGCTGCAATGCAAGCAGCAGCAACCAGTGTCCAAGCGACAGTCACATGATGCTTGCGTGCCAAGATCGAAGCAATGGCCCAAACTGGCACTGGATATGGACTGGGTATACATACAGCTCCGTATTAACTGTGAATAAATTTGAGGCGCTCTGTTAACCTACCGAAAACCAACAAATCACACGAGTACGATATCGAATTTATTAACAAGATTCATCGATGTGGCTACATCCCAGGTCTTGACTACGAATACTCCTCCTCATGACACCGCTACAATATCGCACCCTGACCGTTTGGGCACCCCCACACGCCGCCAGCTGCTTCGTGCGCCTGTGCTATTATGTTGACATATGTTACATTGTGTGTCCACCTTCGCTATATATGAGAGGCCTAGAATACAAGTGTCCTACTTGGCCATGATTCCATATCTCGTCTACACACCGTATGACTCCAAGTCTAACTATAAAATAATATTCGACACAACTCTAACAAACTCCACCTTGACGAATATTCTTCACCACCTTGAATTCATCCATACGCCGAACCTCCATGTACATTGGACTTGAGATACGCCATAAGCACCGCTGCTACTCCCAGACTCCACGTACTCCACCTGCAACTGTAGTCCCTTCTCGTGTTCTTCACAGTCAATACTCAAGGAAAATTAAGTTCCTCATTACTCTACCTTGTGCTCTCAACTTTTGAAGAATCCGTTCAACGCCATCACACACCGACCACTGTCTGCGTGAAAGTGAAAATTCACATATTGGACGCCATGTATAAGAGTTACCTGAACTTAATGTCATCAATTTTTCTTGACTGCTTGTCTAAAACTTGAAGGAATTTCACCGTCGCCCTGTGTCACCCTGAGTCAAATTCATAGTTGTCTCACCTTTTTCTCGGATAGTCTCTGACATGTCCCATAGCTATAGCACTCCGCCTCTTTCTGTATCTGTCATCCGCACTTTGCCATGTGCACTAAACACCAATAATATACGGCCATGTACTCTCTCAGCTTTTGACAATTTGAGACTTTCCGCCACTTTCTCAGACTCACCATGATCAACTCCCGTCTATCAACCGGTACCGATAGACCCAGTCACCAACTTGAATCTGGTACTCGTCAATACTGCTTCATCACCCCTCTGCACACTTTGTCTGACCACATGCCTGACCACCTGTGCCTTGGTCTGTTACTGTGTCCCATGCTTACCGCAAGCCTCGTCGCTATCACCGCGCCGAGCATCTGCTGTCCTGATCGAGTCTCCGGGGTAGCTAGCTCACACTGTCTCAACCCCCACTGCAGAGAACCACCGATCATCACCGGTCGATGCCGAGTATCACATCTTCATCAGAACATTCGGCCCCAGTCTGATCCACGTGTCTCTTGATATCCCGCTGAAATAGGCTTTGATTCTATGAATTCTTACGCCGTAACCCTCCATCAGCACAGAGTGAAGTCGTCCCTCAGACTCCAGCTCCACCTTCAACATGACTCCATGTAGCTGGCCATGCTACCCTCGCGCCCCATCGACTTCAAGGAATCATGTGTACACTGCCTTGTCAACCCCGCGCCACAGTCTTGTCGAAGCCGCACAAGCCCTTAGACCTGCACCCCGTGCTTCCAGGCCCCATAAGCCGGCCACCATCAGCATCACGCTCTTATGTCGTCGTCGCTGAAATCAATGCCGTCTTCTGCTTTGACCAACATCCTCGTCGGTCGGTCAGACAGTTCAGTTTGACCCAGGCAAAATTATCCGACTGCAATCATGCTCCATCATGCGTCGTGTCCGCCCCGCACATCTTCGTGCATAACTTGGTGCCCTGTGTATGCATGATCCGTGTCACGGCGCGCTCCAGACTCCCATGTCACGACGCGCTCTAGACTCCTCCGAGCCATATATGCACGTCGCCGATCTTGCCACGCGCACAACAGTCCCTCACGCCACCATCCCTGTACACAACTCGTGCACAAAAAATAAAGCCAAACTCTGTCGTGTAAGCCATCCCGTTGCACCTAGCCATGAAGATCAAACAAAATCTCCAAAGTCCACCACGTGCTCCTGTAGGCTGTAGAACCATTGGTCTTTCCTATCTCTTTCTTCCGATGGTTAGCATCAATCTGTTACGTAGCTTTTCTTTTTCTCAACAAATCCTCGCGATCATGTGCTCGCCTCTGTGTGCTAGCTCCTGGCATTGTACGTACACAAGTATAACAGCTCCAGCCTCTGTGCGCTCGCGTGCCACCACCGGAACAAGCCAGCTCCAAGCATTGCTCCGCGTTGCTCCCCGACTGCAGGCTGACCACCGTAGCGCCACGCCCCTTAAGGTCTTGCGGCCTCTGCCAGCCCGTACATGCACGGTGAACCGATCTTGTTCAATCCTCCGAGAGCCGCCGCTTCCCGATCGCTTCCAAATGATTGCCGCTGATGCTTTCGACCTGCCCTGTTGCCACGATATAATCCGCTCCGAATTCGACACAAACGGTAGCTTCAGATCTCACAACCATGCACTGATCTACACTATCGACAATTCCTCTAGATCGACAGAACCGCAACCTCTTCGAACCTTGCTCATGATATCACTTGTTACAATAAATCTGAGACGTTCCGTCGATCTATTGAGGACCAACAAATCACACGAGCACGGCGTCGAGATTTGTTAATAAGGTTCACCAATATGGCTACATCCCCGGGTCTGACTACGGGCGCTCCTCCCCATGACACCGCTACAACACTGCACCCTGGCCGCACGGCACACGCCGCCGGCTCCCCCGAGTGCCTGTGCTATTATGTTGGCATATGTTACATTGTGTGCCTATCCTTATTATATATGAAAGACCTAAGATACAGGTGTCCTATTTGGACATGACTCCATATCCCGTCTATACACCATACGACCCCTAGTCCAACTATAATCTACCTTGTACAAATAATATTCGACACAACTCTAACACTAACGAACCACTAGTACACTAATCACCAACACAGATGTAGGGATGGATAACTAGTTGAGTCTCCGACGAGTCGAACCAAGTATCGAGTTACTCTTAACTCGCGAGTTTCAAGTTTTCTTTTTGAATTATTTGTATTACTTATCACATGTGTCACGTGGTTCAAGTTCCATCTATTTACACCCCTATGTAGTTACCAGCGGTCCTGCAGCTGAGGACGAGCAGGCTTAGGGCAACAAATCAAGGGAGAAAACTGATGCAACAGTACCAGCCGGGCCTCATCCGGTCGCAACAATTTTGGAGTGAGTGGAGAGAAGAAGGAAAGGAGAAAGGGGATTGGGGCATCGGGCAAGAGCATCGGTTCTGATCCATACCGTGGGGGCTACTGTCCTCCGGCTCCGTCAAAAGTTAGCCTTTATATAAATTTAGATCATAACTTAACATAAAACATAAATAGCTACGTCGAGTGCATCCTCTTCTCTTCTCTTGCTCAAAGAAAAAACCATACTTCAGTTTCGCATACAATGGATATTTTGAACGCATTTCTCCGCACTCAATGACGAGCGCTCTTCCATGGCATTGGTTGGTAATTTATGCAGCTTCAAAATTAATCCGACGTCTATGATTTGCTGGTCTACTAAACTAGAGGTCAGATATTTCTGATTATTGTCGGATGCGGGATTTTCTAAGCTATTTTTCTTTTTTCTGGTGAACTAGCACTAGACTAAGGCCCTGTTTGGTTCATAAGTCCTATGATTTTTTCTAGTCCCAACTAAAAAGTCCCTAGTCCCTAAAAAGTCCCTTCCTGCTTGTTTCCAGGGACTAAAAAGTCTCTAGTCCCTCCCTAGAGGTTATTAAATGACATGTAAAAGACCATGTTACTCCTAGTATACACCATGGGGCGGTGGGTCAATGTGTGTAGGGAGGGGCATTGTTGAAAAAGTCTTAAAAAGTCCCAAAAAAGACTCTCCTTGAGAGTCTTCTTCATTTAGTCCTAAAAAGTAACTTTTAGTCCCTAGTAGTCCCTCCTGGCCATGATAAAGCGCAACTCTTATTTTACCATTTGAAAGAATAGGGGTTAAGTTTCTCCACAACAAACTTGCCCCTAATTTGCTTGTAAGAGATAGTCAACAAGCTGAGGGGGCTTTCTAGAAAGTTGTGCATAAATGCTCTTCCCAAAACCCGAGTAACCATGATAATTGAGTTTTTTTTGGTTCCTGAGAGTATTCTGGAGTAGGGAGAGACTTGCGACCTAAAGCTTCTCCTACTTGTTGGTTCTCTTGTACTCCCTCTGTTCCTTTATATCGCGCGCATTTCATCTAGGCTGCAATACCAACGAATGTGCTGGCGTGTGTACTTTGGACCCTGTTACCTTTCACTCAGCATTTCCACGTGCATGTGCCTAGCAACCCCGGAGCGCACTTTCAGTGCACGGCGGCATTGGTGCACTTTATCCATGCCGTGCACTGCATGCATCGTGATCGGTCCAATGGGCCCCATGCTCTTATATATTAGCAATAAGCGCGGCATATACTACATGGAGGTGGTACGTTTAACTGAAGTTACGGCCCCGTATGGCGAGCCATGCGCCAGCCTGCCTCGGTTACTTGTTCCACGTTTGCCCAGACCCGACGTGAAACCCGACACATGTCCGCTCGCATGCGAACTGTGATATGGCCCAATCAGGACCTGGTACATGTTCGGGGCGTGCAGTTTTAGTTGGGACCCATTCGTTCCGCAAAGATTATTATGCCAAAATATCGGCGAGCGCATAAAAAAAATTACATACATCTAGCTCAGGGATACATCCGGTTTTGTCCCCTTCACACATGAGGAATGGATTTCGTCGACATGGAGGGGCAGCTAAGGTGAAGTGTTCAAAACTTCTTTGATCTTGGTTTGTTTTGTTCTCCTTTATCCTGATTTCTTTTTTTCATCTTTAGATCGACATGTAGCTTGATGCCTGAGTGCTCCCCCGCCACGCAAAGATTATGAGATGTAATGCGTGCGCCATCAAATTGTTCATCAGGATCGTCAAGGGCTTGCCACCGTGTGGATATTGTGTTATCCCTTGATGAGCAAGATGCAGATTGTGCGGTTGGAATAGATGTATCCATCAACAACCCACACTGGGAGGCTGCGGAGAGTTTTGAAGCTGGATCTTCCGAGGTTCCTGTGCATAATGCTTATGGAGAAGCAACACCCACTTGGAAACGAAGGTCAGTACACAACACAATCGTGTATATGACAGATTTATGCGCAACAATTAGTTGTTTAAAAAATAATATAACAATTTTTGTACTAATTGGTAAGTGTGTATTTGTTAACAATCACATAACAGTGATTGCGTAATTGGGCCTTGCTAGTAGCAAAAGAAAAAGTACTTAAGTTCCCTAGGGATTATTTTTGTTAAAAAACCCATACGTGATCTGTAATGTATAAACTTGAGTGCATAATTGGGCCTTGTTAGTAGGAAAATATCTAAGTGAAATGTCTTGCTTATGTGGAGTTCATGGTCCTTGTTCGTTTCTATGAACTGATGGGCCCGTGCCAATATTTGTGACAATGTTGGGCCACAATTTTGGCAGCCCACCAAACTAGATATGGATAAAAAATGATTATATGTTTTTTCTAGTGATATGCGCCTCGTGTACTCTATATATTTTTTTGGCTACCGCTCTATGTAATTTTTTTTCAAGGTTTGGTTGTCCGATGGAGATGTTGAGAGAGAGTGGAGTGCAGATAGGAAAAGCGCATTGGAATTGACAATCGGAGGATTCGCAGAAAAGAAAGAAGGCGTTGTAACAAACCCTAATATTGGGTTGTCCTTTGATTCGTTAAACGAGGCTTACGAATTTTACAATTTGTGCTCATGGGAAAATTGATTTGGGATACGTTTTGCTAGAATTCGTCTAAACGTCAAGCAGAGCCAAATGCATGCAAGAGTTGGTTTGCGGATGTGCGGTGAGTTAACAATTGATCTTTTTTCTATAGATTTGTGAAGGTTGATGATTAAACAGATGAGGTACTTTATTGTTTTGGTACATCATGCTTCTGAATAGTTTTTGGGCATTAACCCAGAAAGTTCCTTGCCGACAATTAGAAAATCAAATTATTACACATAAGGAACTGACTAGTCAAAACAAATTATTACTCACAGCATGCTCCTAGCTCGTGACAGTGGAGCTGGCTCGAGGGCTGGCTAATAAATCAAACTTTTTGGTTCATCCAGTCGAAGAGCTAAAAGCACTGGCTAATCATGTTTAGCATGGAGTGCATGTACTCAGGGTGGCTTCTTAAAAATGCACGCCAGCCAGCGATCAGTCATTTTACAACGGTCGGAGCTATTGTAAAAATAATTAGTCAAATGACTTCTTATCTTGAACTAATTAAATTTCTTGGATTTGCAAGAAATTTAAGTGGTCGGAATGAGTGGGACATAACGTGTGGGGCCAGACTAGTTGGCATACATTTGGCCGGGGTAGTGGACACACCCACCGATTCGGTACATGTTCTTAACATGTGTACCAGGTTTGGTCCAAGTTACTACCAGTGCTAGAATTCGTCGTACTAAGGGGATGGATCGTGGAACATTTGCTACTGCTGGTGAACGAATCCAGTACCAAACCACGCGCCTTTCCCGTGATATACTACTCCTGCAAAAGAACCGCTGCGTTGGTATACACTAGTTCATAAATGCGCTTCGGCGATCCACATGCAAAGGAGAGGTGCAGATAAGCATACTACTAGACGCCGTGCACCAAATGAGCTTTTCGCTAGCAACCCACACTTCTCAGCCACACAATTCAGCCCAGCGAGGGTTAATTTCGTCCAAAACACCAACCCCACACTACATTGCCAAACTTCCTCAGAAAAATAACGCGCATTACATAGAGGAATGGAGGTAGTACTCGATTAGTTTCTTTTGCAGGGACCCTTGTACTCGATTCATGCCATGATATTGATGTGGTACTAAAGTTGCTTTTATAAGTGTGTCATTTTGTGGTTAAAATTTTGGCCAATGATGATCCCTAGAACTGGCATAGGCTGAAGAGTGAAGACATCGGTTTCTTGGTCTTTGGATAGATTTTCTCTATTACTTCCTTTTCTCCCCTCATTGTAACATGCTTCCTCCGTTCCTAAATAATTGTCTTTCTAGAGATTTCAACAAGTGACTACATACGGAGCAAAATGAGTGAATCTACACTCTAAAACATGTCTACATACATCCGTATGTTGTAGTCCATTTGAGATGGCTAGAAAGACAATTATTTGAGAACGGAGGGAGTACTATTAAGATGATTATTATGAAAATACTATAGAACCATTGTTCTACGGTCGAGGGCCTAAAAAAATTGGGTAGCTTTGTACTTGTGGATTTTATCATATCTTCCTGATCTTTATTAAAAAATACAAATAATTAGTTCGTTAACCAGGCCTTTTCTACTGCCCGTTGCGCTCACATGGATCGACAGCTATAGCTGCAATACTGCCACGAGGGCCAAGAACATGCACATATTGCCTGTGGCAGCGAAGCAAGATATTCGTACACGCGGCAAAGCACGTACAGTACGTCGCTACGCTCTGATAGAGCCGTGGTCCTTTGTACACAAGTCCTAACCAGACCATAAGTGATTGACAGACACCTAAGCAAACACACATGGGACGAGCGTCTCCGGTCCTAGCTTATTAGTGGATTCCAAGGGCAGCTTCAAAATTTCGAAGCCAGTCAACACGCCCATTCGAACGGAAGTAGGAAAAAATGTGGCGAGTGGGTCATCACAAGCTAGCTGATATGATATGAAAATCGCATGTTGGACTGCTGGTGTTGGTGTGTCAGTAATTTACTGGCCGGGCCGGCTAAACTGCTTATTCCCTCTGTTTCTTTTTAGTCTGCATATAAGATTTGGTCAAAATCAAACTTAGTAAAGTTTGATCAACTTTGTAGAAAAAACATAAACATCTATAATACTAAGGTTATATGGTATGAAAACTAATTTCATGATGCATCTAACATTATTGATTTCGTATTGTGAATCTTGATATTTTTTTATAAACTTAGTCAAAGTTTACAAAGTTTGACTTTGAATAAATCTTATATGCAGACTATAAATAAACGGAGGGAGTACTTATCTAGGTTTTGTTCTTCAACTGAACCTGGGCCATGGTTTTCTCTCTTGACTGTTACAAAACAGGCCCTTGCTGTTTTTGAAGGCGAGACATGCTTAGTTAATGTTAAAGAAAAGGTGTAGCATCGGCATTTTCGGCACATTTAATAGCTCCATCACCCCGACTGCACTGGTACTGGCAGCAGTAGCATTGGCATCAAGTACGCAATGAGAGAAAAAGGCTGCAATGGCGTTTTGGCGTGGACTTGAACTGCGCAGCGGTACACGTAGTACGTACGCGTGTTGATTCTAGAAGCACATATAAATTATAGAGTGAGTAAGTAGTAATAGTGTGGATGTGCATGTGCATATGCATGCGTGGGAGAGAGACGGGACCATTTGGACCGACAATGGACAAGATCGATCGAGAGTTCGAGACCAACCAGCCTGCCAAGTCGATCGGCTTCCACTGCTGCAGAGTCGTACGTGCAGGACATGTAGGCTGATTCTAGAGTTGCACAAATTGAGCCATTTCAATCGGATTTTAAGCGGTACGTCAATCTAGCACAACTTAATGCTGTTGGAGCGAGCAATGGGCTGAAGACCATTGCCCCAGAAACTGATTTGCTTGGTTGACGCTGTTAGATTAGTGATTTGCATGTGTGCCAGTAGAGTAAAAGGTTACCCGACACGTTGATGAGTAAATAGAGAGAGTTCTACGGATTTTTCTACAGGTGCATATTTATATCTTAGTATTTTGAAACGATGGGAGGGTGTTTTATTTCACCAAAATACTGTCCCACTTGCACTGTTTTGAAACAAGCGTTAATTAACTAGACAGCCATGCAGCCGTAGCGTAGCATCATGTCAATCCCTCTCTTCGTCCATCTTCAATTTTTTAAAGGATCATCCGCATTTTCGGCCTATTCAGCATTACAAAACTAAGATGAAAAATACTATTATTCTTCATTTTTTTTCCTGCTGATGTCGCCGTGTTCAGTTTTATTTGTTTTTGTATTCACTTCTACTCCATCCGTCCCATAATATAAGATCGTTTTTCAAGCTAACATAGTTGTTAGTTCGAAAAAGATCTTATATTGTGGATGAAGGGAATATTTGTTTTTCGATGTTATGCTTCTATGCACATATATACATTACATAGCATACAGAAAAATCGAAGTGCTCGAAATAGGCTTTTGCCCCGCTTTATATCCGTGTATTGAAAAAAGTTCTTATAGATGTTGATCAAAGGAAAAACTTAACAAAGTTGAGCACCCCCAACAAGCACCAAAGTTGCTTCACAAGATGTCTCCAGCGAGCTGCGAGAAGAAGCATAGAAGAGGCTAGACCACTAAAGCACGCAACGAAGGCCGCCGACAGCAAGCAAACATGCGTTCCCTGAAAGAAAATCACTGGATTTTGTCACACCCTCCACCCTCTCGCTCCAGATCAAGAATCGCCGGCCCTATCGGCACGCAAAAATGTGAGAGAAGAAACATAATCACATCTAAACGATACATGCACACGGGACTACCTGTCGGCAGATTCAATGTGTCGTCGACTGTAGCTCCAAACCATCTTGAACCCACCGCTGCGACCGAGAGGCATCCACACTCACCGGCAACGCCCCCAAGAGGGTCATGATGAAGAGCGCCGCTTCTATTGCGTCGAGCAAAGCGGACATGGGTTTTCACTATTAGTGTTGGAAGGGGGTGCCAAGACGATGCCCCAAATAGGGATGTGACATGCGTAGGCATCGCTGCCGCTGGAGGCGAGGCACTATGCTTTCGCTCGCCCCCGTGTGTGCACTGCTACCTCTTGAGCTTGCGTTGGTTTTTCCCTTGAATAGAAAAAGGTGATGCAACAAAGCAGAGTAAGTATTTCCTTGAGTTTTAAGAACCAAAGTATGAATCCAGTAGGAGACAACGCAACAAGCCACCGAATACCTGCACAAGCAAACACCAACTTGTACCCAACGCGATAAAGGGGTTGTCAATCCCTTCACGGTTATTTGCAAAGTGAGATCTGATATAGATGGATAAACAGTAAAGTAATATTTTTGGTATTTTTGGTTTATGGAACGGAAAGTAAAAGATTGCAAAGTAATTAAATAGGAAACTAAAATTATAAATCAGAAACTTATATGATGGAAAGTAGACCCGGGGCCATAGGTTTCACTAGAGACTTCTCTCAGGATAGAAAATATTACAGTGGGTGAACAAATTATTGCCGAGCAATTGATAGAAAAGCGCAAAGTTATAACGATATCTAAGGCAATGATCATGAATAGAGGCATCACGTCTGTGTCAAGTAGACCGAAACGATTCTGCATCTACTACTATTACTCCACACATCGCCCGCTATCCAGCATGCATCTAGAGTATTAAGTTCATAAAGAACGGACTAACGCCTTAAGCAAGACGCCATGATGTAGAGGAATTAACTCAAACAATATGATGAAAGCCCTAATTTTTTATCCTCGATGGCAACAATACAATACGTGTCGGTTCCCCTTCTGTCACTAGGATCGAACACCGCAAGATTGAACCCAAAGCTAAGCACTTCTCCCATTGCAAGAAAACCAATCTAGTTGGCCAAACCAAATCGATAGTTCGAAAAGACTTGCAAAGATATCAAATCATGCATATAAGAATTCAGAGGAGATTCAAATAATATTCATAGATAAGCTGATCATAAATCCACAATTCATCGGATCTCGGCAAACACACCGCAAAAAAGTATTACATCGAATAGATCTCGAAGAACATCGAGGAGAACTTTGTATTGAGAATCAAAGAGAGAGAACAAGCCATCTAGCTACTAGCTATGAATCCATAGGTCTGTAGTAAACTACTCACGCTTCATCGTAGAGGCAATGGTGTTGATGTAGAAGCCCTCCATGATCGAATCCCCCTCCGGCAGGACGCCGGAAAAGGCTCCTAGATGGGATCTCACGGATACAGAAGGTTGCGGTGGTGGAAAAGTGGTTATGTGGCTCCCCTGAAAGTTTTTGGGATATTTGAGAATATATAGGCGGAAGAAATAGGTCGGTGGAGTCACGAGGGGCCCACAAGGGTGGGGTGGGGGGGGGGGGCTCTACCCTCTGGACGCGCCTCCGGACCTTGTGGTCCCCTCATGGCTTCCATGACGTGCACTCCAAGCCCTCTGGATGTCTTCTGGTCCAAGAAAAATCATTGCAAAAGTTTCATTCCGCTTGGACTCCGCTTGGTATTCCTTTTCTGCGAAACTTTAAAACAAGAAAAAAAACAGAAATTGGCACTGGGCTCTAGGTTAATAATTTAATCCCAAAAATCATATAAAATAACATATTAATGCATATAAAACATCCAAAACAGATAATATAATAACATAGAACAATTGAAAAATATAGATACGTTGGAGACGTATCAGGCATCCCCAAGCTTAATTCCCGCTCGTCCTTGAGTAGGTAAATGATAAAAACAGATTTTTTTTAATGTGGAATGCTACCTAACATATTTATCCATGTAATCTCTTTATTGTGGCATGAATGTTCAGATCCGTATGATTCAAAACAAAAGTTTAATATTGACATAAAAACAATAATACTTCAAGCATACTAACAAAATAATTATGTCTTCTCAAAATAACATGGCCAAAGAAAGCTACGAAATCATATAGTCTGGCTATGCTCCATCTTCATCACACAAAATATTTAAATCATGCACAACCCCGATGACAAGTCAAGCAATTGTTTCATACTTTTGATGTTCTCAAACTTTTTCAACTTTCACGTAATACATGAGCGTGAGCCATGGACATAACACTATAGGTGGAATAGACGGTGGTTGTGGAGAAGACAAAAAGAAGGAGATAGTCTCACATCAACTAGGCGTATCAACGGGCTATGGAGATGCCCATCAATAGATATCACTGTGAGTGAGTAGGGATTGCCATGCAACGGATGCACTAGAGCTATAAGTTTATGAAAGCTCAAAATGAAAACTAAGTGGGTGTGCATCAAACTCGCTTGCTCACGAAGACCTAGGGCAATTTGAGGAAGCCCATCATTGGAATATACAAGGCAAGTTCTATAATGAAAATTTCCACTAGTATATGAAAGTGACATCATAGGTGACTCTCTATCATGAAGATCATGGTGCTACTTTGAAGCACAAGTGTGGTAAAAGGATATAACATTGCCCCTTCTCTCTTTTCTCTTATTTTTTTATTTGGGCCTTCTCTCATTTTTTGGCCTCTTATTTTTCTTTTTTTTCGTCCGAAGTCTCATCCCGACTTGTGGGGGAATCATAGTCTCCATCATCCTTTCCTCATATGGGACAATGCTCTAATAATGAAGATCATCACATTTTTATTTACTTACAACTCAAGAATTACAACTCGATACTTAGAGAAAAATATGACTCTACGTGAATGCCTCCGGCGGTGTACCGGGATGTGCGGTGAATCAAGAGCGACATGTGTAAAAAATGATGAACGGTGACTATCGGTGTCAAAACTGGCGGATCTCGGGTAGGGGGTCCCGAACTGTGCGTCTAGGCGGATGGTAACAGGAGACAAGGGACACGATGTTTTACCCAGGTTCGGGCCCTCTTGATGGAGGTAAAACCCTACGTCCTGCTCGATTGATATTGATATTGTGGATGTTTACAAGAGTGGATCTACCACGAGATCAAGGAGGCTAAACCCTAGAAGCTAGCCTATGGTATGATTGTAAGGGTTGTTGTGATGGTCGTACGGACTAGGGCCATCCGGTTTATATAGACACCGGAGAGGGCTAGGGTTACATAGAGTCGGTTACAATGGTAGGAGATCTACATATCCGTATCGCCAAGCTTGACTTCCACGCCAAGGAAAGTCCCATCCGGACACGGGAGAAGTCTTCAATCTTGTATCTTCATAGTCTTGGAGTCGGTCGATGATGATAGTCCGGCAGATGATAGTTCGTGATGATGGTAGTCCGGCTATCCGGACACCCCTAATCCAGGACTCCTCGGTAGCCCTGAACCAGGCTTCAATGGCGATAAGTCCGGCGTATATTGCTTGGCATTGCAAGGCGGGTTCCTCCTCAAATGATAGAAGATTGTGAACACCGGGATAGTGTCCGACTTTGCAAAATAAATTCCACATTCCACCGTAGAGAATAATAATATATACACAAGTTCAATCTGCGGCGTTTTTGTGGCATGACGTCACACCACTACCAAGCCATTACTTGAATCGTTTTTACTTTACCACCTTAGCGCATTTAGCGAGGCGGTTTCCTGGCACGTCTTTGTCGAGCGAGATCGTGTTTCCCCTTAATCCGGGATTCTCATCAATACGGGCGTGGGTAACCCAACGCGCCCGCTCGCCACCCCTCTATCGGCGAGTCCCAAGCGGTCACGAGGCGGCTCTTGGTATTCTCCTCTTTATAACGGGACCAAGGCTCGTTTCTTTTCTTCAATCCTCCATCGAATCCTCTCCACGCTCCAAGTTCCAGCACCTAGAGCTCCAGATTCGAGCGCTTTGGACTTTCAACGATGTCGGTTCCGACCTCGTGGGCGGTGGATGCCCTCCTCCGTCACGGAGGAGGGCGTGCTAAAGCTGCGGGAGGCCAAGTACTGTCTTATGAGATTTCGACAGGTTGCCTGCCAAAGGCAGGCCATCCCCACCCCGAGCCCGGCGAGTATGTCGCCAGTATCCCACCTCCGTCGGGGTTTAGGCTTCCCGACGGATCCTTTTGTGAGAGGGCTCATGTATTACTATGGGTTGGAATTCCACGATTTGGCTCCGGAGTCCATCCTCCATATCTCCGCATTTATTGTCGTCTGCGAAGCCTTCCTCCGCGTCACCCCTCACTTCGGCCTGTGGCTGAAGACCTTTAATGTGGCGCCGAAGATGATCGGGGGGCGTCAAGCGGAGTGTGGCGGGGCGGCCATAAGTAAGAGGGCCGATGCCCCGTGGCCCGCTGGCTCCTTCCAAGAGGAGCTCGGCCTGTGGCAGCAAGAGTGGTTCTATATTACCGTTCCGAGGGGCCGCAGACAAAAGCCGCCGCCCTTATTCCGCCCGGGACCTCCACGACGGTTGATGTCGTGGGTCAACCAAGGAGCTCAATTGGGGCCGTCAAAGGGCGTGCCCCTACTGCGGGCGGATTCGAGATCTCCAAGCGAGGGAGATCGATATGGTGGTGGTGATGCAGGTTATGCTGATTAGGCGTCTCCCGCCTCGCAAGCGCCGCCCTCTCCGGCTATGGGAGTTCAATCCGGAGGTCCACGGATTCTTCAACACTTCATGGGCTTGACACTCGAAATGTACAAATTATTCTTGGATCGCAAGAGGTGCGTCCGGAATTGACCGAGGATGCTGGACTAAGCTGCAATCGCCCGATACTCAAGTAAGTAGTTCGAGTCCGGACATACCATTTGTTTGCCTTTCGATGATTAGCCTTATGACCAATTTCCTTCTACACAGGAGTGGATAGCGGAAGCAAAATTGATCTGTGTCCAGCCCCCCCCGAGACCGCGCCGGATCCGTGCTGGTCCGGATGTTGAGTTGCGCCTTGAGAGGAAGACGAAGGGAAAACAAGGAAGCTACTTGCCTCGCCTAAGGAGGCTCTTGAAAGAGGGGGATCGAGAATCCCTCCCCCAGGGGAGAAGAGGACTGCCTCCAGGGACCGGGGCAAAAGCCCCTAAGCGGGGAAGAAATCTTCGCAGAGGGTCCTGCGTCTGGGAAGGCCCGGCCGCACAATCTCCTTAATGAGTCAGCCTCCAACGAGCCGTAAGTAGAAAGAAAGGAGTTTTATAATAAGGACATCCCTATTTGTGCTTCCGAGGATAACTAAAGTTTTTACCTTGTAGTTCGGATCTCCGTCCTTCGCAGATGAGCTCGTCTTGGGGACCTTCGTCCGGAGATGATAGAGAGCGAGCGCCTCCGTCCGGGCGCCGTCGGATAGGGCGGACGAGCCTGAAGTGTAAATCACGGAGGGAGCCCGGGTTTGGCAAAGCCGGATAGTTAGGCGCCAAGCGTGTACGGTGAAGGATCTGCTGAGAAGGCGTCTATCTCGAAGATCAGCACGCATTGATGAGCATGGTGATTGAAAGGATTTCGTCCGCGAAGGCGGTTACACGATGCCGTCGGGAGTTCTTGGCGGGGTTTGAGGTACGTAAAATGGCGCACCTTTTAACAGTTTTGCATATAGAATCGCCTGTATAGATAGTAACCCCGAGACTCGGTAGGTTGTCAAAATCGACAGCTGCGTCGAGGATCAAAATCGCAGGTTTAAATTCCCGTCGTGCCGATGCAGGTGGCGGGTCGTCCGGGGCCAGCCGGACTGATGGAGTTGCTGAACTAAGCGGCAACTCGATCTGCGGATGCGCACATCACGCTGGTCAACAAGCGACTTGATGAGTTGCAAGGTAAGTGTTCTCGCGCGGTCACTTGGTAAGGAGCGAAGCCATCTCCTTACAACATGTGCGTGAAATGCAGATAGTGTCGCTGCCGTGGAGAGCCTTCGGGCGAACTTGCTCAAGCCAAGGAGCAGGCGGAAGGAGTAATGTCTGGCGGCCTCAAGGGCGGCCGAGGAGTTAGCGGTGAAAGGGTCGACTTGCGAGAGCAGGAAGAGATAGCCGAAATGGCCGTGAAGTTAAAAGATGCTACCGACCGCAATGAGGCTCTTGGGAAGGAGCGCCTAACGGGGCAAGAAGACCTGCGGAAGGCCACCGCCGAAGCCAAGAATGCCCGCTCTGCAATGCGGGCTATGAAGGAAAAACTGCGCCGGGCGGAGATATTGTGGTCGGCAAGCCTTTTCGCTGCGCCGAAGGTTTCTGGATGCAAAATATGCTCATTGGGCCAAGCTGTGGGGTTCAGAGGACCCTTATATGGACTTAGCAGCGAGTGCGGCGGATGCCGTTGTGCATTTTCGAAGCCAGAAGGATCACAAGACGGAAGAGCTGTTTTGGTCTCAATTCCATAGTCCGGAGCATTCACTTCCGCTGACCGACCGTTTGGCTGAGTGGGCTGAGCTAAATAGGTTGTCCGGGCTTGCTATGACGGATATAGTGACTCATATCCGGCCGGATAGGCCCCAGCCGAAGAGTTACTTTGGCTTATTGCAGCAATTTCTTGGGGCGGTGCCGCATATCAAGGCGATGAAGCGGTCGGCCTGCATAGAGGGTGCGCGGATGGCGCTCGCCCGTGTGAAGACACATTGGACAGAGATGGATGCCACCGCTGTTGCGACCCCGGGTTCGGATGATAACCGGTTACCCGCCGAGCACTATTTTGGCGAAGTGCTGCGTGGTGCTCGTGCAATAGAGTCGCAGTGCTCAAAAAATGTTACGTCCGAATGAACGTTTATATGATGTAAAATGATATTTATGATGTAAGCGCCTTTTATACTTGTGCGTTCAAGTAATAGAATATCTCCTATGCGGCCGTTCATGTATACGTGTGTATAACCGAAAGATGGCGATCGTCGGCTTCAGCCCCCACGCACAAGGTGCGGGGTGTTCGCAAAAAATAGCGTATTCACACTTAATCTGACGTCTCGGTCCTGTAAAGGAGGTGGTAGCGTAGCAAGCGAGGCAACCGGACTATAATGCTTTATCACTTTCACTTAGCCATGGAGTTCGAGGGGGGCTACGATATAGCCCACGGGGCACCGTGCTCTCCGAATTCGGGCGCGTATTGTTGGGGGGCGTAGTAATTTCAAAAAATTCCTACGCACACGCAAGACCATGGTGATGGCATAGCGAGAGGGAGAGTGTCGTCCACGTACCCTCGTGAGACCGAAAGCGGAAGCATTATAACAACGCGGTTGATGTAGTCGACGTCTTCACGATCCGACCGATCCAAGCACCGAGCGACGGCACCTTCGAGTTACGCACCGTTCAGCTCGATGGCGATCCCGGACTCCGATCCAGCAAAGTGTCGGGGATGAGTTCCGTCAACCGACGGTGTGGTGGCGATGATGATGCTCCACCGGCGCAGGGCTTCGCCTAAGCTCATGACGATATGACTTCTCCGGCGCAGGCTTCGCCTAAGCTCATGACGATATGACGAAGTGGAATATGGTGGAGGGGGCACCGCACACGGCTAAGGAACGATCCGTAGATCAACTTGTGTGTTCTGGGGTGCCCCCGGCCCGTATATAAAGGAGCAAGGGGGGTGCGGCCAGCCCAAAGGCGGCGCTGAGGAGTCCTACTCCCAGGAGTAGGACTCCCCTTTCCTAGTTGGAATAGGATTGGGGGGGGAAGAGGGAGAGGCGCCCCCTCTCCTGTCCTATTCGGACTAGAGGAGGGCGCGGCCTGCCCCGGCCGCCCTTCCTCTTCTCCCTATGGCCCATTAAGGCCCATTGACCCCCGGGGTTCCGTAACCCCGGTGTTCCGATAACTTCCTGTTTTCATCGGAACCTTTCCGAAGTGCAAACATAGGCTTCCAATATATCAATCTTTATGTCTCGACCATTTGAGACTCCTCGTCATGTCCGTGATCACATCCGGGACTCGAACAACCTTGGTACATCAAAACTTATAAACTCATAATGAACTGTCATCGAAACGTTAAGCATGCGGACCCTACGGGTTCGAGAACTATGTAGACATGACCTAGAACTATTCTTGGTCAATAACCAATAGCGGAACCTGGATGTTCATATTGGCTCCTACATATTCTACGAAGATCTTTATCGGTCAAACCGCATAACAACATCGTTGTTCCCTTTGTCATCGGTATGTTACTTGCCCGAGATTCGATCGTCGGTATCCAATACCTAGTTTAATCTCGTTATCGCAAGTCTCTTTACTCGTTCCGTAATACATCATCTACGCAACTAACTTATTAGTTGTAATGCTTGCAAGGCTTATATGATGTGTATTACCGAGAAGGCCCAGAGATACCTCTCCGACAATCGGAGTGACAAAACCTAATCTCAAATCGCCAACCCAACATGTACCTTTGGAGACACCTGTAGTACTCCTTTATAATCACCCGATTACGTTGTGACGTTTGGTAGTACCAAAGTGTTCCTCCGGTGGCGGAGTTGCATAATCTCATAGTTACAGGAACATGTATAAGTCATGAAGAAAGCAATAGCAACATACTAAGCGATCAAGTGCTAGGCTAACGGAATGGGTCATGTCAATCAGATCATTCTCCTAATGATGTGATCCGTTAATCAAATGACAACTCATGTCTATGGTTAGGAAACATAACCATCTTGATTAACGAGCTAGTCAAGTAGAGGCATACTAGTGACACTCTGTTTGTCTATGTATTCACACATGTATTATGTTTCGGTTAATACAATTCTAGCATAAATAATAAACATTTATCATGATATAAGGAAATAAATAATAACTTTATTATTGCCTCTAGGGCATATTTCCTTCATCTCTCACTTGCACTAGAGTCAATAATCTAGTTCACATCGCCATGTGATTTAACATCGATAGTTCACATCTATATGTGGTTAACACCCATAGTTCACATCGACATGTGACCAACACCCAAAGGGTTTACTAGAGTCATAATCTAGTTCACATCGCTATGTGATTAACACCCAAAGAGTACTAAGGTGTGATCATGTTTTGCTTGTGAGATAATTTTAGTCAACGGTCTGTCACATTCAGAGGCGTAAGTATTTTCAAATTTCTATGTCTACAATGCTCTTGCGGAGCTACTCTAGCTTATTGCTCCCACTTTCAATATGTATCCAGATTGAGACTCGAGTCATCTAGATTAGTGTTAAAACTTGCATCGACGTAACCCTTTACGACGAACCTTTTCACTTCCATAATCGAGAAACATATCCTTATTCCACTAAGGATAATTTTGACCGCTGTCCATTGATCTACTCCTAGATCACTATTGCACTCCTTGCCAAGCTTAGTGGTAGGGTATGCAATAGATCAGTACACAACATGACATACTTTATAGAACCTATGGCTGATGCATAGGAATGACTTTCATTCTCTTTCTATCTTACACTTTGTGGTCGGGTTTTGAGTCTTAATCAATCTCACACCTTGTAACACAGGCAAGAACTCTTTCTTTGACTGTTCCATTTTGAACTACTTCAAAATCTTGTCAAGGTATGTATTCATTGAAAAAACTTATCAAGCGTCTTGATCTATCTCTATAGATCTTGATGCTAAATATGTAAGTAGTTTTACTGAGGTCTTTCTTTGAAAAAACTCCTTTCAAATACTCCTTTATGCTTTGCAGAATAATTCTACATTATTTCCGATCAACAATATGTCATTCACATATACTTATCAGAAATGCTGTAGTGCTCCCACTCACTTTCTTGTAAATACAGGCTTCTCCAAAAGTCATATAAAACCATATGCTTTGATCACACTATCAAAGCGTTCATTCCAACTCAAGATGCTTGCACCAGTCCATAGATGGATCATTTGAAGCTTGCACATTTTGTTAGCTCCTTTAGGATTGACAAAACCTTCTCGTTGCATCATATACAACTCTTCTTTAATAAATCCATTAAAGAATGTAGTTTTGACATCCATTTGCCGATTTCATAAAATGTGGCAATTGCTAACATGATTCGGACAGACTTAAGCATCGCTACTGCTTGAGAAAATCTCATTGTAGTCAACACCTTGAACTTGTCGAAAACCTTTTTGTGACAAGTCGAGCTTTGTAGATAGTAACACTACTATCAGTGTCCGTCTTCCTCTTCAAGATCCATTTATTTAACTTGACTTGCTGATCATCGAGCAAGTCAACAAAAGTCCATACTTTGTTCTCATATATGGATCCTATCTCAGATTTTATGGCCTCAAGCCATTTCGCGGAATCTGGGCTCATCATCGCTTCCTCATAGTCCGTAGGTTCATCATGGTCTAGTAACATGACTTCCAGAACACGATTACCGTACCACTCTGGTGCTGATTTTACTCTGGAAGACCTACGAGGTTTGGTAGCCACTTGATCTGAAGTTTTATGACCATCATCATTAACTTCCTCACTAATTGGTGTAGGAATCACTGGAACTGATTTCTGTGATGAACTACTTTCCAATAAGGGAGAAGGTACAATTACCTCATCAAGTTCTACTTTCCTCCCACTCACTTCTTTCGAGAGAAACTCCTTCTCTAGAAAGGATCCATTCTTAGCAACGAATGTTTTGCCTTTGGATTTGTGATAGAAGGAGTACCCAACAGTTTCCTTTGGGTATTCTATGAAGACGCACTTTTCCGATTTGGGTTCGAGCTTATCGGTGAAAACTTTTTCACATAAGCATCACAACTCCAAACTTTAAGAAACGACGGCTTAGGTTTTCTGCTAAACCATAGTTCATACGGTGTCGTCTCAACGGATTTAATGGTGCCCTATTTATTGTGAATGCAGCTGTCTCTAATGCATAACCCCAAAATGATAATGGTAAATCAGTAAGAGACATCATAGATCGCACCATATCAAAATAAAGTATGGTTACGACGTTCGGACACACCACAACGTTGTGGTGTTCCAGGTGGCGTGAGCTGTGAAACTATTCCACTTTGTTTTAATTGAAGACCAAACTCGTAACTCAAATATTCATCTCCATGATCAGATCACAGAAACTTTATTATCTTGTTACGATGATTTTCTACTTCACTCTGAAATTCTTTGAACTTTTTCAACTATTTCAGACTTATGTTTCATCAAGAAGATATACCCATATCTGCTCAAATCATCTTGTGAAGGTCAGAAAATAACGATACTTGCCACGAGCATCAACACTCATTGGATCGCATACATCAGTATGTATTATTTCCAATAAGTCAATATCTCGTTTCCATTGTTCCGGACAACGGAGTTTCAGTCATCTTGCCCAAAAAGGCACGGTTCGCAAGCATCAAACGATTCATAACCAAGTGATTTCGAAAATCCATCTTTATGGAGTTTCTTCATGCGCTTTACACCGATATGACCCCAAACGGCAGTGCCACAAATAAATTGCACTATCATTATTAAATTTACATCTTTTGGTTTCAATATTATGAATATGTGTATCACACGATCGAGATCCAACAAACCATTTTCATTGGGTGTATGACCATAGAAGGTTTTATTCATGTAAATGAACAATAATTATTCTCTAACTTACATGAATAACCGTATTGCAATAAACATGATCAAATCATATCCATGCTCAACGCATAAACGACAAATAACATTTATTTAGGTTCAACACTAATCCCGATAGTATAGGAGTGTGCGATGATGATCATATCAATCTTGGAACTACTTCCAACACTCATCGTTCTGCCCTTCAACTAGTTTCATTTATTCTCAACTCCTGTTTGAGTTACTAATCTTAGCAACCGAACAAGTATCAAATACTGGGGCTACTATAAACACTAATCTCGATAGTATAGGAGTGTGCGATGATGATCATATCAATCTTGGAACTACTTCCAACACTCATCGTCACTTCCCTTCAACTAGTCTCTGTTTATTCAGAACTCCTGCTTTGAGTTACTAATCTTAGCAACCGAACAAGTATCAAATACTCGGGGCTACTATAAACACTAGTAAAGCACACATCAATAACCTGTGATATCAAATATACCCTTGTTCACTTTGCCATCCTTCTTATCCACCAAATATCTCGGTATTTCCGTTTCAAAGTGACCATTTCCTATGCAGTGTAAGCACTCAGTTTCAGGCTTTGGTTCAGCTTTGGGTTTCTTCGTGGGAGTGACAACTTGCTTGTCATTCTACTTGAAGTTCCCTTTCTTTCCTTTGCCCTTTTCTTGAAACTAGTGGTCTTGTCAATCATCAACACTTGATGCTCTTTCTCGATTTCTACCTTCGTCGATTTCAACATCACGAAGAGCTCGGGAATCGTTTTCGTCATCCCTTGCATACTATAGTTCATCACGAAGTTCTAGTAACTTAGTGATGGTGACTAGAGAATTCTGTCAATCACTATCTTATATGGGAGATTAACTCCCACTTGATTCAAGCGATTGAAGTACCCAGACAATCTGAGCACATGCTCACTAGTTGAGCGATTCTCCTCCATCTTTTAGCTATAGAACTTGTTGGAGACTTCATATCTCTCAACTCGGGTATTTGCTTGAAATATTAACTTCAACTCCTGGAACATCTCCTATGGTCCATGACGTTCAAAACATCTTTGAAGTCCCGATTCTAAGCCGTTAAGCATGGTGCACTAAACTATCAAGTAGTCATCATATTGAGCTAGCCAAACGCTCATAACGCCTCGCATCTGCTCCTGCAATAGGTCTGTCACCTAGCGGTGCATTAAGGACATAATTCTTACAGGCAGCAATGAGGATAAACCTCAGATCACGGATCCAATCCGCATCATTGCTACTAACATTTTTCAATACAATTTTCTCTAGAAACACATATAAAAACATAGGGAAGCAACAACGCGAGCTATTGATCTACAACATAATTTGCAAAAACTACCAGGACTAAGTTCATGATAAATTAAAGTTCAATTAATCATATTACTTAAGAACTCCCACTTAGATAGACATCTCTAGTCATCTAAGTGATTACGTGATCCAAATCAACTAAACCATGTCCGATCATCACGTGAGATGGAGTAGTTTCAATGGTGAACATCACTATGTTGATCATATCTACTATATGATTCACGCTCGACCTTCGGTCTCCGTGTTCCGAGGCCATATCTGTTATATGCTAGGCTCGTCAAGTTTAACCTGAGTATTCCGCGTGTGCAACTGTTTTGCACCCGTTGTATTTGAACGAGAGCCTATCACACCCGATCATCACGTGGTGTCTCAAAGACGAAGAACTTTCATAACGGTGCATACTCGGGAGAACACTTCTTGATAATTTTATTGAGAGATCATCTTATAATGCTACCGTCAATCAAAGCAAGATAAGATGCATAAAGGATAAACATCACATGCAATCAATATAAGTGATATGATATGGTCATCATCATCTTGTGCTTGTGATCTCCATCGCCAAGCAACCGTCATGATCACCATCGCCACCGGCGCGACACCTTGATCTCCATCGTAGCATCGTTGTCGCCTCGCCAACTATTGCTTCTACGACTATCGCTATCGCTTAGTGATAAAGTAAAGCAATTACATGGCTTTTGCATTTCATACAATAAAGCGACAACCATATGGCTTCGCCGATTGCCGATAACTCGGTTACAAAACATGATCATCTCATACAATAAAATATAGCATCACGTCTTGACCACATCACATCACAACATGCCCTGCAAAAACAAGTTAGACGTCCTCTATTTTGTTGTTGCAAGTTTTACGTGGCTGCTACGGGCTGAGCAAGAACCGTTCTTACCTACGCATCAAAACCACAACGATAGTTTGTCAAGTTGGTGCTGTTTTAACCTTCGCAAGGACCGGGCGAGCCACACTCAGTTCAACTAAAGTGAGAGAAACCGACACCGCGGTCACCTTTAAGCAACTAGTGCTCAAGCGGTGAAACCAGTCTCGCGTAAGCGTGACGCGTAATGTCGGTCCGGCCGCTTCATCTCACAATACCGCGAACCAAAGTATGACATGCTAGTAAGCAGTATGACTTATATCGCCCACAACTCACTTGTGTTCTACGTGCATATGACATCAACGATAAAACCAGGCTCGGATGCCATTGTTGGGGAACGAGTAATTTCAAAAATTTCCTACGCACACGCAAGACCATGGTGATGGCATAGCAACGAGAGGGAGAGTGTCGTCCACGCACCCTCGTGAGACCGAAAGCGAAGCGTTATAACAACGCGGTTGATGTAGTCGACGCCTTCACGATCCGACCGATCCAAGCACCGAACGACGGCACCTCCGAGTTACGCACACGCTCAGCTTGATGACGATCCCGGACTCGATCCAGCAAAGTGTCGGGATGAGTTCCACAAGACGACGGTGTGGTGACGATGATGATGCTCCACCGACGCAGGGCTTCGCTTAAGCTCATGACGATATGACTTCTCCGGCGCAGGCTTCGCCTAAGCTCCGCGACGATATGACGAAGTGGAATATGGTGGAGGGGCACCGACACGGCTAAGGAACGATCCGTAGATCAACTTGTGTGTCTGGGTGCCCCCCCCCCGTATATAAAGGAGCAAGGGGGGTGCGGCCAGCCCAAGGGCGGCGCTGGAGGAGTCCTACTCCCACAGGAGTAGGACTCCCCCTTCCTAGTTGGAATAGGATTGGGGAGGGGAAGAGGGAAGGCGCCGCCCCCTCTCCTGTCCTATTCGGACTAGAGGGAGGGGGCGGCCTGCCCTGGCCGGCCCTTCCTCTTCTCCCTATGGCCCATTAAGGCCCATTGACCCCGGGGTTCCGTAACCCCGGTGTTCCATAACTCCTGTTTTCATCTGGAACCTTTCCAAGTCCAAACATAGGCTTCCAATATATCAATCTTTATGTCTCGACCATTTCGAGACTCCTCGTCATGTCCGTGATCACATCCGGACTCGAACAACCTTCGTACATCAAAACTTATAAACTCATAATGAACTGTCATCGAAACGTTAAGCGTGCGGACCCTACGGGTTCGAGAACTATGTAGACATGACCTAGAACTATTCTTGGTCAATAACCAATAGCGGAACCTGGATGTTCATATTGGCTCCTACATATTCTACGAAGATCTTTATCGGTCAAACCGCATAACAACATACGTTGTTCCCTTTGTCATCAGTATGTTACTTGCCCGAGATTCGATCGTCGGTATCCAATACCTAGTTTAATCTCGTTACCGGAAAGTCTCTTTACTCGTTCCGTAATACATCATCTCGCAACTAACTTATTAGTTGTAATGCTTGCAAGGCTTATATGATGTGTATTACCGAGAAGGCCCAGAGATACCTCTCCGACAATCGGAGTGACAAAACCTAATCTCGAAATACGCCAACCCAACATGTACCTTTGGAGACACCTGTAGTACTCCTTTATAATCACCCAGTTACGTTGTGACGTTTGGTAGTACCCAAAGTGTTCCTCCGGTAAACGGGAGTTGCATAATCTCATAGTTACAGGAACATGTATAAGTCATGAAGAAAGCAATAGCAACATACTAAACGATCAAGTGCTAGGCTAACGGAATGGGTCATGTCAATCAGATCATTCTCCTAATGATGTGATCCCGTTAATCAAATGACAACTCATGTCTATGGTTAGGAAACATAACCATCTTCGATTAACGAGCTAGTCAAGTAGAGGCATACTAGTGACACTCTGTTTGTCTATGTATTCACACATGTATTATGTTTCCGGTTAATACAATTCTAGCATAAATAATAAACATTTATCATGATATAAGGAAATAAAGAATAACGTTATTATTGCCTCTAGGGCATATTTCCTTCACGTATGTGCTTGGCCGGGAAACGGCCCTTCGTCAAAGCGGAGGAATCCTAAATATTCCCATGGTCGATCGAGTGGTTGACCAATCTCTCGCTGTATCATGACAGTCAGTTTTCGGCTTTCTCTACTGAGGTGCTCGCCCAACCGAACTGGGGCACAATCGCAGTAGTTCTCCTGGAGCCGCGTTAGCCGATGATACGGAACGTAAGGCAGCAAAACGCAGGAGCCGGGCAAACCCAACATTTGACCAAAGACATGATTCGGAGCTGATGCATATAAGGCCTAACTCGAGATGCCGAACACTCCCGAAGGTGTTCGGTCTTTATAATAACGGGCGAAACAAAGCCCTAAGCCCCTTGTGTCCAGGTACAGGCAGGTTCTTCTGGCGCGGCCGATGCCAAAACGCCAGTCTCCACTCTGGTTATAATGATAAACCAGGGATTATAGCAACAAGAGACAGAAGAAAGGTTTACGAGGGTCTTAGTCCGAAAAGAGTCCTTGCAACGGGTCCCTACCGCACGCTCAGCACTGTGTCTCCGCAGCCGTATCCTAGACGGGTGTGCACACGGTTCATCTGTAAAAAGAGAAGAACTTGGTTGGAAAAGAAATCGTGCGAGAAAGTGCATAAAAAATTGAAATATAGATTAAGAAAGCTGAGCCTATGCTAGCTCATTATGGCTTATATGTGCAAACCCTTGTGAAGGGATGTGCGGCTAGGTAGCCCCTAGCTTATTTATTCCGGACTCGTCCAGCCGTGTCAGGGGTCTCAAGCGACCTTTTAATGAAATGATGCCACGCGGACCGGGCATTTTAAGCGTAAGAGACGCGTAATGTGGTATTGCATTGAAGCGGACGAAAGCTTCCCGTCCCAGTGATGCTTGATAGCTACTTTTAAATGGGGCGACATGAAAGGTCAGCTTTTCTTGTCGGAAGTTGTCAGGTGACCCTGACACAACTTCTGGTAATAATTAAACTGCGCACCTGGCGTAAGGGCCTGGCGCCACTCCTTTGGAGGAAGTGCGGCTATGCCGAATTGTAGTAGGGTATATCCCAACTTGCGGATTGTGTCCGGAAATAGCATGTTCAAGTCACTGCCGCCGTCCATCAAAACCTGCGTTAATTGCAGTCCGTCTATGATGGGATCCAATATCAGGGCAGTCTATCCTGCGTTCCGGATACTTCTGGACTAATCCAGATGGTCGAAAGTGATTGGTTTTGACGTCCAATCTCGGTCCACTAGGGTGGATCGTGCGACACTTGTCTTAGCGAGTGCCGTGTTGGCTTTCCGTACTATCACGTGAAGCGAGTTAACTGTTTTGACTTCTTGTGGGAAAGTCTTTTGACTTCCGGTGCTCTGCTGGTGGGGTTCGTCATCGTCCTCGCTTGGTGCATCGAGCCCCTTGTGTCCGGCGTTGAGTCTGCCGGACTGTTTAAAAACCCAACAATTTCGGTTGGTATGGTTTGCAGGCTTTCCGGAGGTACTGTGGATTTGACATATGCGATCTAAAATTTTGTTTAAATTTGATAGCTCGTCTCTGTTTTCCTTAAGGGGTCGTGTTGTATTGTTTGGCCACGAGCTTTTGAATCCGGCGTTGACCGCCGTGCCCTTTGGGCTTTTTTCTTTATTCCGGCGCTGGTCTTTCCTGCGCCGGATCGTCCGCTTCCATCTCGATCTCGGATGTACTCGGGTCGCTGGTGCTGCATCTTGCTAGCCAGCTGTCTTCTCCTGCGCAAAAGCGCGTCATGAGGCTTGTTAGCGCCGCCATTGTTCTTGGCTTCTCTTGGCCGAGGTGTCTGGTGAGCCATTCGTCTCGGACGTTGTGTTTAAAAGCTGCTAGGGCTTCTGCGTCCGGACAGTCGACTATTTGGTTCTTTTTGGTAAGGAACCTGTTCCAGAATTTGCACGCTGACTCTCCGGGCTGTTGGGTTATATGACTCAGATCGTCTGCATCTGGAGGGCGGACATAAGTCCCTTGAAAATTTGCTATAAACGCGTCCTCAAGCTCTTCCCAACTTCCAACAGTGTTTTCTGGGAGGCTTTTGAGCCAATGCCGAGCTGGCCATTTGAGCTTGAGGGGTAGGTATTTTATGGCATGGAGATCATCTCCTCTAGCCATGTGTATGTGTAGTATGTAATCTTCTATCCAGACTCTGGGTCTGTTGTGCCGTCGTATGCCTCTATGTTTATGGGTTTGAACCCCTGCTGAAATTCATGATCCAAAGCACCTCATTGGTAAAACATAGCGGGTGTGCGGCGCCTCAGATTTGGGTGTGCGCTGTCTTCAACACTTGTCGTGGTGTGTTACTCTCGGGGTCCTCTTTTTGGCCCGTAGATGGACCTAGTTGGGCCGTCCGCTTTCCTGTGATTATAATTTGCTTGTGTGCAGCCCGCTTGTCGCTTTGGGCTGTCATCCGCCGCCTATCCGCCAGCGACCTCTTTATTTTTTGACTGTGAAGGCTCTCACGGCTTCCTCGTCAAATTCTGGCAGCAACTTGCGCTTCGGTAGTTCTTAGTTTGATGGCCATTGCCATATTTGTCAGCAGTCTTGAATACTTTGCTCCACTTCATTTCGAGCATGTCTTCGCTGTTTTGAGCTTCGTTTCGCCTTCTTCAAACTTCTTGCGAGAGCGACGAGTTTTTGTGTATGTTCTTATGCTCCGTGTTGTGTCCGGACTGTTGATTGCTCCGTGAAGGGTTGATTATCCGGATCGCCCTGTTCGTCGTCCGCTGGTTTGCCCTGCTCTATCGCTGGGTCGTTAGGAAGGCTGCTTTGATCGAGCGGGACTTAGGGCGCGCGTCACGCCGCTGTTTTGGTTCTTTATCGGCAGATTATCCTCTCGCGCGCCCCGTCGTTCTCGTTATCGCTTCCCTTTGGGGTGTCCACCATGTATATGTCGTATGACGAGGTGGTCTTCGGTGTCCCGTAGGCACTGGTTCTTGGTAGTCTCCGCATCGCCGCCCATACCGCCGATGTCTTCGGAGTCGTAGTCGAGTACGCCGGTTAAATCGCCGACGGTGGCTACGAAGCGGGTGGTGGGTGGGCTCTCAATTTTTCGTCGTCCGCATCTCAACCGCCCTGGCCGTAGTTCGCCAGGCTCTCCGGATAGCGAGAGGTGCTTCATGAATTTATGATATCGCCAAGGGCGAGTGCGTAAAGATGTCCGCAGCGGTGAATTCCATGATCGGCGCCCAATCGGATTCGATTGGCGGGGCGCAGGAGGTTCGGAGTCCGCAGAGTCCGGCACCTCGAGTCATGGGCTTTATGCGGGACAAGGTAAGTGTTCGCCCATCGCCGAGAAGTTGCAGCTCCCGAGGCGGTGTCCAGCCATCCGCCCTGATCCGAGCGATCGGCTCCGGACCATGGGTCGGAGCCGATTCTGCAGCGGCCTCCAAGGTGCTGTCCGCGGCGAGTTAGGTCATGCCCATCGTGACAGCGCTGCACGCCGGCCGTGGCTCAGATCCATCAAGATCAAGTCCCCGCGGATATCGGCCGTGAAGTTTAGGCTTCAAACCTGACCGACGGCCAGGGGCGTAGCTTCGATCTGCTCCAGATGGCCAAGTGAGTTGGCCCGAAAGCGGAAACCGCCGAATCTGAAGATTTGTCCGGGAGAAAGGTCTCACCCAGACTGCGTCGTTGTTGATTGAAGAGGCCATCAAGCCTATCGGTGACGCATACGCAGGAACTCTCAATGAAAGCACCAATGTCGGTGTCAAAACCAGCGGATCTCGGTAGGGGGTCCCGAACTCGTGTGTCTAGGCGGATGGTAACAGGAGACAAGGGACACGATGTTTTACCTGTGTTCGGGCCCTCTTGATGGAGGTAAAACCTCACGCCCCGCTCGATTGATATTGATATTGTGGATGTTTACAAGAGTGGATCTACCACGAGATCAAGGAGGCTAAACCCTAGAAGCTAGCCTATGGTATGATTGTAAGGGTTGTTGTGATGGTCGTACGGACTAGGGCCATCCGGTTTATATAGACACCGGAGAGGGCTAGGGTTACATAGAGTCGGTTACAATGGTAGGAGATCTACATATCCGTATCGCCAAGCTTGCCTTCCACGCCAAGGAAAGTCCCATCCGGACACGGGGAGAAGTCTTCAATCTTGTATCTTCATAGTCTTGGAGTCCGGTCGATGATGATAGTCCGGCAGATGATAGTTCGGCTGATGATGGTAGTCCGGCTATCCGGACACCCCCTAATCCAGGACTCCCTCAGTGACTTTGCCACAAATACGATGTCAACTACATAATCATGTAAACAATATGACAATGATGGAGCGTGTCATATAAACGGAATGGTGGAAAAGTTGCATGGCAATATTTCTCGGAATGGCTATGGAAATGCCATAATAGGTAGGTTGGTGGATGTTTTGAGGAAGGTATATGATGGGTTTATGGTACCAGCGAAAGCTGCGCGGTACAAGGGAGGCTAGCACTGCCGGAAAGGTGAGAGTGCGTATAATCCATGGACTCAACATTAGTCATAAAGAACTCACATACTTATTGCAAAAATCTATTAGTCATCGAAACAAAGTACTACGCGCATGCTCCTAGGGGGATAGATTGGTAGGAAAAGACCATTGCTCGTCCTCGACCGCCACTCCTAAGAAAGACAATCAATAGATAAATCATGCTCCGACTTCATCACATAACGGTTCACCATACGTGCATGCTACGGGACTCACAAACTTTAACACAAGTATTTTTCAAATTCACAACACACACTAGCATGACTCTAATATCACCATCTTCATATCTCAAAACAATCATAAGGAATCAAACTTCTCATAGTATTCAATACACTTTATATGAAAGTTTTTATTATATCCCTCTTGGATGCTTATCATATTAGGACTAATTTTATAACCAAAGCAAATTACCATGCTGTATTTAAAGACTCTCAAAATAATATAAGTGAAGTATGAGAGCTTATCAATTTCTATAAAATAAAGCCACCGCCGTGCTCTAAAAAGATATAAGTGAAGCACTAGAGCAAATTTGCCTAGCTTAAAAGATATAAGTAAAGCACATAGAGTATTCTCATAAATCATGATTCATGCGTGTCTCTCTCAAAAGGTGTGTACAACAAGGATGATTGTGACAAACTAAAAAGCAAAGACTCAAATCATACAAGACGCTCCAAGCAAAACACATATCATGTGGTGAATAAAAATATAGCCTCAAGTAAAGTTACCGATAGACGAAGACGAAAGAGGGGATGCCTTCCCGGGGCATCCCCAAGCTTAGGCTCTTGGTATCCTTGAATATTACCTTGGGGTGCCTTGGGCATCCCAAGGCTTTGGCACTTGCCACTCCTTATTTCATAGTCCATCAAATCCTTACCCAAAACTTGAAAACTTCACAACGCAAAACTTCAACAGAAAATCTCATAAACTCCGTTAGTATAAGAAAATAAATCACCACTTTTGGTACTGTTGTGAACTCATGATTTATTTATATTGGTGTAATATCTACTGTATTCCAACTTTTCCATGGTTCATACCCCCTGATGCAAGCCATAGATTCATCAAAATAAGCAAACAACACAAGGAAAACAGAATCTGTCAAAAGCAGAACAGTCTGTAGCAATCTGGATATTTTGAATACTTCTGTAACTCCAAACATCCTGAGAAATTAGGATGTCCTAAGCAATTTGTCTATTAATCTTCTGCAAAAAGAATCAACTAAAAAGCACTCTTCTGCTAAAAATGAGAATTGTTTTTGTGAGCGCAAAAGTTGTTGTTTTTCAGCAAGATCAAATCAACTATCACCGTAAGCTATCCCAAAGGTCTTACTTGGCACAAGCACTAATTAGAACACAAAACCACATCTAACCAGAGGCTAGATGAATTATTTAATGCAAAACAGGACCTAAAAAATAAAAACAAAAATAAAGTTGGGTTGCCTCCCAACAAGCGCTATTGTTTAACGCCCTTAGCTAGGCATAAAACACGAATAGATCTAAGTGTTATCATCTTTGGCATGCAAATCTTGTATTACACACTTATGATTCTTAGGAGATTCTTTGGTTTTATAAATGATCAAACTCCTAGGCAAGAAATCAAGAAATTCATTCGTGACAATAGGTTCCTTAATAATGTCGAGAAAATTGGGTTGAATACTAATTGATTTGAGATCTTCATTGTCTTTACTAGAAGATTCACCCTTATTCTTAGGAACATAAGTAAACTTGGCAATCTTGGTAGGAGGAAGGTTTTGAGTAGTTTTAACGGAGGAAAAACCGGAACCCAAGTTGGTAATAATATCTTCTAGTTTGCCAATTCTAGTAGAATCTTGATCTATCCTTTCATTAACTATCAGCTCCTTTTCCCTAAGATTCTTTAAGTTAACTCCTACTTTAGTTCCATATTGCGTAACCTGATTATGAATCTTTTTATCCAAACTTTTAGTCAAATCAACAATAGCAATTTTATTCTCAATAATATCAAGTCTTTGCATCACATGCTCCAAAGTTAAAGCAGTACCGTTAACCAAAAGAGGTGGGGGACCTAACAAATCTATTATAAGAATAAAAAGTATGGCTCCCCAAAAATTTCCCTCCTGTAGTGGTATCTAGAACATATCTATTCCAAGGAGTAATGCCTACATAAAAATTGCGAAGAAGCATAGCAGAAGATTGCTTTCGTGTAGATCTGTTTTGAGCATTGCAAATTCTAAACCAAGCATCTTTCGAAATTTCTTCTTCCCTTTGTTTGAAGTTGAGGACTTCATTATCAGGAGTGCTCATGATAATGGGAGGACTAACCATGAGAGCTAAACGGACGTTTAAATACACTAGCACACAAAAAGCAAGCAAAGAAGACAAACGGAAGAGGGGCGAAGAAAAGCCGAATCTTTTCGAAAATCGTTTTAGAAGTGGGGGGGGGAGGAAAACGAAAAGAGAATGACGAATAATGTAATGCTTGGGTGTAACACCGCTAGTGTTATGCTACAATAACCCTCTCTGATTAAGCTAATCATTTTTCCAAACAGTGCTTAATCCCCTTTGTTCAATATCCCATTTGAAATTCCAGTCAATTCAAATTCAAGCGAAGTTTGAAGTTGGTCAAAAATTGATGGAAAAATGTTGATCATTTGTCAAAAATTCCATAACAATTATTTGTTAAGGAACACAACATCACTTTTGTGCAAAGATGAGCATTAGCAATTATAACAGCACCAATTCAGCATTTTAAAATGCTATCCTATTTATGAAAAATACCAAATGAATTCTTCTGGTCTCCAAAATATTTGTGGCACTGTCTAAAGATCACCAGGGAATAAAAGGGGCACTTCCCATATTTTTCCTAAGTAAATAGCATGCCCAATATTTTCTTACCCATCCCTGTTTATTAAAAAAAACAGAAAAGCAAAGAAGGAGAAAAAGAAGGAGGAGAAAGCCCCTGTGCACTTGGGCCATCATCTCCACTGTACCAGGCGCATCACCCCGCACCAGATACCTCCCCTCCCTGTTCCTCTGACCTGGGTGCTACACAGGCCGTTCCCACCTGACCGCCTCGTCGACGCCGCCCGGAGGGGATAAGGGCGACGCCTCGGGCTCCCCTTGCCCCTAGATCCCCCTCATCCACTTCCCTTGGACCTCCCCGTCCATTCTCCCCCTTCCTCCTAGCCTCTCCCCCTTGTTCCCCCATCGACGCCCAAGAGCGGTCACCACCGTCCTCCGTCGTTGTTGCGGCCTGATAACCCACAAGTGTAGGGGATCACAACAGCTTTCGAGGGTAGAGTATTCAACCCAAATTTATTGATTCGACACAAGGGGAGCCAAAGAATATTCTCAAGTATTAGCAGTTGAGTTGGCAATTCAACCACACCTGGATAACTTAATATCTGCAGCAAAGTATTTAGTAGCACGGTAATATGATAGTAGTGGTAACGGTAACAAAAGAGTAATGAAAGCAAAAGTAATATTTTTGTTTTTTTATAGTGATTGTAACAGCAGCAACGGGAAAGTAAATAAGCGAGAACCAGTATATGGAAAACTCGTAGGCATTGGATCGGTGATGGATAATTATGCCGGATGTGGTTCATCATGTAACAGTCATAACATAGGGTGACACAGAACTAGCTCCAATTCATCAATGTAATGTAGGCATGTATTCTGAATATAGTCATACGTGCTTATGGAAAAGAACTTGCATGACATCTTTTCTCCTACCCTCCCGTGGCAGTGGGGTCCTAACGAAAACTAAGGGATATTAAGGCTTCCTTTTAATAGAGAACCGGAACAAAGCATTAGCACTTAGTGAATACATGAACTCCTCAAACTATGGTCATCACCGGGAGTGGTCTCGATTATTGTCACTTCGGGGTTGTCGGATCATAACACATAGTAGGTGACTATAGACTTTCAAGATAGGATCAAGAACTCACATATATTCATGAAAACATAATAAGTTCAGATCTGAAATCATGGCACTCGGGCCCTAGTGACAAGCATTAAGCATAGCAAAGTCATAGCAACATCAATCTCAGAACATAATGGATACTAGGGATCAAACCCTAACAAAACTAACTCGATTACATGATAGATCTCATCCAACCCATCACCGTCCAGCAAGCCTACGATGGAATTACTCACGCACAGCGGTGAGCATCATGAAATTGGTGATGGAGGATGGTTGATGATGACGACGGCGACGAATCCCCCTCTCCGGAGCACCGAACAGACTCCAGATCAGCCCTCCCGAGAGGTTTTAGGGCTTAGCAGCGGCTCCATATCGTAAAACGCGATGATTTCTTCTCCTTGATTTTTTCTCCCCGAAAGCAAATATATAGAGTTGGAGTTGGCGTCGGGGGAGCTCCAGGGGGCCCACGAGGTAGGGGGCGCGCCCTAGGGGGGCAAGCGCCCCCCCCACCCTTGTGGACAAGTGGTGCCCCCCTGGCCTTCATCTTTTGCAAGGGTTTTTTTATTATTTCTGAAAAGTTGTTCCGTGAAGTTTCAGGTCATTCCGAGAACTTTTGTTTCTGCACATAAATAACACCATGGCAATTCTGCTGAAAACAGCATCAGTCCGGCTTAGTTCCATTCAAATCATGCAAGTTAGAGTCCAATACAAGGGCAAAAGTGTTTGGAGAAGTAGATACGACGGAGACGTATCAAGTCCCCCAAGCGTAAACCTTTGCTTGTCCTCAAGCAATTCAGTTGACAAACTGAAAGATATAAAGAAAAACTTTTACAAACTCTGTTTGCTCTTGTTGTTGTAAATATGTAAAGCCAGCATTCAAGTTTTCAGCAAAGATTATGACTAACCACATTTGCAATAATTCTCAGGTCTCATGTTTACTCATATCAATGGCATAATCAACTAGCGAGCGATAATAATAAATCTCGGATGACAACACTTTCTCAAAACAATCATAATATGATATAACAAGATGGTATCTCGCTAGCCCTTTCTGAGACCGCAAAACATAAATGCAGAGCACCCTTAAAGATCAAGGACTGACTAGACATTGTAATTCATGGTAAAAGAGATCCAATCATAGTCATACCCAATATAAATTAATAGTAATGAATGCAAATGACAGCTGTGCTCTCCAGCTAGTGCTTTTTAATAAGAGGGTGATGACTCAACATGAAAGTCAATAGATAGGCCCTTCGCAGAGGGAAGCAAGGATTTGTAGAGGTGCCAGAGCTCGGTTTTGAAATAGAGATAAATAATATTTTGAGCGGCATACTTTAATTGTCAACATAACAACTAAGAGATGGCGATATCTTCCATGCTACACACATATAGGCGGTTCCCAAACAGAATGGTAAAGTTTATACTCCCCCTCCACCAACAAGCATCAATCCATGACTTGCTCGAAACAACGAGTGTCTCCAACTAGCAACAGTCCCAGGGGGAGTTTTGTTTGCAATTATTTTGATTTAGTTTGCATAAAGCATGGGACTGGGCATCCTGGTGACCAACCATTTTCTCATGAGTGAGGAGCGGAGTCCACTCCTCTTGAGAATAACCCGCCTAACATGGAAGATAAGGGCAGCCCTAGTTGATACATGAGCTATTCGAGCATACAAAACAGAATGTTTATTTGAAGGTTTAGAGTTTGGCACATACAAATTTACTTGGAACGGCAGGTAAATACTGCATATAGGAAGGTATAGTGGACTCATATGGAATAACTTTGGGGTTTAAGGGATTGGATGCACAAGCAGTATTCCCGCTTAGTACAAGTGAAGGCTAGCAAAAGACTAGGAAGCGACCAACTAGAGAGCCACAACAGTCATGAACATGCAGTAAAATTAATAAACATTGGATGCAAGCATGAGTAGGATATAATCCACCATGAACATAAATATCGTGAAGGCTATGTTGATTTGTTTCAACTACATGTATGAACATGTGCCAAGTCAAGTCACTTAAATCATTCAAAGGAGGATACCACCCCATCATACCACATCACAACCATTTTAAAAGCATGTTGGCACGCAAGATAAACCATTATAACTCATAGCTAATTAAGCATGGCACAAGCAACTATGATCTCTAATTGTCATTGCAAAAACATGTTTATCCATAATAAGCTGAATCAAGAACGATGAACTCATCATATTTACAAAAATAAGAGAGGTCGAGTTCATACCAGCTTTTCTCATCTCAGTCAGTCCATCATATATCATCATAATTGCCTTTCACTTGCACGTCCGAACGATGTGAATAATAATAAGAGTGCACGTGCATTGACTAAGCTGGAATCATGAGCATTCAATAAGCAGGAGAAGACAAGGCAATATGGGCTCTTGGTTAAATCAACAATAATGCATATAAGAGCCACTTCAACAATTTAATCATGGTCTTCTCCCCAAAGAAAAGAAAAGAAATGAAACTATTTACACGGGAAAGCTCCCAACAAGCAAAAGAAGAACGGGAAATCTTTTTGGGTTTTCTTTTAATTATTACTACTACAGCAAGAAAGGTAAACTACTACTAATTTGTTTTGTTTTTCTTAAGGTTTAATAAACACACAAGAAGAAAGCAGGAAAAAGAAAATAAACTAGCATGGATATTACGGTGAAAGAGTATGAGCACCGACATCTAGCAATGAGTGTGTGTAAACATAAATGTTATGTCGGTGGGAAATACGTACTCCCCCAAGCTTAGGCTTTTGGCCTAAGCTGGTTCATTGCCAGGGATGGCCTGGCGGATACCCGTAGGTGTAGCTGGGGTCGTACTGAGATGCAGCGGCTATCGCTTCCTGAGCTGCAACGTGGCGTCGAGCTGCCTCCGCTCTCCTCTCGTACTCATCTGCCTCCTCTCTGGTAATAACATATCTTCCTTTTGCCTGATAATCAAAGAAGGCAGGAGCAGGGAGAGTAATACGGACAACACGCCGTTTATCAAAGATTAGTCGATACTGGAGAGGTGATTCATTCCTCTCGACAAACTGGTGGTGGACCATAGAATTAAAGTCTAAATAAGTAGGAGGCAACTCCATATCATCCTCACGAACGTCCACATCAAGAAAATCAGCTAAGTGGGTTGCATAAATTCCTCCAAAGAAATCTCAATTAAGTCTATTATAATGCAACCTACGTGCAAGAATGGCTCCCATATTATAAGATTGGTCTCCCAACACAGCACTCCTAAGAATACTGAGATCAGGGACACACATGTGACATGCTTCATCTTTACCATTTATGCATCTACCTATGAAGAGAGCATAATAATGTATAGCAGGAAAACGGATGCTCCCTATGGTAGCTTGTGTTATATCTCTAGATTCCCCCACGGTTATACCAGCAAGAAAGTTTCTAAATTCAGATTTACGGGGATCACTAATACTACCCCATTGTGGAAGTTTGCAAGCAGAAGTAAAATCCTCTAAGTCCATGGTATAAGATTTTTCATAAAGATCAAACATGACTGTTGGAGAATTACGTGAAGATGAAAATTCAAACCTCCTCACAAATGAGCTAGTGAGTTGATGGTACTGGGGGCATTTGTCTGCCTCAAAGCTCACAAGATCGGCGTTACGCAAATATGCGTTAAATTCTTCTTTGATCCCCGCCGATCCATAAAATTTTAGAAGGCCACTCACAAGGCGCAAGACTGCGTCTCTTGGTGGTTCCTCGTCAGCATCACGTATTGCAAGCCTGGGTCCTTGCTTTCTTGAAGAACCTCCTTGGAACATTTTCCTAAACATATTTCTTCCTCTGAAAAATTTCTGAAATTTTTAGTAATTTCAAACAAAAGTGAAGCAAGCTAAACAAAATTGATAGCAACTACTCCTACAAGTGCCTAGAGCCTATATCAAGCATTAGAACTGCTTGGAACCATATAAATTTGACATGCAAGCTCAAGAACATGGTCACCTAGGCAGCACAAATTTGCAATGAATAAAGCACTAGAACAAAAACTAATTGGACCAATGGAGGAGTCACATACCAAGGAACAATCTCCCCAAGCAGTTTTGTGAGAGGTGCTTTGAGCAAGGAGATCGAAAATCACAGCAAAGTGAGTTAGAACTCGTGCTTGAGCTGGATATTGGTGTTTGTGGGAGGAAGAAGAACTGTATGAGTGCAGGAATAAGTGGAGGAGGGCCACCGTGGGCCCACGAGGCAGGGGGGCGCGCCCTGGGGGGTAGGGCGCGCCCTCCACCCTCGTGGCCAGGTGGCAACTTCCCCTGCTGTGGTTTCAGTACCATAAATCCTCAAATATTTCAGAAAAAATCATATTAAATTGGCATGGCATTTGGAGGACTTTTATTTTCGGGGTATTTTTATATTGCATGGATAAATCAAAAAACAGACAAAAAAATACTATTTTTACTTTATTTCAACTTAATAACAGAAAGTATAAGGAGGGTACAAAAGGTTGTGCTTCTAGTTTCATCCATCTCATGCTCATCAAAAGGAATCTACTAACAAGGTTGATCAGGTCTTGTTAACAAACTCATTGCGAATAACATGAAACCGGAGAAATTTCGAATAATACTATGTTACCTCAACGGGGATATGCACATCCCCTATAATAAGAATATCATATTTCTTCTTGACAGTAGGAAGGGGAAATTCAAAATCTCCAAATTTAATCGATGGAATTTTTCCAATAGCATTGATGCTATGAACTTGAGGTTGTTTCCTCGGAAAGTGTACCGTATGCTCATTGCCATTAACATGAAAAGTGACATTGCCTTTGTTGCAATCAATAACAGCTCCTGCAGTATTCAAGAAAGGTCTTCCAAGAATAATAGACATACTATCGTCCTCGGGAATATCAAGAATAACAAAGTCTGTTAAAATAGTAACGTTTGCAACCACAACAGGCACATCCTCACAAATACCGACAGGTATAGCAGTTGATTTATCAGCCATTTGCAAAGATATTTCAGTAGGTGTCAGCTTATTCAAGTCAAGTCTACGATATAAAGAGAGAGGCATAACACTAACACCGGCTCCAAGATCACATAAAGCAGTTTTAACATAGTTTCTTTTAACGGAGCATGGTATAGTAGGTACTCCTGGATCTCCAAGTTTCTCTGGTATTCCACCCTTAAAAGTATAATTAGCGAGCATGGTGGAAATTTCAGCTTCCGGCTTTCTCTTATTTGTAACAATATCTTTCATGTACTTAGCATAAGGATTCATTTTGAGCATTCAGTCAAACACATACGCAAAAATATAGGTCTAATCATTTCAGCAAAGCGCTCAAAATCTTCATCATCCTTTTTCTTGGATGGTTTGGGAGGAAAAAGGCATGGGTTTTTGAACCCATGGTTCTATTTCTTTACCATGTTTCCTAGCAACAAAGTCTCTCTTATCATAATGTTGATTCTTTGATTGTGGGTTATCAAGATCAACAGCAGGTTCAATTTATACATCTTTGTCATTACTAGGTTGAGCATCATCATGAACATCATCATTAACATTTTCATTAGGTTCATGTTCATTACCAGATTGTGTTTCAGCATCAGAAATGGAGATATCATTTGGATTCTCAGGTGTTTCAGCAATAGGTTCACTAGAAGTTTGCAAAGTCCTATCATTTTTCTTTTTCTTCCTTTTAGAAGAACTAGGTGCATCGATATTATTTCTCTGAGAATCTTGATCAATTCTCTTAGGGTGGCCTTCAGGATACAAAAGTTCCTGAGTCATTCTACCAGTTCTAGTAGCCACTCTAACATCATAATCATTTCTCTTACTATTCATTTCATTGAGCAAATCATTTTGAGCCTTAAGTACTTGTTCTACTTGAGTGGTAACCATAGAAGCATGTTTGCTAACAACTTTAAGTTCACATCTAACATCAGCCATATAATCACCCAAGTGTTTAATCATATAATTATTTTGTTTTAATTGTCTACCAAAATAAGCATTGAAGTCTTCTTGCTTAAACATAAAGTTATCAAACTCATCCAAGCACTGGCTAGCAATTTTAGTAGGAGGGACTTCAGCTTTATCATATCTATAGAGAGAATTTACCTTTACTACCTGTGTCGGGTTATCAAGACCATGAGGTACTTCAATAGGTAATGGATTAAGATCATATGTTTCTTCAACAGGCGGTAAATTAAGACCATGTATTTCTTCAATAGGAGGTAAATTCTTAACATCCTCAGCTTTAATACCTTTTTCTTTCATAGATTTCTTTGCCTCTTGCATATCTTCAGGACTGAGAAATAGAACAGCTCTGTTCTTTGGAGTTGGTTTAGGAATAGGCTCAGTAATTGGCTCAGGAGCTGGCTCAGGAAGTGCCCAATTATTTTCATTTGCCAACATATTATTCAATAAAATTTCAGCTTCATCCGGTGTTCTTTCCCTGAAAACAGAACCAGCACAACTATCCAGGTAATCTCTAGAAGCCTCGGTTAGTCCATTATAGAAGATATCAAGTATTTCATTTTTCTTGAGAGGATGATCAGGCAAAGCATTAAGTAGCTTGAGAAGCCTCCCCCAAGCTTGTGGGAGACTCTTTTCTTCAATTTGCACAAAGTTGTATATTTCCTTTAAAGCAGCTTGTTTCTTATGAGCAGGGAAATATTTAGCAGAGAAGTAATAAATCATATCCTAGGGACTACGCACACAACCAGGATCAAGAGAATTAAACCATATCTTAGCATCACCCTTTAATGAGAACGGAAATATTTTAAGGATATAAAAGTAGTGAGATCTCTCATCATCAGTGAACAGGGTGGCTATATCATTTAATTTAGTAAGATGTGCCACAACAGTTTCAGATTCATAACCATGAAAAGGATCCGATTCAACCAAAGTAATTATATCAGGATCAACAGAGAATTCATAATCCTTATCGGCAACACAAATAGGTGAAGTAGCAAAAGAGGGTAAGGTTTCATTCTATCTTTAAGAGATTCCTTATTCCATTTAGCTAATAACCTCTTAAGCTCATCATTATCTTTGCAAGCTAAAATAGCCGCAGAAGCTTCTTTATCAAAAATATAACCCTTAGGAATAACAGGCATGTTTTCATCATCAATTGCATCAACATGATCAGTTTCAATAATTTCTTCTCTCTAGCCCTAGCAATTTGTTCATCAAGAAATCCACTAAGGGGCACAGTAGTATCAAGCATAGAAGTAGTTTCATCATAAGTATCATGCATAGCAGAAGTGGCATCATCAATAACATGCACATATCGAAGCTAATAGCGAAGCAGGTTTAGGTGTCGCAAGCTTACTCAAAATGAAGGTGAATCAAGTGCGAGCTAGATGGCAGTTCCTTACCTCCCTCGTAGTTGAGGGATAAATTGTTGTCTTAGCGTCTTTCAAGTTCTTCATAGTGACCAGCAGATATAAATCCCAAGTGACTCAAAGAATAGAGCTATGCTCCCAAGCAACGGCGCCTTTAAATTAGTCTTGATAACCCAGAAGTGTAGGAGATCGCAACAGCTTTCGAGGGTAGAGTATTCAACCCAAATTTATTGATTCGACACAAGGGGAGCCAAAGAATATTCTCAAGTATTAGCAGTTGAGTTGTCAATTCAACCACACATGGATAACTTAATATCTGCAGCAAAGTATTTAGTAGCACAATAATATGATAGTAGTGGTAACGGTAACAAAAGAGTAATGAAAGCAAAATTAATATTTTTGGTGTTTTGTAGTGATTGTAACAGCAGCAACGGGAAAGTAAATAAGCGAGAACCAGTATATGGAAAACTCGTAGGCATTGGATCGGTGATGGATAATTATGCCGGATGCGGTTCATCATGTAACAGTCATAACATAGAATGACACGGAACTAGCTCCAATTCATCAATGTAATGTAGGCATGTATTCCGAATATAGTCATACATGCTTATGGAAAAGAACTTGCATGACATCTTTTGTCCTACCCTCCCGTGGCAGCGGGGTCCTAACGGAAACTAAGGGATATTAAGGCCTCCTTTTAATAGAGAACCGGAACAAAGCATTAGCACTTAGTGAATACATGAACTCCTCAAACTATGGTCATCACCGGGAGTGGTCTCGATTATTGTCACTTCGGGGTTGCCGGATCATAACACATAGTAGGTGATTATAGACTTGCAAGATAGAATCAAGAACTCACATATATTCATGAAAACATAATAGGTTCAGATCTGAAATCATGGCACTCGGGCCCTAGTGACAAGCATTAAGCATAGCAAATTCATAGCAACATCAATCTCAGAACATAATGGATACTAGGGATCAAACCCTAACAAAACTAACTCGATTACATGATAGATCTCATCCAACCCATCACCGTCCAGCAAGCCTACGATGGAATTACTCACGCACGGCGGTGAGCATCATGAAATTGGCGATGGAGGATAGTTGATGATGACAACGGCGATGAATCCCCCTCTCTGGAGCCCCGAACGGACTCCAGATCAGCCCTCCCGAGAGGTTTTAGGGCTTGGCGGCGGCTCCGTATCGTAAAACGCGATGATTTCTTCTCCTTGATTTTTTTCTCCCCGAAAGCAAATATATAGAGTTGGAGTTGGCATCGGGAGCTCAGGGGCCCACGAGGTAGGGGCGCGCCCTAGGGGGCAAGCGCCCTTCACCTCGTGGATGATGGTGGCCCCCGGCCTTCATCTTTGTAAGGATTTTTATTATTTCAAAAGTTGTTCCGTGAAGTTTCAGGTCATTCCGAGAACTTTTGTTTCTGCACATAAATAACACCATGGCAAGTCTGCTGAAAACAGCGTCAGTGAGGGTTAGTTCCATTCAAATCATGCAAGTTAGAGTCCAAAACAAGGGCAAAAGTGTTTGGAAAAGTAGATACGACGGAGACGTATCATGGCCACCGGCGTCGCCACGCCCGCTGACCTGTCGGTGAGCTCCGCCGGGGTCGACTCCTTCGACTGGTGGCCTCAGCTGGAGGTGGGAGGCACCGAAGCACCAGATCCCCTTCGTCCCCATCTCCGACTGCAGCCGTTCTTCACCGAGTCCGGCGACGCCCTCTGCCGCTACTAATCCTCCAAGGTCCATCGTGTGTGCCGCTCGGTGAGCCCCTCTTCCTTCCCATCTCTTTGGTCGCTCTTGCACGCTCGCTAGCTACTTCCTCCGCAGTGCTCGAATGCGCCACCGCCCGGGCACGTCGCCGGCGTGTCTCCGTCAACCATTTGGTCACGGGTTGGTGCCCAACACGCTCGCCGCGTTGCGTAGTACCTCCCACGCCCTTTAGTTCGTGCTTTTGCGTGCTGCTGCTGCTGTTGCGTCGATAGCCCGAAAACCACCGCGGCCTCCAATCGTCGCCGGCGTGGTTCCGGACACCCCGAGTCCAACCGTCCACACCACACGATGCAGCATCGAGTCCTCGTTCGAATGCAACAAACCGCGTGCGATTTGGTGTCCTGTGGCGCATTCCTGAGCATCTCCGGCGGTCGGGCGTCGTGCACGAGCTCGCCGGAGGTCCTCCGGCGCCGCTGCTAACCTAGCAAGCGTGGGGCCCACCCCTGTGAGGCTGACCGTGGGCCCTAGCGCCTCAGTTTACCGCGTTGACTATGGTCAACGCGGGCACTGTTCACCCCCTGCCACTAACTTGTGGGCCCCTGCGCTTATTTAAGATAATTAAGTTTTCAAACAAATCTGCTAATTAGAATACTCACTGACACATGGGGCCCATGCCCCTAATTAACCCCGTGACATTAATTAATCCACGGTTAACCCACAGAGGCTGACATGTGGGTCCCAGTGGCCCCACTGCTCAGGTTTGACCCGGTCAGCCGCTCTGTTGACTGCTGATACGTCCATTTTGCATCATGCTTTTATATCGATATTTATTGCATTATGGGCTGTTATTACACATTATGTCACAATACTTATGCCTATTCTCTTATTTTACAAGGTTTACATAAGGAGGAGAATGCCGGCAAATGGAATTTCGGTCGAAAAGGAGCAAATATTAGAGACCTATTCGCACAACTCCAAAAGTCCGAAACTCCACGAAAAGTTATTTTTGGAAATAATAAAAATATTGAGCGGAAGAAATACATCGGGGGTTTCCACTGGCCACGAGGGTGGGGGCGCGCCGCCTCGTGGGCCCCTTGAGGAGTCCTCGATTAGGGGTGTCCGGATAGCGGACTATGACCTTTGGCCGACTCGGACTATGAAGATACAAGATTGAAGACTTCGCCCCGTGTCCGGATGGGACTTTCCTTGGCGTGGAAGGCAAGCTTGGCGATACGGATATGTAGATCTCCTACCATTGTAACCGACTGTAACCCTAACCCTATTTGGTGTCTATATAAACCGGAGGGTTTTAGTCCGAGGACTAACAACAATCATACCATAGGCTAGCTTCTAGGGTTTAGCCTCTCGATCTCGTGGTAGATCTACTCTTGTACTACCATATCATCAATATTAATCAAGCAGGAGTAGGGTTTTACCTCCATCGAGAGGGCCCAACTGGGTAAAAACATCATGTCCCTTGTCTCCGTTACCATCCGCCTAGACGCACAGATTCGGGACCCCTACCCAAGATCCGCGGTTTTGACACCGACATTGGTGCTTTCATTGAGAGTTCCTCTGTCGCCATCTTTAGGCCCGATGGCTCCTCCGATCATCAATAACAATGCGCCTGTGGTGAGACTTTTCTCCCGGACAGATCTTCAGATCCGCGGCTTTGCATGCGGGTTAATTCGCAGCCATCGGGAGCAGATTGAAAGCTACGCCCGCCATCAGTCAGATTTGGAAATTTGAACTACACGGCCGACGTCCGCGGAGACTTGATCTTCGACGGTTCGAGCCACGCCAAGCGCGCCGACTTTATCACGAGGGGCATGATCTAGCTCGCCACGGACAAAGTGTCTCGAGGCTGCACCGGTGTCCGCTACGACCTTTAGCTCGGAGCCGACCACGCCGATCGAGGACAGGTGGCTGGACACCTCCTCGGGGGCTGCGATCTCTACGGTGATTGAGCTGTACACCTACCCTGTCCTTTGCGAAGCTTGAGACTCCAAGGTGCCGGACTCCTCTCCGGACTCTGAGCCCTCCGCGCCCCCGCTAATCGAATCCGATTGGGCGCCGATCATGGAATTCACTCCCGCTGACATCTTTCCGCGCTTGCCCTTTGGCGACATCCTGAATTCAATAAAGTCTCTCTCCTTATCAGGAGAGCCCTGGCCGGATTATGGTCAGGAAGGTTGGGATGCGAACGACGAAGAAATTCAAAGCCCACCCACCACCCACTTCGTAGCCACTGTCGATGATTTAATCGACATGCTCGACTTCGACTCCGAAGACATCGACGGTATGGACGACGATGTAGGGGAGGAGCATGAACCAGCGCCTATAGGGCACTGGAGAACCACCTCATCTCACGATGTATACATGGTGGACACACCTAAAGGAACCGACGACGAGGAACAACGGGACGCTACGAAGGATCGCTCCATCTAAAAGCAGTCAAAACAGTGACGTAAGCGCCGCTCAAAGTCCCACCTCGACAAAGACAACAGCCATACAGACCCAGCAATAGAGTAGGGTGAACCCGTGGGCGACGAACATGCTATCGAGCAACCGTCCGAACAGGACAATCTGGATAAACAGCCCGTCCCCGGTGAAGATAATAGTCCGGACGAACTCACGCCGGACAAGTTGCTGGAGCAGAAGAACCTCCACAAAAGGCTCGTCGCCACAACACGTAGCCTGAAAAAGCAGAAGCGGAAGCTCAAAACAGCGGAAGATGCACTCAGAATCAGATGGAGCAAAGTACGCAACACCGCAGACAAATACGGCGACAGTCACCGAACAAAGAGCTAACCAAAGCGAAAACTACTGCCCGAATTTGATGAGGAGGCCGTAGAGCCCCCACAATCAAAAAACAAGGAGGCCACCCGGTCGGATGGACGACCCCATGGCAAACAGAGAGCGGCAAACGGCGCCGCACACAAGCCGGCACACGATCCGCACAAGGATTCAGATTAAAAAGATGGCCCAGCTTAGATCTATCTACGGGCCAAGAAAGCAAGCTCTAGTAAGCAAGGCAACACATCAAGTATCCGAACATCACGGTACACCTAAATATAGGGTGCCGCACACCCCTATGTTTCACTGATGAGGTTTGGATCATGAATTTCAGCGGATTCAAGCCCGTAAACATAGAGGCATACGACGGAACAACAGACACGAGTTCGGATTGAGGATTACATCCTCCATATACACATGGCTAGAGGAGATGATCTCCACGCCATAAAATACTTACCCTCAAGCTCAAAGGGCCAGCCCGGCATTAGCTTAAAAGCCTTCCCGAAAACACCATTGGAAGTTGGAAGAGCTCGAGGATGCCTTTCGGGCAAATTTTCAAGGGACCTACGTCCGACCTCCGGATGCCGACGATTTAAGTCACATAGCTCAACAGCCTGGAGAGTCAGCCCGGAAATTTTGGAACAGATTCCTTACTAAAAAGAACCAAATAGTCGACTGCCCGGACACCGAAGCCTTAGCAGCTTTCAAACACAACGTCCGAGACGAATGGCTCGCCAGACACCTCGGCCAAGAAAAGCCAAGAACAATGGCCGCATTAACAAGCCTCATGACCCGCTTATGCTGGAGAGGATAGCTGGCTAGCAAGATGTAGCACCAGCGACCCAAGTACATCCAAGTCGGGGATGGAACGGAAACCACGACGCAGCAAGGACCAGCGTCGGACCAAGGGAAACAGCCCAAGAGCACGGCATCAACGCTGGATTCAAAAGCTCTCGGCAGAATCATAAAAGCTGCCCTTAAGGATAACAGGACGAGCTATCTAACTTAAACAAAATCTTGGACAAGATGTGCCAAATCCACAAGACTCGGGAAGCACGCAAACCACACCCACAGAGATTGTTGTCTTCAAGCAGTCCGCAAACTCAACGCCGAACACAAGGGGCTCGACACACCAAGCGAGGACGATGACGAACCCCAAAAGCAGAGCACCGGAAAACAAAAGAATTTCCCACAAGAAATCAAAACAGTGAACTCACTTCACGTGACAAAAGGGAAAAATAGAGCGGCACCCATAGAGGCACGCGCCATACGGCCTATCCCGGAGGAGTCCGGCCACTGGTTGTTCAGACCAATCACCTTTGACCATCGGGATTACTCTAGAAGTATACGGAATGCAGGTTGGATTGCCTTGATATTAGATCCGATAATTGGCGGACTCCAATTTTCACAAGTCCTAATGGACGACGGCAGTGATCTAAACCTGCTATATCAGGACACAATCCGCAACATGGGGATAGACCCAACCAAATTTCGCCACAGCAACACTTCCTTTCAAGGGGTAATGCCAGGCCCATATGCCCATTGTACGGGCTCTCTCGCTAGAAGTTGTGTTCGCTCACCCGACAACTTCCGCCACTAAAAGTTAACCTTCCACCTCGCCCCATTTACAAGTAGCTATCAAGCACTATTGGGACGCCAAGCTTTTACCGCTTTAACGCAATACCGCATTATGCATCTCTTACACTTAAAATGCCCGGTCCACGCTGCATCATCTCATTAAAGGGAAACATCAAGGGTTCCTAGAGTCCGAAAATTGTGCGGATGCCTTGACAGCCCCACAATAAACCGCTTCAACAATACAAGCACTTAGACAAGTCGCCTGCACTTCGGACACGGCTGGACGAGTCCGCGTAAACATACAAGGGCTCCGCAAGATCCACAACAAGCGACAATAAAGCTCAATTTTGTTCATTCTTTGAATTGTACTTTGTTTATATAATATAACGTACATTTTCGCACGATCTTTTTCAACTAAGTTCCTCTCTTTTACAGATGAGCACCGTGCTACACTCCGTGATACGCACAACGGAGACACAGCGCAGACGCAGAGGGACCCGCTGTAAGGATTCTTTTCAGATTAAGACCCTGCGTAAACCTTTTTTACTGTCTCTTGTTGATACACATCCCCCGGTTTCTTGCTATAACCAAGGAGGAGGCTGGCGTTTTGGCATAGGCCACGTCAGAATTTCGCACGCACTGGACACCGTGGGCTTTTTACCAAGGGCGATTGTTCACCCGTTTTCATAAAGACCGAATACCTTAGGGAGTGTTGGCGCCTCGAGTTAGGCCTTATATGCATTAGCGCCAATCATGTCTTTGGTCAAATGTTGGGTTTGCCCGGCCCGTGTTTTGCTGCCTTACGCCCGCTCTATCGGCTAATGCGGCACCGGAGAACTATCGCGATTGTGCCCCGGTTCGCCAGGGAGCACCTCAAGAGAGAAAGCCGAAAACTGACTATCATGATATAGCGTGAGACTGGTCAACCACTGATGACCCGCTGGAATATTTAGAATTCCTCCGCAGATTGACGAAGGGCCGGCCGCCACACATACGCCCTGAATTCGGGTGAGCGGTGCCCTAGGGGCTATATAGTAGCCCCACCGTCGAACTCCTATGGCTAAGTTAAAGTGATAAAGCATTATATTCCTGTTGCCTAGTTTGCTGCGCTATCACCTCCTTTGTAGGACAAAGACGTTGGATCAAGTGTGAAAATGTTTTTGAAACACCCCCGCATTATATGCGTGGGTAATGAAGCCAAAGACTGCCATCTTTCATGTTATATACACATATACATTAACGGCCGAACAGGATTTATTTTAATTCTTGAAAGCACAAGTATAAAAAGTTTTATATTCCATCAAACATTGTTTCACAATAATACATGTTATTGAACATAATATCCTTCGAAAGCATGCATCTCTATTAAACGAGCTCAAGAACTTCCGAAAATAGTGCTCGATGTACTCGGCTTCGTCCAATCTTGGGATGCAACATCGGTGGCCTTCATCTCCGCCAAGATGTCTTGACACGGGCAAGAGCCATCCGCGCACCTCTATGCATCTTGACCGCCTCATTGCTTTGATATGCGGCACCGCACCAAGGAACTGCTGCACCAAGCCAAAATAACTCTTCGCTCGGGCCTTTTCGCCACAAATAAGTCACGACATTCTTCATGGCAAGTCCGACAACCTATTCAGCTCCGCCGATTCGCCAAACAATCGTTAATGGAAGTGGGCGCTCGACTACGGAACTGCGACCAAAAAGCTCTTCCATCTCGTGATCCTTTGATCTCCGGTGTTCGTCGCGATCCGCGCACTCGCCGCCAAGTCCAGATAAGCATCCGCACTACTCCACAGCCGGTCCAACGAGCATATTTAGGATCCGTGAACTTCCCACGCAGCGAAAGGGCTTTCCGGCCGCGATATCTCCGCCCGACGAGCTCCTCCTTCATAGCTCGATCGCAGAGCGAGCATCCTTGGCCTCGGTGGTGGCCTTCTTTAGGTCCTCTTGCTCCGCTCGACCTTCTTTTTCAAGAAGCTCGCAGCGGTCGGTAGCATTCTTCAACTTCAAAGCCATCTTGACCATTTCCTTCTTGCTTCGGCAGTGAGCAGCCTGTTCGGCTTTTAGCTCTTCGGCCGCCTTTAAAGCAGCCGCATCACTTTTCCTGGCCTGCTCCTTGGCTCGGGAAAGCTCCTCCCGAAGATTCTCCATGGCAGCGGCACCATCTGCATCAAGCATACATGTTGTAAGGCACGGGCATCAAGCTCCCTTACTAGGTGTCCGCGGAGAAACTACATACCTTGTGACTCGTCCAGCCGCTTGTTGACAAGCGCGATGTTGGCATCCGCCACGTTAAGTTGCCACTTGAGTTCGGCAAATTCATCCGTCCGGCTAGCCACCGGACGCCCCACCACCTACATAGGAAGGGCGACATATTATATCTAGGATTATGATCCTCGGCACGCTGTCATTTTTGACAACGCACCGAGTCTCAGGGGCTACTATCTACACGGGTCGCATCTTATATATGCGGAACCGTCAAAAGGTACATCATTTCATGTACCTCAAAACCCGTCAGTAAACTCCTGGCGGCCTCGTACAACCCGCTTTCCGCGAACGAAATCTTTTCAATCACCGTACCCATCAATGCACGGTGATGTTCTGAGATAGACACTCGCCCGAGCAGATCCTTCAACTCCTCCGACCGTGCACCAGGAGGTGTCGGACTCGTCCGATGGCCCTTTTCGAAGGCCGGACACGGAGGGCTCCGGGGGGCCCTACGACCGCACTCCACCCCTGCCGGATTCAGGGAAACCCTCCGCGACGACACCTCAAGATCGTCCGCCTCGCTAGGCGGTACGGCAGGGGGAGGCGTTCCGCTCTCCATCATCTTCGGACGAAGCTCCCCCAAAGACGAGCTCTGCTGAGAAGGGCTGAGATCCGAACTACAAGGTAAAATTTCGGTCATCTTCAGAAACAAAACAGGGATGTCTTTTATTTTATAAACTCCCCTCTCTACTTACGGCTCGCTAGAGGGCTGATCTCCTTGGGGGAACAATGCGGCCGGGGCATCTTCCGGCGCAGGCCCCTCTGGGGAAGATTTCTTCCCGCGCTTTGAGGCCTTGGTCTCCGGATCTCCAGAGGCGGTCCTCTTCTCCCCTTGGATGGAGGGATTATCGATCCCTCCCTTCTTGATAACCTCCTTCGTGGAGGCAGTAGCTTCCTTGTTCCCCCCTTCGCCTTCTACTAAAGGCGTAGCCTCCAAAGATCTGGTTAACACTTGGATCCGCGCCGCCTCGGGAGGGGGGCCGACACTGATCAGTTTTGCTTTCGCTATCCACTCCTGCTTAAGGGACAACTCTTTAAGGGCAAGTTTATGATAAATATACGGATAGCGGTCCGGCACGGACTACTTACTTGAGCATCCGGCGATTGCAGCTCAGACCTGCATCCTCGGTCAAGTCCGGACACATTGCTTGTGATCCAAGAACAGTTTGTACATCTCCACAGGCTATGCCCATGAAGTGTTGAAGAGCTCGTGGTCCCTCCGGATTGAACTCCCACAGCGGAGGGGCGACGCTTGCAGGGCAGGATGCGATTTAATCAGCATGACCCAAGCATTACGACTCAGATTGGTCTCTCTCCCGAGGAGGTCTCGAATACGGCCCTGCAACAAGGGCACGTCCTTGGACGGCCCCCAGTCAAGCCCTTTATTGACCCATGACGCCAGCCGCGGTGGAGGATCCGAGCGAAAGGCAGGTGGCGCCACCCATTTGGTGCCCCTGGGAGCTGTGATATAAAACCACTCTTGTTGCCATAGACTGAGCTCCTGTTGAAAAGAGCCCTCGGGCCATGGAGCGTCGGCATTCTTACTTATAACAGCCCCCCCGCACTCTGCCTGTTGCCCCTTGATCATCTTCGGATCCACCTTGAAGGTTTTGAGCCACAACCCGAAGTGTGGGGTAATGCGGAGGAAGGCTTCACATACGACGATGAACGACGAGATGTGGAGGATGGACTCTGGATCCAAGTCGTGAAATTCCAGCCCGTAATAAAACATGAGCCCCCTCACGAAGGGGTCCATCGGGAAACTTAGTCCCCGAAGGAAGTGAGACATGAACACCATGCTTTCACCGGGCTTGGGAGTGGGAATAACCTACCCTTGAGCAGGCAGCCTATGCGAGATTTCGCCGGTTAGATACCTGGCATCTCTTAGCTTTAGGACGTCTTCTTCCGTGATGGAGGAAGGCATCCGTCGGCCTTGGAGGTCGGAGCCGGACATCATCGAAGGTCCGAAGCGCCTGAATCTGGAGCTTTGGGTGTTGGAACTCGAAGCGAGGGGCGGATTCGATGGAGATTGAGAAAAAGGAGCGGGGCCTTGGTCTCTTTATAAAGAGGTTGAATACCAGGAGCCCTCCCCGTGACCATTCGGGACTCGCCTTCGATAGAGGAGGCGTGCCAACGGGCACGATTGGGTTACCCACGCCCGTATTGATGAGAATCCCAAAATAAGGGGACACGATCTCTGCTTTGACAAGACGTGCCAAGGAAACCGCCTCGCTAAACGCGCTGAGGTGGGACAGTGAAAATGATTCGAATAAAGGCTTGGCCGTGGTGTGATGTCACGCTGCGGAATACGTCAGCAGATTGAACTTGTGCAAATGTTATTCTCTCTACAGTGGTATGTGGAACTTATTTTGCAGAGCCGGACACTACCCTTGTGTTCAAAATCTTCTATGAAGTATTCGGAGGAGGAACCCGCCTTGCAATGCCGAAGACAATATGTGCGCTGGACCCGTCGTCATTGAAGCCTGGTTCAGGGGCTACTGAGGGAGTCCTGGATTAGGGGGTGTCCAGATAGCCGGACTATGACCTTTGGCCGGACTCATGGACTATGAAGATACAAGATTGAAGACTTCGTCCCGTGTCCGGATGGGACTTTCCTTGGCGTGGAAGGCAAGCTTGGCGATACGGATATGTAGATCTCCTACCATTGTAACCGACTCTGTGTAACCCTAACCCTATTTGGTGTCTATATAAACCGGAGGGTTTTAGTCCGTAGGACGAACAACAATCATACCATAGGCTAGCTTCTAGGGTTTAGCCTCTCTGATCTTGTGGTAGATCTACTCTTGTACTACCCATATCATCAATATTAATCAAGCGGGAGTAGGGTTTTACCTCCATCGAGAGGGCCCGAACCTGGGTAAAAACATCGTGTCCCTTGTCTCCTGTTACCATCCGCCTAGACGCACAGTTCGGGACCCCCTACCCGAGATCCGCCGGTTTTGACACCGACACCCCTGTTGGCCCTCCGGTGCCCATCTTCTGGTATATGAAGTCTTTCGTCCAAAGAAAAATCATAAACAAGCTTTCGGGACGAGACTCTGCCGCCACGAGGCGGAACCTTGGCGGAACCAATCTAGGGCTCCGGCAGAGCTGTTCTGCCGGGGACACTTCCCTCCGGGAGGGGAAAATCATCGTCATCGTCATCACCAACGCTCCTCTCATCGGGAGAGGGCAATCTCTATCAACATCTTCACCAGCACCATCTCATCTCAAACCCTAGTTCATCTCTTGTATCCAATTCTTGTCTCATAGCCTGGGATTGGTACCTGTAGGTTTCTAGTAGTGTTGATTACTCCTTGTAGTTGATGCTAGTTGGTTTATTTGGTGGAAGATCACATGTTCAGATCCTTTATGCATATTAATACCCCTCTGATTATGAACATGAATATACTTTGTGAGTATTTACGTTTATTCCCGAGGACATGGGAGAAGTCTTGCTATTAGTAGTCATGTGAATTTGGTATTCGTTCGATATTTTAATGAGATGTATGTTGTCTATCCTCTAGTGGTGTTATGTGAACGTCGACTACATAACACTTCACCATTATTTCGGCCTAGAGGAAGGCATTGAGAAGTAATAAGTAGATGATGGGTTCCTAGAGTGACAGAAGCTTAAACCCTAGTTTATCCGTTGCTTCGTAAGGGGCTGATTTGGATCCATAGGTTTCATGCTATGGTTAGGTTTACGTTAATACTTTTGTTGTAGTTGCGGATGCTTGCAATAGAGGTTAATCATAAGTGGGATGCTTGTTCAAGTAAGAACAACACCCAAGCACCGGTCCACCCACATATCAAATTATCAAAGTACCGAACGCGAATCATATGAACGTGATGAAAACTAGCTTGACGATAATTCCCATGTGTCCTCGGGAGCGCTTTTCTCCATATAAGAGTTTGTACAGGCTTGTCCTTTGCTACAAAAAGGATTGGGCCACCTTGCTGCACTTTATTTAGTTTTGTTACTTGTTGCTCGTTACCAATTATCTTATCACAAAACTATCTGTTACCTATAATTTCAGTGCTTGATGAGAATACCTTGATGAGAATACCTTGCTGAAAACCGCTTATCATTTCCTTCTGCTCCTCGTTGGGTTCGACACTCTTACTTATCGAAAGGACTACGATAGATCCCCTATACTTGTGGGTCATCAAGACTCTTTTCTGGCGCCGTTGCCGGGGAGTGAAGCGCCTTTGGTAGGTGGAATTTGGTAAGGAAAATTTTATATAGTCTGCTGAAATTTACTGTCACTTGTTACTATGGAAAGTAATCCTCTCAGGGGCTTGTTCGGGGTATCTTCACCCCGACCAGTAGAGCAAAGAGTTGCTCCTCAACCTACCGAACCTACTGAAAATGAAAATGAAAATGTCCACTTTGAAATTCCTTCGGGTATGTTAGAAAAACTGCTAGCTAATCCTTTTGCAGGAGATGGAACAAAGCATCCTGATGAGCACCTAATCTATGTGGATGAAGTTTGTGGATTATTTAAGCTTGCAGGTATACCCGGTGATGTTATTAAGAAGAAGGTCTTCCCTTTATCTTTGAAGGGAGATGCATCGACATGGTATAGGCTATGTGACGATACGGGGTCATGGAACTACAAATGATTGAAATTGGAATTTCATCAGAAGTTTTATCCTATGCATCATGTTCATCGTGATCGCAATTACATATATAATTTCTGACCTCGCGAAGGAGAAAGCATCGCTCAAGCTTGGGGGAGGCTTAAATCAATGTTATATTCATGCCCCAATCATGAGCTTCCAAGAGAAATAATTATTCAAAGTTTTTATGCTCGGCTTTCTGATAACAATCGCACCATGCTCGATACTTCTTGTGCTGGCTCTTTTATGATGAAGACTATTGAATTCAAATGGAACCTATTGGATAGAATTAAACGCAACTCTAAAGATTGGGATCTCGACGAAGGTAAGGAGTCAGGTATGACACCTAAGTTTGATTGTGTTAAATCCTTTATGGATACCGATGTTTTCCGTAAATTTAGCACTAAATATGGACTTGACTTTGAGATAGTAGCTTCTTTCTGTGAATCTTTGGCTGCTTATGTTGATCTCCCTAAGGAGAAGTGGTTTAAATATCATCCTCCGATAGAAGTAAAAGTAGCTGCACCTATTAAAGTTGAAGAAAAGACTATCACTTATAATGATCCTATTGTTCCTACTTCTTATGTTGAGAAACCACCTTTCCCTGTTAGGATAAAGGATCATGCTAAACCTTCAACTGTGGTCCATAAAAGCAATATTAGAACTTATACACCTCCTGAGCAAATTAAAGTTGAACCTAATGTTGCTATTGTTAAAGATCTCTTGTCTGATAATATTGATGGGCATGTTATTTATTTTTGTGAGGAAACTGCTAGAATTGCCAAACCTTGTGCTAAAGATAAACATAGACATGTGGTAGGCATGCCTGGTATTTCTGTTAAAATAGGAGATCATTGTTATCATGGCTTATGTGACATGGGTGCTAGTGCTAGTGCAATGCTTTTGACTTATACAAAGAAATTATGCATGATATTGCACCTACTGAGTTAGAAGATATTGATGTCACAGTTAAACTCGCCAATAGAAATACTATATCACCAATGGGAATTGTTAGAGATGTTGAAGTCTTGTGTGGGAAAACTAAATATCCTGCTGATTTTCTTATTCTTGGTTCCCCACAAGATAGCTTTTGTCCCATTATATTTGGTAGACCCTTCTTGAACACCTTTAATGCTAGGATAGACTGCGAAAAGGATGTTGTTACTATTGACTTGGGTGATATGTCTCATGAGTTTAATTTCTCTAAATTTAGTAGACAACACCATGAAGAGGAATTGCCTAGTAAGGATGAAATTATTGGTCTTGCTTCTATTGCCGTACCTCCTAGTGATCCATTAGAACAATATTTGCTACACCATGAAAATGATAAGTTTCTGAATGAAGGAAGGGAAATAGATGAAGTATTCTTTAAACAGGAACCTATACTGAAACACAATTTGCCTGTTGAAATCCTAGGGGATCCTCCTCCACCCAAGGGTGATCCCGTGTTCGAGCTTAAACCATTGCCTGATACTCTTAAATATGCTTATCTTGATGAGAAAAAGATATATACTGTTATTATTAGTGACCTTTCAGAGCATGAAGAAGAGAAATTATTGAAAACTTTGAAGAAGCACCGTGCTGCTATTGGATATACTCTTGATGATCTTAAGGCCATTAGTCCCACTCTATGTCAACATAAAATAAATTTGGAGGAAGATGCCAAACCAGTTCGTGATCATCAACGACGACTGAATCCTAATATGAAGGAAGTGGTAAGGAAAGAAATACTAAATCTCCTTGAGGCAGGTACAATTTATCCCGTTGCTGATAGTCAGTGGGTAAGTCCTGTCCATTGTGTCCCTAAGAAAGGAGGCATTACCGTCGTTCCTAATGATAAAGATGAGTTGACCCCGCAAAGAATCATTATAGGTTATAGGATGGTAATTGATTTCCGCAAATTAAATAAATCTACTAAAAAGGATCATTACCCCTTACCTTCTATCGATAAAATGCTAGAAAGATTATCTAAACATACACATTTTTGCTTTCTAGATGGTTATTATGGTTTCTCTCAAATACCTGTGTCAGCCAATGATCAATCAAAGACTACTTTTACTTGCCCTTTTGGTACTTTTGCTTATAGACGTATGCCTTTTGGTTTATGTAATGCACCTGCTACCTTTCAAAGATGCATGATGGCTATATTCTCTGACTTTTGTGAAAAGATTTGTGAGGTTTTCATGGACGACTTCTCCATCTATGGATCCTCTTTTGATGATTTCTTAAGCAACCTTGACCGAGTTTTGCAGAGATTTGAAGAAACTAATCTTGTCTTGAATTGGGAAAAGTGCCACTTTATGGTTAATGAAGGTATTGTCTTGGGGCATAAAGTTTCTGAAAGAGGTATTGAGGTTGATAAAGCCAAGGTTGATGCTATTGAAAAGATGCCATGTCCCAAGGACATCAAAGGTATAAGAAGTTTCCTTGGTCACGCCGGTTTTTATAGGAAGTTCATTAAGGACTTCTCAAAAAATTCTCGGCCTCTGACTAATTTATTACAAAAAGATATACCATTTGTCTTGGATGATGATTGTGTAGAAGCATTTGAAATACTTAAGAAAGCATTGATCTCGCACCTATTGTTCAGCCACCGATTGAATTTACCCTTTGAAATTATGTGTGACGCTAGTGATTATGCTGTAGGTGTTGTTCTAGGGCAAAGAGTTGATAAGAAATTAAATGTTATTCAATATGCTAGTAAAACTCTAGACAATGCTCAGAGAAATTATGCTACTGCTGAAAAAGAATTTTTAGCAGTTGTATTTGCTTGTGATAAGTTCAGACCTTATATTGTTGATTCTAAAGTAACTATTCACACTAATCATGCTGCTATTAAATATCTTATGGAAAAGAAAGATGCTAAACCTAGACTTATTAGATGGGTTCTCCTGCTACACGAATTTGATTTGCATATTATTGATAGAAAGGGAGCTGAGAACCCCGTTGCAGACAACTTGTCTAGGTTAGAAAATGTTCTTGATGACCCACTACCTATCGATGATAGCCTTCCTAATGAGCAATTAAATGTCATAAATACTTCTCATACTGCTCCATGGTATGCTGATTATGCTAATTACATCGTTGCTAAATTTATACCACCTAGTTTCACATACCATCAGAAGAAAAAGTTCTTCTATGATTTGAGACATTACTTTTGGGATGACCCACATCTTTATAAAGAAGGAGTAGATGGTGTCATTAGACATTGTGTACCTGAGCATGAACAGGAACAGATCCTACGCAAGTGTCACTCCGAGGCTTATGGAGGACACCACGCTGGAGATAGAACTGCACATAAGGTATTGCAATCTGGTTTTTATTGGCCTACTCTCTTCAAGGATGCCCGTAAGTTTGTCTTATCTTGTGATGAATGTCAAAGAATTGGTAATATTAGTAGACGTCAAGAAATGCCTATGAATTATTCACTTGTTATTGAACCATTTGATGTTTGGGGCTTTGATTATATGGGACCTTTTCCTGCCCCCAATGGATATACACATATTTTAGTTGTTGTTGATTACGTTACTAAGTGGGTAGAAGCTATTCCAACTAGTAGTGCTGATCATAATACATCTATTAAAATGCTTAAAGAAGTTATTTTTCTGAGGTTTGGAGTCCCTAGATATTTAATGACTGATGGTGGTTCACATTTTATTCATTGAGCTTTTCGTAAAATGCTTGCTAAGTATGATGTTAATCATAGAATTGCATCTCCTTATCACCCACAGTCTAGTGGTCAAGTAGAATTGAGTAATAGAGAACTCAAATTAATTTTGCAAAAGACTGTTAATAGATCTAGAAAGAATTGGTCCAAGAAACTTGATGATGCATTATGGGCTTATAGAACTGCATACAAAAATCCTATGGGTATGTCTCCGTATAAAATGGTTTATGGAAAAGCATGTCACTTACCTCTCGAACTAGAACATAAGGCTTATTGGGCTATTAAAGAGCTCAATTATGATTTCAAACTTGCCGGTGAGAAAAGGTTATTTGATATTAGCTCACTTGATGAATGGAGAACCCAAGCTTATGAGAACGCCAAGTTGTTTAAAGAAAAAGTTAAGAGATGGCATGACAAAAGGATACAAAAGCGTGAGTTTAATGTAGGTGGTTATGTATTGCTATACAACTCTCGTTTAAGATTTTTTGCAGGAAAACTTCTATTTAAATGGGAAGGCCCTTACGTTACCGAGGAGGTCTATCGTTCCGGTGCCATAAAAATCAACAACTTCAAAGGCACAAATCCGAAGGTGGTGAACGGCCAAAGAATTAAACATTATATCTCAGGTAATCCTATAAATATTGAAACCAATGTTATTGAAATCGTAACCCCGGAGGAATACATAAGGGACACTTTCCGGAATGTTCCAGACTCCGATAAGGAATAGGTATGTGGTACGGTAAGTAAACCGACTCCAAAACCGTTTTTATGGAAATATTTCTCCGTTTCGGAATATTTAGAAAAATAGAAAAATAAGAAGCAGTCCGTGAAGGACACGATGGCTCCACGAGGGTGGAGGGCGCGCCCTACCCTCCTGGGCGCGCCCCCCTACCTCGTGGGCACCTCATGTGCTCTCCGGACTCCGTGTATTTTGGTCGGTAAAGATTCATTATATAATCTCTCGAAGGTTTTGACTCCTGTATCATGCAAATATCCTCTGTTTTCGTTTCGAGCTGTTTCTCTGACATATCTAGATCATCATGACGTCTCCAAGCGCCCCTAAGGACAAGTTCTTCGAGAAGGTCATTAACCCCTACCTCGCGGAGGTGCTGCAACATCCTCAAACCATTGTGATACGTGATGGGTTGCTGCACATCCACGGTGTTGAGGGACCACGGAGGACCGGAAGCGTGGAGACAAGGCTTGAAGCAATGGAGCAACAAGTTTTCAAGTGCCAGGAGATGGTGGAGCGTGGACTTGACACCAATCACATAATGATCACGGAGTTCACCAACAACCACAAGCTGGATGCCATGGACATTGGGGAGGCCATCTTCAAGCTCCACGAGAAAATCAAGCACCTCCAAGCTCAAATCTATGACCTGCAAAACCAAAACTGTGAGTATGAATATAGATTTAAAAGGATGAGTTTCGCTGCAGATTTAAGGATCCCGGAGACTCGATCATCCTTCTATGATGGTGAGCCTATGCCTTGGAAGACGGACGACAAGCCTACATTATCAACAATCCCTTCACCAGCAAAGGAGACATAATCACATGGGTATGGGCACTCCCCTTGGCAACTGCCAAGCTTGGGGGAGGTGCCCCGGTATCGTATCACAACCACATCTCCTATCTTTACCGTTTTTCTTAGTTCGATCCTATTTAGTAGTATCTTGATCTAGTAGAATAATAGTTTTGGTATGATCTAGTTTTGAGTTTTGCTTTATGATCTCTCTATGTAATCGAGTCCGTGAGCTACATAATAAAGATTAGTGTTGAGTCAAGGGCTTGATTATTTTGCCATTATCTTGAGTGAATAAAAGAAAAGAGAAAAGAATATAAAAAGAAACAAAGAGATCATATTGATCCTATTGAGAGTAATGACTTCACATAGAAAGAGTATGATGATTAAAAATTGTTGAAAGTTGACAAACATAGCTTTGGTCCCTGTTGCAATTAAATATACTATCTTGGACATCTTTTATGATTGGGAGCACTCATTAAAATATGACATGCTAAAGAGTTGATGTTTGACAAGGAAGACAACGTAATGGGTTACGTTTTCTTATATCTGAGATAAAGTATATTGTCATGGATCATCCAACATGTTGAGCTTGCCTTTTCCCCTCATGCTAGCCAAATTCTTAGCACCAAGTAGAGATACTACTTGTGCTTCCAAAAACCCTTAAACCAGTTTTGCCATGAGAGTCCACCATATCTACCTATGGATTGGTAAGATCCTTCAAGTAAGTTGTCATCGGTGCAAGAAATAAAAATTGCTCTCTAAATATGTATTGATTGATTGGTATGGAGGAAATAAGCTTTATACGATCTTGTGATGTGGAAGAAATAAAAGCGTCGGAATGCATAATAAAGGTTCATATCACAAGTGGCAATATAAAGTGACGTTCTTTCGCATTAAGATTTTGTGCATCCAACCCTGAAAGCGCTTGGCAGCCTCTGCTTCCCTCTGCGGAGGGCCTATCTGTTACTATTATTACCTTCTACCTTATGCAAGAGTCATGGTGATATTCACCTTTCCTTTTTATATTTTATCCTTTGGCAAGCACAGGGTGTTGGAAAGATCCTGATAGATATATCTAATTGGATGTAAGTTAGCATGAGTTATTATTGTTGACATTACCCTTGAGGTAAAAGGTTGGGAGGCGAAACTACAAGCCCCTATCTTTCTCTGTGTCCGATTAAAACTCCGTAACCACAAGTACTGCGTGAGTGTTAGCAATTATGAAAGACTAAATGATAGTTGAGTATGTGGACTTGCTAGAAATCTCTGACATAGACTCTTTCTGATGTTATGATAAATTGCAATTGCTTCAATGACTGAGATTATAGTTTGTTAGTTCTCAATAAAGTTTCTGATTCATACTTTGCATTGTGAATTGATTATTACTTGAGCATAAGAAACCATAAGATCACATGTTCAGATCCTTTATGCATATTAATACCCCTCTGATTATGAACATGAATATGCTTTTTGAGTAGTTACGTTTGTTCCTGAGGACATGGGAGAAGTCTTGCTATTAGTAGTCATGTGAATTTGGTATTCGTTCGATATTTTGATGAGATGTATGTTGTCTATCCTCTAGTGTTGTTATGTGAACGTCGACTACATAACACTTCACCATTATTTGGGCCTAGAGGAAGGCATTGGGAAGTAATAAGTAGATGATGGTTTGCTGGAGTGACAGAAGCTTAAACCCTAGTTTATGTGTTGCTTCCTAAGGGGCTGATTTGGATCCATATGTTTCATGCTATGGTTAGGTTTACCTTAATACTTTTGTTGTAGTTGTGGATGCTTGCAATAGAGATTAATCATAAGTGGGATGCTTGTTCAAGTAAGAACAGCACCCAAGCACCGGTCCACCCACATATCAAATTATCAAAGTACCGAACGCGAATCATATGAACGTGATGAAAACTAGCTTAACGATAATTCCCATGTGTCCTCGGGAGCGCTTTTCTCCATATAAGAGTTGTTTGTCCAGGCTTGTCCTTTGCTACAAAAAGGATTGGGCCACCTTGCTGCACTTTATTTACTTTTGTTACTTGTTGCTCGTTACCAATTATCTTATCACAAAACTATCTGTTACCTATAATTTCAGTGCTTGATGAGAATACCTTGCTGAAAACCGCTTATCATTTCCTTCTGCTCCTCGTTGGGTCCGACACTCTTACTTATCGAAAGGACTACGATAGATCCCCTATACTTGTGGGTCATCACTCTACAGGTGTCTCCGATGGTGTTTCTTGAGTTGGCATAGATCGAGATTAGGATTTGTCACTCTGTGTTTCGGAGAGGTATCTCTGGGCCCTCTCGGTAGTGCTCATCACTATAAGCCTTGCAAGCAATATGACTAATGTGTTAGTTACGGGATGATGCATTACGGAACGAGTAAAGAGACTTGCCGGTAACGAGATTGAGCTAGGTATGAAGATACCGACGGTCGAATCTCGGGCAAGTAACATACCGATGACAAAGGGAACAACGTATGTTGTTATGCGGTTTGACCGATAAAGATCTTCGTAGAATATGTAGGAGCCAATATGAGCATCTAGGTTCCGCTATTGGTTATTGACCGGAGATGTGTCTCGGTCATGTCTACATAGTTCTCGAACCCATAGGGTCCGCACGCTTAACGTTCGATGACGATTTGTATTATGAGTTATGTGATTTGATGACTGAAGTTTGTTCGGAGTCCCGAATGAGATCACGGACATGACGAGGAGTCTCGAAATGGTCGAGACATAAAGATTCATATATTGGAAGGTTACATTCGGACACCGGAATGATTCGGGTCGTTTCGGATAAGTTTCAGAGTACTTGGGGTTACCGGAACTCCCCCGGGAAGTTCATGGGCCTTCATGAGCCTTAGTGGAAAGGAGAGGAGGGCCACAAGGGAGGCCGCGCCCCCCGCCCCATGGCCAGTCCGAATTGGACTAGGGAGGGGGCGCCACCCCCTCTTTCCCTCTCCCCTCTTCCTCCTTCCCTCCTTCTCCCTCTCTTGGATGGAAGGGGACTCCAACTAGGATTAGGAATCCTAGTTGGACTCCCCATGGCGCGTGCCCCTCCTTGACCGGTCTCCTCCTCCTCCCCTCCTTTATATACGTGGGAGGGGGCACCCCAAAGGACACACAAGTTTCTCTTAGCCGTGTGCGGTGCCCCCCTCCACAGTTACACACCTCGGTCATATCGTCATAGTGCTTAGCGAAGCCCTGCGCCGGTAACTTGATCATCACCGTCACCACGCCATCGTGCTGACGGAACTCCCCCTCGACCTCAACTGGATCAAGAGCTCGAGGGACGTCATCGAGCTGAACGTGTGCTGGACGCGGAGGTGCCGTACGTTCGGTGCTTGGATCAGTTGGATCGCGAAGACGTTCGACTATATCAACCGCGTTACTAAACGCTTCCGCTTTCGGTCTACGAGGGTACGTGGACACACTCTCCCCGCTCGTTGCTATGCTTCTCCTAGATAGATCTTGCGTGTTCGTAGGATTTTTTTTGAAATACTACGTTCCCCAACAGAGGGACATGCGTGTGGTGCTCGGGTCGCTGAAGTAGGTTCCTCGGACACGCGCTGGTTTAATGGGGGTAGGCGGGCAGACAGTTACTCTTTCAAAGCGGAGAGAAGGAGTGCGTAGTGGGCGTGCTGCGGACGGCGCTCTGGCCGGCGAACTGCTTTAGTGCCGACGCGAGTGAGAGATCACGTCTGCTCTGGACCGACGTCAATGCAGAGGGGCCGCTCTGGCGGGAAAGGACATGAGCGAGGGAGGGGCTTTTTGATGGGCTAGGGCAGTCAGAAGCGGGCACGGTAGCTGTCCAGATGCCCGCAAAGCCCCCCACACACACACACAAGCATTTGAAGAAATGTTGAACACATATTAAAAAAAATGGTAACCAAGCATTGGGAAAATGTCAAACCTGTTAGAGAAAATGTCGACCATGCATTAAAAATAATGAATTTTTACCATTGTATATAAAAATGTTACTCAAGCATTGGAAAATATTAAATGTGTATAGAAAAATATGACCATGCTTTAAAAATGTTAATCTTGCATTTTAAAAATGTTGATAATTTAAAAATGTTAAATGTGCATAGAAAAATGTTGATCATGTATTAGAAAAATTTAATCTTGTATTTGAAAAATATTAATCAAGTATTTGAAAAAGTTTAAACTCTTTGTGTTGAAAATATGTTAAACATGTATTAGAAAAATGTTGTTGACATATAAAAATGTAGAATAGAAATTTTTAAAATAAAAACCAAAAAGAAACACAAAACCAAAAGATAAAATAAAATAAAAACTAAAACCAAAGAAACCACTGAAAAATAATAAAAACATAAAATGAAGCAGAAAAAAGAAAAGTGACAAAAAAAAGAAGAAAAACACCCGAAGAGAGCAAATAAAACAGAAGAAAATGGTGAAAGAAAAGAAAAACAAACAAATAACCATAAAACCAGTGTAAAACCAGCTCTTTTCTTTATAGTAAGTTGCCCCATCCAGGGTAAAGACCCAAAATCTTTTCATATTTGGCCAGTCGTCGCAGCAGGTGGTGTTCGCGAAGGAGGAGCGGCGTGGCATCTGGCACGTCCACAATGACGGGTCTCGGCGGCATGGAGCAACGGGGACTTGGCGGTGGGCACTTAATGATGGATGAGCGTAGAATGGTGGTGGTGTGTGGTGTCGACGGCAGCTAGGCGTCCGTACAACTCAAACGTATTGATCTATTATTTATTAAGATCTTTGTGAATAATTAATAAAGTGGCTGCATGCATTGCCTAGATGTTGATACCGTGGGTCCTCCTTCTTTTCTAAAAAATAAAAAAAATAAATCATGGATGAAGGGTGTTTTATAGCACGATCATCTATAAAAATCATTGTTTGTTGGCAGCACGTGACGTATGGGTTCCTTAGTTCCTACGTGCGATATACCAACGATCATCCGTTCGAGTGAAATTTTACAGACTCCGGTATTCATGTTCTTTCCGATAATTCAAAAACATCTACATGTATTCATGTTCTTTCCAATAACTCGAAAACATCTTCAGAGCCATGCATCGAAGTTGGCGTATATGAGTACTCTTGAACGATGAAATAAAAGTAATCTGAGAGAAAAAATATTCAAAAACATCTACTTTAAGGTAACTCAAACATCCGCAGAGCCATGCATTGAATTTAATGTATATCCGTACTCTTGAATGCTGAAATAGAATGGCAAACAAAGAGGGAAAAAAAGCTTACGCACACCGTGTCGGTGTGCAATTGACATGGACTTGCCAAGCTCAGTCAAAGGAATCACTCTAAACATGACTTGCCACATGTACCCATAACAATTTAGCAGTTGTTGACTTTTTTTTCAAGATAGCGAACCACTCATTCCAAGTGGTGAATACCATCTCTTGAATCGAGCTTATAAATCAGTTAGGATTCCCATTCGGGAGCAATGTGGAACTAATTAGCTAAGAGCATCTCCACTCATTGAGCTTTTCAGAAGGCATTTTTTTCGCCGCTTGGGGAGCTACCGACGAGAAGTTTAGCCCGAGAATGGAAAAATATCCACTCGTTGCCCCTCCACCCCCCAACGCACGTACCCCGCCACCACCACCACGCGAACCGCTAGTGGCTAGCGAAGCCGGACGGGGCGAGCACGGCGGCGAGGAGAGGAGCAAGGCGGCCAGCTCGGGTGGGGCGGCGGACGAGTGGCGCGGCCCGCCGCTGCTGGAGTCAAGGAGGACATGCGTGGTGGGCAGGTGTACGGGTGCTGCGAGGGCGCGCTCCGGCTGGACCCGTGGGGGTGATCGGCGTGCCGCTGGGGGCGGTGGACTACTACTGCGGCGGGGCGTGCGTGGTGGAGACGGAGGACGTGATCAACTGCATGGCCAACGCGCTGGACGGCTTCAGCTTCCGCAACGACGCCTCCGTGGAGGGCGCGCGCTACGCCCTCAGGACGAGCGGAGACGCAGCTTGGGCTCTCGGGCACTGGCGAGCAGGACGCCATGGATGAGCTCCCCACCTCCCTGCTCCAGCGCCCTCCCCGCGAGCTCCACGCCTCCTTCCCTGCTCCGGCGCCCTCCCCGCCCGCCGTGACACCCGCGCTCGCCCGTCCCGTGTGCGAAGAGCAAAAGGTTGACCACCGGCCTGCATCGCCTCTCACCGGCGCCCGGCCTCGTCTTGTTCTTCTTCAGCGGCGTCATGGAGCACTGGTCCGGAGCTTCCTCCGCCTCCAAAGAAGTCGCGCCGTGGCGGTCTCAAGAAGACGGCCACGGCGACGCCCACAAGACGCCTTGGGCGCTTTTGCTGCCAGATCCCGACGCTGCTGTGCCAGGTTTTGCTTTGCACAGATCGCCGACAGCGGCCGGTGTGCTCTGACGCGAGCCGGCGGCGGAGCTTGGAGGAGGCGCTGCGAGATGGGAGCAACTATGCCCAAGGCCGCCCGCCCGCCAGACGCTCCACCTCTCGCTGGTCGTCGACGCGCCGAGGCCGCTCGCCTTGCCCGCCCGCCCTTGACTCGGGCAGCGCGCCCGCCTTGCCTTGCCTGCCTTCGCCCGTCTCACGGCTTGGCCGCCCGCCCTGCCTCGCCTCGTTCGGCCACAAGACGACGAGCTTCGGCCTCGCCCGCCCGGAGTACATGGAGAGCCTAGAAGTCGCCGGGGAGAGAAGGAGTGTGGGCTGGAGAGGAGAGAGAGGGAGTGTGGCTCGCACGTGGGTGGGCCTGGAGAAGATAAAAGGCAGTTGGGGACACTGACTAGTGGACCATTTGCATGCAAAAGTTAGTGCCGGCGTCCCCAGCTACCCCCCGGGTTGTTGGGATTCGCCTGAGATCGCCGACTGTGTTTTTGGGAAAATCCGGCGCAAAACAAGCCTTTGGGGGTGTGGCTGAAAGCATTTTTTTACTGCCGGCGGCCATAAAGCGGCTTGAGGGGGGGGCGCCCTGGAGGCTCTAGTGGAGATGCTCTAACACTCATTCCTTCTGAAATGTTACCTTGACATAGGCCAAATGTAGGCCCAGCGCATGAAAAACAAGGGACGCGCCAGACCGGGCGTTCATGGACCGAACAAGCGTCGGCTCGGAATATCCTATTTGACGCTCTCTGCGTCAAGCTGTCGAGCATAAGAGCTGGCGATTGAACCGTGAACTGGGCCAGCCCATTTACAGTGTTCGCGTTTCCGGTTTTGGGAATCTTCTAGAGTTTCCCAGCCGGTTTTTTCTGGTTTTGGGAAGCTTCTAGAAGGTTCCTTGAACCGGTTTTTTCCTTTTTTGGTTTTTGGCTTTCTTTTTTATGTTTTTCTGTTTATTTTTCTACTTTATTTTCTCTTTTTCTTTTCCTTTTCTGTTTCTTTTTTCCGTTCCTTTTTTATTTTTCAATTTTTTTTGAAAAAAGTTTATGTTTCAAAAATTGTTCGTAAACTTAAAAAAATTGTTCCCTCTTTTAAAAACGTTCATTTTTTCAAAAATGGTCGTGTTTTCCAAAATTGTTCATAAATTCAAAAAATGTTTGCATTTTAAACAAAATGTTCTGAGATTTAAAAAATGTTCCCTTTTTAAAAAATGTTCGTATTTTCCCTTTTTTGGTTTTCCTTTTTTACTTCGTAATTTTTAAAAAATGTTCTGACTTTCGAAATGTTTTCACTATTTTGAAAACAAATTATGTTTTTGAAAATTTGTTCGCAAACTCAAATATGTTCGAGGAATCTGAAAAAATGTTCTCACTTCTAAATTTTGTTTTCATAAATTTGAGAATGTTCTGTAATTTCAAAAAATGTTCCAGCCTTTTCAATTTTGTTCACATACTAAAAAAATGTTCATCTTTTCTGAATTTTTGTAAAAATTGCGTTTTGAACAAATTGTTCATAATTTCAGAAAATGTTAGTGTTTAGAAAAAATTGTTCATGATTTCAAAAAGAGTCCCTGCTTTTTAGAAAATGTTATAGTTTTTGGGAAAATTGTTCACAAATTTTGGAAAGTGATTGTGTTTCACAGAACATTCCGTTTTTTGAAAAAAGAAATTACTTTCGAAATTCCTAAAGTAATTCGGATCTGCAAAGCGTGTCTGGTTCTTTACGTCTGATGCTAAGTTATGAGCATATTCGAGTACCAGGTCAGCTGGTAGGAACACATTGTGTGGATCACTCGATCGTGTGTTTGAATCCCCGCCATCGAATTATTTTTTGAGCAATGCTCGTTCGTGTCGATCACCATCTTCATGGGCCGGCCCAGTTGGGGACGCTCCTGTGCGAAACCGCAACTACATGACACAGAGAGCGTCCAATAGGAGGTCCCCGTCGGCTCGTTTCTGAACGACCAGTCCACACCAAGAAGGAAGAGCAGGTGTTGTGAGAATGATGCCAACGGTCTCAATGCAAATAGCTACTGGAGCAAAATCTTATTTACTAATAAGAGGGTGTTTATCCCTCAATGCTCAAGGAGGTGCCATTGTCCTTTTGAGGTTTGCTTACAATAGTTGTGCCACTGAGAATAGTACACATTCAAGTACAGGAAGTATGAGTATATAGTACTAGTTTTTTCTACGTAAAAAGGGTATATCATAAAATGTATGTGTGCCAACGATATTTTTTTACTTGCAAATACAACATTACTTGTATACATATTAAGACGGCAAGTTTATTATCAGGTGCTTCAAATAATCAATATAGTAAAATAGTGCTAGAACAAGTGACAGTGTCTTGGACTAGGGGTACTAACATAGTCGACCCATGTTCCTCGGATTGGGTTGGTGGGCCCTTGTTCTTATCAAGGTGGACTCCGGAGGCTGCACGATGGGGGAGGATGAAGACCGCATCTGCCAAAGACTTGTCGTACACTCCAAGACTTCTGCTACCGCCTTATCGCCAAGATACCGACCTTGTAAACCTAGGCATCCTACCTGGCGTGTATATAAGCCAAAGGGTTTAGCCCGTACAGGGAACATCAACGCAATATAATTCACCTAGCCCTAGAGTTAGACCACATCTTATGATCTCGAAGTAGATCAAGTATGTACTTGTTACATCCACATCAATATAAACAAAGAGCAGGACGTAAGGTTTTACCTCCATCAAGAGGGTCCGATCCATCAAGAGGGTCCGAATCTGGGTAAAACATTGTCTCTCTGTTCCAGTTACCATCTGTACGAGATCCACAACTCAGGACCCCCTATCCCGAGGTCTGCCGGTTTTTACACAGACAACAAGGAAACTGCAGAGTCTGCTAGGCAGTCCATTTTATATAAACGCAACCATCATGTAAATCAGGGCTTCCCGTCTCAGGACATCCATTTTCGAATCGAACAAGATGAAAAGAAGCTCTAATATCTGCAACCAGAATACTCCAGTAAACATGATCCTCAATGGTAACAATCGTCCTTCTAGTGCTCTTGTCAGGTATTTGGGCCATTTTACGAGAGCGGTGATATGGATCGTACTACCGTATAGTCTCATTATCAGGACCGTTTAGTGTGCCTGATCGGCAGGTAAACTGCATTGAATGCTGGAAAGTACGAGCCGTGGAAATGTTTGTATACCCACAAGACTGGTATAGCGATGCTGTACAGGTCGTATGTCTGACACAGACAGGGCCCACACGCTGGTAACGGGCGGAAACTGACGGGCGGTCCTTGCTTAATTGAGAAGGTGGACCATAACCCTCTCTTAAAAAAAAAAGAGAAGGTGGACCATGGTACAGAATTTTCGATAGATTCGATGAAATTCGTGGGTCATGCGTGTCTGGGTTCCTAAGCTGGCACCACGGGTGAAAAAAAAAGAAAAAGGAAAATCACCCCAAGAGAAATAAAAAGTTGGGAAAAGAGAAAAGGTTAGGTGGAGAGGGGCGGCGAGGAAAAGGTTAGATCCCCGGGGGATGCGGATGGAGGCCGAAGCGATTGGTTCGGCGGCGCCGGCCATTTGCGCCGCCGGAGATTTTCTTCTGGATCCTGTGTGCAGGTTCATCGCCCCCCACCCCCACCCACCCCCCCTGTAGTCCTCCACCGCCGCGTTCATCGCCCCCGTTCGTCTCCCCGAGGCTAACACAATAACTGGTGTGCTCTCAATCTTCGCAGCTTGACAATATTCCGGTCCGGCTCGTTGTCGCACGCCTCTGTTCATGATGAAGGTAGCAAGGTCGAAGGCTGGGTGGGTGGCGGAGTGCGAGATTCATCTGTGACTGCTCACGACAGTAGCGGCGACCCCTATGGCGAGGGACGCAGAGACAGCGCTCGAGCAGAGTCCGGCGAGTCCGCGGTCAAGCCAGATCCGAAGGATCCGTGTGGATTAGAAGGTATTTCTCCACCTACCTACCCCCAGACCCACCGCCCCACCCCAACCCATTATCACTCTGTTCTGTGTGGTAAATTGCGTTTAATTCGCAGTACTTGATGCTGTTCTTGGTTGCTGATTAGAAGATTTGTTCTTTGAGGATAGCGAAAATTTGCTGCCTGGAATCCTTGATGGTGCATCCATATGGATTTTGTTCTAAAAAGTATGTATAAGAATTTATAAATAATTTTAAAAAGCAATTCCTTGGAGCATCTATGTCTTGTACGCAGGTGCATCTGCCAAAAATAAAAAAAGAACGAATTTTTTTTTTGGTTGGACGTGCCAATTTGGGCATTTCTGTTGTGTAGTCAGGTGACATTCATGTCAAGACAGACGTGCCTTTGATCATATGCCCCCCTTTGTGTCACTTACATGTGGGGCCGGACCCCACATGTCAGTGACACAAAGGGGGGCATATGATCAAAGGCGCGCGAACTGGGGGGGTTATCATCAAATGCCCCAATTTTAGGCTTTGATCTTTGCAGTTAGAAAAATATAGCTCATCTAGGATTTTGAAAAAAAAGGGGACGCTGAAAAATATATAATTTTAATCTGAAGGTGAAGTTAAAACCCAGGCATCATGATACTCCCTCCGTTTCTAAATATAAGTCTTCTAAGAAATTCCAATATGGACTAACATACAGATGTATATAGACATATTTTAGAGCGTAGATTCACTCATTTTGCTCCGTATTAGTCCATATTGGAATCTCTAATAAGACTTAATATTTAGAAACGGAGGGAGTATTAGGATTTGTAAGTACAGAGATTTGTGTTGCCAAAAATCATGTGCCTCTTTTGTATGGCAAAACAGTGTGCATAAATTTATGCATTTTTTTAAAGATGGATGAAATTTTAGGAGCACAATAATACTTGATATGCGTTTGGGTGCAAGGAGATGTATAGCTATAACTCTGAATGTATAGTTCAGCGAATTCATGATAGTTCTTGCAAAAAGAAAAAAGGAAGATCGTGTGGGGGTTTCGGATTTGGTTGCAGGGTTCGTGTGGGTGCAAACCCAATAGAGAGGACACTGTGCCCTGGTAGGATGGGTGCCCTAGAGAAGTTCGTACGTGAATTTGCGGAAAGGGATGGCAAAGATCTAGTCAAACCAGAACTGGGCACCACATTTGACTCGTTGACGGAAGCTTATGACATTTACAATTTTTATTCATGGGAGCATGGATTTGGGATCAGCTACTTGAAGAGCCGTTTAAACACTGACAAAAGGAAGACGACGCAGCGTATTGTCTGTGGGAGCTCGGTAAGAACTAAGAAGAACAATGATTTCTGTTTTTTTTCCTAACGATGCAACATTTCTGGTGAAGTAAAAACTTTAAAAAAATATTGCTGTGCAGAATTTTCTCCCCGTCCCACCATGCATTAAACGCCACCCCACCGTTTCCTCTTAGATGGTTCGCCAGAGATAGTGGGAGGGAGGGCCTTTGTGGGGCAGCGGTGGCAACACCGACGGCGACGACTGCCATGGTGGAGCGCGGCGCCTTGCATGAGTTCCCGGTGGAGCTGATGTTCAGATAAGCAGCTTGCTTTTGCCTGTTGACTTCATTTATCCCCTCGCAGGTGGGTGTTGATCTGCGTGGTGGCGGCGCGGAAGATTACCTATATTCCAGGATGCTGTGCAGCAAACGCCACCGGATCTGGACCGCATGAGCGAGGTGGGGAAGCCGTAGAGAGGAGTTGGCGCTGGAGTGGTCCGTCGGGGCGGGCTTGTAGGCGGGGACTGACTGGAGAAGGGGCTGCGATTACCGCAACAATGGGCGCGCGGAGTCAGGGGAGTCCACCGAGCCAGATCCGAGGGCTGCTAGGTGGATTAGAACGTAAGTAATGTTTGATTTGGTGTAAGTCCCTGGTACTGATGTATCAAAAATATTTGTGTGGGTGCTAGCCCATAGTAGAAATAATCAGTGTGGCATAAATTGTGTGTACTTTTGCTCTGTGGTTACGGAAAACACTTGCTGTTACTGTATGTGATTAGCTAATTGCTTGAATGTACGATCTGGTTGTGCAATAAATTTGTTTGTTCTTGCTTTCCCCGCACGAGTCGAAATCGGTCCAGGTAGAGCACAACCGGACCAAGAAAAAGGGCAAACGAAAGGACCGTAGAAGACCATGGTTGCAGTCACAAATAAATGCGCCCTGCATGGCGTCAGACGCACTGTACAGATCCTGTGAAGAAGCATCAATACTCATCTTTATACCTGCATACGCTCACATCCCAAGAAGGACCAATGGATAAGATAATATGATCATATGGTAGTACGACCCATATGGAGTTTCCGCCATTTCACAGCTGACTATGCTATACTCGTACCCGATGAGAGCAGTAGAAGGGCGATTGTTAACATGAGCGGCATGTAAAGATTGTTTTGGAAGCGTAGAAACCTTTTCTCGGGCCGCACTGTATTTATATAGATGATGCTGTGGCTTACAAGTTGTTTGATCGAGAGATCCATCGGGAGTCTATAGAGAAGGTCGGTACAGGAGGAGATAAGCAGAAGAAAGGATAGAAGAAGTTTACAGAGAGTAAACGAGTGAATTGCAAAAAACCACCACATTTGGGGCTTATCTTACGAAAAACAACCTGGTCGCTAATCATTTGCAAAAGCCACCGCGGATTCAGTAAAAGTGTTATAGATTGCACTGAACATGTAATTTGGCGCGGTTGAGGGCGTTTCCGACAGGTGGGGCCCAAAATAATCACACACAGACCCCTAGTAGATTTAAAAAAAATCAATCAGCCCCCTGGACCATGCCCCCGCCGTCGGAAAGAGGTAGAGCGAGGAGGAGATGGATAGGAGTGAGCCGGCGAGCGCGACGTGCGCGTCGCGGTGGCCGACGGCGACAGTGAGCGTGCGGCGTGTCCCGGCAGAGCGCCATGGCCTCTCGCTCCGTGAAGACCCTCGTGGCCTCCTGTCGGCGGCGGTGGCGGGGCATGCGGCGACGTGGACGCCCGCGCTCTGCGACGACCTGCTGCAGGAGGTGTTCCACTGCTCCCGCCTGCGGCGCGGGCGGCCGTCTCCTCGTCTCCCGCCATTGGTCGCGCTCCTCCGAGCCTCCACGTCCCCCGCCTCACCTCCGCCGCCGCCTTCACCGGCATCGGCCTCGCTACCAGATCTATCCGCTGGCCGTCGTCTCCGCGTCCTCGGCCGCCGCCACGCACGACGCCGCGCTCTCGCTAGCGGTGTCCGCCTCGCCGTCGGCCACCGAGCTCACGGCGCTGCGGTTCTCGGTCGGTTCGCCCATCTCGCCCATTGCACAACGCGACGTCTCCGTCACCCTCTCCGGCCTCACCTCGATCCACCTCACCGCCGTCGGCCCACTGTCGTTCCGTTGGCTCGCGTGCTTGCCCCGCCTCAAATCTTCGCCTTTGTCAACTCCGCCGTTCTTCTGCCGTTGACTCGGCGGTTCAGCTCGATGAAGACTCGGCGGCGAGGGCGACGCCAGAGGGCGTTGCCTCTGGAGAGGCTGTCGCTGTGCAGCACCGCTCCCGCGACCACCGGACTCGGGGGGCTTGATTGCTTTTCTTTATAAGATCCAGGGAGGTATATGTCAATTTGTTGCCAAATCAGCTCCTTACAGTCCGGTCCCATTAGTCAGAAAATGGTTAAACGGGCTAAATCACCTGTTCAGTGTTTTTTGTAAAATGTTTACTGAATCCGCGGTGGCTTTCGCAAATGATTAGCGACCAGGTTGTTTTCTGCAAGATAAGCCCTAAATGTGGTGGTTTCTTGCAATTCACTCGAGAGTAAACACCCCCCCTCAATCTAATCTGAACCTAAGGAACGACAATTTGATCCGGCCCGTCAGGACCATGATCCAGCTAGCTAGCTCGTGATATTCTGACCCAGTGACCCCAACCCCCTGAATCTTGTACTACTACAGGACTGCAGCATCGAGGAAGTGTGGAGTGAGGCTTCAGTCACTCACATGATCGATCAAACCAAATATGATCGAGAAGGTACTGTGATCGGCTAGTGATTGTCCGGTTGCATGTACTGCTTCCAACCATAAAGACAGACAGAGCTGCGTATGGTAGATTGACAGTGCTGTTGCACATCCCTTTCTCTTGCGTAAGGCATGTGCGACCTTCCTTTTTATTTTTGCTGAATGATCGAGTGAGATGATACGCTGGGCACCATTTTGCTTCACGGGCTTGCACATAGGATGGCTTGGGTGTTGTTCGCTTGTGCAGTTCACATGAATGGTCCATGATTTTTTCCTTCCACTGAAACTGCACGAAGCAGAGCAGTAAACCTCGCCAAAAGGATACGAGACACATGCCTGATGTATTTTCATTTGCAGACTAATCCGCATCTTCAGACACGGACACAGCTTGTGCTCCAGGTTCCTTGGATGGTCATACATATTTTCATCTCTATAAACTAATTAGTCGGACGCGGAGTATTTGAGCCCGAGCTCACAGGATCTCGGAATCACACCCGTCCAGGATTGCGCTGAGATTCGATGCATTGAATGCTAGGTGGGGTAGGCGGGTCCACAACAACGAATGGAGAATTAGATATACTGCAAAATACTCGCGAGGCACACTGGGCAAGTCGACGGAGGGAAGGACGCCGTCGTCTCGTGGCGGCTGAGCCGTGGCTCGAGCTTCGCCGGGCGGTCTGATCCGTGGATCAGGTCCAGCTCTTTCCGCAGAGCACGCACTTATTGCGGTGGTTGGGGCAGTGGCCGCTAAGAGGAGCGAGTTTGATTTGGCTACCATCCCGCCGGACTCGAGGTCGAGATATTGACTCGGCGGCGGGAAGTGGGCGGAGCAGCCACCGGGAGAGTCCCCGGCGAGGATGGAGTTCCTTCTTCAGCCTATAAACAGGTGCGATTCGATGCTTAGACAAAACATTTGCAATGCCTTTGACTCTGTCCGTGGGAACTGACCTAGATTCGATGCTTTAATTTTGCTTGTTGATTGGTAAGAACGCTCGAAGAGGTGAATGATAACAACGGGCCATGGAGCCCGTGGCGGTTTCAGTTCCCCGGTGGCGAGGTTCAGGATGCAGGCCTGTGTTTAGCAGCGCTGATGGGCAGATCTGCCCGGAAGAGGCAGGATGCGCCGACATCGAGACGGTGCTCGGAGCACTCAATTGAACAAGTCGACCGAAAACACCAGGATGGACGCAAAGGTATTACTAATTCCGCCTGCAATTTAGTTCATATGTTGGGGTGCAAACCTGTTAAGTAGTGTCGATATGAGGCCTGAATCGCCGAGGAGACAGTGGAACAGCCAAGATAACCTCTGCTTAAGTTGACATCTGCTGATAGTGCTGGGTTCCATAATTCAATCGGTACAAATAAACATTGGAATGCTGATAGTTAGGAGTAAAATTAATTATGTAATTGGATGCTGTGTAATATGAAAATGATAAGCTGCTAATAAAACTCACTTGTCATCCATTTTATTCTGTGACTGGGCAGAGTGCGAGTTGGTGGGGCTGCTCCAGGGAGACCTCCATGTGTCGACAGGGTAACGGCGCTTGAGAAGACTGTAAGGGAATTCGCGGAGCATCCAGGAGATGTGGTTATGGTGCCAAAGATAGGAACAAGTTTCGACACACTAGGAGAAGCTTATGACTTCTATAATCTGTATTCATGGGAGAAGGGGTTTGGAATACGATATGGAAAGAGCAGGCTAAATGTTAGCAGGAGTAAGTGCATGCAGGAGATAGTTTGTGGATGCGCGGTACGGAGATTCATAACACTGAAGTTCAGTACCAGTTTGTTAGTATGAATCATTAATGAAAATCGTTGAGTTTATATTCTGACAAGTTTGTTTGTTGTATCAGGGGAAGCCAATTGTTGAAAATACTCGTTCCTGCGGTGTGAATGCCCAGCCCTCATAAGATTGCTTGGTCAAAGGACAATGGATGGTACATAGCAGAACACCGAGATGGCCACAACCATGCACTCTCCCAGACTTATGGACAGACAATACACTGGCCGTCGACAAACATATTGATGCTTACAGCAGGGACCTAGTGAAGCAGCTGCGGCAAAATAATGTCAACCTAGCCAAGGTTTACAGCATTATTGGCAGTTTCTTTGGGAAGATGGAGAAGCGTGCCATTCACGAAAAGAGCATTGAGAAATTTGTGTGGCAAAATTAGCATGAGCAATCGGAAGATGATGTGAGGAAAACAATTGAAGTATTCCATGATCTGTGCTCAAAGGATCCACAGTTTACCTACAGGGTACAAGCAGACAGTGAGGGTCGAATCAGCAACCTGATGTGGGCTACCGTAACAGCCGCTGCAGACAACTTCTTTGGGGATGTCATCACATTTGACACGACGTACAGGACAAACCTATATGACATGCCGTTTGGGTTATTTGTTGGCGTGAACAACCATTTTCAGAGCATCATATTAGCTGGTGTGCTTGTGAGGCAGGAGACAGTTGAAACTTTTGAGTGGGTCTTCTCGAGTTTGTTAGGATAATGGGTGGTAGTGCACATGAACAATACTCACTGGTAAGATGGTGTGCAAGTTAATTTTTTCCTTATGCAAAAATGATGTGAATGAGAAAGATGAAAATTTTAATTACCGTCGAATGTATGGTTTGCAGATCGAACAGAGCTATGGAAGTTGCCATAAAAATGTGATGCCAGACACGGCTCACCGATGGTGCAAGTGGCACGTGCTAAAGAAGGCAAAGGAGTCGCTTGGACCTTTGTACTCAAAGAATAGTGATTTCCGACCAGAGTTCCATAAGGTTGTGAACCACATGCTAACAATAGATGAATTTGAGGAAGGATGGAAATACCTAATAGAGAAATACAACTTGAAGAGCCATGACTACATGACTAATTTATTCGAGATACGACATAAATGGGCTAAGCCATATTTCAAGGGCGTATTTTGTGCAAAAATGACAAGTACGCAACGGAGTGAAAGTGCAAATCACATGTTGAAAAACTATGTGCCGCCTGGTTGTCCAATGCATATATTAGTTAGGAAGTACATGAGTTTGATTTTGACAGGAATCAAGAGAATTATGAGGAGAAGCGCACAGCAATTGTAAGGCGTGAATGAAATAAATTTATTTGAGGTTATCATTTCAGGATTCCTGTTTTATTGAATAACTAATTACTTATTGATGCCTTGTTTCTCGGGGAGGCCACTTATGCGAGCAAATCTGGCAACCGAGAGACATCTGGGAAGATTTACACAAGGGCGATGTTTGAGCAATTTGGCCACATATTATATGAGTGTGGTGCATATCAGGTGGAGGAGATTCAGAAGGGCAAAGAGTACGTGGCAATACATACGGATGCTGCAAGGAGGAGAATGGTGCGAACCTCCTACAAGGTCACGGTGGTTGAAGAAGGAGAGGAGTTTGACTGTGAGTGCGGGCAATTTGCACACATGGGCCTCTTTGTGTAGCCATATCCTGAAGGTAATGCATATGTCTTGGATATAGGGCATGGGGATTTATCTTGTAGGCGTGACAGATCGCTCATATGAAGACATGCGTACATGATTATGCATTTTTGTCAAAACAGGTGCTCGACTTCATTAGTGTGACAGAAATCCCAAAGAAACACATTGTGAAAAGGTGGACCAGGACGCGAGATATACTTCCAGCACACACGATGCAATACCGGAGAGACAATGCCCAGGAAAACCCATTTAGTTTCCGGCATTTCAACATGTACATGCAAGCCATGGAGCTTGTTCGGATGGGAGACTCAAATGTGGCAGCTTATGAGAGATTGACTGCGCTATTCAAACAATGTGCAACTGAAATGAAACCACTAACCGAGGTCGAGATGGCCTAGGCACGGAAGACAGGTTGGCAGGTAATACTATGGTTATCAGCAGAGTAGAAGCAGACCCGACGCATTCGAGGCAGTAGAAGGTACACAAATTATAATCGGAAGCGATGACAGCATCTCGGCTAATGAGTCCGTGACTAAGCTGGACAACCTGCTAGCTCCATCAAAGCGGAAGCAAGTCGGGAGGCCGCCGACCAAGAGGGAGAAGGCTCCATACGAGGGTTTAAGTAAGAGAACTAGATTTTGCGGCATCTGCAGGCAACAAGGACATAAGAGGACAACGTGCCTGAGCGAGGGATGTACAGAAGCAACCACGTAAGCCGGCGAGATGCAAGAACTGTGGGGTTGAAGGGCACCGCAGAAATAAGCTGTCACAAGGCGGCTGAACTTAGGCTATGATAATGTAGCTCATCATGGTTGTTGCTATAATTTATATGTTAGCCATGAGTGTTTTTCATAGGGAGCAACTTATAATAAACCAGTAGCTGATTTCATTTACGTGTCACTTAAATCTGTTTGTGTGTCTCTTTGGAAAGAACTGAATTTACTGAATATGCACCGATGATCTTGAGATGGTATTGTATCTTCAAACTGAGATAATGGGTCGAGGTTGATCTAGCTATGGTCTTGTGATTTCACCGATAAAAATAATTTATATGTTAGCAATAAGTGTTTTTCGTGTGGAGCAACTAATAATACTCAAAGATGACCGCTGATCTGTTTGTGTGTCTCATCTTTGGAATGAACTGAATATGCTTGATGATCTTGATTATGACTGCTGTATCTTGAAACTGAGATGATGGATCAGAGGTTGATCTAGCTATGGTTTCGTGTGAACAAGATTCGTGCAAAAAGAGGTGGCCTCAATTCATGATAGAATATTTTATATTGCTACGCCAATGTTTCTAACATGGAAATTTGTGTGCTTTCCACGTGTATTGATAGGAGTGCTTTTTGGTACTGCGTGAGGTGCATGAGTAAATGGGGTTGGCAAACTGGTGGAGTCGGCATTGAAGCCAAGTGGCGGGCTTGCGTTTCAAATTCGAAACACATGGGCGGGATGAGGCCGGTGGCTGTCTACATATGGGCGATCTGCTAGCTCATGGGGCAGCTAAGTCCATTCCGGCTTTGGAGTTGCAGCATGGGAGCCTCGGTTCTTTCCCCCCCTGGATCTGCAGTGACATCTAGTGAAGAATTATCAAGTGGGTGCGGCCTCTCGATGCAGGTGCGTTGCCTTTCCATTGTAGGCACCCAACTTAGAAATCACCTGGCACTGATTGTTATATGTGTGACCTTAAAAAAGCAGGCAGCAGCAGAATCGGAAGCATCGGTTAACCAGGGATCTGAACCTCTGGTCGTGGTGAGCGCGAGTTCAGGATTTCCACATTGTCTCTGCGGTGGGCATGGTATACCATGTACTAGTATATTGGAAAGTAGTTTACATGCATGCTAAACTGTTCTCGGTCGTAGCAGGGGTAGTGGTGAACTAGGTGAGGGCGATAACCCAGCCGAGGAGATCGTTTTAAAGGGGATACAAGGGGATAGTGCTGCATCGGAAGGGTTTGGCGAGCACGATCCGGTGCTCATCACGTGGCACACGATGTGGATGAAGGCATGGAGACATACTTACGGATGATGGCGATGTGGAGGAGAGCACTCTGCACGCCGCCAAGCGATCTAGAATAAAAGCCTGATTTACTCTAGTGCTAAGTTGAGTCGAGTAGGCAATGGCGCCTTTGCCTTATTATCTGATTTACGTAATGAATGATTAGTGGTGTGTCGTGTTTAGCAATTAGATCATTAGGTGCTGAAGATGTTTGTCTACAAGTACAGACATCTGCCCTTGCCGTATGTGTGTTGTACTATTACTCCACTTGGTTTGAGAGTAACCGCATGGCCGTGATGTAGCCACGGTAAATTACTTAGATGGGAGTCAGGGATTAGGTGCGGTCTTAAATTAAAACACGCATGGGAAGTGTGGCCATAAGCGAGGCATGCATTTTTTCCGGTGCCGACCAGGTGGGATGGTCCCATAAACTGCATCAGACACGATTAGCAGATTGCATGCATTGGTTTAGGACAACGACGTGGAGGGTACAAATATATTAATGTGTTGGATAGCGGTCGTTGCATGCGCATGCATTTGTCATTACGTGGGGAAAGGTCAGCAGGAGTGCGCGTGAGGGTGGGGAGTAGAAAACATCCTCTGTCGTTCGCACTTTGCCAATTTCGAGCTGGACCCCCCATTTGGGAACTTTCTATATAAAGGGTGCGTGCAGGGTGTCTGCTGGTCCTAAAATATACAAAGGAAACATTAAAGTGCGGATATGCAAAAAGTACGGGTTGCATGGGTCCAATATCTGCATGAGTGATGCATGCATCTGCACGGCCACGTAAATAAATTTAGTTAGGAGGGTAATTTTGGAGAAAGCATGGTAGTGAAAACATGTTCCCAGTACCAAGCGGCTGGAGCGGTGATGTACCATGGCTCAAGATGGCTTGGCGTAGCGTAATTCCCGCCCGTGAAATCTGAAACGAGTGGTGCAGAGAGGCTTCTAAATATTTAAGTAATAAAAATGCATCCGGTCAGCATAAATCTGAAGTGGGAGAGTAGATAGAACAGTGGGCGGGCGGTAGCTGGCTTTAACCCCACCCCGGTGCCCTCCTCTGCTCATTTCCACATGAAGCAGTGTAGCTCTGTTCTAGGTTTGGAGGTTAGCAAGCGAAAGGGAAAACCGACCAGATCTGGTCTGAGCTCCGGTGGCCATAGGAAGCAGCCAGCTCTTTACGGTAAGCTTCGACCGGCACTCCTCTTTCTTGGTGCTACTACACGGACGGATGTGATCTGGCCTGTATTTTACTTGTCGCATCGTCTCAAACCGCGTCAGTTTTCTCTGTTGTGATCCGGCCTCCCTTTCTGCTTGGTAATCTAGGTCGACTACTTACTCCGGTAGAAGTTTTTGCGGGGCTGACCATCTAGATTACATAGTGTTAGTTATGTGCGGTCTGCTTGGTATTTTTTGCGATTGTTTTTTAATCTTGCTGGACCGATGAACTCACAAGATTTGCCTGTGTGCAGCTCGGGCTCCGGCGATGGCTAGGCCGCCGGGGACGCCGAAACGACCACGGTCAGGCAGCCGGAGCAGGGGCCGTCCGAAGAAGAAAAGCAAGCGACGGGGAAGCGACGGGATGGCTCTAACCAATCCAAGCATGAGCGCTCAAGCTTACAAATCCACCTTCGCTACCGGGCCTTTCCTAGGATTAGGAAGCTTGTTTTACCATGCAATGGAGCCGACCGGCCTAGCTGGCTTTTGACGAACAGATATCTTTGGTCCAAGAGATAGGGTTTTCACGGCTGACCTTATGCGTGGGGTTAACACTAGAACTAGGGCGCTGCGAATGCCGGATGGACAAGTCGAACCATCACGATGATGACGGCGTGAGGATCTTGGGCGACGTGGTCATGGTAGGATCGTGCAGTTTGGAGCGCCTATGTATAGATCTAGCCTGGTTAAGACAATCGGGGGTTGCTAGGGCTGAAAGGGAGAGGAGGCTTGAAGGTGTCGGACCTTGAGGATGTCATTAGTAGACTAAACCCTTGTTGCATGAGCGAGGCGGAGACTATATCATTCACAGTTGCATCCACCACTGTTGGCTGTGTCCACCTTGTTGGGGCCAAGGCAATCGGTGCTGCAATCAGAAGAAATACTGCCCATTGTCCAAGATCCATGGGCTATAGGCGATTACAACATTGCACGATCGCCATCGACCTTATCATGATTTCTGCCGATAGATACCAAGAAAGTGTGGGGAATGGAGCAGATGTACTTGTGCTAGGTGGGCACTCGCTGTTCTTGCGAGCAAGTAAAATGATATCATTTGGGATTTACATTGCAATGTGTACTCATTCATATTATTTCGTGGCGCTGACTGCATGAAAAATACGTGTTCTTTTTACAAGTATGTTCAGCTGGATTGGGTGGACTATGGGGCTGCAAGCTTGCAGTCAAATCTGCTTCAAGAATTTGTGCTTACTCCGGTCCAATAGTGAGGAAGTTAATCCAGCTAGAGAGAGACAACCCAGGATATTACGGGTAAATGGAAAAGCACATTTTAATGAGATTAATTATTACAAACTATTCTGCCATATTTGGTGACATTGTTATGAAAATGTAAACTGATATTGCAGGCGAGGCATGAAGGGTACATGGCACAGCGAATATGGATGTGGCATCCTCTAATGAATGGAGCGGCTAGTGAAGTAAGATATAAATAAAATTTTGAATACAGTTTGACCACATTGTCTAGTTGAGGTGGAAGAACTGAAATCTTGTATTGCCAAACTTTCAGTTGTTCGCAGGTGACAATGAAGATCGTTGGTTGGACTGAAGATGTCAATGGGCGCCTTGTGAGCCGCATCATTGACAGATTATCGACGATGTTGAAAGAGCACAAGGGAAGCCACGGTGGTGGGCAAGAGGAAACCACTGTTCTCGGAAATAATGATACCTCAACGCTTCGATCAGTCACATTGCAAATTGCACTATTCAATCATGGATATGTTGTTGAAGAGGTGGGGAGCGACTGCACCGAACCAACAGGTTAGAAAAGATAGAAAACTACTGTATCCGTGTGACAATACATATTATGTTTGATGGACTGTTAATAAAATATATGATGTTATAATGCGTTTTATATGCCCATGAAATACCTTTCCAGTTCCAGAGGATGGCACGTGTGATGAGGCGGATGAGGACCCGATTGATAATATTGCGAACAGTGACATAACTATTGTTAGCGAGAGATGAAGATGAGCTGAACGGACAAATATTTCAACAGCACTTCTTGAGGGTGAAACAACCTTCTCAAATTCAAGGTCAAGAAGCCAGGAAAGTGGTAAGTTGATAGCAAAAACTTGGTGAATTCCACTTGCTGTTGGTCTTGACATGACATACCTCATGAAATATGCATTTCGTTTCATCGCAAAATTGCCTTTACGTGTCTCGACGGATCGCAATGAATATATTTCCGGCTCTGGAATGGAGGAGAGGTCAATCAGGTTGGGGTGATTACGGAAGGAGGTGTGTTATCTGAAGCTAACAAGCATCAATCTTTATGTAATCGTTAAATTTGGCGATGAAGTAACTCTAAATTTGTGTATTGTAGAGTCTCAAGTGGAAGCCGTCGGGGGCGCGAGGTGCAGTTGTTATCAATGAAGGAGGATATGAAGCCGGCGGCAAAGCCGTATGCTGCAAATTGAGGCAAGCGATCGGGGAAAGCCATCTTTGGAGGAAGAGAGTGAATTTGAGTCTTGAGATAGTGATGAAGATGTGAAGACACAATATGAGCGAGTAGGACGGAATGCTGCAAGGGTTTTGGAGCGGCAAGGTAAATTCAGTCATACATAACAGATGGCGATAGATTGCTAACTGATTACAAACAACCATTGTTTACAAATGTGCGAGAAACGAGGTAATAAGGTAAGGGGCCAGCGGGCAAGTGGTCGACATGCGGGTAAACAAGTGGTGTTCAACGACAGTGCATATGAAGTTTATTATATTCCAAATGTTCACCAGGAGAGAAACTAAACACATTTTAATCATGTGGCAGCGCCCGGCTTTGCACCACTACAGCCTACCCTGTAAGAGGGGCCCAAGCTTGAGCGAAAGAAACTACTGGCCCGCTGCTTGATGATGCAGGATGTGCAGCATGTAGTGAGACAGTTTAACGTACCTACAAAATTGCCTTGATTATAGTGCGCCGGACTGTGTTAGGATGTTGAAAGAAATGTTTTTTTGCAGAACCAACCGTAGTACCAGAAAGCGTATCAGCCAACACACAACAAGAGACCCTGCCACGCCTGCAGATGCGATGATTGGCGGTGGAGTTCCAGATTCTGCAGTGTACGTGGTACATACAGATGATAGGGGGACAACAACATTCATGCTGGACTAATAAGTAGGTTTCGCAAGCATCGGCGGATATTGAAGGTTAGCCCGTAGCTTGGAGATGAATGTAGATACATATTTTGCATGAGCAACGATTAAAGCATGGATGGCTGACATATGTGATTTGTTCGAGCAGCTGAAGCTGAACTAATGAGAATGGGTGTCCGTGAAATGATGGATCTTGTGATGGATGAAAGTACACATGCCGTTGTAGCAACAACACCGGTTGTTGCGAGGCGATTGTCTCCGGGAATGAAAGCATGGACACATATGAGGATATCTTTGGAAAGACACCATGACAGCCTCATAGAGGATGATGCTGCATGCAGAATGAGGAAATGACAGCCGATGGAGTGTTTGCATCGTCCGTGCAAAATTTGTATGATGCGAATGGTTAGTTCAGCCACCATTTCGTTCATGAAGATTACAGAACATATAGGCTAGTAGGTGCATACCTAATGTATGTATTTGATGCAGAAATGGAGGTTCCATTCATCGACTTGGTGACAAGCGTTCTGTACCTAACAATGAAGTCATATATATGGCGTCGGTATGTCGGACTTATTGGTGAACTGCAGAAATTATGTAAAAACTCAGAACACTAACAAAGTAAAATCAGCAGGTGTTGCGGTGCCATTGATTGATCGACCATAAGCAGTCCAGACACGTCGGCCAACACAATGTCAGAAGACCTAGGTACGAAGTTTAACTATGGCATGGCAAATAGAAAAAAATGCTTAAGAAATGTAATAATGTATTTTTATTCTTGCAGATCGGGCTGCAACGGTGGAAAACATGAAGAGAAGATGTGGCAAATAACCCGGATTGTGAAGGAGCGGAGCAGGGAGGACAAGGAGGTGATACGGAAGCAAATGGAACAACGGTGAGTTAAAAGCAAATCAGGCTTAGCATTGAGAGTTGATTGCGTGCGGTGTGACATACTAACTTTTGTGTGTAATTATTCATAGGAAGCGTGATCATCTCAGGCGTTGCTTGCTTGAAGTTTCAGACAAATGTAGATGGTGAGTGATGTTAGTGTCCGATTGAAGTACATGAAGTACTTTTGGCGGTTGATTATATTTAAAAATATGTAGGGATGGCATATGTTGGATCATCACCGCCAAGACGGGTACCATATGCTGTCATCAGCAATGGGAAGCTAGAAGCGTGGCAGCTGCCACATATGGAGCAGGTGATGATCTTTGTCGATGTGCATAAATAAGTAGTGTACATGGTGATAGGAGCTAAAATACAGATCGGGAATGTCGCATTCACAGGAATGCTGTAGAAGGCATCGGAGGTGTCGGAAAAGGACAGCAAACCGAGGAAGCAAGAACCGCCGACGGAGGATGAGGCTAGAAATGCGAATACGTACAACATCCAATGAAGGGCCGACGGTGAAGGTAATCTGATAGGGAATCGACAGGAATGAAGGTGTACCTTTAAATCTTTGGGGAAGTAGTGGCAATAATGTAGTGCGAGCAGGAGAAATGATGATCGTCACCAAGGTTAGTAAAGAAGAAAAATGGAATTACAAAGATCAAGGGTGCTTAACAATTGCGTTATAATTTGTATTTCATGTATTTTTAGGGCTAGTGCAAACTGAACCGGTGGCAACTGGAAGAGGTGTTCTTCATGACGGTATAGGCTCTGTCTACCCCGGGAGCACAAGTGAGTAAAATAATATGTGCTTGTGATAAAAAATAATTCATTCGTGATTTCACTGACACGCTAATTGTATTTGTACCATTCAGTACGGGGAGTCGGGCAAGGTTTGGCAGCAGGGGTTAATCCTGGAGGTGGAGGTATTCGAGAGCATAATCATGGTCAGTAGGATGAAACTTACAATTGTTGAAAATGTAAAACATATGAAGACACCTGACCAAAATGTATGAAATAAACTTGCAGGATCTGAACAAAATGAAGCAGTTGTAACTGGAACAGGTGTTCTACGTATGAACACGGGATTTATCTTCCCAGGGATAACGAGTGAGTTAAAAATAAATTAGTGGGTAAAAACTATTTCTGCGGTGGCACTAACTCATTCACTCCTTGGAATTGTTACAAACAGTTAGGGAGGTCGGCGAAGGTTCAGGAGCAGGTGCTAATTCTTTAGTTGACGGCGATGAGTTGAATACAATGGCTATAGGCACTTGTCTAGATGGTTGGTAAACAAAATGATTTTAAAATCAGAACCAAGGAACAACCCCATGCGTCTGACAAATTGTAGTACATAATTTTACAGAGGCGGATCAAGCGAAAGCAAGTGGGCGTAGGCATAGGTGTGCCGTAGAAGCACGGGACGTCTTTAACAGGAATTACAAGTGAGGCGATAGGAATGCAAACATGTATAAAAATGCGGTCATCGATGAGATTACATGGCTCTCATTTGTTGAATTTGCACATGCAGTCGGGGCTGTAGGAGAAACGTCGGCAGCGGTGCGGAATGTTGAACCGAGGCACGTGCTAAAGGCGTAGACCCAACAATACATCCAGGTTAGTAGGTGATTTAGTTGCAAGACATATTTACATGTGTTAGTCTCAGCTTAACCATGTATCCGGGTTCTAGCTGTAGGGGACTTGGCTGGTGCAGAGAATGTTGTTGTGAGAGGGGTGTAGGAGTGGTTTCGGGCGGATGAATAGAAACCCGAGGCTGCGTGTTGGCATGGTGAGGACCTTAGTGAAGATGGAAATGACTGAGAAGGAGACATATTCCCGGAAAAGCTGGACTCAAGCATGAAGAGCCCCTAGCAGGAAATGTTGTAGAATGCAGGACAAAATGTGCACCAGCAGCTCCGGAATCGTGAGCCGTAAAGTGAAAGTTGATTGCAATTACAGTGGACTACGCATGCATTGTTATATGAGCTGACATGTATTTCGTGTATGTGCTTTCTTGCTTGCAGGAAATGGTACAAACACATGGTGCCATACCTGATAGTGATGTCGGGTGAGGACTTTGTGAACGAACTTGGTCTGGTGGGCACCTAACAACAATCGGTTGGACGGCTGTGTCAAGAATGCTTGTGTACAAGGATGATCTGATGTACGGTGATTGGGAAATCAGGTGGCGACATATCTTTGACTTGCGATTTGTGGTGAGTGGTTACTTACAGTACATCATCCAAAGCTGATCCATTTGAGACGTTGCGGTGCTTTCAATAACTTGCTGCATGTTCCGGCAGCTTGCTCTCATGTACAGGTCGTACGATTTGGATTTCGAATTCATGAATACAATGATGAGTTATGAAGCACTCGGGTACCGCCTGCGGTGGACAAAGAAGGTATGATCTTGCAATGCATGATGTTTCGTGCTCCGGAGGTGGTCCTGCATCAAAATTAGCATTTGGGATGTATAGACACATCTCAGCAATTACTTTGGGTTGTGCAGCTCATGCTACCAGTTCCAATGATGGAAAGCTACTCACTATATGTCGTTGATGTCGAGGAGAGGACATTGTTGGTCATGGACCCCTGTGAGACTTCAGAACCACTTGCAGAGATGCAGTACAAGCATGAAGACAATGCAAACTTCATTCTAGCTGGGCTTCGGCGCTGCATACATGAGAATATCCCTGGTTGGTACATTCCTGCTCAGGGGTGGACAATCAACTACAATGTGAACATGCATGATAGCTGCGAGATGTACGATGAAAATGCAAACATTCTAAATCTCAATATTTATATAATGTCCCTGTTTAACAATCGACTCATTTGATGTGATGGTGTACAATGTAGAGAGGACAGCTGGCTGCACATTGTGAACTACACCAGAAATTACAACGGCTCTATCTGCAGAATGTGCTGACTCCGTGAGAATTGGACCAAAAGAAACTATTCAAAGTTTGTTCCAGGTCGTAAAAAGCTAGTAAAGCCCGTCTAAGCGTGATGTTCATCATGTGCGGCGCGCCTTAACTATCTCGGCAATCAGTTGCATATGAAGTTATCTCCATGAGGGGAACATGGGAGAGCTTCCAGATTTCATGATTGAGGAAGTCCTGCCATTCTAGGCTAGTGTATATGACGAGGTGAAGCGTTTTGGAACAGTATTTGTGACGGTTAAAGAAACCTTTATGAATATGCGGCCAACCTCGAATTTTAGTTGCCTCCCACATGTATGTGGTGTGGCAATGGTTTGAACGGTTGTCCGCAGATGAAAACTGAAGGCACGTTAGCGCCGAGAATGGATACAATTTAGCTTGCACCCTCTCACTTGATGTGTGCAAGTGATTGTCACCGAGAGTTGGCTGCCATGCCTAAGTTCATACCACAGTGATTGTGAATCAGCTATTTAGGATGGTCGTTTGTTAAATAGCGAACCTAGAAGAGTGAAGTCATCGTGTCGTCGACGGTGTGGCTCAATTTAGCTTGCGCCCCTTATCAAGTGGTGTGTAAGTGATTGTGTTCACATCTTGTATGCCGTCTGCTAGTTGGAGCCAAACCTGTTTGTGACATTTATGTAAGAATGCGTTCATGTAAAACCTGTTTATTGCGTAAGACGTAAGTGGACACCAACAATTAAGTGCAAAGGTTATTGGTGTGTGCTAGAAGTTCTATGATGATTGGCATGTGGGTAAAAGATTGTGTTCGAATGGATGAATTATGCTGTTGCAATACTATGTCATAGAGAAAATGGGTGTGTCGTGACATAGCGTGAGTACATGATGTTGAAACATGGCGTGGCATAGGGTAGTCGAATCATTACGCTGAATGGCAAAACAGAGTATTAAGCTGACGATTCGCTGGAGACTGCGAAACTTTAGATGACAATGCTAGCACATGGTGCATGTTTATTTGGCTTGGGCCATTGTTAGGGAATGGAAATAGTTAGAAATTGAAATAGATGGAGGAAGTCATCTGGTGAGATATGTGTCTTGAATTGCCGCCCGGTGCATCATGCTCACAGAAAAGGTGGTTAGATGGAGAATGGGTCCATGAGAATTTGATTGAACTAGCAAGTTGATTCGAGTTTGAAATAACATGAAAAATTGCACACAGCCCGTGTATGTGTGAAGCGAGGCGTGGCATGTTCGCTCATGTCTTAGCGAAAATCAAAGCGGGAATGATGGGCGGGGGGCATGAGGTCGGCCTGCAAAAAAATGTTCTAGATTCGTACACACACAACATATCCAAATTAGTACCACATAATGCATCGATTATATTGTCTCAGCGATGATAAAAGCGGAAATGGCTAGTAGTAAACATGACCTTGGTGCATACATTGGTTAAGATGACCTGAGTAGACAAATTGGCCTGCGTGTAAAGCCACATCCGAACATAAGGATAGCTCCGGGCCAACCATTAGCGTGTGCTGATTCAATCTTCCTCGAATATAGAGTCGGATGGTGCAAGAAGGCGCCACAGAGCATCGCGTGCATGGGATGAGAAATTGCCTGCAGCTTCATGCACTCGTCTGGCGCTTCCGCTTCACCTTCGATATTGTGTGCTGTGTAATGGCACCAGTATGGGTCGTGGTTAGGGCAAAATTTGCGAAAGAATCCATGGAAACAAGACATAAAATGCAATTTGGCTAGGTGATATCAATAACCGACCATGGTAGCGGCATCTTCAGCTTTTTCCGTCGAAATGGCGTGAAATATGGGCGACACAAGCTCGGTTTCATTACTGACCATAGCAGATAATATTTTCATAAGAACCCGTGATGTCATCACGCATCTTGATGTAACCGACCAGGAGATAGGAAACACAATACCGAGAGAAAATGCTATCGCAAGTGCAGGGAACGTGACGGTCCATCCATCTTTCCTAAGCGGCCAGCCGGCATAATACTCATTTAAGCAAATGAACAAGGCGTCATGTAGCTTCCAAGCTATAATCTCGTCTCTCGCTGAGTGATCAATGGTTGGCTTCTCTTGCTGTACATTGGATCAATAACAAACATGACGCGTGTTACCATGTCCCGAAAACTACAATCCATCCTTGGGCGAGGAACTGGCGTGAAGAACTGCGTAGAATAATTAAAGCATTAGAGGACGAGCCAGTAGCTGTGTTAGATTAGAAAAACTAACGGCCCGTGCTAGGTTACTCTCATACCAACCGAGCTGATGTGATGTCATATTTGAGTGAGTCGGCGCACAATGCTTTCGTATTGAAACCGTATGTAGGTAATCATGATCCGATAGTACCAGCGTCGCATTCAGTCAATTAGCATAAATCGGTGATTGTATCGAAAAAGTGTATATTGAAAAAGAAATCACGGAAAAAGGTCAATAGCTGTGTATGGTGACCGAAAATTCTGGTTCAATTGGGTGTCTCCACGTTAAATACGGTGAGTGTTTGTCGGCTTCGATCGGTGGCAATACCTTCGGATAATTCTGACATCAACTCATGGTCGATAAGATCGTGTTGAACAAGCTGGCATTTCAACGCTGAACCCGTTATTCGTAAGAACCTAGGATTCTCATGCACAAGAAAATTCCTGAGCATACGGAGAGAGGAGTGTCAGAAAACGTGGTGAAAAAATGACTGCAGAATTAGCAGCATGTACAATGACGGACTGGGTTGACTTGAATCACTGCTTAATTCTTACGGTGGTGCGGTTTGAAGAACCCTTCTAGTTGTTGGCAAACATTAGGCTGCGGGGGTAGCGGACAGCACCCGATCCAAGGGTCTGTCTGAAATCCAGATCTGAATACATATTTTCTTCCGGAAGTGCATCGCCTTCTGTCCAAACACCGTGGTGCTGCCATCATCGGGAAGGTCGATAAACATTTCACCGACAGCCTGCGATTGTCTCGCTTTGCAAACTGAATTATCTGAGATGTCATTGTTGAGATTGCTCCTTCCTCAAGACGCGACCTCTTATTCTGCTGCCGTTCGACTGGTCATCGCCATGGGACCTCGGACGGAGGTGCCATCTGAAGCAGGAGTTCAAGTTATTATAGAAAAGGAAAAATAAGCACGAGGGAAATCCCTTGCACCTGTGCAAATAAACAAAAACAGGGGTTTGCAATGTAGAAGATTCGATACCTTTGCATGCAGACATATCAAGCCCGACACTGGTATTTTCTCGCAAACCGAGTCCTCGTGTGTCAAGCTGGAAGTGTATCTACTGCTCTTGCGGACAGTCGGTAAACCCTCTAGCGGTACAGCAGATGCACCTCTTGCTGATTGATGCCATTAGTTTGTCAACGAATTTGATCATGTCTGCCTGCATATTTGCGCTGGCGGTGTTGATTTCACGCGGCATTTGGCATTCTGCTCCTTGATTATAAAACTCAACTCATCCCTAACCTGCGGCAAACAAATAAAGGCACATACAGCAGCTGGTTCGAAGCAGGTGGCGTGACTAGCCCCAAATCAATGATGGGAAATTATGAGAAATATTGGAAAAACATGTCAAGCATTACGGGGCATCATACGGTGGGATATCGGCTCCGCATGTGCTGTACAAAGTCCATTGGTCCAAGCATACGTAATGGTGTTTGTACATCCATTAGGTCCGCTGGTGCAGATGATACATTAGCTGAATCATTCTGTCGTTGTTGAAATTGCAAGCGTCTCGGTCAACATTGCCACCTATAATTGTGCTGGTTGAAATTCTCTCGGTGCAATCAGCAATGTTGCAACGAGCATAGCATAGATCAGTACTGGCGAACCTACGGTGTATACACATGAAAAAAATTATTATGATGATGGATAGTGAATAATCAAAAGTGACCTAACGATGGTAAGCTGCCATGCTTACCATGCATTTGGAGTAGGATGTAGGACCCTTCCCAACGTCGGTGGCCATTGTTATCATGTTCTTGATGCTGGTCTGATCGAAGTCACTAATCTGAGGAAGGATATTATGGTTCTTGTTGAAAATTCCAAGGTCAACATTGTCGAGGAAGAATATCTGCGTAAAAAGGATGTTAATGTGGCATCAAGTGAAATAAAATCCCATAAACCATGTCGATGAGCGGCTGTAGTAGTCACGCCAGAAAGAAGACAAACCTGTAAAACAAGTGGCAACCAACCAGATTGGTGTTGGATTGTTGGCCATCATATCGTTCTTGAGCCGCGGACTGCCTCTAGCAAAAACTCAAGCACAAACTCGCACCAATTGAATTGTGATATGTTCTCCGTGTTTGCCAAACAAGCGCCCCAAGTAATCTATGGTCCCATAATCATGTTTTGTTCTAGGCGCCAAACACATGTCCCATAACAAAATGACAAATGCAATCTGAAGCAATCCTTCTCCATCTTCTTTGGAAGCCTCGAAATGTCACGGAGAAGGAATTCCTCGGCCGCACGCGAGCTATGCACTCCGTCTGTCCATCCCTAAGCGTCCTCTTTATGAATATTACGGCTTACGGCTTGATGAAACCATCGCGACCTTTAACACTCCGGTGTCCACACGGGATGCCAAACACCTTGTGGATGTCTTCCGGAAAAACTTTAATATCTTGGTTTCGACGAACAATCGCCGACGCTCAACGCAGACCTTGCTCATAGTCCAGCGCTGAATTTAAGATTAAGCTTCGGAGCAAGGGTAGCTTTAGCATTCCACCAAAACCAATTTCAGAACGAGCCACCTCTTGTAATCGTCAAATGTCCGGATTACTTCTCTGCTTTTCGACTGAAATTCGAGAAGTTGGAGCAGGAGGTATCTGTTCTTCATTAACTTGCCCTGTCTGCGCATGAGTGTTGTCATCAGCTCCATCCCCAGAGGCTGCAGCCCCATCGCAACTACCGGCGTCAGACATGATGCCTACAAGTGCGAACAATTTGATTGTGAGTGAGCTCAACTGAATTTACGCTGAAAAAGATAGATGGTGTTTTTTGCTGAAAACATGCGATAACATAATTTGTGCATATGTTGCCCGTAATGGCTGGCAACCATTGCGGACTGAATATTATCACTATATATGGGATATATGCAGATTCCTGCTGCGGACGTATATCTTGTTGGGTAAAACAGTATGGTGTCTGAACTTGCTTACTTGACTACCGTGAAGACAATGATAACAACCAAATTTAGGACTGAAATTGGTTTACAGCAGAGACAGTGGTTTTTGGCGCCACGAAAATAGCGATTGAATGGGCGACGGATCCATCTTTCCTAATCTGGCGCAAATTAGAATACCAGATGTGTAGATTTCTCAGGTCATAGGCTAGGGCCGAGGAGGAGGAGGAGAAGGGGGGGGGGGTTTGGACAGTACTGTGGATCTCCCTCGCGGAGTGGGTTCTCCGTGGGCCAAATCGCCGGCGACTTCGCTTGGAAACCGGGCAAGCGAACCGGGGGCTGGTATGAGGGCTGTTGGGTGGGTGCATCTGGTGGTTCGAGATAAGGTCGATAATTGTGCAGATCGGAGGGTAGGTGGAATAATTTATTGCGTCCACCGGTCATGCCGCCGACAATGCTGCCCGTTCTAATGTAGATAATAAACGAACGAACTGGTTTCCCAAAACAACAATATGATTTATTAGCTATAGAATAAAGAGGTAAGACTGTTCCTGCTGGCTAATTGATAAGATGATCGGGGCAAAAATAAATTACTGAACATAGAATGATTGTGCAAGTCGATATCTTGACAGCGGTATTACACAAGAACCCACAATGGGATACAAAGTACACGGTTCAGGATTCTCATTACCAACCTTTGGGATACAAAGGCGCACTACCTGATTCGATTACACACTCTTTGGGATACAAAAGACACAGCCTAATAATTCCTTCTAGTCCGGCATCAAGACCACCGTCTACCTACTAAGGAGTGATACTACTTTCAGCAAAGCAAAGAAAATAAGAACAGCAACAAACAGTATGGCAGCATCCAAGACCACAAGAACACGGAGCGTGGCGGCGGAAGATCTGCTTGATTAACCACGATGGCTTGGGCACCGGCTGGAACACTGCGCTGCTGATCGACCACATGGACTCTTCGGTTCGAACCGATCCGCCTGGCTGCTTCCGTGTCTTGGCTGCTGTTCCGCCCCAAATACAAGCTTAGCTCGCAAGGTACTCGTCCTTGGTCCTCATGTAGTTGCATATTCCGTCGGAAGCACAAATCAAATCAGACATGAAACCTCAATGTGTTAGCAGATCTGTCTGCGCAGACAAAAATAAGATTAATGAATGGCGGATGGATTGTACTCACGTCCTTGTTGATGCACTTGTAGTACGAACGCCTGCATTCCGCCCGACCGAGCAATCGGTGAACACCCGCCGCCGCGACCGAGGGCAGCTGATTAGCGGCGGAGTTGCTCGAACCCGCAGCGATGATGAAGAAGACATGCTGTCGAGCGGATTTGTGGCACTAGTGCAGGGGGAGGAATGGCTGTACTTCTATATGAAGAAGGATGAATGGGAGGAGGTGTCTTTGAGAAGATTGGCAGCTGCCACCGGTGATGCCATAAATGAGCAAAACGGCTCCTTTGGTCCAGCTGCCGTGAGAAAACGGGTCACCCGTCCGATCCCATCTGATCCGCCGCCTACGACTAACGGGGTTACTCGATCGGTGGGCCATGGCCTATTTGTGGTAATTTTAAATGTGGCGATATACGTAGTAGTATGACCAATGCAGCTCAGATCGCGAGGGGAATAAATGGCGGAGATAACGAGCTCCTGTGAGCTCGGGCTCACATAAGTATTTTCGCTAATTAGTCCCCCTTTGCAAGCGAATACATGCCAGTTTCTATTAATTATCTGCGTAAAACGTTTTGTTTAACTTGTTTAATCTAATGTATCATGTTTTTTTTTAAGGAGTAAGACCCCCGGCCTCTACATCTCGGCGATGCATGCAACTACTTTATTAATTATTCACAAAAACCTTACAAAGTAGTACATCATTAAGTCTGAAGCCACCATCTTTGCAACATCTGTCGCTACTTCTATCCACTTGATGAAAAGGTGCCGATAGTCCGAGCCTAATACCAAACAGACCTCACAGCAAAGCCTAAAATCTAAAACCGAAAGCCCCAGCCAAACCACATACCTGGCCTCGGGCACACACTAGTCTGGCGCACTCTGAGAGGCCGTCGCCGCCGTCTTTCACCGATCAATCTTCAGAACAGGTACTGACGCCACAACCTTGCCAGGTCTACCATCGATGCCACCACGATGCCAGACAACACCATCCTACTGCGCGAGTCCGTCTACACACATCGAACGCCGAGACTCCACTGCGCCATGCCGCCGAGATCCGCGGTCGTCGATGCGTAAGATGAAACACCGCTCCACCAAAGATGATGTCCGCTGGTCCCTTGAGCCCGTGCACACCTCCAAGACTGACGCCCCCAAGGGGGAAACGACGCAAGAGCGTCGCCGTCATCCGATCTACCGATTTAGGGTTTCCCCCGGAGGTAACAAATAGAGGTCTGGAATTTCTCCACGGCGATGTCTTCAAGAAGAGAACGGCACAGAAGAGCGCCGCCATCGCCAGCCTTGACATCTAGCCGAGCGCAAGGTTTTCACCCAGATCTGTTCCAAGAACCTCAATCAAGTCTTTAGTACGGATTGCCGCCATCTCTACCTAGGACTGGAAGTAGGATCCAGGCCGCCGCCGCCGCCGCCGCCTGACCAGCCAGCAGCCGCACCGCGCGAGCAGCAGGGCCGCCCAAGACAGGCCCTAGCCGCGACACCCAAGAGCCCTACCCCAGATCCCCGCCGGCGGCCGAGGAGAGGACGACGCCACATACGGCCCGCAGCCACCACCGCCAGTCCGTGCTGTCGCGCCGCCGCGCCCCATGCCTGTGCCGCCACTAGAAGAAGGTGTCCCGCGCCGCCATCCTCGGACAGGAGGAGAAGAAGGCCCCGCCGCCGCCCAGGCCGAGGGGGCTTTTCCCGGCAACCTGCGCCGGCGGCGGTGAGGGGGAGGGGGCGAAGGAGGGAGGAGGAGCGAGGAACGGCAGATCTGGGCTCCCCCCGGACGCTCGCGGGGACGGCGCGAGGAGAGGAGAGGGGCAGGAGGAGGTATGGAGGCGGCTGGAGGTTTGGTTAACTACTTTGCCAATTAAGCTTCAAAATTGCATGTCAAAACGTAGCAGAAAATACTGCCTCTCTTAACTAACATAAGACATTTTAATTCACTATTTATAGAAGGGAGCATTACTTAAAAATATAGGAGGATGGCCCTCATGGGCAAGGTTTTTACTCAATGGCTTTCCTCCAGTATAAGCCAACAACCCGTCCAAATGCAAAAGACAACACCTTCAGATAATATGTAAAACTAGTCGCAAATGAAATGTCATGCACGCTCTCTTCGTAGAGGGTTGCGATTTTGATGTAGGGCGGAACCCTAATCGGAGATCTTTCACGTTTGGAGTGGATCCTACGGGGAGAGCACGACGAACAAGCGGAAGAACACAAGGAAAAACACACACAAGAGGAACACTAAACCGACAAGTTTTGATTACACAAGGGCTAGATCACCGAACACATAAGGTAGCACAAGATTCAAAATCAACAAAGGAAAGATACACGAGTAACCGGTCTTCTCCGAGAGGAGGTCTTGATGGGGTCCACCCTAGAAGGGGGTCTTGAATCCGCTTGGGGGATCTTCTCCGTAGAGGTCCTGAGCTCCGAGGAGAAGTAACCAACTGGATGAGCAAGGCTCTCACACAAACATGAGCTAAACCAATGCTAACCCTAACTAGGAGGAGGAGGTCTATTTATAGTCTTAGTGCAAACGGGGGCGAAGTGAACGGGTACAAGGGCTCCAGCCATGGTCATGATCACACAGTGTCGGACGTCCGGGGCTTCGGGAAGGTCCGGACGTCCGGAGGCTGTCGGACGTCCGTAAATCCGGCTCGGGTGCTGGTCGGTCGGTCGTCCGGAGGCTTCGGTCTTCCGTAAATTTGGTTCTGGTTGCTGTGCGTCGGTCGTCCGGAGAGGGCCGGTCGTCCGGGGCTTCGGGAAGGCCCGGACGTCCGTGGAGCGTCGGACGTCCGTAGATTCGGTTCTGGTACGGGTCGTCCGGTGGCATCGGTCGTCCGTGGCCTGGAGAGTCGTCGGACGTCCGGACTTGGTCGGACGTCCGATGCCTGTAGCTTCAGCACCTTTTCTTCTTCTTCTTCAACGTGCTTGGGGTCCTCGTCGCCTTGGCTCTTGCAAGTAGTTGTTCCTTGGCTCGTTCCCAAGTACCTGATTACACATAGGGTTTCGGAATGAGGTAGTAGCCATGTCTCGTGAGTAGGAAGAGAGAGTTCGGAGAGGAGCGAGTTCACCTTATCTTCGATGGCCTTAGCTCGGGCTCGAGTCATGGGTCCACATGGTGTTGAGGAAGATGTAGGTGCGTCCATGGGGATGAGTGAGGGATGCTCCGCATCATCTCCCCCTCCCCCCTTGAGAGAGATCCGACCTCGGATCAAAAGCTTCATCTCCATGGTATGGTGCGAGGTCCTTGACGTTGAAGATGTCGCTCACATTGTACTTGTCTCGAGGTAGGTCGATCTTGTAGGCGTTGTCGTTGTAGCGTGCTAGTACCTTGAAAGGTCCATCGGCTCTAGGAAGAAGCTTGGACTTGCGTTCTTTGGGGAAGCGCTCCTTGCGAAGGTGTAGCCACACTAGATCACCAATGTTGAAGACCATGGGTTGCTTGTTGATGTTGAGCTTGGTCGCTAGTCGTTGTACTTGGGGCTTGATGGTTTGTCTTGTATCCTCATGCATCTTCTTGATGTAGCTTGCCCGTGCACTCGCATCCATGTTGGTGCGCTTTTGTAGAGGAAGAGGTAGAATGTCCAATGGGGACAACGGGTTGAAGCCGTAGACGACCTCGAAGGTGGACTTGCCGGTAGTCGAATGTCTTGCACAGTTGTAGGCGTACTCAGCGATGGGTAGACATGCTTCCCACTCCTTGATGTTCTTCTTGATCAAGACACGAAGTAGAGTGGATAGTGTACGGTTTGTCACCTCCGTTTGGCCGTCGGTTTGAGGATGGTATGCGGATGAGAACAAGAGCTTGATTCCGAGCTTGGCGCATAGGGTCTTCCAAAAGTAACTCAAGAACTTGATGTCACAATCGGAGACGATTGTCTTTGGTACTCCATGGAGTCGCAAGATTTTCCTACAAAAGAGATTTGCAATGTGTGAAGCATCGTCTATCTCGTTGCAAGGAATTAAATGTGCCATCTTAGAAAATCTATCCACAACAACAAACACGGAATCCTTTCCATTTTGAGTTCTAGACAAACCAAGTACAAAATCCATGCTAATGTCTTCCCAAGGTTGATAAGGAATAGGAAGAGGCATGTAAAGACCATGAGATTGAGCTTTAGACTTAGCTTTGCGACATGTAGAGCATCGGTTGGTGAAGCGTGAGACGTCGCGGTACATCTTGGGCCAAAAGTAGTTCTTGGAGAGCGTGGTGAATGTCTTGTCGCGTCCATAGTGTCCCACGAGTCCGCCTCCATGAGCCTCTTGCAAAAGGAGCAAACGAAGAGAAGACTCGGGAATGCATAGTTTGTTAGCTCTCATAAGATAAGCATCCTTGATGTAATATTGTTCCCAAGAAGTATGCGTCAAACACTTAGCATAAGGAATAGCAAAAGATTGGTCGTTAGCATACAATTCTTTTATGTGCTCAAAGCCAATAACATTCAACTCAAGTTTAGTGACAAGCGTGCATATGCGTGAAAGTGCATCGGCAACTACATTTTCTTTACCCTTAATGTACTTGATCACATAAGGAAAAGATTCAATAAACTCACTCCATTTGGCATGACGCTTGTTCAACTTAGTTTGACCTTTTAGGTACTTAAGCGTTTCATGATCGGTATGGATGACAAACTCATGCGGTCTAAGGTAATGTTCCCAAACATATAGCACACGCACTAAAGCATACAATTCTTTGTCATAGATGGGATAGTTAAGTTGAGCACCGGAGAGTTTTTCACTAAAATAAGCAATGGCTCGTTTTTCTTGCATCAAAACTCCGCCAATTCCGGTACCACTTGCATCACAATGGACCTCAAAAGTTTTGTCAAAATTAGGCAAAGCAAGAATCGGAGCATGAGTAAGCAAAGACTTGATCTCATCAAAAGCGGTGGATTGCAAAGTTCCCCAAACAAAAGGAGTATTCTTCTTACTCAAAGCATGCAAAGGAGCGGCAATTGTGCTAAAATCTTTCACAAAGCGACGATAAAAACCCGCAAGACCAAGAAAGCTACGCACTTGTTGCAAATTGGTGGGTTGGGGCCAAGTTTTAATTGCTTCAATTTTAGATTCATCAACATGGACACCCTTTGAGGATACTACAAAACCCAAGAAAACCACTTTGTCAACACCAAATGTGCATTTTTTCATGTTTGCATAAAGATTTTCCTTGCGAAGGGTTTGCAAAACAGCCCTAACATGATCAAGATGTTCTTTCATGGTTTTGCTAAACACAAGAATATCGTCGAAGTAAACCACAACAAAGACTCCAATGTAAGGACGAAGCACATGATGCATAAGACGCACGAAAGTATCGGGAGCCTCCCAAAGACCCATAGGCATCACTAACCACTCATATAAACCAAATTTGGTTTTGAAAGCAGTTTTCCATTCATCACCCTCTTGTATGCGGATTTGATAATAGCCACTTTTAAGATCAATTTTGAGAAAAGTTGGCTCCACTAAGTTCATCAAGCATATCATCTAAGCGAGGAATGGGATGCCTATAGCGAATGGTAATAGCATTTATAGGTCTACAATCGGAACACAAGCGGAAACTTCCATCGGGTTTAGGCACAAGTATAACGGGAACGGCACACGGGCTTAGGCTTTGACGTACATGACCGTTGTCGATGAGTTGTTGTACTTGCCGTTGAATCTCCTTGGTTTCTTCGGGATTGACTCGGTATGGAGCTTTGTTTGGGAGAGGTGCTCCGGGGATGAGGTCGACTCGATGCTCAATGCCTCGAAGAGGAGGTAGACCCGGAGGTAGCTCATCGGGGAAAACATCTTGGAATTCCTGCAAAAGAGATTGAAACACTAAAGGTAGTTCATGAGAGGTGTTAGTTGTTGGCTCTCCATCCTTGCACACAAGGACAAAGTGCATCACACTAGATGGGTTCTCACTCACTTCTCTCATCTCACTTTTGGTGGCAAATAGGACGAGGTTTTTCTCTCTAGGTGAAGAGGCGCTCAGGTTTGGCTTGTGGCTCTCACTCACTTTTTGGTGGATCACTTTCTCACTCTTGTCTCTATGATGGGTGGTTTGCTTGTCGGCTATCACTTGACTAGGAGACATAGGTCGTAGCACATATTCCTTCCCTTTCATCTTGAAGCTATAGTGATTAGTGCGCCCGTTGTGGAAGACACCACGGTCGAATTGCCATGGTCGACCAAGAAGAAGGTGGCAAACCATCATTGGGACCACATCACATTCCAAAGCGTCCTCATATGCACCAATTTTGAAGGAGACTTGGACCGTATGCTCAACTCGTATAGTGCCAGAGTCACTTAGCCATTGAACCTTGTAGGGATGCGGGTGCTTCCTCTTGACCAATTGAAGCTTGGAGCATAGTTCTTCACTTGCCAAGTTGTGACAACTTCCTCCATCGATGATGACCTTGACGGACCTTCCGTTGATGCCGGCCTTTGTGTGGAAGATGTGGCATCTTTGGTCGTCTTCTTGTTGATGTTGAAGAGTCAAGACCTTGGAGACAACGAGAGCGGGGCTCGAATCCTCATCACAAAAGACTTGATCATCTTCATCTTCGTTCACTCGTCGGTGCATGGCCACTTGCTCAAGAGCTTCCATCTCCTCATCACTCATTGAGTCATAGGTGCCATCGTCGTTGAGGATCATGGTGCGCTTGTTGGTGCATTCATAGGACTTGTGACCTCGTCCGCCGCAAGTGAAACACTTGAAGGAGCTTGTCTTGACGGTCTCATCGGTCGGAGTAGATGATGAAGCACGCGGCTTGAAGTTGCTTGTAGTAGGAGGAGGACGACTTGAACTTGTCGAATTTTTCTTGTAACTCGACTTGTCATCGTTGTTTGTAGAAGGTTTGGTTGATGTAGATGTTGGAGGAGGTGTTGAATCTTGGTTGTTGGAGAAGCCGTAGGTCTTGGACGAGTACTTGGCGTACTTGAAGTCATCTTGCACTTGACGTTCCGCCTTTGTAGCTTGATGTACGAGCTCAATGAGGGTGGAGTATGGTTGGAAGTTGGCGATCTTCTTGATGGGATGATTGAGCCCATTCAAGAAACGTGCCATAGTTTGCTCATCATCTTCCTTCACATTGGCTCGAATCATGGCTATCTCCATTTCCTTGTAGTATTCTTCAACACTCTTTGTTCCTTGCTTGAGGAGTTGGATTTTCTTGAAGAGGTCGCGGTTGTAGTAGGTTGGCACAAAACGTGCTCTCATGACATCTTTCATTTGAGCCCAAGTGGTGATTGGAGGTTCACCTCTTGCTTGTCGCCTTTCAAGGATTTGTTCCCACCATATGAGCACATAGTCTTGGAACTCAAGTGATGCCATAGCGATTTTCTTCTCTTCATCATAGTTGTGCAAACGAAAGATTTTGTCGACCTTCAATGCCCATGAGAGGTACACTTCGGGGTCATTGCTTCCATTGAACTTGGGCATGGTGAATTTGAGCTTTCCATATCGTTGCTCTTCATTGTGTTGTTGGCGATGGTGATGATGACGTCCTTGACGTGTATGGCAATCGTCTTCATGTTGCTCTTGGTGTGGAGGAAGTCCATGATCAACTTGCTCTTGTTGAACTTGAGGTTGAGGTGGAGCTTGACGAGCTTGTGGAGGGGCTTGAGGAATTTGACGTTGTGCATGGGGTTGGTAGTTCCTCTCTTGGATTTCTTCTCGAAGGGCTTCCTCTTGATTGCGCCGTTCGCGATTGCGGTTGGCGATGGATCGACTTGATTCTTGAAGGGCACGTTGCGCTTCGCGTTGTTGTTGTTGAAGACGTTGAGCCTCGGCGTCTTCTTCGTCTTGGTGTAGACGTGCTCGTTCTTCCTCTTGTCGCCGTAGTCGTTGTCGTTCTTGAGCTTGGGCAAAAGCGGCTTGGTTTGATTGAGGACGAGGGACTTGCTCATCGACTTGCTCTTGTGAATGCTTGTCATGTAGCGGGTTGCGAGATGCATGACGGTCTTGACGAGCGGCTCGTCGAAGAGTGTTCGATGACGGTGTACTTGAGTCGTAGAAGGTGTCATCGGAGTGTCGACTCGAGCGGCTCCGTCTTGATGATGAAGAAGTGGAATGATGCCGGTTCCTCATCAAGGCGCGGATCTCGTCCATTCTTGCATCATTCTCTTGCTTGTGAGCGTCGAACTTGTTGTCGAAGTAGTCTCTTGTACGTTGCTCGAAGAGTCGCAAGTCGGTGGCGAGGTTGTCAATGCGGTCGCTCATTGCTTGTTGCTCTTGGTGCAACGCTCGTTGTGCACCAAAGAGGTGGCTCTTGGTGACGTATGATGACATGTCGTCGTCTTGCTCGAGGAAGAGTGGGTTGGTAGAAGTACTTGGCCTATCCATCATTCCAAGCAAAAATATTTTAGTGGTAGAAGGAGAAGAACTTATACCAATGTACCTTTGACCGATGTTGATGATGAATCAAGTTCACTCAAATGCGGACAATGAATAGCACTATTGGTACCAATCCTTGTCGGTTCTCACACCTACACAAATAAAAGCTTATGGTGGAGCTTGGTGAGGATGGTGGCACAAAATTTGATGCAATTGTAAGTGAGCTTCAATAATGTTGGAAAAGGTACACAAATTTGCAAATGCAACAAGTAGACCAAGCAAATAATGGTACACGGAAACACACACACAAATAGATAAGTGGGATTGTGCAAACCAAAAGTGAGCCAAAATGTGGAATCCACGAAAATGCTCTTGTTGCACAATACTAGAGAGACGCTAGCACGATTGCACAATAGGCGGATCTGGAACTTGTGCACAACCTACTAGGCAAAAATGCAACTATCTCTATCCCATTATGCTATATGTATGGTATTTGGTGCTATGATCCAAGATGATCCAATGTGACAATCTTAATGTAGTATGATGCTATGGTTCTTGCTCATAAGCTCTTTGCTTATCTTTCCTCTTTGCTTAAAAGCTTGGGTGGCTCTTTCACTCTTGAGCTCTTTTCTCATGCAAAACTTCACGAACCAAGATAGCAATTGTGTATGCTATGACAACTTTGTGACACACAAATGGATCCCAAGATATGCACCACGGTGGTATGGTATGTATGCTATGGAGTATGATCACTAATGTGCACAAGTCACGTTGCCGGCAATACTCAATGGCTAGTCTCGATGGGTAAGCTACGCAAAAGTAAGGCTATGTGGGTATCAATGCAATTTCAAGGTATGACAAAGATGTCGATGATGTTACCGTCCTTGGCGATGATCTGACCCTTGCGAAGATGAGTCGAGGTGATGATGAAGTCGAACCGTACCTAGATAGCCGAAACACAATAGGACACGGGAACCACAACTCAAAATCTCAAGGACCAAAATGTGGCAAAATCGTCATAGGATGTATTGGGGAGGATGGTGGTGTATGTGGTTTTGGAAGATGTGGTGGAAGGTGGGGTGGTGGTGGTGGTTAAACTGAAGAATTTTAGTTTCGTCAGGGTTTCACGGACGTCCGGGATTTTCCGGTCGTCCGGCCGTTCCTGGGGCTCCGGACGTCCGTAAAGCGTCGGTCGTCCGGCGAGGTCGGGGTCAAGCTGTTGGGGAACGTAGTAATTTCAAAAAAATTCCTACGCACACGCAAGACCATGGTGATGGCATAGCAACGAGAGGGGAGAGTGTCGTCCACGTACCCTCGTGAGACCGAAAGCGAAGCGTTATAACAACGCGGTTGATGTAGTCGACGTCTTCACGATCCGACCGATCCAAGCACCGAGCGTCACGGCACCTCCGAGTTACGCACACGTTCAGCTCGATGGCGATCCCGGACTCGATCCAGCAAAGTGTCGGGGATGAGTTCCGTCAAGACGACGGCGGCGTGGACGATGATGATGTTCCACCGACGCAGGGCTTCGCCTAAGCTCCGCTGACGATATGACTTCTCCGGCGCAGGGCTTCGCCTAAGCTCCATGACGATATGACGAAGTGGAATATGGTGGAGGGGGCACCGACACGGCTAAGGAACGATCCGTAGATCAACTTGTGTGTTCAGGGTGCCCCCTGCCGTATATAAAGGAGCAAAGGGGGGTGCGGCCAGCCCAAGAGGGCGCTGGAGGAGTCCTACTCCCACCGGAGTAGGACTCCCCCTTCCTAGTTGGAATAGGATTGGGGAGGGAAGAGAGGAAAGGCGCCGCCCCTCTCCTGTCCTATTCGGACTAGAGGGGAGGGGCGCGGCCCTGCCCTGGCCGCCCTTCCTCTTCTCCCTATGGCCCATTAAGGCCCATTGACCCCCGGGGTTCCGTAACCCCGGTGTTCCGGTAACTTCCTGTTTTCATCGGAACCTTTCCAAGTCAAACATAGGCTTCCAATATATCAATCTTTATGTCTCGACCATTCGAGACTCCTCGTCATGTCCGTGATCACATCCGGGACTCGAACAACCTTGGTACATCAAAACTTATAAACTCATAATGAACTGTCATCGAAGCGTTAAGCGTGCGGACCCTACGGGTTCGAGAACTATGTAGACATGACCTAGAACCATTCTCGGTCAATAACCAATAGCGGAACCTGGATGCCCATATTGGTTCCTACATATTCTCGAAGATCTTTATAGGTCAAACCGCATAACGATATCGTTGTTCCTTTTGTCATCGGTATGTTACTTACCCGAGATTCGATCGTTGGTATCCAATACCTAGTTCAATCTCGTCACCGCAAGTCTCTTTACTCGTCTTGTAATGCATCATCCGTAACCAACTCATTGGTCACATTGCTTGCAAGGCTTATAATGATGTGCATTACCGAGAGGGCCAGAGATACCTCTCCGACAATCGGAGTGACAAAACCTAATCTCAAATCGCCAACCCAACATGTACCTTTGGAGACACCTGTAGTACTCCTTTATAATCACCCGATTCGTTGTGGACGTTTGGTAGCACCAAAGTGTTCCTCCGTAGCAGGAGTTGCATAATCTCATAGTTACAGGAACATGTATAAGTCATGAAGAAAGCAATAGCAACATACTAAGCGATCAAGTGCTAGGCTAACGGAATGGGTCAAGTCAATCAGATCATTCTCCTAATGATGTGATCCCGTTAATCAAATGACAACTCATGTCTATGGTTAGGAAACATAACCATCTTGATTAACGAGCTAGTCAAGTAGAGGCATACTAGTGACACTCTGTTTGTCTATGTATTCACACATGTATTATGTTTCCGGTTAATACAATTCTAGCATGAATAATAAACATTTATCATGATATAAGGAAATAAATAATAACTTTATTATTGCCTCTAGGGCATATTTCCTTCATCTCCCACTTGCACTAGAGTCAATAATCTAGTTCACATCGCCATGTGATTTAACATCAATAGTTCACATCTATATGTGTTTAACACCCATAGTTCACATCGACATGTGACCAACACCCAAAGGGTTTACTAGAGTCAGTAATCTAGTTCACATCGCTATGTGATTAACACCCAAAGAGTACTAAGGTGTGATCATGTTTTGCTTGTGAGATAATTTTAGTCAACAGGTCTCATCACATTTGAGCCGTAAGTATTTTGCAAATTTCTATGTCTACAATGCTCTGCACGGAGCTACTCTAGCTAATTGCTCCCACTTTCAATATGTATCCAGATTGAGACTCAGAGTCATCTAGATTAGTGTTAAAACTTGTATCGACGTAACCCTTTACGACGAACCTTTTTTCACTTCCATAATCGAGAAACATATCCTTATTCTACTAAGGATAATTTTGACCGCTGTCCATTGATCTACTCCTAGATCACTATTGCACTCCCTTGCCAAGCTTTAGTGGTAGGGTATGCAATAGATCAGTACACAACATGTCATACTTTATAGAACCTATGGCTGATGCATAGGGAATGACTTTCATTCTCTTTCTATCTTCTGCCGTGGTCGGGTTTTGAGTCTTACTCAATCTCACACCTTGTAACACAGGCAAGAACTCTTTCTTTGACTGTTCCATTTTGAACTACTTCAAAATCTTGTCAAGGTATGTATTCATTGAAAAACTTATCTAGCGTCTTGATCTATCTCTATAGATCTTGATGCTCAATATATAAGCAGCTTCACCGAGGTCCTTCTTTGAAAAACTCCTTTCAAACACTCCTTTATGCTTTGCAGAATAATTCTACATCATTTCCGATCAACAATATGTCATTCACATATACTTATCAGAAATGTTGTAGTGCTCCCACTCACTTTCTTGTAAATACAGGCTTCACCGCAAGTATGTATAAAACTATATGCTTTGATCAACTTATCAAAGTGTGTATTCCAACTCTGAGATGCTTGCACCAGTCCATAGATGGATCGCTGGAGCTTGCGCATTTTGTTAGCTCCTTTAGGATTGACAAAACCTTCTGGTTGCATCATATACAACTCTTCTTTAATAAATCCATTAAAGAATGTAGTTTTTACATCCATTTGCCAGATTTCATAAAATGTGGCAATTTGCTAACATGATTCGGACAGACTTAAGCATCGCTACAGTTGAGAAAATCTCATTGTAGTCAACACCTTGAACTTGTCGAAAACCTTTTTGTGACAAGTCGGGCTTTGTAGATAGTAACACTACTATCAGTGTCCGTCTTCCTCTTGAAGATCCATTTATTTAACATGGCTTGCTGATCGAGCAAGTCAATCAAAGTCCATACTTTGTTCTCATACATGGATCCTATCTCAGATTTCATGGTCTCAAGCCATTTTGCGGAATCTGGGCTCATCATCGCTTCCTCATAGTTCGTAGGTTTCATCATGTTCTAGTAACATGACTTCCAGAACATGATTACCGTACCACTCTGGTGCGGATCTTACTCTGGAAGATCTACGAGGTTTGGTAGCAACTTGATCTGAAGTTTCATGATCATCATCATTAGCTTCCTCATTAATTGGTGTAGGAATCACTGGAGCTGATTTCTGTGATGAACTACTTTCCAATTCGGGAGAAGGTACAAATTACCTTATCAAGCTCTTACTTTCCTCCCACTCACTTCTTTCGAGAGAAACTTCTTCTCTAGAAAGGATCCATCTTAGCAACAAATATCTTGCTTTCGGATCTGTGATAGAAGGTGTACCCAATAATTACCTTTGGGTATTCTATGAAGACGCATTTCTCGATTTGGGTTCGAGCTTATCGGTGAAAACTTTTCACATAAGCATCACAACTCCAAACTTTAAGAAACGACACTTAGGTTTATTGCTAAACCATAGTTCATACGGTGTCATCTCAACGGATTTAGATGGTGCCCTATTAAGCGTGAATGCAGCTGTCTCTAATGCATAACCCAAAACGATAGTGGTAAATCGGTAAGATACATCATAGATCGCACCATATCAAAATAAAGTACGGTTCTGACGTTCGGACACACCATAACGTTGTGGTGTTCCAGGTGGCGTGAGCTGTGAAACTATTCCACATTGTTTCAATTGAAGACCAAACTCGTAACTCAAATATTCATCTCCACAATCAGATCGCAGAAACTTTATTTTCTTGTTACGATGATTTTCCACTTCACTTTCAAATTCTTTGAACCTTTCAACTATTTCAGACTTATGTTTCATCAAGTAGATATACCCATATCTGCTCAAATCATCTGTGAAGGTCAGAAAATAACGATACATGCCATGAGCTTTAACACTCATCGAATCGCATACATCGGTATGTATTATTTCCAATAAGTCAGTAGCTTGTTCCATTGTTCCGGAGAACGGAGTTTTAGTCATCTTGCCCAAACGGCACGGTTCGCAAGTATCAAATGATTCATAACCAAGTGATTCCGAAAGTCCATCAGCATGGAGTTTCTTCATGCGCTTTACACCAATATGACCTAAACGGCAGTGCCACAAATAAGTTGCACTATCATTATTAACTTTGCATCTTTTGGTTTCAATATGTGTATCACTATGATCGAGATCCAATGAACCATTTTCATTGGGTGTGTAACCATATAAGGTTTTATTCATGTAAACAGAACAACAATTTATTCTCTTACTTAAATGAATAACCGTATTGCAATAAACATGATCAAATCATATTTATGCTCAACACCAAATAACACTTATTTAGGTTCCACACTAATCCCGAAAGTATAGGGAGTGTGCGATGATGATCATATCAATCTTGGAACTACTTCCAACACTCATCGTCACTTCCCTTCAACTAGTCTCTGTTTATTCGTAACTCCTGTTTGAGTTACTAATCTTAGCAACCGAACAAGTATCAAATACTCAGGGGCTACTATAAACACTAGTAAGGCACACATCAATAACCTGTATATCAAATATAACCTTGTTCACTTTGCCATCCTTCTTATCCACCAAATATCCAGGGTAGTTCCGCTTCGGTGACCAGTTCCATTGCAGCAAAAGTACTTAGTCTCGGGCTTAGGTCTAGACTTGGGCTTCTTCACTCGAGCAGCAACTTGCTTGCCGTTCCTTTTGAAGTTCCCTTCTTCCCTTTGCCATTTTCCTTGAGACTAGTGGTCTTGTCAACCATCAACACTTGATGTTTTTCTTGATTTCTACCTTCGCTGATTTTAGCATCGCGAAGAGCTCGAGAATCTTTTTCGTCATCCCTTGCATACTATAGTTCATCACGAAGTTCTACTAACTTAGTGATGGTGACTAGAGAATTCTGTCAATCACTATCTTATCGGAAGATTAACTCCCACTTGATTCAAGCGATTGAAGTACTCGGACAATCTGAGCACATGCTCATTAGTTGAGCGATTCTCCTCCATCTTTTAGCTATAGAACTTGTTGGAGACTTCATATCTCTCAACTCGGTATTTGCTTGAAATATTAACTTCAATTCTGGAACATCTCATATGGTCCATGACGTTCAAAACGTCTTTGAAGTCCCGATTCTAAGCCGTTAAGCCTGGTGCACTAAACTATCAAGTAGTCATCATATTGAGCTAGCCAAGCGTTCATAACGTCAGATCGCTCATATTGAGCTAGCCAAACGTTCATAACGTCGCATCTGCTCCTGCAATAGGTCTGTCACCTAGCGGTGCATTAAGGACATAATTCTTCTGCGCAGCAATGAGGATAAACCTCAGATCACGGATCCAATCCGCATCATTGCTACTAACATCTTTCAACACAGTTTTCTCTAGGAACATATTAAAATAAACATAACAAACATAGGGAAGCAACAACGCGAGCTATTGATCTACAACATAATTTGCAAAATACTACGGGACTAAGTTCATGATAAATTAAAGTTCAATTAATCATATTACTTAAGAACTCCCACTTAGATAGACATCTCTCTAGTCATCTAAGTGATTACGTGATCCAAATCAACCAAACCATGTCCGATCATCACGTGAGATGGAGTAGTTTCAATGGTGAACATCACTATGTTGATCATATCTACTATATGATTTACGTTCGACCTTTCGGTCTCCGTGTTCCGAGGCCATATCTGTTATATTCTAGGCTCGTCAAGTTTAACCTGAGTATTCGCGTGTGCAACTGTTTTGCACCGTTGTATTTGAATGTAGAGCCTATCACACCCGATCATCACGTGGTGTCTCAAAGACGAAGAACTTTCATAGCGGTGCATACTCGGGAGAACACTTCTTGATAATTTTAGTGAGAGATCATCTTATAATGCTACCGTCAATCAAAGCAAGATAAGATGCATAAAGGATAAACATCACATGCAATCAATATAAGTGATATGATATGGTCATCATCATCTTGTGCTTGTGATCTCCATCTCGAAGCACCGTCATGATCACCATTGTCACCGGCGCGACACCTTGATCTCCATCGTAGCATCGTTGTCGTCTCGCCAACTATTGCTTCTCGACTATCGCTCATGCTTAGTGATAAAGTAAAGCAATTACATGGCTTTGCAATTCATACAATAAGCGACAACCATATGGCTCTGCCGATTGCCGATAACTTCGGTTACAAAACATGATCATCTCATACAATAAAATATAGCATCACGTCTTGACCACATCACATCACAACATGCCCTGCAAAAACAAGTTAGGCGTCCTCTACTTTGTTGTTGCAAGTTTTACGTGGCTGCTACGGGCTGAGCAAAACCGTTCTTACCTCGCATCAAAACCACAGCGATAGTTTGTCAAGTTGGTGCTGTTTTAACCTTCGCAAGGACCGGCGTAGCCACACTCAGTTCAAGTAAAGTGAGAGAAACCGACACCGCCGGTCACCTTTAAGCAACTAGTGCTCGGCGGTGAAACCAGTCTCGCGTAAGCGTCTGGCGTAATGTCGGTCGGGCGCTTCATCTCACAATACCGCCGAACCAAAGTATGACATCTGGTAAGCAAGATGACTTATATCGCCCACAACTCACTTGTGTTCTACTCGTGCAGATGACATCAACGCATAAAACCAGGCTCGATACCCTGTTGGGGAGCGAGTAATTTCAAAAATTTCCTACGCACACGCAAGACCATGGTGATGGCATAGCAACGAGAGGGAGAGTGTCGTCCACGTACCCTCGTGAGACCGAAAGCGGAAGCGTTATAACAACGTGGTTGATGTAGTCGACGCGTCTTCACGATCCGACCGATCCAAGCACCGAGCGCACGGCACCTCCGAAGTTCGCACACGTTCAGCTCGATGGCGATCCCGGACTCCGATCCAGCAAAGTGTCGGGGATGAGTTCCGTCGGAGACGACGGCGTGGTGACGATGATGATGTTCCACAGACGCAGGGCTTCGCCTAAGCTCCGCGACGATATGACTTCTCCGCGCAGGGCTTCGCCTAAGCTCATGACGATATGACCGAAGTGGAATATGGTGGAGGGGGCACCGCACACGGCTAAGGAACAATCCGTAGATCAACTTGTGTGTGCAGGGTGCCCCTGCCCCGTATATAAAGGAGCAAAGGGGGGTGCGGCCAGCCCAAGGGGCGCTGAGGAGTCCTACTCCCAGGAGTAGGACTCCCCTTCCTAGTTGGAATAGGATTGGGAGGGGAAGAGGGAAGGGCGCCCCCTCTCCTGTCCTATTCGGACTAGAGGGGGAGGGGCGGCCTGCCCTTCCTCTTCTCCCTATGGCCCATTAAGGCCCATTGACCCCGGGGTTCCGTAACCCCGGTGTTCGGTAACTTCCTGTTTTCATCCGGAACCTTTCCAAGTCCAAACATAGGCTTCAATATATCAATCTTTATGTCTCGACCATTTGAGACTCCTCGTCATGTCCGTGATCACACCGGGACTCGAACAACCTTGGTACATCAAAACTTATAAACTCATAATGAACTGTCATCGAAGCGTTAAGCGTGCGGACCCTACGGGTTCGAGAACTATGTAGACATGACCTAGAACCATTCTCGGTCAATAACCAATAGCGGAACCTGGATGCCCATATTGGTTCCTACATATTCTCGAAGATCTTTATCGGTCAAACCGCATAACGATATCGTTGTTCCTTTGTCATCGGTATGTTACTTACCCGAGATTCGATCGTTGGTATCAATACCTAGTTCAATCTCGTCACCGCAAGTCTCTTTACTCGTCATTGTAATGCATCATCCCGTAACCAACTCATTGGTCACATTGCTTGCAAGGCTTATAATGATGTGCATTACCGAGAGGGCCCAGAGATACCTCTCCGACAATCGGAGTGACAAAACCTAATCTCGAAATCGCCAACCCAACATGTACCTTTGGAGACACTGTAGTACTCCTTTATAATCACCCGATTCGTTGTGACGTTTGGTAGCACCAAAGTGTTCCTCCGTAAACGGAGTTGCATAATCTCATAGTTACAGGAACATGTATAAGTCATGAAGAAAGCAATAGCAACATACTAAGCGATCAAGTGCTAGGCTAACGGAATGGGTCAAGTCAATCAGATCATTCTCCTAATGATGTGATCCCGTTAATCAAATGACAACTCATGTCTATGGTTAGGAAACATAACCATCTTCGATTAACGAGCTAGTCAAGTAGAGGCATACTAGTGACACTCTGTTTGTCTATGTATTCACACATGTATTATGTTTCCGGTCAATACAATTCTAGCATGAATAATAAACATTTATCATGATATAAGGAAATAAATAATAACTTTATTATTGCCTCTAGGGCATATTTCCTTCACAAGCGAGTTGGGCCTGGGCGATTTTGAGGTGGAAGAAGATGGTGAGGTCAAATTGAGCGGATTGATGAATGGAAAAGGGTGGGGAGGGTGGGAAAAGCTAGATCCACACGTGGCAACTCAAATCCATGGACCAAATCCAACCAAATCTCAACTCACCAACAAATTACAAAAAGATTTGGGGCTATTTTTGGTGGGGAATTTTCGGATTTAGGATAAAAACAACAAAATCAAGCTAGAAAACACGAGGCAGGGGCTCCAAAAACGTGATCAACGTGGCTCATGATACCAAGATGATGTAGGGCGGAACCCTAATCGGAGATCTTTCACGTTTGGAGTGGATCCTACGGGGAGAGCACGACGAACAAGCGGAAGAACACAAGGAAAAAAACACACAAGAGGAACACTAAACCGACAAGTTTTGATTACACAAGGGCTAGATCACCGAACACATAAGGTAGCACAAGATTCAAAGTCAACAAAGGAAAGATACACGAGTAACCGGTCTTCTCCGAGAGGAGGCCTTGATGGGGTCCACCCTAGAAGGGGGCCTTGAATCCGCTTGGGGGATCTTCTCCATAGAGGTCCTGAGCTCCGAGGAGAAGTAACCAAGTGGATGAGCAAGGCTCTCACACAAACATGAGCTAAACCAATGCTAACCCTAACTAGGAGGAGGAGGAGGTCTATTTATAGTCTTAGTGCAAACGGGGGCGAAGTGAACGGGTACCTTGGCTCTTGCAATTAGTTGATCCTTGGCTCGTTCCCAAGTACCTGATTACACATAGGGTTTCGGAATGAGGTAGTAGCCATGTCTCGTGAGTAGGAAGAGAGAGTTCAGAGAGGAGCGAGTTCACCTTACCTTCAATGGCCTTAGCTCGGGCTCGAGTCATGGGTCCACGTGGTGTTGAGGAAGATGTAGGTGCGTCCATGGGGATGAGTGAGGGATGCTCCACATCAGATTTGTTATGTACATAGTTGCCTTGTCGCTCCGCATATATAGCATAGTGTTGCAAGCAATAATCCTTTTATATATTTATATCTCTCTATCGTCTAGTTATTTTTTCAGCTGAGTTAAGGACTAGTCACGCGCCCATTTCCTTTTGAGCGTTCAATAAATCATGGATGAAGGGTGTTTTATAGGGATCCGGCTTGCCTGCTCCCTTTCCATGCTCCCATTCGTGCTCCCACCTTATCCAACGGCTGTCTTTTTTTATTTTTCCTTTCTAATCTAATCATCTTCCCCCTGATTTTAAGGGGGTGGGGCCGGGCTTTATTTTGTTCCAATAAAATCAAGCCATGTATGCGGGAGCATGGATGGGCACACAGAAGGAGAGCAGGCAAGTCTCGTCCGTTTTATAGAATGGTCAGTTACAAAAATCACTGTTTGTTGCCAGCACAATTAGAGAAGAGGCGCCCGGATTCCTTAGTCCCTAGAAGCAATATATCACCGATCATACGTTCAAGAGAAATATTAGAGACTCACGATATTCACGTTCTTTTCGATAATTCAAAAAACATCTACATGTATTCATGTTCTTTTCGATAACTCAAAAACATCTTCGGAGCCATGCACCAAAGTTGGAGTGTACGAGTACTATTGAAGGATGAAATGAAAGTAAAATGAGAGAAAATAATTGAAAAACATCTACATGCAGTATTGATGTTCTTTGCAGTAACTCAAAAAAGATCTCCGGAGCCATGCATCTCAATTTTGTTAGAATAAATCCGAGGCATACCGTCGATCATCCGAGGACCAAGCAATCACACGAGCACGACACCGAGATTTGTTAACGAGGTTCACCGATATGGCTACATCCCCAGGGCCTGACTATGGGCGCTCCTCCCCGTGACACCGTCACAATACCGCATCCGGTCACCCTGGACACCGGCACATGCCGCCGGCTTCTCCTGCGTCCCGGTGCTATTATGTTGGCATAGGTTACATCGTGTGTCTACCCCCGCTATATATGAGAGGCCTAGGATACAAATGTCCTACTAGGACACGACTCCACATCCTATGTAAACACAATTCAATTCCTAGTCCAACTGTAACCTACCTTGTACACAATATTCGACACAACTCTAACAAACTCCACCTTGGCGAATATTCTCCACCACCTTGAATTCGTCAATGCATCAAACTTCCATGTACATTGGACCTGAGCTTATCCCATGAGTACCGCTGCTACTCCAAAGACTTCATATGACTCCACCTGCAACTTGTAGTCCCTTTTTTTCTTGATCACAGTCAACACTCGAGCAAAATTAAGTTCCTTGTCACTCTAGTTTGTGCTCCAAACTTCCAGAGTATTAGTCCAACGCCATCACACACTGATCACTGACCTGCGTGAAAGTGAACAACTCACATATTGGGTGTCACACATAAGAGTTACCTGAACTCAACATCACCGCTCCTTTCTTGACTGTCTGTCTGAAACTTGAAGGAATTTCACCATTGCTTGTAGTCATCCCAAATCAAATTCACAGCTGTCTCATCACATGTATGACCACCAAAACCCTGGCCCGTCTCCATGTCCCGTGCGTACCGCACGCCTCACCGCTATTACCACGTCGAGTCTCCGCTGTCCCGGTCAAGTCTCAAGGGTCGCGAACCCACACCACTCAACTCCAACTGTAGAGTACCATCGGTCATCGCCGAGCGATGACGAGTTTCATGCTTCCATCAGACCACTGAGCTCCAGTCCGAATTACGTGTCCCTCGCTTTCCCCCCTTGCTGAATAAACTTTGATTCTCTGGATCCTTACATCGTAGCCCCTCAATCCAGCTCCACCTTCAACATGACTCCATGGTAGATGATCAGTCCACCCCGCGCCTCGTCGACTTCAAGCTCACATGTGCACCGTCTTGAATCAACACCGCACCATAGTCTTGTCGAAGCCACACAAGCACTCATGCCCGTGCCGTGTGTTTCCACGCCCAGAAGTCGGTCACCATCGGCATCACGCTCCTATGTCGTCGTCGCCAATCCCACCACCGTCTTTTGTACCAACCGACTTGCGTCGATCCGTCAGACTGTCCAGGCCAACTGCCCTATGTGTCTGACCTGAGCCGAACTTTCCTGACTGCAACCATCTGCAACTCTTCACAACCATCATCGTCCATCTTAACTGGTACACCTTCAAGCATACCTGTCGCGCCAACAATCTTTCACCCATGTCTGCCATAATCCAAGGTTTTCAGTTCTATTGAGCTTCTCCACCTCAAACCTGGTGCCTGATGACATCATGATTCTTCGTATGACTGACGCTGCGAAAAATTATCCAAACTTCCCTCTCACGTGATGCCCAAGTACACAAACAAATATATACTACTAGCAAATTCCAACCAAAAACAACCTTCTGGTCTTCACGTGTGTAGCTCCCTGGCACTCAAGTCCCCATGCTAGTACTGCCCTTTGTGTCAAATCTGCTCCTGAAGGATACACAAGCGATGGATATTTTCCTTTGCCGATCTAAATCTGTAGGTTACCTTGATGTTGCACGTCTACGGGCTCCTCTAGGACTCGGTCCCTCTTTTTCTTATCAAACAAATCTCCAAACGTGCAAGCTTACACATCCAGCACGGCACTTATTCGGCTGCCGTACGCCTGTCTCCGGCTTTCCACAACTGAACCGACGTGCTGCCTCTGTACGTGTCCCGCTGCTACGACTCATCGATCTACCGAAGACCACCATCGTACACGCCGCCCGCCGAGTTCCACGCTGCTGCCGCCGCGTGATACGCTCCTGCTGCTGCATGCTCTACACGAGTTCACCGCCGCCGTATTGCTCCTTCTCGATCTCGTCTGACCGCAGCCATCGGACGGCTTCCATGAAAAAAAAATTCTCAACCGATTTCGATATTGATTTCTTCGTATACCATCTTCGCGCGAACTGACGACGATCCATCCTCTAGATCAACAATCCGTGACCTTCTAAAACCTTGCTCATGATATCACTTGTTAGAATAAATCCGAGGCATACCGTCGATCATCCGAGGACCAAGCAATCACACGAGCATGACACCGAGATTTGTTAACGAGGTTCACCGATATGGCTACATCCCGGGGCCTGACTACGGGCGCTCCTCCCCGTGACACCATCACAATACCGCACCCGGTCGCCCTGGACACCCGCACATGCCGCCGGCTTCTCCTGCATTCCGGTGCTATTATGTTGGCATAGGTTACATCGTGTGTCTACCCCCGCTATATATTAGAGGCCTAGGATACAAGTGTCCTACTAGGACACGACTCCACATCCTATGTAAACACAATTCAACTCATAGTCCAACTGTAACCTACCTCGTACACAATATTCGACACAACTCTAACAAATTTGATACACTCTATGAGTAGTATTGAATGTTGAAATAAAAAGTAAACAAAGATGAAAAGAAAAAGAGCTTATGCACAACCATGTCGGTGTGCAGTGGACATGGACATGTCAAGTTCAGTCAAAGGAATCACTCTGAACAAGGCTTGGCACACGTATCCATTACAATTGATCAGTTGTTGACTTTTTTTTGGAGACAACGGTGAATACCATCTCTCGGATGGAGCTTATAAATTGGTTAGGATTCCCGTTCGAGAGCAATGTGGTAGTACTAAGGCTCTGTTCGAAATCCCTCCTCACCGCTCCGACTCTGTGGAGTCGTGGAGCTCAGTTTTAGCAGCTCCATGAAAATGAGCTAGCACCTGGTCTGCTCCGGAGCGGAGTGAAGCCGAACACGTCCTAATTAGCTTTTTTTAGCAAACAAAACTAGGCTTTATTCAGAAATTGGTATTGCTACCGGTATTACAGAAGTATCATGTGATTGCCCCAACCAAATGTGGCGGCCATGATCTAACTTTACAGCATGCCTAGTTAGTTTGTGAGGCTCAAAATTCGAGGCTCTGAATTCAAACTTAAAACAGCAATAATTAAAATAAGATTGCCATGAAATAATCTCTTTTACAACTGCACCATAACTTCCTCCTGACTTCTCTTTGATGTGCTTCACCACCTCTTGACAGTCAGACACAATAACGATTTTCTGGAGCCCCAGATCTTCCGCTAGCGATAATCCTTCTCTGCATGCCATAGCTTCCAAAGTAGGCGGATCAACCAGCCCTCTAGTCACAAGCACCGAGGACCCCAGGTAATGTCCGTCGTTGTTCCTGCAAACTGCAGCAGCGGCACCAACTCCACGGAAAACAGCAGCGTCAACATTGATTTTAGCATGATCACCCATGGTCGGAATCCATCTCCTTGGTGCAGCGGGTACCTGGGGTGTTCATTCGGGACTTTAATGGATTCTTTTCCGCCTCCAACTCTGATAAGAAGTGAGTGATGAACATATAAGTGGATAAAGGGCTTTGATGCAACCCTTCATGGATCAGCTTCCGCCTCGCCCACCATATTGCCCATAGGGTAACTGCTACCTTGGTGAACTTGTCGTGTGGTAGTTGTTCGATCATAGTGAATAACCACCTCTTTGCATCATTCTCGGTGTTGCTTCGCAAGACATCAATAAGATCTTGATCCACCAATGACCAGACACACCGGGCTGTAGTTCACTCAATCAAGCTATGCTTCCAAGAGTCCGTAGTTCCGCAAATGGCACACGAGCTACTTGTGGTCATGTTCCGATGCATTCTGACATCCTCCGTTGGGATAGATTGACGTGGAAGTGTTCACAAAAAAACCCTGATTTTAGCAGGGACAGTGGTTTTCCATAGCCGCTTCCAAGCCGAATTCTCCTCCTGGCGATTAGACGCACCTGGTCGTGACTCCAGCCATTCTTCTCGCCTTCTCTTAGTTTCAACAATCATACGATAATAGGACCGTATGCTGAATATGCCAGATTTCTCAAACATCCAAGACCAGTAGTCCTCCACATTCCTCTGACAAATCAGGATTTGTAAAATTGCTTGTGCATCAAAAGGGAGGGAAACCTGTTTCACTAACTCCATATTCCAGCATGCATTACCTGAATCAATGAGCTCAGCGACTAACTGCGGCGGATCAGGGACTCTAGCAACTAACGGCCTCATAAATTCAGGCCGAGGGATCCAATTAGTGTTCCATATCTCCGTCGATGATCCATCACCGATTCTCCTGATTAGACCCTGTTTCATGATATCCCTCCCTTCCAAAATTGATTTCCAAATCTGAGATGGATGACTCCAAATAGTGGCTTCTAGTATCGAGCAGTTTGGAAAATACACTGCTTTTAAAACAAGAGCGCTAAGGGACTCTGGGGATACCAAGATCCTCCATGCTTGTCGAGCCAGTAAAGCCAAATTAAAGAGCTCGAAGTCACGGAACCCCAGCCCACCCATATATCTCAGCATTGTCATACTGTCCCACGACGCCCAATAGGGTTTCCTCTTCCCTTGCTCGCTTCCCCACCAAAAGGCCCGTATTGCTGAGGTTAACTTGTCACATAACCCTCTTGGCAGTTTGAAACATGACATCGAAAAGACCGGGATGGCTTGTGCTACGGACTTGATGAGCACATCCTTCCCTGCAGCCGATAGGGTTTTCTCCATCCAACCTCTGATTTTGTTCCATAACCGATCAATAAGGTACTTGAAAGCTCCGTTTTTGGATGAGCCCACATCCGTTGGAAGCCCCAAGTATTTCTCGCTAAGTTGTTCATTGGGAACTTGCAAGATTTGTTTTACCTGTTCTCGAACTGGTTCTGGACATCTTTACTGAAAAAGCATGATGATTTTTCCCGGTTCACTCTCTGGCCCGAAGCCCTAGCATAGGTTTCCAATAATAGAGACACTTCTTCCGCCCCCTCCGAATTTGCTTTAAAAAACAGCAAGCTGTCATCTGCAAACAACAAGTGGTTTATCGGCGGTGCCGTTGAAGCCACTTTGATTCCTCCTAGATTAGATGACTAAACTCGAGATTTTAAGAGGCACGAAAGGCCCTCTGCTGCCAGCAAAAACAAATAGGGTGAAATAGGATCCCCTTGGCGGATACCACACGAAGGGTTGAACTCTTCTAATTTTTCTCCATTGAACATGACTGAGAAGGAGACAGATGAGACCATCCCCATGACAATATCAACCTAGTTCTGACTGAACCCAAGCTTCAACATGATAGCTCTTAGGTAGTCCCACTCAACACGGTCATATGCCTTCATCATATCCAGTTTCAGTGTGCAAGACCTGTGGATCTGAGCTTTATTTCTCTTCATAAAATGAAGGCATTCGTAAGCTGCAATGATATTGTCAGTAATCAATCTACCCGGAACAAAGGCCGACTGCTCCTCTGAGATGATCTCCGGCAATATTAGCTTCAAGCGATTAGCTATCACTTTTGATGCAACCTTATACAGTACATTACACAAACTAATTGGTCGGAATTGTGTAAGCAAGGTAGGTTTTTTTACCTTCGGGATTAGAACTAGCATTGTATTGTTGATATCCTTAGCACTCTCCTTGCCCGAGACAATACCTAGCACCACTCGGGCTACCTCTTCACCGCAGATCTCCCAATGATGTTGAAAAAAGTGAGCAGGAAATCCGTCGGGGCCAGGAGCCTTTGTCGGTGCCATTTGGAATAGTGCAGTTTTAACCTCTTCAGCAGTGTACGGTGCATTCAACTGTTCATTCATCTGGACAGTTACCTTTACTGGTACTGTATTCGTCACCTCCTCCATATCATGTACCCCTTTCGACGTGTAAAGATTACCATAGAAAGAGTTGACCATATCTTTCATAGTTTGTATGTCCTCCGTCGAATTGCCATCCTCTTGCACCAGCAACTTAATCAGATTTTTCCTCCTACGCATACTTGCCCGTAGATGAAAAAAGCGGGTATTCTTATCTCCCGCACGTAGCCAGTCAACTCTAGCCCGCTGCCTCCACATAAATTCTTCTCTGTGATATAGCTCAATTAGGTTTTCCTTGATCTTGAGCTCTCTGTGAGAAGGACCAACCCTCCCTGGCACACCTTGCAAGATCTCTAGCTCACGCTTTAGGGTTCAGATTTGCTTACGAACGCTCCCGAACGTAGACTTGTCCCATGCAGAAAGTGACAAGGCCAACGCCGCCAGCTTTTCTTTGATTTCCGTGACGGAGCTACATGCAGGCACTCCCCCCAAATCATTAGCTACCTTCGAGTGCAATTGGTCATGTGATTCCCACATCGTCTCGTACCGAAAAACATGCTGACGTTGTCTCACCCAAGCCTCGCCGTGCGGGTGTAGAATAATTGGTACGTGATCCGATGATCCTGCCGTCAGGTGGTCCACTCGAGCCATTGGAAACTGTGCAGTCCAAGCACTGCAAGCGAGTGCTCTATCCAGCCGTACACGAGTATATGAGCCTCCTGCAACCTTATGCTCAAAAGTCCAAGGAATACCTGTGTACCCTAGATCAAGCAAAGCACAATCATCATCAACTGATCTGAAAGAAGCAATCTGACTTTGACTTCTCCGTCCCACTCCATCATGCTCTCCCGCATGCAGTACTTCATTAAAATCGCCTATCAGGAGCCATGGTAGAGGAGACATTCCTGCTACACTTCGGATAGTATCCCACGTATTTTGCCTTGACGCCACCTGTGCTTCTCCATAGACACAGGTTAGCCTCCAAGGATTTGGACCTGATTCATCAATTAGTGCATCAATGTGATACCGAGAGTAACCATTAACTTTCAACTTTATTTCATTATTCCAAAACATGCCTAAACCTCCACTTCTACCAGCACTGCTTACAGCAAAACTATTATCATAGCCAAAAGAAGATTTCAAATTCTCGACACGAACCCTGTCTAGTTGAGTTTCCACTGTACAAAGTACTGCCGGGGTAAACTGCTTTGCAAGGTCGCAAAGCTCATGAACTATCGCAGGTCTACCCACCCCACGACAGTTCCAACACAATATACTCATTGTGCCCCGCGGAGGCCGCTCTGGGTCTCCGTGATGGGCGCTTCCTTGGTCTTGTCGGTGAGGTTTTTCTTTGGCAAACCCTTATCAGTATTGGCAACTTCGGCTCTCTTCTGGTCTTGTCGCGATGTAGGGCTTGGAGGGACTACTGGAGGTGCCGGCAGCATAAGTGCATCGGCCGACGCCCCCTTTGCAAAGTTTCTGTCTCCTGTATTGCCCACCAGCGATCTCTTCCTAGCTGTATCAACCTCCTCCATGAGAGCATCGTCATCCTCTTCACCTGCATACTGCTGTGGCTGCTGGGGCATACCTCTGCCAGGGCCAAATCCAGCTCCGCCCCTTGCTGCACCACGACCTAAGCCGCCTCTGCGAGCCCGACCTTCGCCCGGACCCGTTCCAGCACCACGGAACCAGCTTGCTCGCAACTCCTTGAAAACCAGGGCCTTTGGAGGATGAATCCCGCCCCCATGCTCCTTGAATTGGTGACCGAGATGGCCACACACTGCACACCAGTCAGGAAGGCGTTCATACTTCACCAAAAAGATTTGTCGCTTGTTTTCTTTGACAATTGATGTAGCGTTCTTCAGGGGCTTATTGACATCGATCTTGACTCGAACCCTATAAAAGTTTCCTTCGAAGTCGTGAGACTTGGGTTCCACGAACACCACCTCACCAATCTTCCCTGCCATGGCCTTCAACATGGGGCAAAACCCATCCGGAAGATCATGAATCTGTGCCCATATCTCCAAGGTGTCAAGTTTGATCTGGGACGGTTTTGTGAACCCATCATACGGAGCAATGATCACCGCAAAACCCTTGAAATTCCACGGTCCATCTTGCATTACTCTGACCCAATCGCCCAAGCACGAGAACTGCATAGTGTATAGGTTATCTTCGAGGGGTCTAATCTTTACCTCTTGTGCCAGATCCCACGCTGCTCTCATTGTCTTGAAGAACCAGTATTGGTTGTAGGATTTTGTTGTATGAACCCTAGCCAATGCCATCCAGCGGACCGACTCTGGTGGAGGGGGTTCTTGTTCCTCGAAGACCACATCATCCAGATCGTTCTCTTCGAGGCCAAGCCTCTCCATCAATTCTGCCACATCTTTGGAGTCTACAATCTTCGACCCCGAAGCTTTGTCCGCCATCTCTGAAAACCCTAACCCGATGGAGAAAACGATCGGGCTGTTGAGGAGTCCCTAGATCGCCTCGCGCATCCAGTACCGTGGTTACCACAGGGAGACCCCTGAGCAACACACCAGCGATGAGGACGGGAGAGACGGCAGGGGAGTAGAGATCTCGACGTGCTGGCAATCGCCGCCGCGAGTAGACGAAACCCTAACGAGAGGGTAGTACTCCACTGCGATCGAGTTCGTTGAATGAATAATCAACACGGCCTAATTAGCTGACACCCATCCCTTCTGAAGTTTTACCTTGACATGGGCCAAACGTAGGCCCAGTGCACGAACAACAACAATGGACACGTCAGTGCTGGCCCGTTGTCGAGGAAAATCGCAAGGTACGCGTTGCTCAGCAATCAATCCACACCATTTTCTCAAAAAAAAAAAAAATCAATCCACACCATTCACCTAAAAAAATCAATCCACACCAAGATTGTCTCAAAAAACAAAATAAAATCAATCCACACCAAGAACGAAAGAAGAGCTGGTGTCCGGTGGGAATGATGCCAACGGTCTCAATTCAAATAGCTGCTGGAGCAAAATCTCATTTATTTATTTTGCTAATAAGAGTGTGTTTGGTCCTCCGCAACTATGCTCACGGAAGGTGCCATTGTCCTTTTGGTGGGTTGCATACAAATAAAGGAAGTTTGAGCATATACTGGTTTTTTGTACGTAAAAAGGGTATATAAAAAAGAAGTATGTGTGCGAATGTTTTTTCTCATACAACTCATGTTGGGGCATCTTCGAATAATTAATGAGTTATATTAAGAATGATACAGATATGTAATATAACAGATGTGTACACGAAAGTGCGGCGTTTAGGTGCCCAGGCTCGTCTGCACCCGTTCAGGAAAAAAATCACAAAAAAATCAAAATAAATTCAAAAAATTCCAGTCTTTTTTTCATGGTAGACAATTTATCACGTGAGGTCTGCTCCAAATTTTAGATCATTTGGAGTTATGAGAAGCTCTCAGCAAAAAAGATAAATCGGGTCAAAACAGTGTATAAACAGTAAACATTTTTACAGACCATAAATTTGTCTTTTTTGCCCAGAGCTGCTAAGATGTCCAAATGATTTGAAAATTGGAGCGAACCTCACGCATTAAATTATCTACCACACAAAAATAATTGAGATTTTTTGAATTTTTCTAATATTTGTTTCGATTTTTTTCGTCAGGGCAGGTGCAGCTAATAGTTGTGAATCAATATTATTTTATGAATCAGCTATTAGTGTAAAATGAGTTGGTGCAGACCTTTCTCCAACTCACAGGGAACGAAAGATGCATTCTGCAGTAAAGGGGTGTGAGAGTATAGGTCCTTAACGTGACCAGAACCTATACTCGCACACCCCTTTATTGGAGAGTACATTTTTCGTTCCTCGTGAGTTGCAGAAAGGTCTGCATCAACTCATGTCCATTGTTTTGGTTACCGGTCGAAATTTTAAGATTTCCCGTGGTTACCGCGTATTTCCGTGCCCCTCGGTAAATCACCGTACCGAGCAAAAATACCACTTTTTTGAAATTTTTGAATTTAAACACTCGATTTACTGTAAAGTACGTATAATCTAATTAATGCCATGTGAGTTGATACCGGCGTGCTGGTAGCAACCTAGTTCCTGTTTTGAGAGGTCTCTGGTTTGAATATTCGTTCATTCACTTATTTGAATTCAAAATTCAACTACAAAATTCGCTCGAAATATTCTCGGTATTTCTTGGTATTTCTCGGTAACCGTGGTAACCACATTTACCAGTCCCCTCGATAAAATTGCCTCATTCGGTAACCAAAACCTTGCTCATGTCACACTTTCTACCGTGGGGTGGAGTAACCGGGATGGACTCACAAAGTTCAGGAAACAAGCATGTCCTAGCTGATGACACCTCCATCGCAAGGTCTGCATATCTCAACACATAGATGACAAGGTTATTATCAGGTGCTTCAAACAATCAATATAGTAAAATAGTGCTAGAACAGGGAAACTGCAGAGGCTAGGCAGTAGGCAGCGCATTTTTGCAATACAAACCCAACCATTGCGTAGACCGGGGCTTCGCCTCTCAGGGCATCCATTTTCGAATCGAACAAGATGAACATAAACTCTAATATCTGCAGCCAGAATATAGCATCGTCAACTGTAAAATGGCTCAAATACCTGACGAACAAATTGGGCTTGAACTCTTGATGGAAAAAAAAAACCCTGTAAAATGGCCCAAATACCTGACGAACAAATATCAGGACGACGATTGTTAACATGATAACATGAAGGGCATCGATGTCTTCATGGTCCTCATTGGAAGAGAGGGAGCAGCGGCGTCCCTGAGTGCAAGCGCCGGCGAGGATGCCTTGGCGAGAGGAGACGATGCGCCTGTGCCTTCCCAACGAAAGAGCTGCTCTATTTATCTACGCCCGGGACTAGTGCACAAGCGATCGTTCTCGGCGGAACAACAACAAATGGGCGCTGAAAGAAAGCACCCACCTATCCATTCCATATACGGTGGCACTGCAGGCGCGCGGCCACAGCCGGCTGAGTGGAAGAAGAAAGAGAAAGTGTACGTCGGGGAGATCATAACGTAATCTTGCCGTGGCCGTCGATACTGATTGGTGAGTCAGCGTGCGGGATTCCTTCGTGGATGCGTCCATGGCCTTGTCCTTGCTGCATGCCTCCATGCGGATGAGGGCCATCCAGCACTTGCATGCGCGCCCATGCCAATGGTTTGTTGGAGTTAAGGCATCCGAAAGTGGCACTAAAGCCAATATCACCGCGCGACCCTATCTTGTCCGGCCCTGTCCGTTTGGAATAAAAAGGGACAAATGAGACGACCCAACGCGCAATGGCCCGGACCCATCTGGTCCATTTTGTGTCCGTGCCGACCCATTTCGAGCGTCCGCGTCGGGGCCGCGTGGCAGGCGGCCACCTACCTCCCACCCGCCAAAATAAATGCGCACGGGCGGGTGGCCCCACCTGTCATCCGCACAGCGACGGGTCGGCGTCCTTCTTAAATGGGACCCGTGGACCGGTCGTCATCCTCATCCCCATATCGGCCCTTCTCTGCCCCTCGAAAGCCGACACGCCCAAACCCTAGCCACTCCCCGCCCTCGAGCTCGCTGGCTGGCCGCAGACATGGGTCTGTGGAACCGCAAGGGGAAGCACGACCGCGAGCCCGGCTCCTCCTCCGGCCGCCGCCACGGATCCGTGAAAAAGGAGGAGCCCGCGTCACCGCCGCGCTCCTCCCGTCGAGCCCCCGCGTCACCGCCGCACTCCTCCGGTCGAGCCCCCGCGCCGGCCCCTTCACCATTGCCCCTAGGCCCTCCGGCGAGCGCGACCGGCAGTACATCTGCGCGGACGTGTGCCGGAGGTACTGGGAGACGTGGACGCCGGTCCCGTGGAGCGACGCCCACCTCCCCAACGGATGGCACCTCTCCACGGACCGGGTCCCCATCCCGCCAGTGCCGGTGACCGGCCGTGCACGACACGATGAGATCAACCGCCGCCGCCGCCTCCTCCCCGACGACCTGTACTACAACCACAGGTGTGCCCCCGACTCTCCGCTGTGGGACACATGGCTCCAGGACGAGCACGACGTGCGGCGCGCGTCCTACTTCGCCGGCACCGTGTCGGGGCTGCGGAGGCCACGTCTTGAGAGCCAGCTGGCGTCTGTGGTGCGTGGCCTGACGCCCACGTCGTCGCCTTCCCCGTCTCCGTCGCCACCTCCCCCTCCTCGCATGACAGCGGAGGAGGAGGCCTGTCTCCTGCAGCGTGTCATGAACGACTCCATGAACACGCACGACGAGCGGCAGTGGGACGGCCTGGAGGAGGCCATGGCCCTCTGCCGCCGGGGCGTCGCCTTCCGGAGTTGCGGTGGCGGCCGCCACGGAGGAGTCGATGGAGGAGGACCCGCCAGCGTTCGAGCAGCCTGCTTTGGGCGAGGTGGGCTGGTCTGCATCTGCGCCGGAGATGGCCGCCGGCGTGGCGTGAATCGATGCCCGCTCCGCGCCATGTCACCGGAGCGGGAGGCGTCGCCGCGGGAGGAGGTGGTGCAGGCACCTCCGGCCGTCCAGCCCGCCCCCGTCTACCACGCACCGCCGCCCCACCTCTGGACGCCGCCGGAGTACGTCGACCTCGTCAGCGACGACGACGACACCGGCGGCCAGTGAAGACGGCGATGGCCACGACACCGACGGGCGCGGCAGAAGCGCGCGGGAGGAGTTTTTTATTATTATGTTAATTATTAAACTGAGCCTTTTAAGTGGCCGTTGAAACTTGGCCGTTTTGTGGCCGACCCCTATATATGTTTTATGTTTTTTTTTAAAATGCGTTTATTTGCTTTTTTAGTTATTTCATTCAGTTTTTTATTCCCGTCCACTCCGGACACGATTTGGGGTGCGATCGCGCGGTGGGCGCACGCACGACCCAACGGACATAGCCGGACACGGCGTATCCATCGGCGCCCCAAAGAAACAAATTCGGGCCAATCCAGACGTCCGTTTGAGATCGCGCGGTGGAGTTGGCCTAAAGACACCCGGAAGGCCGGAACCAGCTGCTGCATCTCCACCACTGGATGCAGTGAGGATCATGACGGTGGGCGGTGGAGCTCCTGGACTGCTGCTGCAATTCACCATGCCTGCATCTAGCAAGAATGGGATTGCGCCTTTGCCATCCACGGCCACGGCCATCACAGGTTTTTGTCACGCTTCAGCTTGTTATATCAAATGGTGTGGTGTTCTGAGTACGAGATTAATCTAAGATCTCATATCAATCCTGAAGATTAAATCTAGCAATGGTATCACACTACAACACGTACCGCATTAGGAGGCATTTTATTAGCGGCGATTTTCTAAAATGCCTAAAAATCATCGTACTGACGGCACTTTGAGAAAGTGCCTCCGAAGCTCACAACCTTGGCGAATTTAGAAATGCCTCAAAAACGGAGAGAAAAGCGGCATTTACGAAGATGCCGTAATATGCATATACCTTTGGCGGCTCTTTGCAAAACGCGTCACTAGACTGAACGTCACTGTAGCACCAACCAGCCACCACATGTTATGTGATTTGTTACATCCTTTTCCTTGTTTTGTTCTCTTCTCTTCTCTTTTTGCCCTTTTCCTTTTTTTTTCCTTCTTCCTAGTTCAATGAACCTTTTAAAAAAATGATGAACTTTTTTCATATTCGCGATTTTTTTTCAGAGTTGATGAATTTTTTTCAAAATCAATGAATTTTTTTTCAAGATCGGCGAACTTCTTTCAAATTTATTTTTCAAAATCAATGAACTATTTTTGAATATGTGAATTTTTTTCGTTTTCTCCATGAACCATGTTTTTGCAAATTTATGAACTTTTTAAAAATGTAAGTTTTCTTTCATTTATTGACGAATTTTTTTCAGATTCATTTTTTTTACAGAAGTCCACTAGTCCACAGTCAGTGGTTTGACCAGTCAAAGGTTGATCGGTCAACCCCTCATCGAGTGACCTGATCGATCTGTTTAGTTTTTCTGGCGAGCTATCAAGCATGCCTGTTGGGCCTGGTACAGGAGACTCCCGCGTGAGCGCCAGGAACGGGAAGTGGCACCAAAGGCGTTGTCTAGGAGTCCCTTTATTTAATGTGTATAAAAGGCTGAGTAACAAACTACCAACGGCAACAATATATACGGCCCAGGGAAGGCGGTGTCTGAGTTGTTTGTAGTGGCTAGATTTTTCCAATACTAGTTCTAGATGTAATCATGACTGACAAAAGCATCTACCAAATGTCAAGTGCAATCATCACAGATGAGCACGGATCCAGTCCTGCAATGCATCCCTGTGCTTTTCTTTGATTCTATATTGCAGGAGTTCTAAGTCTTGTTTTAGCTTGTACTTCCAACAGTTGACACTTGGAACCTCATTTCTGAATATTTTCCCATTGTGCTGCATCTGTACATTCCAACATCCTTGAATGAGTATTTCCATTGCAATCTTGGGTGGTAATTTTTGCTTAGTCAATATCATATCGTCATAAATGGATATACCAATCTTTTTGTCTGGTAAGATACTGCTCCAGCAATCCTGAGAGAAGCAACAGTCCCAGAACAGATGTCTTGATGTTTCCTCTGTCTTTTCGTTGCAAAAAACACACTCATAGATATCCAGATGAAAAGATTTTCTTTTTAGCAGATTCCTTGAGTTCACTCTATCATAGAGTGCAACCATAGGAATATCTTGTGTCTAAGTCTGCTAGAGCTTTTCCAGATCCAACCAAAAATGCAGTGTACCTCCTCTTGCAGACTAGTATTGTGGTACATGGTGATTGAAGAATATTTATTGTTCTGTCCATTTGTTTTCCAGCTATCTTTAATGTTAGGTTGTTTCTTTGTTTCACTCAGATGTTGCAACTGAATATACTGATTATGTGCCTCCACAGATAATGGAGTCTGAAATAGTTGTCTGCCGCCCTCATGCTCAATCCATTGTGCTACTGTTTGAAGAGGGTTGATTGTGAATGAATGGAGCCGGGGAAACTTGATATCTAGTGGTTCATCACACCACTTGTCAAGCCATAGAAAAGTTGTCTTCTCATTTCCCAAAGTGCAACCTGCATTTTACTTATATAAAGATAGCAGTTTGAGATGATTTTCCCACCAGCTTGAGCCTTCTATTCTGTTCCCTGGAAGACTGGTGCTGTAGTATTTCTCCCAAATCAGATTTACCCAAGGATGGGGCTCCCTATTTAGACATTGTTGAATGTTCTTCATCATTAAAGCTTTATTGTGCAGAGATACATCCAGTATTCCAAGTCCTCCCTTTTTTCAAAGGTTTGGTAACCTTATCCCATGATATTAGAGCTGGTTCTGTTTTATCTTGTCCAAATTTTCTCCAGAAGAAGTGCCTTAGGAGTTTGTTGATCTGATTGATAATTGTTGCTGGCTGTGGAAGAGTGCTCATGAAGAAATAGGAAGAGCTTGAAAGACTGATTTGATCAAAACCATCCTACCATCTATATCCAGCATTATGGAACATCCAGCCAGCCTTCTCTCAATTTGCTGACAAACTGGAGAGAAGTCCTCTATCCTTAGTCTGTTATCACTTAATGGAAGCCCCAGGTATGTAAATGGGAAGGTTCCAACCTTGCACCCCAGGATACCTGTGATCTGTGTGAGTCTATCTTGTGGAACATTGATTGGAATTATTGTAGACTTTTGAAAATTAATTCTCAATCCAGTTTGGCTTGCAAAAAGTTTCAGAAGATTATTGAGCTAAAGAATTTGTCTTTGGCAAGCAGGCACAATAAGCACAGTGTCATCTGCATATTGTATCACTAGGTAATCGGGGTTTGACTGAGATGGGATTGGAACTTTCAGAATATTTGCTTGAAGTGCTTTGTTAAGAATGGTTTGAAGTAGATCTGTAGTTAGAACAAATATAAGTGGGGAGAAAGGATCTCCTTGTCTGACCCCTTTTTTGCATTTAAATTGCTTTCCTGGAACTCCATTCAACAACACTGAAGAATAGCCAGAGCTGAAGAACATTTTTACCCACATAATCCATCTCTCCCCAGAGCCTCTTGCTTTCATAATTTCATAAATAGCCTTGTGTTCCACCATGTCAAAAGCTTTCTCAGAGTCCAATTTCAACAAAACTAGCTCCTGGTTGGATTGTTTGCACTGATGGATGTATTCAAATGCACATGCCAGGCAATCTTGTATTGATCTTGTCTTGAGGAAACCATATTGGTTAGCATGTACCAACTTCAGAATCAATTTTTGTAGTCTGTTGGCTAACAATTTTGTGATGATTTTAATGGTGCAGTTGAGCAAGGAAATTGGCCTGAAATAATTAGGATTTAGGGGACAATCTTTCTTTGGAACCAGGCAGATAAATGAGCTATTGATTGATTGTAAGTTTACTCTTCCATAACAAAAATCCTCAATAAGCTCATAGAAGTCAGCAGCTATAATATTCCAGCAAGCTTTGATGAAAGCCCCATTAAATCCATCAGGACCAGGGGCTTTATCAGGGGGCATCTCTTTGATCAATTCATCTATCTCCTGTTTTGTGAAAGGGTTTTCCAAATTAGTTAGATCTACATCTGTTTATAGGATACTAGGAAGATGGAAGAAATCATTAGTTTATGCAGTTGTACCCAATCTAGTTTTAAAAGCTCTCCACAGAATTGCTGCTTTAGAGGAGTGGTCCTGGTATATATGCCTATACTCATCTTGCAATTGAGTGATCTTGTTGTTTCTGTATATGATTGTAGCTTTTGCCTGGAAAAAGTTTGAGTTTGTATCTCCAAATTTGACCCATCTAGTGGTTGCTCTTTGCTTCCAATAAATGTTTTGGTAATTCAGCAGCTTTTTCTGATGGAGTTTCATAATTTCTCTTCCATTCCATTCTTCAGTTGAAAGCTCTCTCTACTCCTCTAGAATGTCAAAAGGTAGGATGAGCTCATCTGAATGTCTAATGTTTTGAGCCAAATTTGAAATCGGTTTTGCCCAGATTTTAAGTCCTTTCCTTAACCTTTTGAATTTTGCAGTTATTCTTTTGGCACTATCTGTCCCCACCACTTGTTGTCTCCAGATGTTTTGCATTGTTACTTTGAATTCTGGAAGTTGAAGCCAGTAGTTCTCAAATCTGAATATTTTTGCTTTGGGAATAGCAGTGCCTATTTGGATCACACAGGGGACATGATCTGAAATTGGTTTGGCTAAGCAGCTGGCCACTGTGTTTGGATAGTTTAGAGTCTAGGATTCAGAAGAGAAGCACCAGTCCAGTTTTTCTAGTAGGGGGGCCTGTTGCATGTTGCACTAAGTGAATTGCCTACCTTTTAGAGGAATTTCTACTACCCCCAAAGAGCTGATTGATGCATTGATGTTTAGCATGTGTATGCCCCTCCTCCTCTATTTCTGTTTGCTGGATATCTTATGTTGTTAAAGTCCCCCATAAGAAGCCAGTCTATATCTGATGGCATTTGAATGTTTTCCAACCACTTGATGAAATAAGATATCCTCTCATGCTGGCAGGGCCCATAAATGTTAGTGAGAATCCAGGAATTTTCATTTATACAGGAAGTGAATTAAATGGAAATAGCAAACTGATTTGCAAACAATTTTTCTCCCTTAAAAAGATTGCCATTCCATGCCACCATGAGTCCCCCAGATGCTCCAATGGAGGGAACATATTCAAATTTATTGTTTCTTTTGGGGTAGGATTTTCTAATTAAAGCACCATCAATAATTTTTGTTTTTGTTTCTTGCAGGCAGATGATTTCACTACTAGTTTCTTCAATCTTATTAGCCAGTGCTAGCCATTTAGCTTTGTCTCCCATGCCCCTAATGTTCCAATTAAGAATTTTCCATTGTCTGTTCATGTTTACTTGCTTTTTTTTCAAGAACTCTTTGCTGGAATCTCTGTTATATCTATGAGTGCAATAATCCTTTGAAATTTCCTCGATCTTCTCAACCTCTGCCAGTGAGTAACATATCAAGTGCATCACATAGAAGTACTCTAAGATGATAAACTGATTTTCCACCCACATTACAGAGACAGGTAGCTGATACGTCTCCAACCTATCTATAATTTTTTATTGTTCCATGTTGTTTTATTATTGATCTTGGATGTTTTATAATCATTTTATATCATTTTTTGGTACTAACCTATTGACATAGTGCCAAGTGCCAGTTCCTTTTTTTTTTCATGTTTTTTACATTGCAGGAAATCAATATCAAACGGAGTCCAAATGCCACGAAACTCCACGATGATTTTTTATGGGCCAGAAGAAAGGCAATGGGCCCTGGTTGCACCTGGGGGGTGCCCCGAGGGCGGCACAACCCACCAGGACATGCCAAGAGGCCCAGGCGTGCCCTGGTGGGTTGTGCCCACCTCGGGTGCCCACGGACCGCCTCTTTGCTATAAAAATACCCCAAAAATACCAGAACCCTCAAAGCGTCGACGAAATATTCATCTGTTGGGGAACGTAGTAATTTCAAAAAATTTCCTACGCACACACAAGATCATGGTGATGCATAGCAACGAGAGGGGAGAGTGTTGTCCATGTACCCTCGTAGACCGAAAGCGGAAGCGTTATAACAACGCGGTTGATGTAGTCGTACGTCTTCACGGCCCGACTGATCAAGCACCGAAACTACGACACCTCCGAGTTTTAGCACATGTTCAGCTCGATGACGATCCCCGGACTCCGATCCAGCAAAGTGTCGGGGATGAGTTCCGTCAGCACGATGGCGTGGTGACGATCTTGATGTTCTACAGTCGCAGTGCTTCGCCTAAGCACCGCTACAGTATTATCGAGGTGGACTATGGTGGAGGGGGGCACCGCACACGGCTAAGAGATCTCAAGGATCAATTGTTGTGTCTCTAGGGTGCCCCCCTGCCCCCGTATATAAAGGAGCAAGGGGGGAGGCCGGCCGGCCCTTGCTAGGCGTGCCAGGAGGAGGAGTCCTCCTCCTAGTAGGAGTAGGACTCCCTTCTTTCCTACTCCTACTAGGAGGGGGAAAGGAAGGGGAGAGGAGAGGGAAGGGCGCCGCCCCTCTCTAGTCAATTCAGACCAGAGGGGGAGGGGGCGCGCGGCCCACCCTGGCTGCCCCTCTCTCTCTCCACTAAGGCCCATAAGGCCCATTACTTCTCCCGGGGGGTTCCGGTAACCCTCCGGCACTCCGGTTTTCTTCGAAATCACCCGGAACACTTCCGGTGTCCGAATATAGTCGTCCAATATATCAATCTTTATGTCTTGACCATTTCGAGACTCCTCGTCATGTCCGTGATCACATCCGGGACTCCGAACAACCTTCGGTACATCAAAACATATAAACTCATAATATAACTGTCATCGTAACGTTAAGCGTGCGGACCCTACGGGTTCGAGAACTATGTAGACATGACCTAGAACTGTTTCCGGTCAATAACCAATAGCGAAACCTGGATGCTCATATTGGCTCCTACATATTCTACGAAGATCTTTATCGGTCAAACCGCATAACAACATACGTTGTTCCCTTTGTCATCGGTATGTTACTTGCCCGAGATTCGATCGTCGGTATCTCAATACCTAGTTCAATCTCGTTACCGGCAAGTCCCTTTACTCGTTACGTAATGCATCATTCCTTAACTAACTCATTAGTTACATTGCTTGCAAGGCTTATAGTGATGTGCATTACCGAGAGGGCCCAGAGATACCTCTCCGACAATCGGAGTGACAAAACTAATCTCGAAATATGCCAACTCAACATGTACCTTTGGAGACACCTGTAGAGCTCCTTTATAATCACCCGATTACGTTGTGACGTTTGGTAGCACACAAAGTGTTCCTCCGTAAACGGAGTTGCATAATCTCATAGTTATAGGAACTTGTATAAGTCATGAAGAAAGCAATAGCAATATACTAAACGATCAAGTGCTAAGCTAACGGAATGGGTCAAGTCAATCACATCATTCTCCTAATGATGTGATCCCATTAATCAAATGACAACACATGTCTATGGTTAGGAAACATAACCATCTTTGATCAATGAGCTAGTCAAGTAGAGGCATACTAGTGACATTAAGTTTGTCTATGTATTCACACATGTATTATGTTTCCGGTTAATATAATTCTAGCATGAACAATAAACATTTATCATGATATGAGGAAATAAATAATAACTTTATTATTGCCTCTAGGGCATATTTCCTTTAGTTTCCCACTTGCACTAGAGTCAATAATCTAGATTACACAGTAATGATTCTAACACCCATGGAGTTTTGGTGCTGATCATGTTTTGCTCGTGGAAGAGGCTTAGTAAACGGGTCTGCAACATTCAGATCCGTATGTATCTTACAAATCCCTATGTCTCCCACCTGGACTTGGTCCCGGATGGAATTGAAGCGTCTCTTGATGTTCTTGGTCCTCTTGTGAAATCTGGATTCCTTTGCCAAGGCAATTGCACCAGTATTGTCATAGAAGATCTTCATTGGTCCCGATGCACTAGGTATGACACCTAGATCGGAAATGAACTCTTTCATCCAGAC